>JAUTXW010004145.1:0-698114 GCA_030620095.1 Kuschelorhynchus macadamiae | reverse complement strand
GTGGAACCCACGACAGAAGATATAAGACAAGAAATGCTTGAATTAACTAAAAGAGGTGACGTTTACGATACGTATCTCGAAGTGTATCACCCATTCGTAAGATCATTTGTTGATGACTGGATTAAAGGGAATCGGGAATTAGATCATACGCATGGTTTTGTACATGATCCATTATTAGAAAAATGGAAAATTGGAGATTCTATTGTTGAGTTTAAGGATGAAAATTTAAAACTCAAAGATCTTATTTATAAGGGAACTCCTGGATTGTATGAACTACTTTTTTTCAAAGATCCTAAAGGTTACAAACCTGTTGATTTAGAAAATTATATGGACATATTAAAACGTACAAATGCTTACAAAAGAAATTATGACCCCAAAGAGCAGGTACAAGGTACTGCAGATCCGAAATATATAACCATAATTAAACCATATTTAGTTGAAAAAAATATAATTAAACCTACAAGATCTTCATCTAGCATTTCAAGTATGTCTAGTTTAAGCACTTTAAGCAAATTAAGACCTCCTCAGAGACCACGATCTTCTTCATTAAAAAAAGGTGGTGATATGTTAAAATTATCTAACAAGAAAATAGATTACATTTATTTCGACAATATTAATGAATTAATTGAAAGATTGAAACTACTTGTATCATCGCAAATGGCTGGTCATACAGGTCATCAAAATGAAATTGTGTCAATTTTAGAAGAACTTAGGGAAGCAAAAGTTATTAAATAAAAACTCGGTATTTCAACAAAATTTTTATTCGTCTTAGAACTTCCGTGCAAATATGTCGATTGACAAATTTGGATCACATATATTAAATAGGGACAAAAATAATTTAAATTTAAGTGATGCCCCTCAAATTTTAAACGTTGTAAATATTGCCAATGCAACTTTATTTTATAATATTGTTATGCCATTTATTGGAACCTTTGATGCAACCAAGAATGGTTATCAACTACTTCAAGATGGAAGATTAATATATAAGTTTCCATTTACGTCAGGCAAAGTTGAGTATCCCAAAGATGACGTTTTGTTAAAAATAAACAATATTCCGATTCCATACGGAAAGCAAATAAATATAAAACAGGGTGATGAAATTAGTTTTTACCCTCAAAATAGTGTTACTATACTAACTTTCTATGGCGAATTAGTAATAAAATGTCCGATAATGGTTGAAAATTAATCATTGTCAAATTTCAGTCATGAGTAACAGAATTAAAGAGGACGTTGTTAATGAACTTCACAGACCAAGTAGGAATAAATACAGACGAAGAAGAGTTATCGAAAGGAATAAATGATCTATGGCAAGGTGATTTAGTTGAGATGTTACCATACTGGAAATTAAATAAGGGCTACAGATACATTCTTGTAGTTATCAATGTTTTTCAAAATTTCTGTGGGTAGAACCAGTTAAATCGAAATCTGCAAATGACGTAACTTTGGCAATGCAAAAGATATTAGAAAGAGCAAAATATAAACCGAAAAATCTCCAAACCGATATGGGAAAAGAGTTTTTAAATAAATGTTTTAAATATTTAATGGTTAAATTTAACATAAATCACTACAACACATACTCAAACATGAAAGCTAGTGTCGTAGAGAGAGCAAATAGAACTATAAAAAATTTAATGTGGAAAAAGTTTAGTTTACGTGGAAATTATTAATTGGTGGACATTTTAGACGAAATTGTAAAAACATATAATAATACAATCCATTCTACTACTGGAAAAAAACCATGTGAAATCAGTAAAAGAAATGAAAAACAAATTCTCACAGCATCTTATACATACAAGAAAACAATTGACCCTAGGAATCCAAAATTTAAATTTGGTGATTATGTTCGAATAAGCAAACAAAAAGAAGCGTTTACAAAGGGTTATACTCCTAATTGGTCGAATGAAATATTTAAAATATACGACGTTAAATTAACAAATCCTAGAACATATTTAATTAAAGATGAAAACAATTTAGAAATTAAAGGAGCCTTTTATGAGGAGGAATTACAATTGGTTAAGCATCCGGATGTGTATTTAGTTGAAAAAGTGTTAAGACGAAAAGGAGATAAAGTTTTAGTAAAATGGCTAGGATTAGAAAACACTCATAATTCTTGGATTTTTAAAAAAGATGTTTTGTAACATTTAAAATATTTTTTGATTTTTATACACAAATAAAAAAAAAATCAAACAACTAAGGTTTTATTTCAAATATTTATTTAGATACATTAAATCTTTCCTTGTAAATTATATTTCTATGTTCATTATATAAAATATTACTTATAACTTTTTCACACTGCATAATCCTATTCTTGAATCGTAGCCTGTCTAAATAAAACTTTTGATATTCACACATTCGAGCATACCTATATGCAAAACTCCACGTTACTAATAAATGAACTTTATTTCTAGCTTCATTAATATGCACTGATTTCTTCATAATATTTTCTCTTTAAGTTATTTTTCTTCAGCTTATTTTCTAATTCACATGGATATGTTATTAACATTTCTAGTACTGTGCTAACATTTTCACTGTTGGTATTTTGGCTTGGATTAATAACATTATATACATTCGTCAACAATTTGTTTCCCTCGTTAAAATTGGATAATTGAAATATACTGAAGTACTTATCGAACTGTTGGTTTTTAAGAATTTTAATTCTATATTCAACAAGTTCTTGCAGTTCCCATAATTTATCCATTGAATCACATGCAAGACATACATAAATTCCATTCACATTTTGGATTTTTACAATAGGAGTAGCATTAATTTTTTCAAAATATAAAGTAATATCACCAATATTAAGTGGAAACGTGTCACTACCGGGCGTATAAAAATAATTTGCAATAACTCCCTGGTACATCCCAAATTTCTTCCAATGTTCCTCATTAAAATTGATCGAAAATCCATTTTGACTTCCTATTTGAATTGTTGGCGAAAAATCATCTAATCGTAATCCAACACGGAGAAACTTTGAGGTACAATTGTTCAAATAATAAGTTTTAAAATTAATGAGCTTTTCAGCTGGTCTTTTACAAACTTCACTTTCATTGTGTTTGCAATATTTAATATCTTATTAAAACATCTCTGAGTTTTATATAAAATCCCCCACTACTCCTTATTAGAATTCAAGGTTTTTTTAAAGACCTTGAACTTTATTTCGTTTGCAAAATAATAATTTAATATTATTTATATCGAAAATAAGTTAATCCAAGATAAGTTAATATGAAAAATACTAATAAAATTATTATGATGTATAACATGTATGACATATTAAAATCGGAGTTTTCACTATGAAAATGGGTCGAATTATAAGCATATTTGCAAGAAGCATTTTCTTCAAATTTTTGAATCCAGTTTGTATCAAAAATCGTATTATTATAATAATAATATAAAATTTTGAAAAAAGTATTGTCTTTATCAATTTGGCTTCTCTGATAAGAGAAAACAATACTATTATTAATAATTTTTTCAGTTTTCATGAAATGGCAAGAGTGGGGCCATACTGCTTCGATTTTTTTTTTAAAACATATTTCGCTTTTTAACACTTTGGATGGATGATAGAAAAATATAGAGTTCGTCACAATTGCTTATAATAGGATATGGGTATGCATAATAAAACAAACAGGATTAAATAAACTAATGTGTTTAATATTAGTACTAAGAAGAGAATGGTTAAAATAAAAAAAAACAAATATATTTAAATTGATTCAATAAATCAAACTACATTTTAAATAATGACATGCGAATCATTTTAATTCGTATACAATTGTAAAAATATACATTTAAATACTTTTAAATTACTAAACTAATTTTTAATTTTTTATATGCTGACTTATCAAAAAAATGTTAATAAAACAAGTCAATACACAAATAATTACTTTATAGGAGCTTATTTTTTGATTAGTACATTTTAATCTATATTGTTCTTTATTGTTTCTACTTTTTGAAAGTCATAAACATGTAGCTAAGTCACAAGATTTGAAATATTTATAATGTTCATCAATAGGACAATCATCATATGTCCACTCAAATATTTCTGCACCACAGTAAAAACATCTGCAATTATCATTATAGGAAGTATAATAAAATCTGGCTCTTGCTAACATTTCAGGTTTCAATTTTCCCTTCCAGTTTTTAAATGAAGAAAGTCGTTTTTCGTAATTTCTAAAGAAATTGTTATAAATTTCAGAATCAAAGCTTTCTAAACACATATTTAATTCAAGTACTAAAGCAGCTGAAGAAGCAATTGGAAACTGAACTTGAGTTCTTTTGATATATAACATAACCTGTAAACTTGAAAATTAAGATAGGAATGGAAAGTTGAATTTACAAATTGGAAAGGTTTTCATGATTCATTGACCATTCATAAAAAGGAATATCCTGATGACCCCAAGCAAGTGTGTCAAAGCTGTTTGGAATTTTAAACCTTTTATCATCAGAAGAACTTAAGGCTATTTTACTGACTAATTCAGTGTAAATTTTATGTAAACGGGATTTAAATAAATACATTGTACAAAATGTTTTTGAATTATTTTCGACAACATCTTTATAATGAACAAAATCTAATTGTTTTTTAATACTACTGGTTCTAATTCCCTTAGCCTTTTTAATGGTATCACTCTCCGTTTTGACACAATATGCTTTGGCTGAAGTGCCGTAAAAACACTTTATTGGTTCACCAGCATATTCATCTTTAAATTTACCGACTACAGATTTTGATATTGCCATTTCATGAATATTATGTGCTTTATAATTTGATGTGTCAAATTTTTCAATATTTCGTTTTAAATCATCATACACATTTTCAGTTTGTATTTCTAATATGAAGGAGTCTGTGTCCGTATACAAAAGTTTAACTTTATCTTCATAAAGAGGTTTTAAAAAGTCGTAGAAAAAATCATACATTACAGTTTTCGATATATCTAAAATTGAAAATCCCACATAAACAGGTTTATTATATTCTACTAAAACCTTTTGCATTTGAATAGCAACTAATCTCTCAGAAAACACTGTTAAGTCTTTAAAATACGGTTTAGCTATTAAATTTTCTGCCCCATCCTTCCTATGATTTTTTGACCATTGCGTAACTAACCTTATATCATTTCTTTTATCGACATTTTCCATGGTTTTGCCATATATACTGTTATTTGCTAACTTATAATTATTTCTATCGAATTCATGTAGACTCATTTCGTAGTTTTGTATTCAAGTCGATATACGGTTTTAGCCATGGTGACTGAGTAAACCCTAGAACTCTATGTATCCCAGTTAATTTTAATCCATGTTCAATGCATTGTTTTAAAAGTGCATAATGAATTATATATTTTTTCTTATCTTTTAAATTTGGAATTAATTTTGAGCAATTAGAATTTGGAGATTTATACTTTTCAGGGCAAAAAGCAGTGGCGGCTCCTCAATAAGTGCACATGTGCACGTGCACTCCCAAATTTTTTAAACAAACATATTTAAATGTTAATTTTCTTTAAACAATATTATCATAAAATAATAATTTAAAAACCAAGAAGATGACCCAAAGACCAGACATTAAAATATGCGATGTAAATTGATCGACGAATTTCTTAACTAGCGGCAATGTCATGAATCATCAATAATAAGCACTAAACAAAACCAAAGTTTGCAGAATAAATATTTCTGTAGACTTTGACGGTGGACCTGGACGCCTATGCGTACGTATTAAATATCGAAGCGGGCCTTTCATCGGATCCATCCATCCTGCCGCAGCGACTTCGTTCACTGCTCGCCCGAATATTAAATCTAATTGGTGGAAACCTGCCCCCCGCACTCTTTGTTCCCCGCGACAATCAGGCGACGTCCGATAGCTCCCGAGCACCTGAAAGCAGTGCACATTAGAATTAGCGCTTTGCGGTACGATAAGGTTGTTTTCATTTCGCGATTGCAAGAATGACGTAATTATCAAACCTTGATTGCATTAGCGTGCAATATTTAAAGACAATTAAATTTTCCTCGTTATCTTTAAACGAAAAAATAAAAATTAAAAGTGTCGGTCGTCCAAAACCAAATTTGTTAATTACGAGTGTAACTAAATGCAAAAGTCGTGATTATAAACGAACTTTTAAAATAGAAACTTACAAAAAAACCGAGTGGTTGTGTCTGTTTTCCGTGTTTATTATTTGAAAGCGGTGAGGCATCAGAATGGACAAAATCCGGGGTTAAAGATTTAGTACATTTATCCGAAAAAATTAAAAGCATCAAAATTCAAAGTCACATCTATCTGCTAAATTAGGATTTAATTTATTAGGTAAACAAGATATTCGGCAACAATTAAATAGTGAATACCGATTAAGCATTCAAAAACATAATGACGAAGTAAAGAATAATAGGTATGTCTTATCTAAAATTATAAATTGTATTAAATTTTGTGGCTCATTCGAGCTTGCTCTCCGTGGACACGATGAACAACAAGATTCATTAAACCCTGGTATATTTAGAGGCCTCATAAATTTTTCTGCCGAATTGGATTTAGCACTGAGGGATCATTTGCAGCAAGCTACCGTGTTTAAAGGCACGTCAAAAGACATTCAAAATGATTTATTAGAATGTATGCTTTCCGTGAGTCAGGCACATATAAAAAAAGAAATTGCCGCTGCAAATTTTTTGTCTGTTATGAGTGACGAAACAAGTGACATTTCGAATATTTTTTAAATGGTTATAGTTTACCGTTATACTTTAGCAAACGGCACCCCCGTTGAACGATTTTGGACATTTGTAAAACCAAATGAACATGATGCTGTTGCCTTAGCTGGCTGCATAGAGAAGGCTCTTAATTATGTTTTAAAAAATTCTGAACAATTGATTTCCCAAAGTTATGACGGAGCAAGTGTCATGAGTGGCGCCCATGGTGGTGTGCAAAAACGTATTAAAGATAAATTTAAATATGCGCATTATATCCATTGTTATGCTCATCAACTAAATTTGATAATGTCGCAGGCAACAAGCATAAATACAAATGTACGCATATTTTTTTTCCGATTTGAGTGACCTTACCAATTCTTTTTCGAATTCTCCACAAAGAGTTGCAATATTAGATGAAGTGGTTGGAAATAGGGTGCCTAGAGCATCTGCTACAAGATGGAATTTTAAAATTAGAACAGTTAACACTGTATACGAAAACAGAGAAGCACTTAATCCACATCCAAACAATCTGATACCATTAGAAAGGCGGGTGCTATTTTCAGATTATTGAATGACTCTAAATTTGTTTTTTGGTTGACAGTGTTTCATCGTGTAATGCCCCATGTTGATATTTTATATTCACAGCTGCAAAAAAGGGCTACTGATTCCGTTACTGTAAAACGATGTATTACTGAGTTCGAAAAAAATATTCAAAAGGAGAGAGATAACATACATACTATTAGAGAAACCGGGTTAGTAGACATTGATGAAAGTCAAGCTAGAAAAAGAAGGAAGACGGATGAGAGAAATTCTTATGTTTCCACGACTGTGCAAGCTAAAGAAGTGTGTGACACCATAATTGCAGAAATAAAAAGAAGGTTTTCGTTCACAGGCCATTTGGAAATAGCTCACTTATTTTCGGTGGAAAATTTTGAAACATATTCAGCAAATTTTCCTATACTACATTTAGATTCAGCAATTCAAAACTTTCCATTTTTAAATAAAAATAAATTAAAGACAGAATTAGAAATAATATACAGAAGAGCAGATTTTAGAGAAGTTTCCGGAGCAGTCCACTTGCTTAAATTTTTAATTGAAAATAATTTGCAAATAGATTTCTCAGAAACATTTTTAGTGTTACAGGCGATTGTTACAATGCCAATGACAACCGCAGAAGCGGAACGTTGTTTTTCCACATTGAATCGCATAAAAACTTTTCTTAGAAGTACAATGGGCCAGAATAGACTAACTGCTCTCGCAATGTTATCTATTGAGAAACAAATGATTCAAGAAATTCCAAATTTTAATGAATTGGTTATTGAAGAATTTGTCTCAAAAAAGAATAGAAGACTTCATTTTCAATACAAAACGTGTTTGTAAAATATAAAAACAATTATTGTTTGGCCAGACCGATGTACTCAGAGAGGTAAGTTACTTAATTCTTAAATTCTTATAAGTTTATTTAATTTGTATGATTTGATAGTCCAATGAAAGTCTTTTGGGCGTGGCACCCAAAAAACGTTTCGCCACTGGCAAAAAGGAAAGTCGTTATGTTCATCATGCAAGTCGCTGGGATATTCTAAATCGACTTCAAGGACATAGCCTTTCTCAGAAGTGTCGGAGAGGGCCATAATATTTAAATTGTTAATTTCTGATTTAGAAAGCCATCTAAAATTTTTCTGGGGAAGATATTGAGACATTGCATATCCATAAAGATTGGTAGCATCTAGATACATGATATATTTAGTAGGTTTTGATGGATCAAAATCAGAAAGAAATAAATTATTTGCGACCGACTTTCTACATGCGCAAGTACTAACACCTCCTCGCACACTACTTTTAAAAAAATGTAACATATCAGGGTCTGTTAGAAGCTCTAATTCAACGCCTGTGTGGCGCAAACAGGAATCAAAACTCAAACCGGGAAAAGTGTAATAAAAAGCTGGATCTAGCTTATATGTTTTCATACAAGTTTTTCTAAAATTTTGAAAAATATCTGCTAAAAGTAAAACATCCGATTTTAGGTAAATATCAGAATAATCACCCAAAGTTTTACAGTTAAATAAATTCCACACTTCTGTTGCCCTTTCATATTCCTCTTTTGTAATATGTTCATTCGTCAGATCATTATAAAACTCCCCTATTTCAGGTAATGCTGTTTTATTTAATTTTGTAAGGTCTTTAATGTAACTGTATGGAAATACCCCTTTTGTCGAATATATTTAAATTTTTCAACCTCAGTAAAATAAATATTTTTGAACTTCTTTACATTGATGATCACTTAACTTTTCTGATAATTTTGCAAGCGAATAAGGTAAAAATTGAAAAGAATCAATAAATCTTAAATTTATGTATTTACTTTTTTTTAATCCCAGTTTCCGATCATAGTAATTATCCACCTCTATATGTTTTTGAAAAGAAATATATTTTTCTTTGTTTTGAGCAATTACCGACAATTGTTCCTGATTTTGACATAAATTTTTTATAAATAAATGGGAATCGTAATTTTTTAGATTATGGAAAATGAGTGGAATAAAATGTGGTTGCTTATAATTTAAATTGCATATAGAATGCGCAACTCCTCTATACTTTCCAGTTAAATGACAGTGGTCTGCAACTTTTTCATTATCATTTTTAATGGTTTGTTGCAAATATGACACTCGCTTGAATACTGATAGCTTCATTTTTCTAGTTCTGTTAATGTTTCCATTTTTTTAAAGTTTCCTAGATCCCTAATATATAAATCATGAACTTCTCTTTCTAGAAAATTAATAAACACTTGAGCACAATTAGGCCCTCTATATACTTCTAGCTTTGAAACACTATCATCAAACGAACATTTTATGTAATATGAAAATGAATAAGGAACATGTTCAAATTTTTTTACAGTGTATGATTTATTAAAACCTAACTGATCATCATCTGTGTTATCGACAGGTTTAAGTACACATTCAAAATCGGCATAAATGACAAAGGGAACTTCCATTTGATTTTGAATATTTTCAAATTTAAGAATGTGTCCGGGTACGTTATTTCCAAATTTGTCTTCTTTGTAATCTTTTGATGGTAGATTTATTCTTACAAAATCGCAATCATAAGTATTGTGTCTAGTTAAGTATTCTTCTGAACTAAAATATTGAAGACAGTCATCACATAGATATTTTTTTCCATTATGTTTTGAAACTTGGCTGGATATTAGCCTGCCTAAATCAGAAATGTAACAGTAATGAAAATTCCCATCATCATCACTAATTAATAATAAATTAATATGTTTTGGTTTTTTAGATTTTGAATATTGTAGGGGGCCTATAATTTCATAACTAAACTTTAAGTTTTTTCTAATCTTCTCCAAAGAATAAATATTAATAGAGATGTTGTTCTGCCTTTCAAATTTTTCAATGTCCTTTAATGCTATAGGAAAGTCAATACCTGAAATATCCAAGATTGTTTCGGAGTGTGGATATGATTCGATTTCATATTCCAATCCAGTTGGAGGATACATTGCAGCTATAACACACCATGCCAAACAATATTCATCATTATTTCGGATGTTGATAACAGCCCGTTTATGTTCAATTTCTTTAGGTAGTGGAATATATGAAGATGATTGCAGTGGGTTATATTTCTTGAAATTCATTTCCAGATGCAACAGTTTTAGAAGGATCCATCCTGCAACAAAAAATAAAATTAGAACATATTTTTTTTGGAATTTTATCAAAAACATATTTATAGTTTACAAAAAATTACCTGAATCTTTTTCTGCTAAGTCATCAGCTTTCCGATCTATAATTTCGCACATTTCATTGATGATTGTTATAATGTCTGAGCTGATACAAATAATTTTAAAGGGAGTATTGAAGGATTTGACTGTCTGAACTGCGGTACCAGGATTGAAATAAACACCAAATAATTCCATATTTAATTTTAGGCATTTATGTGTTTCAAGAAATTTTTCTATTAAGCTTGTAATTTTGTCCGTTATGTCGTTCAAAAACGTTTGAATATTCACATATAATGTTTCTGCCAAAATTCTATACGATATTATTCTTTTTTCAAAGGCACATTTAATAATTTCTACTCCACTTTCTTGTGCACTTAAAGCTACATTATTTTTATGGGTATTGGTCCGAAGGTGGCTCGCCCACAGTGATGTTTTAATGGATTTCTTACAGTCCTCACAGTATTTGTTGCTTTCTAAAACAAGATCATATTCTAAAAAAAACCTAAAATCTTAAATATAATTAAAAAAGTTAAAAATACTTTTACAGCAAAAAAATAACAGTATGTTAGCAACATAAACAGACATTTTTTTTACGGTATTTTACTTGTAAAATGGACTAAATTACTATAAAATAGTAATGAAACTTGATATGGAATATAGGAAACTTTTATAAATTAAATATATGAAGTAAAAGCAACGTTAGGTATTGGTTTAAAAACATAATGCTTTGCCGGGCGTATAATTAAAAATCGAAATAGAATATATCAAATAAACTCTTACCTTGCTTCTTTTTCAACTTTTGCTGGGATTAATTTTCTAAAACTTCTAGTTGCTGTTTGCGTCCTGCTGTCATCTTTAAACATTTACTTTTTATGTGACGAATTAAATTGTCTCGTCTAGTAAAACATTTAATACAGTGTATACACTTATTCATTTTGGACTGAAGTAAAAAAAAAATGTATCTTAGCTATTTCTCTTATTAGGAAGCAATCATTAAGTTTCTTCCCTACTGAGGTAAAAGGGTAGATATAAAACTTAAATAGGATTTTAACAGCAGTTAAAGGAGAGAGGGGAGGGAACAATAAGCAAAAATGTATGAAATTTTAATTTATAGAATCTGCCCACCCATCAAATATATTTTTAATTCTATTCCAAATTTCCTCTTGTTCCTTTTCAATAGAATTATTTTTGAATTGGGAATCAAAGAAGGTTACTTAAGCAAAAGCCAAAAGATTTCAATTTCGCCAAAGTAATGCGTGATTCTCTACTTTTAGTTTTTTTTTAATTCCAAAATTAATTTTTTTGACACAACTCGAATCTATTTGAGTCGAATTAGTCCTAAGAACATACGTTTGTTCAGGAGATTTTGGTTCTGGAGAAAATTGTTCCAAAATTGTATTTTCATTAGGCGTAAATGGTTAAGAAATATTGGTATTCTGTGACATTTGGAGAAAATTAGGACTCCTCTGTCCACAAGTAATATCACTATCGGAATCTTGATTGTTAATAGTTTTAGAAAAAACTGAAGGAACATTTTGACTGTGTGCATTTTCAAAAATACAACTCGGACCAACTGAGAACTCAGAACAAGGAGGTGACCTAATGGCATTGGAGGTGGTTTCTATATGTAAAATGTTGGTCGAAGGTTCAATAGAAAATTTGGAATTAGAATCATTTTGCAGAATGTTAGAACAGGATATGGTATCAATATCAAAAAAAAACTCTTTTGGGTTTGAACTGTCAGTCGAAAATAGTCCAATGTAGTCTTGGTTTTTCGTCAAGTCTTCTAAATTTTGTGAAGAAACGTCAAAAGGTTCGCCTTCATTAAAAAGTGGTATATCTAAATTAGGAGTGCAGGAGTTTTTTTCTAAAGAGTTTATACCCAAGTAGTCTTTAAATTTAGACAAGTTGTCTAGAATTTCGTCGGTAGGTTCGTCAATAGAATTAGAATTATTGTCATCTAAAATATTAATTAACCCTTGGGTTATATTACAATGTTTTACTTGCAAATTCTCCTTAATAATTTCATTTTTTTTCTCTAGTTGTAATCGAGCATTATTTTGTACCATACCTTGTACCATGTCCCTGAAAGCTATACTACTTTGGCTTAATTTTTCACTAGAATTTAAAATTGCAGGAACATACACATTTTGCAAAATGTTAACTTTTTTACTCTCCATTATAATAATAAAAATAGCAACAAAATTAAATAAATGAATATGAATGAAAAAAACGAATACTTTTAACTCACCAAGTATGTCTTAACAGGATTACGAAACTTAAGGACTGCTTAAGCTAACATCAGGCGTTCGAGTTTATAAGGGTTTGCAGGTGACCTTTCACCGAAACTTTCTTAACTTGATTTGGTATAAAATCCTTTAATTCTCGCTTTCCAATAAAGTAAATTTTAAACCTTAAAAGTAATAACATTAAAATACAAAAAACGGCGTCCAGAACGAGTATTGAGACTATCGTTAGAGACAGCTAAGTTAGTAAAAAATAACAATACAGAAGCTATACATACCTAACCACCCGTAAGTATTAATTTTTTGTTAAGGTTTAGCTATTAATTCATTAATAATATGTACATATTGTATATCGGAATGTATCATCTTTGTGGGAAATTTTATCAAGTTTCAGAAATACTTATTACTTTACATTTACAACTTTACTACTCACGGCACTTCGCACTTCACCTAGCCTGGTTTCAATTCAACTTCGTACAGCAGTATCTACGTTGTTGGCCGGTAAACCGCCTTGATGCAGTTTGTTTCTTAAATCGGTTATCACTTTAATCGTTGATCGAATTTTCCTTCAATCAACGCTTTAATAAAAAAGTATAAACTGTTATAACGAATTTCATGAGTTTTACAATGACTTCACGAAACAACAACATTGATTTTTTTAATAAAGACGAATATAATCAAAAGTAGATATGATTATATTATAAACATCGGGCAAGGCTCACGAGTAATATAAAAATGTAAAACAGATTTTTTTTAACACGTATTTTTGTCCCCATCCTCTTTTTCCTTAAAGAAACGTACATTTATGTCTCAAGTTTTTTTTTGTTCTCATTTAAAATCACATGACGTATATTTAAAGATGCTAATAACATTTTAAAACGTATTTAAAATATTTTTTGGATGCATCCTGACAGCACGCAAACAAAAAAGAATAATTAGAAAATGATCCTGTATCCGTACCTCCTCAAGCACAATGACCCATTTCAGGCATACTAGCGAGCCCAATGTAAGGCAAAAGTACCAACTCGACCCACTGAAACAACTACACCGCTGGCTAATACCACGACCGTCATTGAAATACTCTGTTGATTTCTGGCTTTTTATTTCATGTACACCAACGTCACAATATGGACACCATGTTCATGATCCTTATCTAGAATATGTCCTGCATCTGCACAAGTAGAATAGACCGGCATTGAATTACGCTGTTGCTTCCTAGCTTTCGATGGAAGCAATCATGTTAATATATTTTTATTCCACGTAGACGAACGTACGTATTTTAAATGCAACTTGACAGTACCCAAACAAAAATGAATAATTAAAAAATGATCCTGTATATATTTTTTTAAGATTATGCAGAATATATGAACTGGTAATCGTACAAATTATATTAATTTTATACAGTCATAATAATTTGTTTCCTGTTGATTGATACTGTTTTGTATTTTATGTTCATAATTTATTCAAGAAAATTATATTATAATGAGACTTGTGCTTTTTATTCCAAATTGTTTCGCTTACAAACACGCATGTAATTAATGTTTCCATTTCCATCGGTCTGCGCGTACCAGTCCGGGATATCAGGCTAAGTGCGGTACGATAGGTGAGGCGTCATTACGAACCTTTACATTTACTGAACCATGTCGTGCATCCCCGCAGGCACAATGATCCATTTCAGGGTCGCGATTTCACTTTTTTTAGAGCTTTCAAGCCACTATGGACTGGCGAGCCCAATGTAGGGCCAAAGTTCCAAATGGAATCACACATACAACTAATCCGATGGACAATACCCCGACCGGCAATGAATTACACTGTGGATTCCTGGTTTTCCTTGGGAGCAATGATGTTAGTATATTTTCAGTCCACGTACTCCAACGTCGCAACATGGACACCATGACCTCTATCTGGATTATATCCAGCGTCCTCGCAGGCACATAATGGTTCACTACTGAAACAATGATCTTGGTTTCGCTCTTTTTAGAGGTAATCAGGCCGCCATAGACTAGCGAACCCCATGTGGGGGAAAAGTACCAAATAAAACAACTACTCCGCTGGCTGTTACCAAGACCGGCAATAAATATAAATTTATACACTATTAACCTGAAAATTAAAAAATAATTAAACTTTTAACTTACATAAGAAAGAAAGAAAAGATCTGTGTTTATGCCAGTTTAATTATTTTTTACCTTCCAATTTAATACTTTATGGATAAAAGCTTGTTTTTTCAAATATCTCTATATTTATTTTATTTTGTATTTTTAGCATTATTTTTTACGCAATTCGCATTCCCGATTGGACACCATAATATTGTATTACCGGCAGACCTGAAATAGTTACTGAAATACGAGATACAAGAAATTTTTATATACTTTCAAAAAGATACATTTAACCAAAAAGTAACTAAGTTCCTAATGACTGTAAATTACTTTCTAAAAGTAACTCCTTACTCTAAAAATATACTTTGTTTTCTTGGTTTAACATAGGTAGTATAACTATATTAAACAGGTTATTAGGTACTTTTTGCTTAATAACAGAGTACCAAGAGGAAAAATAATATGAAAAATGCATATTTTTTATTTAAAGGGTGGCGAAATTTAGGAGGTGACGAAAAACATATTAAAATTTCTCTCACCCCAACGAAATCGCGACCTCCCTAAATATGCAAATTAGATACAAGAACTTGGTTTTTGTGCAATAACTCATTTCCTCTTTGCCATACTATAAAGACTTTATATTTAGTTACGCATCAGTCAGCTGAAAGTGGCTGCTATAGCGATAGTGCAGGTGTTACGTAAAAAGTGAATGGAACAGTTTTTGTAAAAAAATTTATGAGCTTTTATTTTATATACTACTATATTTATCGTATGACAAAGAGAAAATGAATTACTGAACAAAAATGAACTTCTATATAATGTGTTTTTCGTGACCCACCAAGTCTAATTATTGAACTATTATTACCGCCTGGAATATTAACATTTAATTATGTGGTCATTTAAAAAAACTGTTTTTTTAATTAGTATGTATTGGTAATTACCGTGCTTGGAATAAAGCAAAGGGAGAGTGTTTCTTATATAACATTTGAAGTAAGGGGTGTTAAAATATGGAATCTGTTCAAATTTGTGCTGTAATCACAGTAGCTACTGAAAATAACATAACAGTATTAACAGGAGCAAATTATTTAATAAAATATATCTTTTAACATAGCAACTGATGTCAAGGAATTTCTTACTCCTAAAATATAAAAAATCATTTTTCTCTGCCGCATTAAGCAACAATTAAATGGGGTTCAATTTATATTCAGTATCCCTCCACATTCATTATTAAGAAAAAAGTTTTAAAATTATACCCAGAATTCAAAAATTAATTAATATACAGGGAGTTCCATTTAAAAAAATAATACTTTTTGCTGCACAACTTTTTTGACCAACTTGATTACGCGGAAATATTTTTGATCACTACCTAATATTTCAAAAGTGTTTGGTTGCCAAATTTTTTGGCTTTGTTGACTTACCCTGTACATACTACTTAGCTCCCTGTCAAATTTCTGTTACTACCTGACTAATTTACTACCTAAACTCCACCTACATCTTAATATTTATCACCTACAGAAATAAATTCGTAGAAAAACTGTATGAATTTCAAAAATCTAATATTCTAGATATACCTAGTTATATTGTTTATATGATTTATCAAAAGCATACAAACTGCACTTTACGGTTGTTACGGCAGAAAAAGTAACTAAACTAAAACTAACACGAACACATAACCATAGTTTTCTGTGCTTCCTTCTGATATCAAAGTAAAAACGGTAGATGGGGTAGTAATACAAAGTTGACGAAATTATCAGAAAAAAGTACCGATGCCGTTAAAGTCAAATAATGAAGGCCATCGGGCATCGAAGTGTGAGCGTCAATAAAGCGTGAGAACCAACTTTCTTACGCCATTTCCGCGTGTTGCAATGTTTTTATAGGATTTAGTTGAAGTTGACCAGTCTGCCAAATATGTAACTGAGAGACTTTTTTGTTTTTCCTTAATTAAAAAGGTAACTAAGTCACAGTAACTTAGTTACTTTATTGTAACTTAGATATTAGTTACTCCCAGCTCCGATGGTTGGGAACTGCTTCAAAAGTTACTTGGAAGATTTAACCAAAAACACATACAAACTAACTAATATACAAGTAAGTTAAATAAAAGCTTTGAAAGATACTTATTTCTTTATTTCGGATAAAATGACCTAGCTATGAACACTCGCGGAATACCGATGCTTAACTCATAAAAAAGTGGTTCAGCCGTTTAGCCTGTAGGTGGTAACAAACAATGGATACATACTTATATACATGCCCGTTAAACATATCACCATCCGTCCCGGCACAGCTTCGACTCCACACGACGACCGCTCACCAAACAAGCTTTTTACGTATCATTATGAATTGGAAAATCTGCCATTTTTTACTCTGATCGGAATATCGCTCGTCCTGAAACCTGCCTACCCTTCCAAGAAAGTATCATTTTTCCATCTTGTTAAGTAAAAACGGCCAGTAAATACATTTTCCGAGTGTGTTACATACAATATTTTTTCGTTGAGCAATTTTATTATTGACTTTCTGGCTTTTATGTGTACAAACGATGAGATGCCGTCGTTTCGATGAAAACGGCACGGGGCGGGGCACATTTTTGGTATTGTCGCATTTGTCCTAATGTTCATCTGTCCTAACACCCGAATGGAGCTTTGTCTGACAAGAATAGAAGATGAGATGGATTTATGTACAATCAAATGTGCTGACGTGCAGAATATAAATAATGTGGGGAATTTTTTCAGAAGTTGTTTTTATCAATATAAACAGGACCTACCTAATTAGTAATTACTAATTACTGATCATATTTATTGCTACAATTATTGATTGTGTATTTCTTACGAATATTTGCTTTATTTTAGATGATTTTTGTACAAGATATTCTCAAAAAAGTGGAAGTGTGCTAATTTTTATTTTGTAGGCATAATAGGTATCGGGGACGCAAACCGAAAATGGATCGATATCATAACTTGCTTTTGCTTGCTACACCATTTTTTTTGTAATCGTTATTTTATATTTAAATTAACGCTTTCATTGGATTTGTCCCGCGGTACACGTATTTAAGACAATGTATAAACGCCGCGTGCTCTGTTGTTGATAATTGGTATCTGTAAATCTCTCATTAGTATTGCATCGCATGGTGATTAACGGTCGTGGGCTAACGTTGCTTCTCTGTTTTGATATTTTTGTTACGTTGTACTTGTTTAGGACTATTGTGTTGCATTTTTAGGTCATCGTATTTACATTTTTTATAATTGAAGAAAACCAAAACACGGACGCAAAATTGTTCACACCTATTTTTTTTATTTATGCAATTATATATTATGGTTTTTGTAAATCCAGATTTTAATGATTTGGACCTACAGGATATTCCTGAAGATGTTTTAGGACCTCAAGAACTTCAAGAGGACGTAGATATCGGGAACATAGAACCCTCGAACCTTCAGGTTAGTGATAATTTTTATAAGCAATATAATCTAACAAAAAAAGAAATTATTTCTTGGATCGATAATTCACAATACCAGACGGGAAATATAAAATGGTATACGAAAAACAGGCTCAACCCTGTTGAAGAACTGAATGCTCCTATTATTTTCTTTATGCGATATCTAACTGACAATATATTTGAGCAAATGGCCAATATGACGAATCTTTATGCAACTCAGCAAAATATCAGCAAATTTGCTTCTACAAATATTGAGGAAATAAAAAAATTCATCGGGATTCATATAGTTAGGAATTTACAATTTCCAAGAGTGGAAATGTACTGGAGTTCTACCTGTGGCGTCGGCATAGTAAAAGATAATATGACCCTAAAAAGATTTTATAAGCTTAGGACGGCTTTACATTTAGTTGACATAACTAGTAGAGAGGCAACTAATGCAGACAGATTATGGAAAGTGAGATATATTTATGATGCCCTAAAAACGAGATATCGTGAGCTGCCATTGGAGCGCAACCTTTGCGTTGACGAACAAATTGTTACTTTCAGAGGAAAACTGAACATAAAACAATACGTAAATAACAAACCCAAAAAATGGGGGGTTAAAATTTACATACTTGCTGGCGAAAGTGGTATGATCTATGACTTTATTATTTATCAGGGGTCAACTACGGAAATTAATCCTTTGTATACAACGAATTGTGGCTCTTCTGCTGTTGTTGTTATGCAACTATCGGAGAGAATTTCAGAACCTAATCATGCATTATTTTTTGATAACTTCTTTAGTTCATATCACCTCTTTCATTTCCTGTACTCCAAGTCATTACATGCTGCTGGTACCCTTAGGCTAAATCGATTTTACCGACCGAAACTTCTTGGTGATAAAGAAATAAAAAAAAGGAATGAGGATGTGCAGCAGATTGTGTTAGTAAGGATGGTGTAATCGCTACGAAGTGGTATGATAATAAGCCGGTTGTAATGGGATCAAACTTCGTGGGTATTGGAGAAACAGGACTATTAGACGTATTACACATGCCGTAAATTAAGCGTTGGTCAATGCTTGGCTAGAATATAAAAATGAAGCGGAAAAATTGGGCATTCTAAAACCAAAAATTTTAGATTTATTAGCATTTCGCCAGTCTGTCGCAGAGCATCTTATATATACCAGAAGACCTGCAAAAAGAGGAAGACCCTCCAACAATACTGAAGACGAAACACCGAAAAGGCAGAAGTATGAATCGAGACCTGTACATAATGAAAGACATGACAGATACAATCATTTTCCCGAATATGATAAAAATAAAAACCACTCCAGATGCAAAATGGAAGGTTGTAATGAAAAAACTCATGTGTTTTGCAAAAGTTCATTTGTGTTTCCTAAAAGGCAGAAACTGTTTTCGCAATTTTCATTGTTTGTAATAATTTTCATATGTTAAATATTTGTTTTTCATAGAAATTAGTTTTTTCTTTGGTTTTCTTGTTACTCTTACTAATAAAAATATTTTGCAATTGTAGTTTGTGTTTTTGTTTTAAACTAGTTTTGTCCCTCCAGAGGGACACTCAAAAACTCAATAAAGAGAGGAGGTAATTTTTTTTTCCCAACTGATATATTTTATTTATCTCTAAATAAGTGCATTGTAAATCAAAACAAAATTTTTAGCTTTTTTTATTTCGATTGACAGTGAAAAGGTTAATTAATTAAATTGTTCTTCAGTTTTTAAGATACATGATAAACATCCATGCCATGTTTTTATTTTTAATCTCCCAAATGCAATCTGGCCTAGTATCTCTAAAGAACTAGCAGACAGCAGTGCAATGTTTACTGTTTACTGTTTTGCAATATACCAAGTATTGATGTATATCCTGCTTTAAGTAATATCTTATCAAATAATGTGCACCATTTAGCATATTTTGTTAATTATTTATCCGAATCTAAGTATTTACAATATGATAAATTCTATTGAGACTTCAGTAATGCTGATTTCGTGATGATAAATGATTATTTAGTCAATATTGATTGAGCAAAATGTTGAGATCTAAGTACGAGCTTGGCTGCAGAAAGACAGAGTCAGATAATCTAGATGGCTATAAACTGGTTGTTCCCTAAAAACACATTAAAAGTTCTTCATTTTTGAAACAGTTTAGTCCTACATTGAAACATCTTATCTAAAGAAAAAAAATGCACAGAAAGTATATGTCATCTCGATTCCACTGGGATTATGAATCATTTGCAAACCTTAAGTCATTGCGTAGGGAGGAGCATGATATAAGTTATGCTGTGTATATTTGTGAAACTGAATCCTCATTAATGTTATGCTGTGTATATTTGTTAAACTGAATCCTCATTACAGCTCAGTGTTAGATATTTTTGGGAGGTTCATCAAAGACAAGGGTAACTATGATAGTTTTCCTAATACTGTGTTTTTAAAGAGTAAAACTACTGCCCGAAACTTCTATACACTTTTAAATTATCCCCAAAAATAATCACCGTGGAAGGTTTTATGATCCTTATTGTCATTCACAAATAATGTTGTTTACATTATGATGATTTAAAAGTGTATAAAAGGATCCACGATATTGAAGACATTTTGTTGCTCCAGAATGATTTGGATGCTCTATGTGAGTGGTCGCCAACAAATAACTTACAACTCAACATGGGAAAATGCTGCTTTATCTGATTTCATAGGGGGCATAAAGTTTAACTCAAATTACAAGCTACACAGTGTCAACCTCAGTTTCTCTGAAGCAGTGAAGGACCTTGGAGTACGTGGTTCACGAGAAATTGAACTTCTTTCAGTATATTTCCAATATAAGCTTGCAGGGCTCCAAAAAATGCTTGGGCTTATCACTCTCAATACTTCTGAACTTCCACTGAATATTCAGGAGTATCATAGAGTGGACATCCTTGTTAGGCTTGGATTGAGCACTTTTGAGAGAAGACAATTACTTTTTGACCTTGCTATATCTATGATTTTCTTTACAGTCTAATTGATTGTCAACAGTTACTTTCTAGGATTGGTTTTAATATCCCTAAATGTAATCTTCATCACTTTGAACTTTTTGCTGCCTTTCGATGCTACAAGGTATGGTAGACAAGCACCTACCGTTAAAACTCTTCGTGTACTGGACAATCATAGTAAAATATGGCTGCACACTGTCTGGTTTAAAAAATAGAATAACAAATGGACACAAGACACTATAATAATACAAGGTCTAGTAACATGGGATGTAAAGTGCAGTGTTTTGAGTATTTTAGTATGTAGAATGTTTTAGTTTTTTTTTGTTCTGTATAACTTTTTTTATATATATATATATATATATATATATATATATATATATATATATATATATATATATATATATATATATATATATATATATATATATATATATATATATATATGTAATCAATATTTTAGATTTATAGAGAAACATACATTTTATGAAAGAATAAAGCGTTTTCCTAAATAAATTGGGTTTTATTTTACTGATTGTAATGTTTTAAAAAGTACTCCTCAAAGGAGTGAAATGCCCTGAAAATTAGGTACTTCATTGCCTCCTATATAAGGGTTTTGTTGTATGAGTTCCACATGAATACTAGGAAATACTACTGCAGTTTTTTTCTCTATTATTTAGTTTTGATTTAAATTGGAAATAAGAAAAAAAATGGGTTTTTAAAAAAAGAAAACCTTAAAAAAATCACTTAATGTTAATAAAATACAGTTGGGGAAAGTAATGTTCATATTTAAAAATTACTTTTGCCGCAAAATAAAAAGAATTTATATTTTGAAATAAGATTTTGTCAGTTAATAGATCTGATAAGACTTGATTCTAGCTACCTCACTATTTTCCCTTATGTTCCTCAAAGTATGAAACTTTATTCATTTTCCTAGCCGTATGTACATGAATATACTCTATATTGAAACTGAGCAACAAATTACCCTTGAGAGTACCTACGTAACAAAACTTTGTATGTTTGGTTAGCGGACATTTCAAAAGCATTGTAGGTATGGTGCTTGATGAATAATGCTTTTCTTTTACAGGGGAAATAATACACTAGACTGGGAAAAATTTATAAAATATATTTATATTGCTCACACTTTTTGTTAGAAAAACATAAAATTTTTAAGCTTGAAAACTCGAGAAACCAGAGTTAAAGGGAATAAATGAACAACCACTTGAAAACTTGTATTTGGCTCATTGCTTTTCGACATTGACTAACAGTCTTTTTTCTTAACTGCAATTTACTGCTCTGCTACTTTTATACCTGTCCATAAGGCAGTGAAAGAAGGAGGGGGCCTTGCCAGTCTTCACCTGAAAGTTTAAAAAATATAAATAAAAACACTTGTTTAATTAATTTATATAAATAGAAAATGTGAGATTTTACACAAAGAGTTCCTTTACAAGGTGTCGTTTGGTTTTCGTAGACTATAAACTACTAAAAATAATTATAAACAAGCATACATCATATTTAAAACAGGTAGAGGTAAAAATCAAATCGTGAAAAATTAAGGGTAAGTTTTACAGAAATAATAAACTGTATAAAAAATGAAAATATAGAACATTTAAAAAACAGGTAAAATAAGATATAGTTAAACCCTCAATTACTTCAATTTAAACATCGTTAAGTGTCTTAATCACTGTACAAATGTACATTAACATTTCATATCTGCTGCCATTCCCAATGAAAAAATATTATTTTTAAACACCTATAAAGATTATATACAACTTTTTTTGAGGAAAGTAGAACCTTAAATTAAAATAAGTAGAACTTGAATCTACCATTGCATTCATCAAGAATTTAGTGAATAAATAAATTTTAGGATACATCCCCTTTTTTTCATTGTTTGCTATGAGTAAAACTCTTTCCAAATGACCCCACTAGATAAAACCAAATAAAAATCTTAATTTAAAATTAGGAATTATACAACTAGTATAGAATACTATTCTCAAGAACCATGATTAAAGCACTGAGTACCTACTTGGTATAGAGTGTATATCCTAATTATTAAATATGTACTTGTTTTTCAACTTTTTTTAACTGATGCAGGTAAAAAGAAAGTCAAACCATTAAAAAAATCAAAAATGAGTTGAAGCTTTGGTTTAAAGATAATTCTGTATTGATTGAGAACAAAATTGGTTTTTTGTAATTATTATCCAGAGTTCTTGGACAACATTTCAACCAGGTCTTTGATTTTGTATTCAGAGATTACTAAAGAAATGATACACACATTTTGATCGTGAAAAGTAGAAGTAGGTACAGACATAATAGTGTATAATCAAAAATAAAGGTTTGACTGAAGGTTTACAGGTAAAAGTTTTAAGGTTAGTTATCTTCAAAAAATGATTGTAAATTATGTATGCAAAAATGTTTACCTTATATCAATTTTTGTCTTGCTTTTGTACAAAAATCCATCTTGGGGAAAAAAGTTGTCCAATTCTTGGGGATCCATTTTTGCAATATGGAGAAAAATACATTAATACTTCCGTACAATTAATGGAAATCTGTAAATACCTAGAGGGAATCTGAAAAAATGTAAAAATAATAAAATTGATAATAT
The DNA here is from genome assembly GCA_030620095.1 of Kuschelorhynchus macadamiae. Taxonomy (NCBI): domain Eukaryota; kingdom Metazoa; phylum Arthropoda; class Insecta; order Coleoptera; family Curculionidae; genus Kuschelorhynchus; species Kuschelorhynchus macadamiae. The sequence goes on along the minus strand of JAUTXW010004145.1, from coordinate 674,415 downwards.
GGAAACGTTTGTACAAACAAACTTAGAGCCTGTAGAAAATACCTTATTACCCAACAAAACTATCACAATCGACGTCACTAGTTTGGGGTGCATTTTGACGGCGGGCTACAATTTTGAACTGTTAAACTCCGTTTTTTATTGCATTTTTGTTATATATGTTTGGATCTAAAGAAGATCATTATGTACATAAAAAAATTAACCTGCCAAAATAACAAGTTATGTTATGATTATGATGTTTGACATTTGAAAGCAACGAACATATGTTTTCTAGGTACTGTGGCTCAAATAAAGCTTTCTTCGCGTCAAAGGAGCACACGATGATGCCCGATGCACAGTAGGATGGATGAACATTAGGATCGGTGATAGTATCTCCGCATTTTTATATCTAACACACGCGATCGCAAATCCAGCGAGCCCGAACGTAACATTTTATCTATCACATATGATCGCAAACACGCCTTCATAGTTAGCACATGCTATAGCGAAACTACTTGAAACAAGTTTTTTTACTGTACTGGTTTTTTTTCATCAAGCAAAAAAAATCATTGTTTTAATATAGACTCGGAATTCGGTTGGAGCGCTACCGAGCGCTTTCTTTACAGCAAAAAAATAAAACATGTTGATTTAATTGTGACGTGTATTTAATAAAGAAAAACAATACGCCATGACAAAGTCATGACAATTTAACAAAAAGTCATAAATATTATATTTTAAGATAAATTACACACAAGCCTATATTACTATTTAATTTAATCATAGGAAAATACCAAAAATTTAATTCCATGCCTAATAAATTATTAAGTATAAATTGGTTTTGTGGTTTGCTCCTATTCAGATATATTCTGTATTTGATTTTAATATTTGATTAGGTGTAGTAATAGTTTTTTCAAATATTAGTTTTCCATCTAAAATGAAATATGTTTTGTAATGTATACTTATTTTTGATAAATTGATGTTCAAAAAAATTAAACTTAGCCTATATCGCATATTTTGAATATATAGGTATAATTAAATTTGAGAAACAAAGCATGGTCACAGAGACGTATATTTCATGATTAAATATGCAGTGTTCCACTAAAGTACGCCTTCTTTGGGATTTTTAAAATTAATGAACCTAGGTAAATTTTGACATTGACTGTATATATATTCGTAAAAAACAGGAAAAAGGTTACACTAGAATAAGTATTCTAGTAATAAACTTATCTTAAAAATAAAACTGTATACAAGTTTTTATAAATTATAAATTAAAGCCGGTTGGGTCATCTTGCACTTGAAAGAAACCCAGCGTTTTCGAAAAGCAAAAAGAAGTCAAGCCTAGACAGCTAAGTTAACACCAGTTTAAATGCTTTTAAATAAAATTGAATTGAAAACCAATTGACGAAGTTAAATTTTAGCTAGATCCATTAATAACAAAGCTTTCGATATAGTGACAACTCAATGCGTACTAGTGATGACGTATGTATATATGGTTGGTACGATTTTTAAAATGATCCATATAAAATAGACAAGTCATTTAAAATATGTTTATTAAATAGAGCCCACAGAATAAACCTATTGTTGTTCAGGTTAAACAATAGTTTGATTTTTTTGCAGCTGTGAGGAGAATGCTAAATAAATTTCGCTAATGTTAAAAATAAAGAAGTTGGTTATAATTGTTTTGAGGCTATAGTAATACAAAAGAGATTGAAAAAGGTAGATTTACGTATTATAAATCTAGAAAATCCGTGTTCTTTTGATACCGCTCTTAGATTTTCATTCCCTCCAGAGTCCAGTCGGTTATCCCTGCGAGTCCAATATTTAAGACGTATGCCAGACCGCAGGGATCAGTTTACATGTAAAGTTCATTTCTTGCAACTTCGCCCTCAGTTACTATATCAACGACTGGTCTCAGTGCATACGAACCTAGGAGAAATATCACAGGGTGATAATTAACCATGTATCAGTTTATTAGACGGACAGCGATGAAAACCCATTTTGGTCGAAGGCTCCAGAACTATATAACCTCAAAAATGTGTTATTAATATTTAAATATTAGATATATACATTGTCCTTGAAAAAGTTCGAATCATATGGGAGTTTTTATTTATTAAGTCACTTTGTTAAAATTTAACAGAGGCAATAACTTTTGCTTTACTAAAGATGCTAAATAGCTTATTCGAAAATAATCACGTGACTTGCGTTACCTGTCAAAATTGACATTTTTTGAAATGCAGAAAAGCAGCTTATTTGCTAAAATATTTCAATACCTATTTTTTTTAACTTTTTCCTGTTTATTGAAAATTCTAAAAAAAATAATAATTGTCTAACTTAAAAAAAATGTTTTTGTTAGTAACCTCATCATAATAATAATTTTTAAATACTGCATATACACTGTCTTCTTTCGAAAAAAAAATAAAATTGCTTCTCAAAAGTATGTTAAGCTTGATGCAAAATTGTCGTAATTTTGGGAATTTTAGGTATATATTAATTATATTAAATATTTTTAATAGTAAATAGATATCTGAATACAAAAAAGTCATAATTGACTATTTTAGGAGCGTGATCGAAATTTAAAACTATTTCTAACTTAAGTGCCTTGGGTAAAGTTATAAAAATTGATAATTACAATTGCTGACCAAAGTTCGATAGACACATGTGAAACTATAAAATAAACAACTTTTTTTATAACACTTTTTCGTATTTTAGCAAATAACCCCTTTCTCTGCGATTTTTTTAAAAGAAATATCATTTTTGGCGGGCAACACAAGTTAAGTGAGTATTCCGTCATTTTCTCATACTTAATAAATAAAGTAAAAACAAAATGTATTGCCGAAAATAAAAAAAAAATACTTTAAGGAATATATTTCAGTTACCTCAGCAAGAAAAAGGAAAATCACTTCTTTAAAGTTTCTAAGCTTGATGTAAAGTTGACTTGCTTTTAAGAATTTTTAGTAGATATTAACTAATATCTTTTTGGATAGGTATCTTAACACAAAAAAAAACGAAAACAAAAGATTAAAATAATGAGTTCTGCATGATAACAAATTTCAGATTTTTTGCCCTCCCACTACCCGTCAAAGTTGCTTTATTTCTCTACAAAATGTTAAGTTTTGCAGTTCTAATTTTCAATTTACCCTTGCCTTTACCCAACGCACTTAAATATTTTGAAAATAGCTTTAAATTTCGAATACGCTCCTAAATTTGCCAATTATGACTTTTTTGTATTTAGATATCTATTAACTATCAAAAATATTTAATATAATTAATATATACCTAGAATTCCCAAAATCACGATAAATTTGCATCAACCTTAACATATCTTTAAGAAGCGATTTTAATTTTTCTCGAAAAAAGGCAGTTTTTGTGCAGCATTTAGGTATAAGAAATTAATATTATGATGAGGTTACTAACAGAAAATATGTTTTTTAAGTTAGATAATTATTTTTTTAGGACTTTCAAAAAACAGGTAAAAGTTAAAAAAACAAATATTGCAATTTTTGACCAAAATTTGAAATGCGTATCTAAAATTAAAAAATAAACAACTTTCCTTTATACAACTTTTCCTTATTTGAACAAATAAGCCTTTTTTATGCAATTAAAAAAAAAATCAATTTTGACAGGTAACGCAAGTCACGTGATTGTTTTCGAATAAGTCATTTTTCATCCTTAGTAAAGCAAAAATTATTGCATATGTTAAATTTTGACAAAGTAACCTAATAAAAGAAATTCCCATATGGTGCCAACTTTTTCAAGGACACTGCATATATATATATATATATATATATATATATATATATATATATATATATATATATATATATATATATATATATATATATATATATATATATATATATATATATATATATATATATATATATATATATATATATATATATAAAGTACACCACACAGATCTTAAATATCGATGTATGTCAAAAGCAGACCGTTTCCATGCATATACAGAGCTGTAGCCAAACGCGAATGATCATTGCACCGTTTCCATAGTTACTCACATTTTTTTCATAGGCGCAGATTATATATATATATATATATATATATATATATATATATATATATATATATATATATATATATATATATATATATATATATATATATATATATATATATATATATATATATATATATATATATAAATTGTAAAGCATGGCTATGAAACTGAAAACGTACGTCAAAAATAATTCTGTCACAATTTGTTATATTAGTTGTCATATTGACATTCTCAATCAACATGCAAACGAGTTACTAATAATAGAAGAAATTCGAAAGTTTAATTTTGCTAATAACACATTAACAAAAGAAGCTAAATTAAAGTAATTGTTGAAAATGTGCTCATTCTTCTTGAAGATACAAGTTTACACTCTGCCTTCATGCTTTTAAAATTATTTCAAAGAATTTCTGGTGTTATAGTTACACATTCTGCCACAATTCTTTGTTCTAGTTCTTGCAAATTGGTCACAAGCGTTTTAAGTATTTTATTTTTTAAATAAACAAAACAAAATATTCCATGCTAGTTAAACAAGGTGATCTCGGAGGAAACTCAACTTCTGTGTGCAAACTTAGTCGCTTGCATAAAAAAATTCGTGAAGGAGCGGTTACCCCATCTTGTTGAAAGTAGCGTTTCTAAAGTTCATTATCATGTAGTTGTTGCGCAAATTGTGTTAAAATGTTATGTCGGTACTTCTTAGCATAAGAAGAAAATGATGCCACTTATTCTTCTGCGAGATACTGGCATCCACCATGCCACCACTCTTCATCAGAAAAAAAAGTTAAGTTTAGGAGGTCATCATCATTCATTAAATTATTGATAAACAACTAGCAGTACGTAAGACGTCTGGGGTGATCTGACGGCAAAATGGCTTGATATGATTGAATCTTATATGGGTGCATACTGCATATTTAAGTCTCCCTTGATAATGGTTTGGCATGTTCCATAAGAAAGTCCAATTTCTTAAGCCAAACGTTTGAAAGATTTTGTAGGTTCTTGTTCCATTCGTTGTTGAACATCACTAACAACTTCTTCAGTACGAACTGCAGGCCTACCAGCACCTTCTCTGAGTCAGTTTCGCAAAATACATAAGGATACCTTATACTGGGAAGTAAAATAGGCTTTATGCCTTGTAGACATAGACATATCTTTCTAGGCGGATTTATAAATAATCGTTCAACTTACATTTGGTGTTTGTTGGCAGTGCATATTATAATACTAAGCCGTTAATTGGAAGTGTTAAAATATTGTACATTTTATATTTACCATATTTCAAGGCAAATTACAAAATCTCTGGATTGTGATATCTAAAGGTTGTATTTTAAGCTTATTTACCAATAATTTTTTGATATCATGGCAAATAAGAGTGATCATTGGTTATTAAAAATCTTAGATCATACAATAAATTTTATCTAATCAAACAAATCACCAGCCCCTTATCGCATATAGCAAATACTATTTGTTTAAATAGTGTTAGATAAAAATGTCTCTTAGAGGGAACATTTTATGACTAGGAAATTCCTATTTATTACAATTGAACGTATTATCTTTAGTTATGACGTCACAATACAATAAGGAAATGCTAAAGTCCCCATTTACACACTTATACTATTAACGAAAATATATATATTTTTTTATATCTTCACCCCATCGATTTGAACAGCATCTATATCACTTATACTTTTAACTCTTCTATGTTGCTTCTTATTTCGGTGGAGGCTACCCACTACAAACGTTTTTGCGTCTCTCGATATGTTGTCGTTCTCCGAGCGAATGCTTTGAACACTTTTTGTTATGTCGTATTCATCTATTGAGCTGAAAATTAACACTATTATTAGTATTGGGCATTGGCTTTAAAAGAATTTATGAATTTATCTTTTATAAAAAATAATTAACAAGTTAATTATATAACTCACAGAGTACCAAAAAAGACTAAAAATCCATTATTTTATCATGTCGTTTTCAAAAAAGAAATAGTTGAGCATTCTTTGTATTAATATTTTAATAGGCAACTTGCAAACAGTATCAATACTGAGGGGTTGAAATGAGCTGAGATGTGTCTTTTATTTTTTCTTACAATATCTCTTCAACTAAATAATATATTAAAACATTTGTTCCGTCAATAGCTTTCAAAAAATTCAACCTATAAAAATGTAAAAAAAGTAAAATGGGTTTTTACTATTTTTAAAATATCTTTTAAACAAAATGATGTTTTGAAACAATTCTATTATTAATAGCTTTCAGAAATAATTTCCTGGAAACCAGTAAATTTGTTTTTATTTTTTTACAATATCTCTCAAACTAAATAAGAAATTAAAGACGATTCTTTTATCAAGGACTCAAAAGGACTTTTTTTAAAACTAATTATCCAAAATACATTTCTAAGATTTTTTTTTAATTCTACTCTTAAGAAGGTGAAAAGAAGTGAACTGTGGGTTTTCTTTTTTTCCGGTATGTGTTTAATTAAAGTTGATGTTAAGACGATTATGGTTTTTAAAATTCAAATTCCCTTAAGAGAGTCAAACGGGTGAAATTGGTAAAAACACATTTCTCTATTTATACAGCATGTCCAAAAATATATATATTAATGTGTGGTAATATCTCGAACAATAGTAGATAGATAACATAAAAAGATAAAAATTTGCAGGTTTCATGTGTACCGCCAACCCAGCTTTTTTTGCAGTTTAATAACTTTTTTTCACCCATTCTGGATGTGATGAGAGGAGGGTGTTGAATATTTAAATTGCAACTCCTTTCGACGTACCTACAGAAGAATGGGAAAGGAGTGTCTAATTTTTAGATTGCATTGCTTTCTAGTTCCTGCAACACTTGATATAGAGGAGCCCATTATACAGGTAAGGTCAACTTGGTTAACTGAAACTGTGCGGTAACTGGGTCATATGCCAATTTCTGGTTTATTATTTGTATTGAAATTTCCCGCGCATAAAACTTCATTCCTAGCATATCTCTAATGTGTGTTCCATGTATGCAAAGCAACATTGTCGCTTTTTTTTTGAGAAAAATAGAAATATTTACATTGTTATATGTTACTATATTTGCAATAACTGACATCAGTGTAAATATTGATCAGTGGTAAGTAGTTACAGTGAATATTTTTGGGTAAATCATGTTTAACGACCATAAAATAGTGTTGTGGAGATGTACCGTTTTTATTTTAAGATTAGAAATCGAAGCGTCCAGTTGTCCCGGTAAAAATTTGGTACCGGGGTAAATGGGATATATTTGATCGAGTAACTACTAACTTTAGAGGTCTTTCATACATAAATCTGTTCTTTGATAAATACAAACAGTATTTCCTCCCTATTATATGGCCATCTAGTCTTATATAGTTGCAGTAGTTATGAAAACTACTGAAAATTACTTTACGCACCTGCAAATATACATATCATAATCCTCAGATCTTCTTTGATATATATTCTTCGAGTGAGCATGAGCAAATGGTTGAGCATATATTGGTGACTCTCCTCCAGATCGTGAAGATCTACTGGTAATATACTGTAATGGCGGACTAACTCTGCTTATAACTGAGGAACCCCCCGAACTGGAAGTAGGTGATGTTTTCTCTCTTTCTGATAAGGATTTTGGCTTAGTGAGGCCTAGAGCCCGACTTAATGAACCCTAATTAAGAAAAATTAAATCAAATATAACTGTCGTCAATAAAAATTTCACATAATTTTAGGACAAATAAAATATTTAAGATTTCAAATATTCTGTTTTGATACCTCCTATTTAATTTTACTTAAAGTGAAAGTTCTACAGTGATCGGGTTATACAAAAATAAAGAAAAAAATATCTACTCGGCAAAGTTTAATTTTCTAGAAACAGGTATAAAAATGAAACTATAGTACTCTGCATCTGGTACACTAATATTGGCAGTCGGGATAAATTAAGCAAGTATAGTAAAACATTTTATTAGTAAAATTGCAAGAACATAATTTATCGTTTGAACACAAGAAAATTAACTGGATTTTTTCTTTTTTGCAAGCAAGCCTGTAAATCTATGAAATTGAAAACATCAGGCGTAGTGAGCTTTTAATCTCTTTAAGGAAAGGTTATCCACATCTACTCCTGTAGTTGATTTAAAAAAAACAGTAAAATATAACCCTATCTCTATATCCATCTATGAGATTGCCTCAAGTTTTAATTTAATAGCATTTGAGAGATTGAAAAAGTAAAAAACAAATTTCTCAATTTTTTTATTTTTTTTTAGTTGAGGCAAGATTCATTCTTTTAAGGTATAATAAACTAACATATTTGAAAGGTAAAATATTTTCGTTAAATGATGAAGTCATACGGCCGCTGAGGAATATTTTACGGACCAATAAAGAAAAATGTTGATGGTCTTAAAATTGTCTTACAAAGTTTCTGCTAAATGTGGATGTCTTAAAGGAGATTATTTTGAATAAATAACATTTTGTTTTAAAGTAATGTGGCCTTTTACATGGTAGGTTAAGTATTTGTCAAAAATTTCTCATATTACATACTCAAAATATGACTGGTCGGGTTATTTCATAATTACTAGAGCTATTAAAAAAAATGGAATTTGGTCTCAGGTAAGGTCGAATATTAAATACAAATATCAGCTTTCTAGAAGACGCATACGTTAATGGTTACTAGTAGATTTCCTACATACTAGCCAAATGTATTACAAGCAAATGACTTGTAATGGGATTGAGTTATGCGCGTGAAGGATTTTATCAAGACTTCGAGAAAGGACCTCTCACTGCACTACTTATGGAAAATAGCTTTCTAAAATATGATATTGCCACAACTTGATTTCTTTTTTAGATACGGTGTCAAAGTTTCGAATTTAATTATTTTTCGTTTTAGTGACCCGGCCAAGATTTTTCTTCTATTTTTACCAATTTTGTCCAGTTTTGACAAAGTGAAGAGTGAAGAACTTTACAATAGTTCTTTATAATGCAGTCGGGATAATTATTTTCCGTAAATACGGAAATGATAAAAAAAATCAAAAAATGTATAAATTCTGCGCATTTACGAAGCGAACGGTGATTTTTTTCGAAATTTTGGATATGATAGTATGGTAATGGACAACACACACAATACAAATCCCTATTTCGCTCTTTTGTTTAGTATGATAATGTAAGTATATTATTCGATATTTAAAAGTAAAATAAACATCGTACAATAAAGCAATAACAAATGTAGTCGCTATCCGATATTTTTCAATAATTATTTACTTCCACAACCTTTGACGCAATATTTAATTTTCGTTAGACTTTAAGACTTTAGTTTGCAATTTTTTTAGTAGTAAAGAACTTTTAAGATTTTATACAAATGCTTATGATAATCATTTGTTACCACTACGAGAGTACAAAATATTGTTAACAAATAATATAATGTATAGTTTTATTTACTATAAATAGGTTTAAGGTTCTTAAGTGAAAAAGAAATGAAGAGATAAAACAAATGCTCTTAAGGAGCTCTTTTTATAAATACAGCAATTTCTTAAATTGTTTTGTTAACTATTATAATGATTAGACACAAACAATATTTTATTTTTTACGAACTAGACAGATATATTATTCTAAAATAAACAAAAGAAAAGTTAAAATTTAGTGTTTTACAAATAAAAAAAAAAGAGTCCGCGAGCTTTTGCACCCTACATATATCTTATTGCTCTCTTCTGTAACAAAAAACTTTATTAAACAAATAATTAGAACATGAGCCGTTTGGTTAGTAAATATGCAGAATTTATAATTTTTTTCGAAAATATTGCTGCTCCAGTGTTTTAACAAGCAAAAAAATTTTTTATACCTGACAAGACTAAACACTAACCCAATTCATTTGTTTAAAACTGGTTAATTAATAAAATACTAGCAAAAACTTTACCGGGTCACTAACATAAAAAAAATAAAATTACAAAATTTGACTTCCTAAATCTCAAAATCTGGACATAGGCTCAAGTTGTAGTAAATGACACATTTTGATTAAGAAATCGAGAACTACATAATACTAAAAAGTTAGAAAAATTCATACAAAGCCATTTTTAATAAAGCTAGTATTACACTGAGATTTTTGTGGTGAATCAGTTCATGAAGTTATTCAAGGCCGAGGCTGACCAATGAAAAACACCAGTTGACGTCACGAATTTCACGTGAATTTCTTCTCGGAATAGAACATGTTCTACTTTTCCGTGAATGTTTACGTGCGTTCAGGGATGCCACCTCCGTAAAAAACTTAGGTTAAATGCATATAATCCTTTTTCCTGTACTCCTTTTATTTTTAATTTATAAATTTATATGTTTTACATTATTCATTTAAGAAAAACTGTGAACTTATCAACTAAAGAATGTCATGTGGAAATAAATGAGTACCTTACTGCATATTGATAGCATTATTATGGTAAAGTTATTCCAATGTACAATTTTGATTATTTTTTAATATACTAGGGCTTTACATTCACTCAGGAGCAAAGCTCCTTCCTTATAGTATTGCATGAGCAACATCCTTTACTCTGCGGTGTGGGAAATGACAAATGAGTTTAATTTAAAATACCCTATGGCTAATGTCAGGTTGGAAGACATTCGGAAGAAAATAGCTTTCGGGACAGTTCTTTGCGAAAATTAACAAAGTGAAAAAAGCACTGTCAGTAGGGGCTGGCACTGACGAGGTGTATACTTCTACCTTATGGTACTTTAAGAACAGGTGAGATGCGAAAGTGAGGGTGTAGAAGTTTTGTTAGAGGGTATAGTTGAGGAGTTAAACTTTGACGCACCTCTCAAACAAAGAAGAACCATTTAGGAAAAGTATTAGATGACAAATAAACAGAAAGAAGAACAGTTGGATGTTATTGAAGAGAATTGTGAGTTTCTTTTTATAAGTTTTCAGTATTCGAATTTTCTTGTATCATTTCAAGTTTAGATATTAGTTAGAGTATTACTTAGTAATTACAGTTTACATATATTTAAATAATCTTGTGCATCAACATAATATTTAAAGAATTACTGATACATTCTGTGGTTATTCATGTATGTACATTTTTTTTAGGACAGTGTGTGTTGACCTGCTCCAAAACCGAAGCTCCATTACCTGTAAGAATATTCGACTCAAAATTCCTAAACCTGTCCAGACAAGACTGAATTAACAAGATGCTGAAGAAGAGAAGAGATAACTTTGTTTTTAAACTTATTGTTATAGTTTGAAAATTACATTTATTTTGAATTTATTTGGATGTTACTATTCTACTCTGTATTTGTATAATCTCAGCAGTAAAAAAAATTAAATATAAAAATTATGCAGTTTTTATTACATATCCAGTCCAATCATAATTTGCCCTTTATTATCTAAGTGATATCTTTATGAATATTGTCACCTATACCCTGACTATGGGTATTTTCTACTAAAGTTCGATTGGACTAATAAGATAATTAATTGTTTACATAGCATAAAGTAATTAACATTGACATTGAAATAGAAACTGCTAAATAGTAATCATTTTTGAGATATAAATTGGACCGCAGGTCCCTGGTAGATTCAGACTTTGACTTGGTTTCAGATCTACCTTTCCCCTCGTAAACCTGCGGGCCCCAAACGAAGTAGCCCACCTCAGGCAAATCAGACTTTCTCCTAATGGCTGTCAGTGGTTGTTAAAACCACCTAGAACTCCCTCTGGCAGTCAGGACACATACTCTCTCAACCAAAGTAACCTAAAGTAATTAACATTAACAGTAATTTTTCAATACACTATTCGTCAGCTCTTCAAGTATAACTTTTAGTAGATAATTATTAAGTAAATGAAAAACTCATCAAATGCTATGCGAGTCCTAAGTAAGAAGCCAAGTGAGAAATCAGAACTACCGATGTAAGATTTATAGAAGAGACCAATAGAGATCAGCAAATGTTTGTGGATTCTGAGTTTTACTAAGCCCCCGTAACCAAATATATTTGATATGAGGATCAAACAATATTTGACAAAATAAAAGGATAAAAAAAGGAAAGTTGTTAATATTATATACAAACTCAATACTATAAAATGTCTTTCATTTTTTGTTTACATTATAAGTATAGGACTACATAGTATAATAATTCAAAATTCACAATTTTAAAAGACAAATTTAAAAGCATTTTTACATGAAAATTCAAAATAACCATAACATCTATACGTTAAGCATTAAATTTTAAACAAGGCTCTTATAATATAATATTAATTCTAATAATACACCAGTACTTATTTACTACCCTAATATATTACAGTTCTGTAGATTGTAGGACTCAATCATGCCTTGTCAAATTATTGTGGTATGCTACCTTCTAGGGATGCACAATAAAAAAATACATCGATGTTTTTACGATGTATCAAATAAATATATCGACATTTTACGATCTATCGAGTCAACTGAGTGGGTGGTCAAATAGTTTGGATTGTTACAACAAAATTAATAGCAAAGCATAATTAAAAAAAATACACATTATCAAAACATTAGGCCTTTAAATAATACAAATAAAAATAATTTTAAAAAATTATGCATATAATTATTTGGAAATAATATTGCACAAAACCGATAAACTGTAATTTATTTAAATTTTTTAAAGTTTGTAATTTATTATTATTATTTATTTACTTTTTCATAACATTATTTACGTAGCCTAAAAAAAATAATTATGTCCTTGATTTCTTTCCACCATAAAAAGATTTTCGGAATTTGAAATTTTAACGAATATTTCATTTTATTAGTAATTTATCAGTCTATCTCTCTTTAACACATGATTTTTGTGCAAAATTTTAAGTCAAATGGATAAGTAGTTTTTTGGTACTGAATTTTTAAACATTTTATTAAGCTGCCAATTTGTTTCGCCACATTGAATTTTTATCAAAATGTTATCATTTTGTTCCCATATGACCCTTGATTTTTGACCAAAATTTGAACCCAAAGAGATAAGTAGTTTTAGAGCTATGTCGCATAGAGACAGAACAACCGACTGACGGAAATGAGAGAATTATGTTTATTATTATATTATAATTGTCGGGGTCCAAGGACCTAAAATGCAAGGATCTCGCAGGGTGACTTTTTTTCGATGCATCGTTGTATATCGTACATCCATATTACCTTCATTCATAAAATAATTCTTGAACTCTTCTCGCACAAAGAGGGAAGCCTCTCTGGGTATATTATCACTTTGACTAGATACCTCAAATCCCAAGTTATGAAGAACACAGCATGCTAAAGGTATTTTTTGCCTTTTTAGGCACCCATATTTATAGCTGTTCTGAAGAGATTTGCTGAAATACCAAAGATATTTTTAACAAGTCTTCTGGCACTACTCGGTCTATAATGGTTCTGAAGTTTTGAGAATATCTCACTTAGAGGAAATGCTGCATAAGCATTAATGACATGTGGAACCAGGCAATTCCTTCCTGGCAAACATTTTTCTTCTGGTTTATTCAAATGGTTATGGACAAGAGCCATCAGAAACTCTTCCATTCATTCCTACGTCCGCATAAACAAATTTGTAATTGGCATCTACCATTATCAGCAGATCAATTCTGTGTTTACTTTTATAATCATAGTACATAGAGCAATATACTCTACGAGCCCGGAAATCAAGATGTTTTCCATCAACTGCCCTAGTAACATTGGGGAAATTCCAACTTTATTGAAAGTTCACGGCAATGTTGAGTCATTTTACTGCTGTAGTCGCAGTCTGAAAAAATAAGTTAAAATTACAAAATTGCTAGGTTAAACTAGATCTTAACTTAAAATATTCATGTTTGAAGCCTTTATAAATTGTTCTGCAGACTTCGGAAACAAATAGTTATATGGTGGATTCAAATATCCTAAAAGTATACATGAGGCTTCGGTATGTTTCGCCTATTGCTAGAAACCTCAACGTTAGTATTAGTTTATCCTCTGCACTTATTGCATCCCGGAAGTTTGCGTTTGGCCTCTCTGTCATAGGTTTCACAAGGTTCAGTAATTTATCAATTGTTTGTTTTGTCATCCTCAAACATTTTTTCAGTTTCAGGCCCTCTTTATTTTGTGTCCTCCAACCAGGGCCTGACCCACCATCGCCTTTCAATTGTTTCAGGTTTGGTCAACAAACTTATCTCGCTATATTTCTTCAATTTGCAGTACAGAATTAATTTCGGATTGGGTTTAGGCATTTTTAGGCATCTTTTTTGATGAAAATTACACAAGAATACGGGAATTTTTGTAATTACAATCAAACAACTGAATAGGCCAAACAACTTGAGTAAATAAAACTTGACATAACCTAAAAATAATTGCTGATACTTCTAGTTTAGTACACCTAGTAAAGCCGAAATGTAAAAAAGATTCATGATGAAGTTGCTGGGCGTAAAGTCAGCCGACTTTGCGAAGAAATTCGAAAGGAATGTTTTATTCATGGCAAAATCGTCAGTGCAATACTAGCTTAAGAAGTTAAAAAAAGTGTTTCTGGAAAAATGTTGGTCAGATATAGAATAATAAAATCCGAAGTTATTTAAGAACATCAAATGAACTGAAACATGTTGAAAGCGGCTTTTAAATATCTTTTGCTTTGTGTAAGATTCAAAAGTTAGAAATTGGACCATACATTTTCGTGATGCACTTTGAAGTTCCAGCAGTTCATAAGGGGATAAATTAATATTCTATTACATCAAACTAACAGCATCGGTATTTTTTTAAATTAAACCAAATTTGAAAATAAACTTACAGTGGGGTTTATTTCTGTAAATATTTATATTTTTAAATCAACCTATATTGAGCAAGTTAAATATTACTTATTAGGTTTGATCACAATAATTATATTCAATAAAATCACATCATCACAATAATAGGTAAGTTTATTCAGTATAATCTTACCTTGATGCTGGTTTTTTTGGAGTCAGCTTCTGTTCCTGCAGCCTCTCTGCTTAGCGAAGATGACGGGGCAGATAGGCCTCCACATGATTTGGAAAACGAACGTCCTAGTGAACCGCCTGGTACTCTTTGTTTTGTCCTTACTCTGACATAGTGCACTAATGTGGATCTAGCGTAATAGTGCAAAATCAAACGAACATCGAAGTAAGCAGTGCGGGACACACAAGCATTCTATGTATAGATTTCGCTTAGTATAAAAAAATACAGAGGGCTGTAAGAAAAATGAAATTCAACTTACCCTCCGTAAGAAAACTCGATAGTTTGCTCGTAGTTAATAACTTAAAAACTGAGTAATTATTAGATGCCAAAAATGTGTTTTGGTAAATTATCATATCGCCCTACTGCCATTAGAGAAACAATATAAGCTAATTTTATGGCTTTCGCCTTGTGTGATATTTCATATTTATTCGATTCAGGTAAATGAGTGAAAGTGAATCATATGCCGTTTACCTCAGTTTTGGATTTTGACGTTATCTGCAAATACGGTGTACATGGTGATTTTTTTAGCTTTTTTAGCTCCTATTTAAGTCAAAAATAACTTTTGTATTTTTTGAGTCTGTAAAAGTTCAAACATACTTGATGTAAAATAGTTCTGATTTAAACTTGGTCGTTTTAGGTATAAGTAAAAATCGATATTTTGAAACAATACTAATACGAAAAGATTGTGAGGAAAAAATGAATTGCATTTTCTTAACCTTACTTTTAAAGATCTATCTGATGATGGTACCTAATTGGTATCAGTGGTAGCTCTCACGTGGTAGCTTACCCCACCTCGAAAGTACCATCTGATGGGGTTTTAAAATGTCAAGATTTTGAAAATATAATTTATTTGTCCTTTTATCTTTGTGTTTGAACTGATTAGAAAAGTTCAAAACACCGATTTCCATTTATTCGTAAGTATAAACCCAAACTGTGGAGGTATTTTAGGTCAAATATGCATAACATTCTACACAAAAATCAAAAATGTAAAAGCTGTACACTTTTGTATCCAAAAACTTGTATTAGAATAAAAGAATGACATTACTTGGTAGCTAATTAGTTAGAAAAACTGATGAAAAACGACAAAGTTTTTGAAAAATATCAAAAACGCTTGATAAAGTAAGTATAGAGTACTTATCGAAAAAGGTGATATTTTATATATGACTGAAGTTGAAATGTTACACATGTCGCTTCCGCTTTATCATTATGAGCTTAACCGTGAAGAATTAATTTGAGTTCAAATAGAACAAACGTTGTGTGGTTAAGTATAATAACAATTTTCGGGGTATTTAGTAAGCCTATTTATAAAAGTAATGTATCGTAAACGGGGCGAATGGAGACTAAAGGGTAACTAAAAACAGTAATACAGAATTCGTTTGCATCACTTCTATCATTTTTTTGGAAAATGCAAACAAGACTCGCAAAGGCAGCAGAACGTTTGATAAAAACATATGCTTTTCTAGTTGCAACATGGAATTTTTGTCAACTATCACATGTTTCTTGATAGCTGTCAGATATCAGCTGTAAGAAAACGACGTTTTTTATGTGATAAGAACTTTACTTAGCAGGTACACAAAAAGTAGGTAAAAACTATTCAAATTTGGTAAAATGTTCCATTAGTCCTACCAACGAATTTGAATCCGTTTAAAACCAAACAGGTTTGACTTTAAGATTCCGAATTTTTTTTGTAAACATCTGCCTATTTTTAACGTATTGTATTTTTTATGTGTCCGTATCCGAACAAATTTTTTATAGCTTAAATTATGAAGAATTATAAAAGCTTAAAAAGCTGTAAGCCCTACAGGAAACACTGAGAGGAAGATATACCCAAAGCCTTAGAAGACAGAAGAAAAAATAATTATCGAAACGTATCAGAAAAGTATAATATTCTGACAACGGTTTTACTTAGGCATTCCAAAGGACGCACAAAAACCCATAGTGGTCAAACTGTTTTTCAAAAGTGGGAGAAAATTTGATTATTCAAAATATAAATATATGCTCTGAATGGGTCTAGCCAGAAGACATTTATGATTTGAGACTGGTTATTAAAAATGATGTAGATAAATTGGTAAAAATTAAACGTTGACTTAAAAACAGCTTACCTGGCCCCGGTTTTATTTATGGCTTTTTGAAACGAAATAAGACTCATATATGCTTTCATTTCTGTGAAAATATAGAGCCCGAACAAATCTCTCGTGATGAAATTTCAGCAAGTAATCAGGATGAGACCAATTTAGCGGTCGGTGTCGGTAAATGTTGTTTTCTATAAATTGAAAACATGTTCTTATAAAATTTTCTTTCAGGGAAAAAGAAAGTCCTTACGCGTAGGGGATGTAAAGATCGGAAAAAGGTACATAAGCTTTACAAAGTCTTGCATTTCTATAATATTCGCTGCCTCATGAGACGGCAAAATGTTGCCCGTTTATATGATTTACAAAGCACAACACATTTATTCGTCCTGGGGAGTGGAGGACCCCGAGTCACCCGATATAAAAAAATGCCACCGCCGCCGTGCCGTCAGGATGATTTGAGTTGTTCATTGATATGAACACTCTTGAGGATTGGCTCCGCACTGTTGCTGTTCCATATTTAAACAAATTCGAGAGGCGTAAAATTTTAATTGGTGATAATCTCGCATCACACCTTTAGAAAAACCTTATTAAAAGCCCAAAACAACATGACATTAAGATGGTATCTTTGTCAGCTAATTCAGCTCATTTAACTCAATCTCTGGATTTGGACTTTTTTAGACCACTGAAAATCGTATGGCGACAGATTTTGCTAAATTGAACAAAAAACCGATTAAAGGAATGAACCCTTAAAACCCAAATCGATATTTTCTTTGTTGTTAAAACACCTTATGGAGGCAACTTCAAATGCCCTCAAAAACATCGCTTCGGGCTTTAAAAAGCAGAAATAATACCTTTAAACAAAGAAGAGGTCTTAAATTGTTTACCCAGAGACCAAGGACATATAGTTCAAGCGGCAAATGACTCATTTCTAGATATCTTGAAGGAGATGAGGTATTCCGACACAGCTACAAGCAGGCCTCGATTATTAAAATTAAGAGTGTTTCCAGGAAAAAGAGTGACGCTCGACTTCGACTTTAGCGCCTCAATATCAATGAAAGCGTGAGAGACTACAATTTCTTCATATGATGAGATGCACTTAACTGTGATATTTCTAGCGATCATAAGTCCCGCTTAGCACCCTATAAGCCGGTTGCTTCTGGCAAACAATAATGCAAATATTAACATTTTTCTCAGTTAGTTAGATTCTCTGTTATGAAAAGAAGTGATGATATTGAGCAAAGAATTTACATTGGAAAAATTACTTCAATAAATAAAGAAGAAAATCTACTTTCAAATGAAAAACTAGAATAATTTACACCTTTCCTCAGGTAGAGAATAAAAGTATTTTTAAACAAAATGATATTCTAAAAAAATTTATTGGATGGGCAGAAAGTCGAGGAATAATTAATTATATTAAGGGTTTAGACTTCAATGATTTTGAAAAGACTGGTATGTAGATTGTAAGTTTATCCTTGTGACTGACCTTGTTTATACATTTTGTTATAAAACCTGTTGAAGAAATGACATTTTTATTTATTATATTATTAAACAATACTCCTAAACATATTTTTTTCATTCTTTCCTCCTTCTATAGGGATATGGATATGTGTTCTTATTTCGTCAAATGCGGGGTTAATAACCTAAACACCTAAGTTTTTTTTAAATTGTTTGTATATTTTTGTAAACTAGATAACCAGATAGGACTTTCTGTGAAATCAGAACAGTGTAAAGTATTTTAAAAATCACATTGACGTCTTCAAATAGAGTTCTGATTCGCTCCCTTTTACGGTACGTGTATTCATTACGTAAACAAAAAGAAGCCATTAATGCAGTATATACTCGTACGTCAAAACCACAACTTGACATAAGCCTTTTTATTTTATTTTAATTATTTACATATTTATTTTTCTATTTCTTTGACATATTATTAGTACATTACTATGTTTAAATGATCGTAATTAGATGTAGTCTATTTTAAATCGCAAATACTTAACATTCACATAGGTGGCCTTCAAATATTTATTTAAAAATTTGTAAAAAAAAGAAAACACATTTGAAACTTATTTAATTTTTTTCTTTACTAGCTGCACCTCATTTGTTTCTACTAAGCCCATAATAAAAAGTTGATTTATAAAAATAACCAAACGTATATGCAATCACTTAGTATTTAATACTATTCATTTTGATGGCAAAACAAATTTGTATCTAGCAAAAGATAAACCTTTTTTAATGAAAATAACCTTGGGGACAAAAAGTAAATGATACATAAATGTAGTTTCAAGAATATATGACAGGTACTTAAAATCGAGGCTCGAGATTTTTATAGCAGGGGGCAACTGCGAGTAACCGAGTTAACCAGAAAATACAAAACTTATCGGTCCATTTGCCGTTTAAGACAAGCTAGGATCCAAGCTATCAGATCTGTCCCAATTATAAAGGAAGAAATGTAATGTTTTGAAGGGCATTATACCAGTTGAAAAGCTCTATTAATTTATTTTTAACGTAGTTTAACTGATCCCAGGTATGTGGATTTTTTTGCTAGAACCCATAGTTAGGCTTTAAAGATCACCTTTTGCAGATACTTTCATTTTCATGCAAGATAATATTTCAATTACACATTTATTTTTGTTTTGCCAGATATTACAAATAATTTTTTGCGTTTTTATTTGTTATGATTAAAATGATTTAATGTGTACTACATTCCATATTTTCAAATTACGCCAAAGTGAAAGAAAAATAATTGGTGATTTCATATAAATTTATGTAAATTATATTGATCAGAAACAATAATTAAACGTTTTATGTCGTATTTATTTAATACTATTCAAGGTATTAATACTGAATCCTGATAATTTGATGATCACTTAAACATAGTAAGTGAACTATCATGTCAAACATTGATAAAAATTGAACCTAATACAAAATGTTCCCACAATTTAAAGTTTGTTATTATATTTCTTATAATTTTACATTTAACCTCTCAACCAAACTTTTTTAAATATTATAAAAACTGCTGAAATAAATATTGCTTAAATTATTCTACTAAATCATGACCTGTTTGTATAAAGCTAGAATAGGAATTTCTACTCTAACACCGATCCATGCAGAACATATGCTGCTTGAAGATTTAATTAGCATAATGTAACATGTTCTAGCCATTAAATTTATTGTTCATTACATAATTATTAGTTAATATTTAAATCATGAAATTTACTACTAGATTATAATAGATGCTTTTCATACAGTGTGTCCGGAATTCCATCCTATATATTGGGGTTTAAGATAGTTAGACAAAAATACAATACTGCAGTTCTTAAAAATATGCTAAAATTTATTATTTCACAAAATTTTTAAAATCAGCAAATACATTTCCAAAAACTTTTACTTTGTTGTCAGAGCTTATATCTTTCTTAAACGGTGGACAGTAATCACCCTACGGACCTCATTTTTTAATTTTGCTTTTTAAAAAATTTGAAATGTTAAAACAATTGATATATCGTACTCGTGCTTTCAAGGTAATAAAAATTCCCCGTTATAACATATTCTCTCCTATGGAAAAAACCTTGCAAATTTGTACAGCATATTTTCAGAAAATGCTATATTTTATTTTTTCCCGAAATATCTCAAGAATAGCTAGAAGCGCCATTAAACTTGTAATAAAATTCTCTCAGTCTTGCTCTTTCTCTCTCTCTCTCTCTCTCTCTCTCTCTCTCTGCATCTTTCTCGATTTAACCTTTTCTCTGTATTTTCTAATAAGCAAGATCCTTTTACAATTGATTTCCGGACATACTGCATCTTAAGATTTTTTAATTTAGAGCAAAAATAAAATTCCGTTTCCTGTTGCTCCATTCTCATTCCATTAAAAAACATTTTAGCAATAGGGGTTTTAGAGGATATTTCGCTTTTTAAAATTATTATTATAACCCTAAATATTAAAGGCAAATATTGTCTTCGAGCAAGCAGTGTTACATAAACATTTTTTCTCTGGGTCGCAATCAAAACAAACTTAGACATTCCAAAAACTGTAAAGTTAGAAAATATTAAGACACTGACAAGCATAAAAAATATAGTAAGTAATATACAATCAAAACAGTTTTAATCTAAAAGTGCTCTAACATTGACAAGGGAATGCGGTGCGAAGCAAAAAGCAAAAAATAACATAGAATGTTTGTGTTATGTGTTCCCAATAAATTTGTGTTTGTAAGCA
Source organism: Kuschelorhynchus macadamiae (assembly GCA_030620095.1). Lineage (NCBI taxonomy): Eukaryota > Metazoa > Arthropoda > Insecta > Coleoptera > Curculionidae > Kuschelorhynchus > Kuschelorhynchus macadamiae. The sequence goes on along the minus strand of JAUTXW010004145.1, from coordinate 653,262 downwards.
AATATGGATTAAAATAATATACCTATCTTAAAATTAAACGGTTTTGTTAAAGTGAACTTTCTAGTTTGTAGATCGCAATTTGTTTTTGACAAAACTTTAATGCCAATGATTTATACCTCATTATTTTTATTAAATATTTATTTACACAGATATACAAAAAATGCAGCTTGCATAAAATTGTAAATACACTGATTTATAAATTTAATACATTTTGCAGTGCCTCAAGTTTCTATCAATATGATATTTTGGTTCGGGAAATAAGATTAAATTTAGTTTTATCATTCTTTTAGAATTTAAGTAACAATTACATAATAGACTGATAGAAGACAAGCATTTCCTACTTTAAAACATTGTTAAAGTGTCTGAATAAAAAGTGATCTGAAAGCTAGATAATTCGCACTGAACTAGATTATAAATTGCTGAAACTTCAAAGCGCATAAATAACATGAATGGTATAACTTCAAACATAAGGATCTCAAAGAATACAAAACATATTTTAAAGTAATTTTCACTTTATTTTATTCAATTCGATATTGTTATGTAATTGCTGTTTCTTTTGTCTTTTTATAGCTCTAACTGTAATATATATCATTTTTAAAAAAATATCTTTCACCTTTTTTTTCAGGCGAATCACAATACGAATTAGTACCAAAATGTAAAATATACTTTTCGATATCTAGTTTAGAAAAATATGTTTTTATTGAACAACATGACTGCTTAATTTCTTTATCTAGATTTTTTTAAATCTAAATAGATGGTATAAGAAAAACTTTTATATGTTCAGTATTAGTAAATTTGAACTATAATATCCCAACGACTCTTTTTATACATTTTTTTAATTAGGATGTTTATTTGTAAAATAAAAATAAGTTTCTTAGCAACGGTGGTAAAATCAGACGGATTAAAAAGCAAACATTTCACGAGTTTTCCAGAAAGTTATATTAGCTAAATTATTAAAAATATATTTTTCAACATCTGATCGAGTATTCTTGAAAACCACTAAACCAGTTTTGCTTTAAATATTTTACGCCTGTAAATGAGACTTTTTGAAAAGATAAAGTCATATTATTGCTAAGAAACACAATATAGGAAAAAATGTATTCTCCATTTTTTGTTACTAACTCTTTTTATAGATCGCATGATCAAAAAACTCTGATTTTATATGATTTTTATAATCTGCACCTGCACTTCAAATGAACTTAAAAATGTTCAAAATTACATTTAAATAGCTTTTATGTCAGGAATTAGACCAAAAACTTACATGATGCACCATGAAGTTTCAGCAGTAGTTTTGTGTAAATTAAATTTAAATTTTTTATCCTTAGTATTTAAAATACAAAATTTAACAAAAAATATAACAGAAACCTGGTATCATGGTCTTCTTCAGTGGCGAATTGACTATTTAATTTTTAATCAATGGTAGGGTTCTACTTTGTTCTTATTAAAATAAAAATATTTCCGCTAATTTTTACTTTAATAGTTATTCCCTAAAGTCGAGATAAACATCATTTTTATTTTAATAAATGCGACAATGTGCACTGCGAAAAGTTTGCCAAAATTAGCACTGTATAATTTGTAGCTTCAATGATTAAATTTCGACTCGCCGAAAGTTGTTAAATTTTAATTAGATCAAATTACAATCGCAATATTATCAAAAAAAAAATTGTTTTGATAAGCCACAGTACGCCATAATGTTTGTGTAATGTCTATATCATATTGTTTTGTTTCAATTGATATTCTCAAAAAACAATTGTAAAAGTGATCTTAAAAGATTTACCTACACGTATGTTGCTTAACTGCCGTAAACATTCCAAAAAGATGTTTAAACAAGTTCGAGTTACGAACGAACGAACGCTTTAAAAAGGAAATATACTACTAGCTATAAGACGCTATAAAGCCGCTATATTGCTGGCTCAAGTGGGGAGGAGGTTTTAACCACCAATCCCGAAAAATGGTTCTTATTTTAAACTATTTGTATCATTTTAGCTGAAATAAAAGAAAAGTGGGTTAACCCTCAAACCCCCCTTATATACGCCACTGCTCATCCGTGTATAGGTTTCTTTAGGGAAAACGCCACTAAAAAGACAAAAATAACAGATTTACATAGAGGAATTAAAACAGCAGTACAAAGTATATTATATTTGTGCAAAAGTATGCTGCTATATTTGGACGATCAGTGTATTTTATTTTGTATGTAATCATATAAACTCACAGAAGCTGCATACAAGAAATTAATTTTACAAAAACTATCATGGCAATAAGTAAAACTTTGCAGCAAAATAGGTAGATTTATTATTTCAAAAACTATCATAAAAATTGCCAACTGTCCTTTTCGTTTGTACTTCGTAGTAATTTTTCGATTATGCGATTAGTACTACTAGAACCGCAGAAAATTCACTAAATTCGTTCTGTCGGACTTGCATTGTCTTTGTTATTCTGGTTTCACAACGTTTCGAATGGTAACTATCTCCAATCGTGTTCAAATGTAACCTAAATGCTAACTCTAAGCTACGGGCTTATATACTAGTCGTGTGAGAGAATCCGTGAAGTCTCCGCCACCTGGTTATCTGTACCGTGAAGTTTAAGGAGATCAGTTTGATCAGTTGATTCGTTTCTATGAAAGTTGCTTCTATACTTTTGTTTTCGCCAGTGTTGCTCCCTAAGCCAAATTTTAGCCTCCGACCATCGCATCCGGTATTCGTTTAACCAGGCTTGTTCCGCTATGACCAATTTTAACATCTCTCTTTTGAGTATGATTAAAATGTTCCTTGACTCTTATACTGAAAGCGCCGTAGGGTAAGTCGTATTTTAGATAATACCAGCAAAGCATTAATATGTTCCCAAATAAGATACCACAGGTGGAAGAAATCAATTTTAGAGACCGAATCGAAGTAAAGATATGAAGAAATTAAGGAGTATACCTTAAAAGACGATTATGGGCCAATTTTCCACCAAATCGAAAAGATCTGTGAAAGACTAGGAAAACAGTTGCCTAACAAACACCAGCACAAATTGCAGAAGCTTCGATTACGCCACCAAATAGAACCAACAAGAGATATTTGAACAACAATAGTCAACGTTTCTTAAAAAATATTATCAGAGGCAGAAGAACAATTGTTAACCAGGGTTCTTAATTTTGTAGTGGCAGCAAACCGCACACTCCGGAAACCATCAACGCCATCCCTCAGCCTAAAGCAGATGAATTCCGACATAAAATAAGGATAATTCTGGATAAAAAACAAAAATACCAACCAACATATTCAAACAACTACACTTAAGCATACTTAAGCTTCAGAAAAACAGTTCCATATGGATTCTCCCTGCAGACAAATGGACTGCTGCAGTAGTTATGGACACCGAGCCATATGACCAGAAGATACAAGCGCAATTGAGGGCATGTTATACAGGACATTGAAAAAATATACTGCCTACATCCCAAATAGGATACGCAGTTAATTAACGCTCCATTACAGTATGCCATCTCATCTCTATGGTTTGCCAAACATGCCTCTGAGACCAATTACCCAGGTGCTCATCAACAAGTGCTTTAGCCAAATTTTTGCTAGAGGTTATTTAACCTTTACAAGGTATCTCCGGTGGTAGCCAATATTTATATGGAGTGGTTCTAAGAGCGCGCAATAAATACTACTCAAATCAAGCCTAAACTTTAGCTTAAGTATGTGGATGATCATTTTATTATTTGAACTGCAAATGATGATCATTTGACAGCAATTTTCAATCCTGTAAATAGCATAAGAACATGTCTTAAGTTTACGATGGAAAAAGAAAAATTCTTCGCTGCTTCTTCTTTGCGTTCTCGTTAAGCGATCTGCAGAGGGTATCAGAACTACAGTGCACCGAAAACCCACACACATTGGAGAATATCTCCACCAGGGTTCTAACCATTCTGCAGCAAGAAAAGAGGGTATTATAAGAACGCTTTGCAACGAAGCTGTAACAAAACGATGAATTTTCAGGCAGAAATTAAAAACATAAAAAAATCTATTGCAGAATGGTTATTTTGAAAGATTACTAAGTAATAAAACATCAAAATTATAAAACGACCATCATACTACGACACATTCCGATCTACAAGAAATAACACAATTTCTCAATACTCTTTATCAAGGAAAACATCTGAAAAGATTCGGAGAATAACAAGGGATTTCAACATCAAAACCGCTTTTAAATCAGAAAATACGTAAAGAAGTCTTGTGACAAAAACTAAACGAAAGGACATCGAAAAGAAAAAAAAGTACATTTACCAAATCCAGTGTGAATGTACACATGTGAGACAAAACGCCCTCTTAGTATAAGAGTCAAGGAGTATTTTAATCATACTCAAAAGGCAGAGACGTCAAAATCGGGCATAGCGGAACATGTCTGTTTAAACCACTACCGGATGCAGTGGTCGGAGGATAAAATTTTGCATAAAGAGCAGCACTGGCGAAAACGAATGTTTATAGAAGCAGCTTTTATAGAAAAGAATCAATGCATATTCAGTACGCCTAGCGTCGATATTCCAAACATATGAAAGTTGCTTCTAGCTCCTACTGACTTCCTAAATCTTCACGTTTCACGTAACTAGGGAGCGGAGACTTCACGCATCACCATACATGACCAGTATAAATATAAGCCTGTAGCTTTAAAGTTAGCATTTAAAAACTCTGAGGATATCTCTTGGGGTTAGTAAATATATCAGAACATCAATCATGCTTAGAGACAAGAATTTTGAATCCTTCGACGATGTTATTAGCAACTTGAAATCAAAATATTGCAGAACTACATTCTATCCTAAACAGTAAATATAAACTACCTAAGGACTGCCTCTTATCACCTACAGTGACTCCGCCCTCCCAGGATAATCCCTGCCTATCTACAAGAGTAGTATGTAAAATACCAACACAAAATTCAAATAAAGTTAAAAATAGCGTTACAATTGGAGATAGCTACTATTCGAAACATTGTGAAACCAAAATAACGACAATGCAAGTCCAACAGAACATTTAGTGAATATTCTACATTGTTTACCACCTTCAAACAACCGTAGAAAATATTACAAAAGACGCATCAAACATTTTGTTTAACAAAAAAATGGTTAACGCTTATGAACTTGATGTTACTTAAGTTAGTGGAATAGTGTAAAAAACTGTAAAAACCTTAGCGAATTTAGCTTCCAACCCATTATTGAAGAAAAGAACTAAAAATCCATTTTTCATACCTGACGCAGCATTATGAATGGAAATAATATTACCCAAGATCTTTAGTTAAATAGCAAATGATTGCCTCTTGAATCCCAAGAAATACAACATTCAATAAGAATGCTTATTTGAATGCAGGTTTAGCTACTTCGATAAATAAAAGTTATTAGAAAATTTAGAATAATATGTTATATTCTTTTAAAAAATATATTTGATAGTCGTCTTTTTCAACTTATTAAATTAGACGCAGGGTTAAATTTGAAATGAAATATCATTTCATTTCACAACCTTTATTTTTAAAACTATAATGATAAATTATATATTCTTAGTATAAGCATTTAAGAATATTTTGATTTATTAGTAGAACTTAAAGTAAGGTAAGGAACGTAATATGTATATATTGCACATATATATGATATTTCTATAGTAAATGTAAAGTGTTCAACATTTATTAACACATAAAATAATTATTAAAATATTTAATTTATTACATAATGACAGTAAATATTGAGCAGAGGGAAATTCGTTGTACAATACGCGAACTACTTTAAGAAAAAATAGAAAATAATTACATTTCACTAGGTCAGTCAGTGGCCTTCAAGATTAACTAGTTATAAAGCACTTTTAATTGAAACTAAAGTATTTCTTTCCTTGTTGCGTTGCTCTGTATGAAATGATCTTTAGGACACCTAGTCTTAACTTTGCTGCTATTAAATTTAAAATATTCCAATCTGACCTATTCGTCACCATAAAGATATCAAAATATAAATATAAAACTAGATCATGGCTGGCTATTGATGCGTATTTGCGACGTATGTTAAAATAATTTTAAATCTACCATAATTTAATGCAGCAAAGATTTGATAAAAGAATATATTTTTACCTAATCAGAAGTGGCCAAAACTGTTTTTTATAGTGTGTAATCTTGTTTTATTAAAAAAAGTTACTTATACATATTTTATACTGAGAAACACTATTGGTATTACCTTTCTACATACGTACCCACATAAAATATAGCACAATAAGTTTTAGTGATTGGTCGAGAAAGAAAGATAAAATCGGGAGCGTTTATTATCTCATTTTAAAACCTAATAACGCCTTTCTGCATAGTGTAACAAAGCCGTATGATATTTAAAAAATGAAATAAATATTATATATATGTAATATTTGTGGTAGAATTATATATCCTAATATTTTTTTTGTATTTATAAGATAGGTTCATATTTTTGAAATATTCATAAAATTATTTAATAGCAGTTTAATTTGTTTAATTAGTAAACTAAATCTGTAATATATTATAGATGACATCAAATATAGAATATTGAATATAGAAATATTGGTCCAAAACGGTTCACTACTAAGTTTTGCCGTCAAAAAAATTAATAAATGTTGAAAACTACCATAAAACATCAGGCAACAATAAGTATTGCCACACAATATATAGCCCTGAGCTTTATACTTTGTGGTACAGGGCACTGAAAAATTAAATGTTAATCAAATTGCAACAGTTGCCTTAAAAAATTATTAAATTTGATTCAGTTTGCTTATTTCTACTCTGCTTAAGAAACTACAGAAAAGTAACTTAATAATCTAAGCAATAAAACACACTATTAAACACTTTATTTGTTTGTGGCTTTTCGCTTTCTTTAGAGGGTAAATGTAGATGTTTCTGACTTTTCCCATTCAGATATCGTGTTGCTATATAATTACTTGAAGAAGTTTATTGATATGTAAATTTATTGATACTTAAATGTACTTGGTTAGTAATGGCAGTGACATAAAAGTTTTCAAGTCAGCGTAGAGCAATATTTAGTTACTATTAAAACTTAAGTAAAAAATATTTTAATAATTTTGTAGATTGCTGCCTGCTGCAATTTAATTAAAAATTCACGAAATAAAGTTTTAATATTTTCAGTAAACTATATAGAATAAATATAATTCTTTTCTAGAAATTTAAATTAATTATTGATTGTTTATCTATTGTGTTTTGAGATGACTCTGGCAGCCTCGGCCTGGAGCTCATCCATTTGGCAGAAGATCACATACCTGGCTGGCAAGACCAAAGCTTCTAGTTCAGCTGTGAGATGTCTGCGTATAATGTTTTTACTAGCTGGAATGCCTAACGCTGTAGCCATGGTGTCACCATTGAAAGAGGGTTCCAAAACTACTAATCCACCATGTACTCCACTATCTAAGAATTATTAATATATTTAATTAGCTATTATATCTAAGTTTTATATTATATGATTGGCAAAGATTCAGTTGTTTAAGAAAGTAATGTAGAATTATGTAATGTGCATATGAATTATTTTTAATAGAAGGAAAAAATTGTTTTGATAATAGATTATGAAAAAAAAAACGCATTGAGACAAAATAAAAACAACATATGACTTTTTAAATGTTACAAAGCAATAGAAAGACAAGAAGTTGCAAGTGAAATATGGTGCAAAAGAAACAATAACATTAGGCAACATATCCCATATAAAAAAAAAATCTGTGCATGAACATCGAGTTGTCCATTGAATAGAACCTTATCGCCTAATTTAAATGTACAGGGTTTTCAAAACGAACGTTTCTGTTTTTTATTTTGAAAAGGGGTGTACAAGCTGCTAGGATTTTCTAAAAAAAAATAGGTAAATTCCCTTTACCCGGAATTTCTCTCGTAATAAATATTTCTTTTTATTAAAAATATTAAAGTATGGCCCTATTTAGTTCCTTACATAGTCGTTACCATATATGTATATATATTGAATTTCTTTCATTTTTCTAGACAAAGAAAAGGATTCACGAGGAAATTTTCCCTTAGGTTCCTTTGCAGGTTGGTTTTATCCAATTAGCCTGAAATTCTCTCATAATTCAACTCATCATTCCTTTTGCCTAGAAAACTGAAGGAAAGGAAAAGATAACACAATTTATTTATGTAACTACTAAATGACTAGATAATAGAAACTAAATAGGCTCATTATTTACTCTCCCTCACAAAAGGAAGGATTAATAGCAAGGGAAGTTCTAGGTAAAGGAAATATACCGATTTTTAGTTTGTGGTTTGATATTGTTTTTTCAAACATTTAATTGGATTCGTAAAACTTCAAATCAATAAGTAGTTCTTACAATGATTTTTTGAGAAGTTTATTAGCCCACCATTTCGTTGTGCCATTTTGAACGTGTACAAAAATTTTTCAAAATGATCGCTACATCTCATTTAATGTTTGTGCAAAAAAGTCAATTAAATAAGATTTTTTAACATTGTTTTAAACATTTCATTTGATCATCATTTTGTTCCACCAACTTGAATTTGTACCAAAATTTTACCAGTTCACCTCAATACCGTACAATTCTCGCGCAAAATTTGAAATTAATTGAATAAATAGTTTCCAGGCTGATTTTTTAAATGTTTTATTAAGCCGCCATTTTATTTTTCTATCTTTGTTCGTACTAAGATTTGTCCAGTCCATTTCCATGTTACATTTGATTTTTGAGTCCCATTTAAGATACACTAGATAAGAATTTTTGTTTTTTACTAGGCCGCCATTTTGTTCTGGCATATTGGGTTTTTTACCAAAATCTTACCATGTCTTTCTCATATGATCCTTAATTTGGAATAAAATTTGAAGTCCATCGGGTAAGTAGATTTTTAGCTATGCCGTGAATAGACAGACAGACGGACATATAAACAAACCAACGGGCAGATCGACGAAATTGAGAAAATATGTTTTATGGCATCTAGGAACCCTGAACGATGAAATGAAGATCTGAAATAATTTTATCACATTTACTTGTGATTACAGTACTTCCCCCTTACGAGAGTAAAAATACGCATCGACTTTGTTACTGATTATAAATATACAAAGTATAATACATTTATTTTTAAAAACCGATAATAACAAATGGCAGGAATTTTGTCGTATTAATATATTATTAGTTTCCAGCTATGTCACAATTTGAAATTTTAAAATTTTACGATTTGTTTTTATTCCCATTTCTATAGTAATAAGTTAAATATTAATTTTATTTTGCACTCATTTTTTATGTTATTATTCTAAACTACAATGTGTAGTGTCAACGAAAACACCTGCTAGTCGATAATTCGGCCTTTCCTTTGACATATTCCTACAACGTTACTAATTCTCCCGCATATATTGCGAATTTCATGATTTTTATAAATTGTAGATTTTTTATATAATATAACTTCTCGCTGACTGACTATTAGGTTGATCCAAGAAAGAAAGATCAAGGGCTATTTTTTAAAGAGGTCACTTTTGGACGGACACTGTGCTCAAAAGTCTTAAAGACATTGTCTTATTCTTAAGATTTTTAATTTTTTTTGCTTGGTGCACTTTAGTATGTTTTTTAGGCCAAAGAATAATTTTTCTTTATTTCCCTTACCTTTTCTTGAAATGAAGACAATATTCCAATACTCTGGTGAGATTTGACAATTTCTTTAAGCTAAGGTAAGAGATTTTTCTAAACATTATTTTAAGACCTTATTCTTCATCGTAAATATTCTTCACAGGGTCCCCCCAGGTTGCTATGCACAGAAAGCTATTTTTCTTGGCATTTTTTTTAATTGGAAGAAAATGCAGAATATTGCAGATTTTATGCCAATATTTCCACATGGCCTAATTGAACACGTGCTAATACCAGAATGTCTTGGTGATGTAGATGTCCTGGAATGAGCTAACCCTCTATTACCTATTTAAGATTCCTGCACTTTTCCAAGTCTTTTTTATGTGAAGAAATTTAAGAACTTCAGGCTACATGATATGTTTCTTTTTTTTAGTATTTAAAACTTCATATATATATATATATATATATATATATATATATATATATATATATATATATATATATAGACGCACATATCTGATTAATAATGTTATGTTATGTTATATTAATGTTAAACTTAATTTATTATGATGGTTTCAAGCAGTACATACTAATCTGTTGCATAATGTATATTTTGTACATATTCATATACATAGAATTTCTTTATCAAGGAAAAGGTATATAAATTATCTAGATATTCGAGTTTTAACGTTTATATAGCCACACATATCTGATTAGTAATGTTAAACTTAGGTTACTATGACGATTTCAAGCAGTGCATACTAATCCGTTAGAAAATGTATATTTTGTACATATTCATATACATAGAATTTCTTTATCAAGAAAACGATATATAAATTATTTAGATATTCGAGTATTCGTTTTTAAGAAAAATTGAATGTGTAAAGTTTCATTTATCAGAGCTGGCTGTAAAATATAAATTTGAATTAACTTATTATTTGCTACTTCTTGCCAGAATTGTAAATAAAATATATCGATGGCATTATAAATTCTTTTGAAAAAATCGAATAAAAGAAGTAAACAGATTGGAACTTTTTTTATCAGTTAGTTTCACAACGAAATTTCTCAGTTTAAAGGCTACAAAAGGAACAATATTATTTAAAATAAGTATTCTCACATAATAAATATCTGTTTAAAAAATTGTGGCCCTGTATTTTTAGCGAAATTTGATTTTAAACTTTCATTTTCAATTTAGCCAGAAACGACACCGAAAACAAACATTTTCATATTTAACTCTATACGCAATCCATATTTACTTCTTTAGTATTTTAGGAACCATTTCTTAATTACTTATACTAGTATTATAATGTTTTCTGCAAACATTAATATAATAATTTGTCAAAGAAAATTTAGTTTCTAGAAGAACTATTTACAAATGATTACCATTAATGTATACTTTTTTACGGCCTACTACGCCATTAAAGCATATTATACCAATCAATTAGGCATTTGAAATAATATTGAGTTATTTAAACTTAAATACTCCAATAATTGAAAAACTAAAAAAATAAGTTTACAAAATTATAAAATTATTAGGTAGGAATATTTTGTTGTCATTTCCGATTAAATTGGAAGTGGAATTTAAGAAACAAAAACTAAACCTACAGGTTTAACAATCTAATCCCATTGAAAATACCGGTATGCATAAGGAAGTAAAAAGTGCTGACCCGCTCTCGTAAGACCTCCTGTACAAGGTAATTATGCATAATGTTCTTCTTCTTTAAGTTTCATTTTATTAATGTACAAAGATTTAAAAATATAAACTCCTAGGATTTTTCGAATACTATATGTAGAGGTAGTATCGAAGGTCGATGGAAAAGTTATAATTATTTTAAAGGAACACTCTAGTTACGCATCTATTTTTAGATTTTAAACTTGAATATATATATATATATATATATATATATATATATATATATATATATATATATATATATATTCATAACACACCGTATAGTTTTTAAAACGCTTAAAGTTGCAAGGGAAGAATCTCTGTATTTGAAATAGGAGGATCTTGTATATTTACTAGCAAATTACAATGTGATAAAATAAGTTTAATAGACGCAAGTTCACTCCAGAAGAAAAAATACGGATATGTTTTTCTTATGTTATTACCTATTTATTCACGTAATACATATACTTTTTACCTCGACATGTCCTAATTAAGATTAAAATATAATCTATGTCGATCCCTTAAGAAAATTGCTTCATTTTGTAGAGATATTCCCTTTGAATGTTTTTTAAAACAATATTTTAACAGTTTGCCTCTTTCTCATAGATGTCAAGAATAATTTTTTGTTTACATTTTTATTTAAATTGTTCCAAACTCTCATCCGATGTAGCTTATCTTTTTTTATTATATATTATATTAATGACGATGAGGCGAAGTTCATGAGACATTTCGACAAATGTTAATCGCACATCTTGTGAATATTGCAGTATTGTAAAAATACAGATAGATTAAAGGAATGAATAAGAAAATGGGGACCTGCAAATTTTGAATTACTGTTAAAATTTTATTAAGAAGTGCTTTTTAAAAAGATATTCAGAGAATAATCATTATATACATATACTCTATGTATATGTATATAATATCCTACTAATATCAATCTCAAAGTAATAAAGAACATAATTTTGTTGCAATATAAAAAAATAGTTAAGGAAAAAAAAACGATAAAGTTTTTACGATTCTTAATAACAAAATTCGTAACCTTAATACCAATTTCTGTGGATTTCAAGTACTTTGACATGCTGTAGAATATGAATTTGACTGTATTGTCTTAACAGAGCTCAAAATGTAAATTTGTTTTCGATTCTAGACTGAAGTCTCGTATACAGTGAAGGTACTATAAATAAGAATGATGGAGTGGTTGTTTACGTAAGGCAAGATTTAAATTTTAACTATGGAATAATGAGTCTCTCTGACATCAGGGCTATTAAAATAACAATAACATATTATGAAAATAAATCAATAAACTGTCTTGTTGTTTGTAAGTACTGGCTCTCTGTTCTCAAAATTTCACTGAAGACTTGTACAACTATTTGTTGCATAATCCACGCCATTTTGATGTCAATCTTTTAGTGCGCGATATAAATATCGACATTCTTGATAGACATGCTGAATATGTACAAATTTAAATGTTCTTGATAAATTACAATTTTTACCAGGTATAGACGGGATTACCTACTAGAAAGAAGGGCAATAGTAGAAGATGTATTGAACACATTTTTATAAAAACAAAAATTGAACCACCTGTCTTTACGCTGATTATTTTAATAATTCTTTTATGAGATTATTACGCAACAGATTTAGTGAGTAAATTTAACTTGAAAAAGTAAGAAAATGGTTTTTATACATTATATTTTGATCATGAGAAGTTTGAAAATATCTGTCCACTAAACCATGAGAGTGCTAGGATATGAACGATGGAAAGAATGTTTTTATAAATAAATTTAAAACTTATTTACAATTATTACTGTATTAATACCACAAAATTAATAAATTAAATGTTTCCCTTGGTTCACGGAAACTCTGATCAGGTCAGTAAATCATAATACCTATTTTTGTAAAGAAAATAAAAAGTGTCCGAATAATATGGCTGTTCTCGAGACGTTTAGTCAATGTCGAAATAAATTTAACATTTCAAAGATAAACTAATATAGTAGTATATTACAGACGTAAATAAGAATTGTCCACAAAAATATAGAAGTGCTTAAATGAAAATAAAAATAAAAAACTTCTAACAAAATTTACAAAATAAAAAAAATGAGCAATATTATGAGCTTTTCATGAAGATGTTGAAATAGTTGAATAATTTAATAAACGTTATAATCAAATCGAAAAGAATATATCGTCTAAGATTCCTCATATAGAGAGGGGGCAACTAATAAGGCGCCTGGTTTTGGCGGTATTAATGGAAAATTTCTAAAACAGCATTTTAATTTTATTGAAAATCGGCACTGAGGATAATGTATGGATCTTTCTGGTTTCTAACAAACTAACCCGCAAAAAAGTGACAAGCCAAATAATAAGGTAAATTTTGAAGCTCTTCTTTCAAACGGTTTAACGTATGTTGTTGCGCCATGCATCAGTTGAAAGGAAGTTTCATAGGCAGAGGGAGATATAAAAGTGTGTTTTTATGTTTAATTTTTAAAGTGCCTTGTAAAATGTAATAACTACCGAGAAATAGTTTATTATCATTCATAATTTAGACATATCTTGGAGGAATATTTTGTGTTTTGATTTATTGCTTCACTTTACATTACCGTATTTTTACCATATTAGTATTACCCAGGTCTCAAAAGTCCTCAAATAAATCTATTAGCCTCGAAAATTAAAACTAACATACGGCCATTTGTATTTTGTTAGCGTTTAGCGTACCAAATAAACATAATCTGTAGTCTTAATAAAAAATGGGCCATTCAGTAGTCATAATTATGGCTTTAGTAGACGAAATTAGTCAGGCTGCCTGAGGAGCAGGTATTTCAGCAGCGGCAGCTGAGCGAGACTTTCTTGAGATTGGGCACTATACAAGGAGAATTGTATCTAGGTCATCACAGATTCAAAACAAATATTAATTACAGTTTTATTGTCCTGCAGGTAGCGTGATTTCTAAATCTACTGGACTTGTGAACCTCAGTGCTCCTAAAAGTTCTAACTTGGGCTAACAAAAAGCGCAGCCCGATCATTAAAATATTGTTTACGAAATAACAGGTTTTAATTTAAAATAAATTAAAAAAAAATACCAACACATATTCAGTGTTTCGTTCTCGCGGAGTAAAGACTTCTGAAGATGCCTCGTGAAAACAATAACGCAAGGAACACTTCACTAAATTAGAATTACGATATTTTATTTGCTCAGAAAAAAACTGTGCTCACCTTTCAAATTGTCGGCATATTCTCCAAGGTCAATGCTTCGAGCCCATCTAATAAACCTTTGATTGGTCCACACTAAAGGATCGGCATCCATATTTTCGCACTGATGCCTTCTCAACGCCAATGCCTAAAAGTATTTAAGATTATATCCAATTAAACAATATTCACGTAAAACAGAAAAAATATATTACCTGTCTATCGTATTTCATTATCCTTAATAGGTGAATACCGTGTACTACGGATGCTTGATGAAATTTTCGGGTTACTCCAAGGTATTTTTCTAGTTCTTTTTTGCTGAGATGTTCCAGCATTCTTGCGTCAACCATGTTTGACGCAAAACTATCCGAATACTACAAAGAACATAGTACACATTTTTACCTACTTGCTTTTGACAAATTTTATGAAGAGGTAATGTTTTGATAAAGATTATATGAAAATATATGACATTCTTATTTTAGACAGCTGTATTATCATATATAGGCATTTGAACAACATCCACTTGGCATTTTCATTTTAATTATAGTTTGTGCAAAATAAAATAGTTACAAGCCGATATATATATATATATATATATATATATATATATATATATATATATATATATATATATATATATATATATATATATATATATATATATATATATATATATATATATATATATATATATATATATATATATATATATATATATATATTAACGTTTTTATAAGATAATCTTATAAAAATAATTTTACAACTTTTAAATTAGCAATGTAACTATTAAAATAACGATATATTTGTGTTTGTTTGATGATATATGATATAAGCAAGTTTTCTATCAGAAGTTAGAAGCCCTCTGATATTAAAGTGAATAAATAAACAAATTAAATGATTGTTTTTTAGTTTAAGTTTAAGTTGTTAAAACGCACCTGCGATAATCCCAAATCCGGTAACCATTCGCTTGAGACCCAAGTATGTCCTAACTGTGCTATGCCAGGATATCTGACCAACGCGGGATGCCGATGCTCCTCTATCGCCAGTCGCAATTTTTTTCTATGCATGGGATGTGTGATTCCGAGTCCACATTCTAGTTCCAAGTCGCTCAATTCCAACAGGACCTGCCCGTTCAAACGACCAATCTATAATGATTTTTGAATATGCAACTTGTTCCTACAAGCCAATTAGTTTTAAATTCTGATCTATCTTTTATTTAAAATTCGTCCATTAATAAAAATTAAAAATTTTTAAATATTACCTTTATGAAAAATGATTTGTAAGTATTATTACGAATTATGCCCAATTTAGTTACAAAAAACTTGTTTTAAATAACATTCGCATAAATCAAAGACAAAAAAATTACAATTAATTTGCACTGAGTGGTCAGAGGCGTAATAAGCAAATTATATAATAGCAAATTTTTCAAAGGCAAGTTCTTCAGTCACCTCACTCTTGCTCTGTTAGAGGTATCAGTGCAATCAAAGTACCATGCTCGAAGAGTAATTTAATGAGCAATTTTCGTTTATAGGTATTACCTACTATAATATGGTTAAGAATTTGTTATGTGTTTTGAACTAGAGTTGGTGTGGTGATATGACATGCTTTTTGTCCTCCATGTTTGTTTAATTCACTCGAGAACATGCTATACTGTTAGATAAATAAAGACCCTTCGGGGCATTGCCAAGGTCGCCTTTATCTTTGCAGTGAAACGGGTGCAGCTTCTTTACACGCTGTACCACCCAACATAGTAAATATCCAAATACATGATAAGACAATTAATGCTTTTTTTCTTTTTCAATCCACGTTACACGCTTCTTTATAATTATAAACTCTTTAACGTTCTTTATCAAATTTAATTTTTTTGTCATAATTTTGGGTAATATGATACTATTTTTATTTTCAGTCAATTAAACTTTGACAAGCCCTGAAAAATATAGTTAACATGAATGATACTCTTTTCTGATTCACATAAGTTTACAATTAAAAAATAAGTACTGGCTTATTATAATAAAATATTTACATTCATCAGGATATCAATTTATTTACAATTTGAGCAATTTTACCTTTCCGCTTTTAATATTTTCAGCACATCTTGCTCCATACTGGGGCATTCCAAGGGCTACTTCGAGCCATGCCAGAACCGTTGGAGCTCTCCATCTCTCCATTGGTATAGAACTAGCTTCTCGTAGTAATCGTAATTTTTCTGCATATCCTTCTTCGGTTAACGGCGACCAACTTCGATATGGTTCATATGCATGTTCACCTTTAAAATAAAATACTATCATAGAACCTAACACAATTTACTTTAGTGTAAAAGACTGAATCATTACTTGCTTCAGCAACCGATAAAATCTTTCTAACGAAATCTGGTAATGGGTTATTACATTTTCTGAATTAAAAAAAAAAACGTTAATATCTATTTTTATTAAAACCCCAAAACGAGAGGTATTTACTTCAACATAAGTATCTGTTATATAATTTCAAAACTAAAAAGTTGCTGCAACAAACGAAGTTATTTCATATTTTATTTTATATTTGAAATCAGCACGGGGTGACCCATTTAGCGAAACAATATTATAGAAGGTGTTGTTACATTTAAAATAACAAAGTCGATGCTCATTTTTTGACTTTCCAATTGTCATTTGTTTTTTTTTTTGTATTTAAAATATTTTTTGTTTTTTAAAATAAAGCATGTGGACGTTTAAAATGTAAGCAGAGATCGTGTACAATCAAACACAGATTATATTTGGCATAGATAGTTCATCAAGTAGTTTCATAAATTCACCACATCAATCACTCATGTCGCCGTTAAATCTTAATATTAGTTCGCAGTAGCAAAATTTGAAGTGGTGTTGTCAGCATTCTAGGTCTACTTGAAATACTACTTACACATGAAAATCTGGCGTGTGTCAGTGTCATGTTATTTCATAAAACCGTCTTGTGTGACCTTTCGGCGGGCACATTTCTAAAACTATTAGAGATAGCTGAATGTGACATGCATTTATAGAGACATAAATCTACAAGATTTGTTATAAAATTTTTCATTACCACTTTTGGTACCGGAGTGATAACGCGAAATTGGTCGGATTCTCCGGAATCCTATTGTTTTTCGTTGGGTTTTGAACCCGTTTGACAATTTCACGAATACTTTTTTCGTGCGAAAAAAGGTTGTTGCAGGGCTCTTATAGCTCGAACAGGGTGCGTCCTATCGAAATTTTCCTAGAGGCATTTTTCATAGAAAATTTAGAGGAGAAAATGCATTTCTGTCGGAAAAATGAAAAATAGAAATTTTGAGAAAAAATAAAATTGTTTGAAGAAATAAAATTGAATTTTCTTCAAACAGTTTCTTTTTCTTTTTTTTTTTGACATATAAAAAAAAAAACGTCTTTTCGGAAAACTAATTAAGGCGCCGGAAAGTGCACAAAAAGCTCTACAAAACGGACTATTTAAGAACGACCCTGGAATATTACGAGGTAAAATAAAAGCACATATTTCTCAAAAATAGGTACATTTTTTACATAATCCTGTATTAGGAGGAAACTAATATATCTGGTCACGAAACTGCATACTTTGGGGTAGATAATGACTAAATTTTGAGTTTTTAACTTTGACGGTTAAATTAATGCGATTTTTCAAATTTCCACTCAGTTTAACTTTATAACTTACTTTGCCGCTTACTGCGAATAGTGATGGAAATTATTTCCAAATTCGCGGATGGAGCCTTTATTTTATTACAGCTCAATGACCATAAAATTTACTGAAATCCTCGACATAATAGGTATTTGACAGGTCAACTTTGGTTCGATTTTAAGCTAATATCTCGCAAAATTGACTTGGAAACCGTAGAAATGGTACCGGACAGAAAAATACAGGGTTTTCCGTAAATCCTGTCTAAAATATACGGGGGCCCAGGTCGATTTTCAATCTATGTTTTTTGTTGAAAAATGTCGTGTTTACATCAAAAATAGTTCCCATATGTTTTGAATACGGTCGGGTATTTCGATTCGGTGGCTGGTATGAGGACATTTAGGTACCCGATTCATAGTTCCGAAACTATTAATCTGCGCGAATATAGAAATTATTACAATACACTATTATTTACGAGTATCATATAAGTATATTACTTTTCGGTATTTCAGAAAATATTTATAGAACATTGTTTGTTTGTTGGATGTGTTTTTGTGATTAGTGTTTTCATTCATTTTAAAGTGAACTATTCTGTTATTTTTCTAACTGAATACAAATATTATTGTGTCAGTGTATTTATATGTCGTCGAAAGTATAGAGCCCCTAGAATATATTTTTCCATTACTATATAAAACAGTGCGAGAACAATGTTCAACTTCTAAAGAAGCCTTTTTTACTTAATTATTCTTATTTACATTATTTATTTTCCTTTATATTTGATTTATATGTTTTAGAGACCAATAAAGATTTTTGACTTATTTACTACTGTGTGTTATTACGTGCATTAAATAGTATATATTCTTATGTGTTTTATTTAGCTTGTATACATATTGCAAATGTGCTCTTAATTTTGGTAAGTTTTTGACTATTTCATTATTTTTACAAAAGTAGCCCCAATGTAAAATAATTATTTGATTTGTCCATTTGAGTCTAACTACTAGTAACTATCAAAAGTTATTTTTTATTTAAATTGATGTAAAACTTACTGATATTAAGGATTCATGCTATGAATGCACGTTTATAACGTTAAAATAACTACGACGTGTGTGTTTTCATTTTGTTCATACTTGGTGCTTCCATTGAAAAATTCGATATAACTACAAAAAGCTTTATTTTTTCAATCTTGACATTTTAATAATATTAATTATATAGGAGTGTTTAAAGAATTCAGCTTGTGACTCTTAAATAGTACTTTCTTTTAAATTTCTTATCAACGTTTGCTTTAATAATACTAAGGGATTCAGATAAAAAAACAAAAATGCCTTATAAATATGACTGCTCATTGTTTGCTACATCCCGTAGTCTCCTACGACTGTATAGATGCGACAATAGCAGCTAGAGAAAACTCGTGTCAAAAGTGGTGTTAAAAATGAAACATATTTTCTAATAAATTCTAAATATTATAGTCAACTAAATTTAGACCCAGACTGCTAAATGGCTAATTCCGAGATTCAATAAAATCAGCAGTATAGTGTCCCGTCCTGCTGAAACTTAGTAAGTAATTTCTTCCATTTCAGGTAACATGTATGACAAAATATTTCTCTGTTATTTTTACTCCAAGGGACACGCCAAGAGATATTACTGAGGCAAAAGAATGTCAGACTGTAATCGAATGTAGACATAAAAAGTAATATACCTCTAGAGAGCCATTTAATTCCCAGACATGTTTTTGCATCTGCTAACTAAATCTGAGTATTACCAGAAGGCTATTTTGTCATACATGTTACCCAAAATTAAGATAATTTTACGTTTCAACAGGAATAACAATCAATTATTTACGTGATAATTATGCTGATTTTATTAAACCCCTATACTTACCATCGAACAGCCCGGACCACAGTTATAAAAGTCTTTGAAGTTTGTTAGAAAATATAGTTCATTTAAATATCCATGTTTATGAGCTCAAAGCCAGGATTACTGAATGTTGGCAAACGTTTTCGCAAGAGTAGAAGACTCTAACAAGTAGTAAACAATGTGGAGAGTCATATTTATCAGGCATATTCGTAAATCTTTTAATTCAATATATTGTTGTGTTTTCTTATCTCAATTATTAAGGCAAATGTTGGCTTCTAAAAAAAATCGATTATGACGGTATATCACGACGATTGTTCAAAAAGAATATCTTTTTTCAGATTATTCCAAATAATACTACCTAGTTTCGTGACAAGAAAAAATCAACTTATATTTTTATAATGATCCCAAACACTTGAATTCATCAAAACCAAGATATTTTTGTCCCACAGAGTAATATTTCAAAACACAAATTAAAATTGTATTGAGAAATGTTGTATACACATTATACCAAAAAAATAATTAAAGTCAGATGAAACCAAAAGAGTTTTTAAAGTGTAAAAAAGGGACTACTTTAATTTCGCCCACAGTGAATGTTGACTAGTATATTTTAATACGTATTTCTGGACTTTAAAAATACACGTCTATATTTTTGTCTTATAATTTCTTAGGTATTTGCATCAGATTTTTTGAGATATTTACGTTTCAGGGTTTCTAAATGCCGAAAAACATATTTTCTCAATTCCGTCGGTCTGTCTGTATATCGGTCTGTGTGACTTCAAATTTTGACCAAAAGTCAAGGTTCATATAGGGATCAGCGGGTAACAATAAAACAAAATGGCGACCTAGTGAAATGTTAAAAAAATTTACTAAAAAACTACTACTCCAATTTATTTCAGATTTTGCAGAAAAATCAAGTATTACCTACTGTGAATGAACTGGTAACATTTAGATAGGAATCCAAGATAGTAAAACAAAATAACGACCTAATAAAATATTTAATAAGTCAGCCTAAAAAACTACTTATTAGATTAATTGTTACAGGGATACTGGTGAAATTGTGGTACGAATTGAAGAGGGCGAAATGAAATTGTGGCCAAATAAAATGCTTAAAAAATCTTATTCATTTTACTTTAAATTTTGCACAAAAATAATATGATATAGGAATAAAAACAGAACAAAATGGCAGTCTTAAAAAATTAGTGTAAAACTACTAAATGTTAAACTCATAACCCAACAGCAATTAAGAATTTCGCCACAGGTGGCTATATGCTGCTCCATGGTAATACATGGTTCTCTTGGCAATCACAAATGTCGGTTTTACTCCTGTTGGTGACTCTGATATGGTTTTGTGGTATTAAGTTTTGGCTCTAGCTGTATTCGTCTCTCAACTAGTTGACTTTACTGATGAAGACTATAAGTCAGAAACACTATAGTTAGCCAAATTTCAATATGCTTTAATGATAATGGCAAAAAAATCATTTTTCTACTATATATTAGTTCTTGCCGCGTTAATTTTTTTCTATTTTCGATTTAATTAGTCTTGGGTTATGAGTTACGCCACAGGTGGCTATATGCTACTCCGTGGTAATAGATTATCAAGTCCGGCAAATATTTCGGATGTTCCCTCGGTAACTACAAATGTTGGTTTTGCTCCTGTTCGTAACTCTGATGTGCTTTTGTAGTATTAAGTTTTGGCGATAGCTGTACTCGTCTCTCAACTAGTTGACTGTACTGATGGAGACCTTAAGTCAAAAACACTATAGTTCAGCAAAAATTCAATGTGCTTTTGCGGTAGTATATACAGGGTGATTCAGAGATAAGTACCGAAAATCTACAGGCATGTAAACTCTGACGAAATATTAAAAAAAGTTTTATACAATTTTGCTCTAAGCCTCAACATTTAGAAAATACAGGTCATTAAACATGTGTGATAAAAAGGCCTTTTTATTATATTATATCTGTTAAGAGCGGGATATCAATTTCAATTTTGGAACATGTTATCACTACATAAAGTCCCATTAATCCAACAAACGACAATCATACGGGTCACTTCAGAAGCGTAGAACTACCCCTGTTCTAAGCCCTGCATTTATGGTCATATTTTTTTACCACTCGGTATATTGCCTATCTTTATTAAAAATATTTATAGCCTGGCTTGTTTACTAAATATTATTACTCTTAGAATGTTTTCATACGAGCTATCATTTCGGAGTTTTATTCGAGTTGCGTCAAAACTCTTTATAGGGCAAGAATTGAAATACGAACAAAACAAGCTATTACACAGAGATCTATAGGATGATGAGTTTCGAAGAAAATCCGGAAAAAAACGGAAAATTCACCATTTCTTCAAAAATGTATAAGTCGGTCATTTTTTAAATAGCGTAGATCTTGCGGGAAATGGTAGTCAATGATGTGAACTTTATGCAAGCACAAAACAGGCGTCGTCAGATAATTAGTTTTTAAGTTATCGCAACTTGAATTTTTTACTGCGAACTTCCAGCGGATTGGTCCATTTCAATTTTACAAGAAAATTTCGAAAACTCGCTTATCGTACTTCCAAGCGTATATTCTCATTTTGCATTAAAATGTTGCAAAACTAGCCAATCACTTTGTCAAATCATATACAATTTTCTCAAATCAAGGGTATCTTGGGTATCTATGATTTGACAAAGTGACTGGATATGAATGAAAATATGTCATGTTTGAAAGCATTTTTTAATAGTTTTGCAACATTTTAATGCAAAATGAAAATATATATTTAGAAGCACGATAACTGAGTTCCCAAGACTTTGTATCGCATCCACACCCGCTGGAAGTTAGCGCAGTAAAAAATTCAAAGTGCAATAACTTAAAAACTAATTATCCGACGGCGCCTGTATTGTCTTGTGCTTGCAAAATTATCATGTCATTAGCTACCATTTTCCGGAAGGTCTACGCTACAACTTAAAAAATGACCTACTAATGAATTTAAAAAAAAAATTCTGGTTTTTCAGGGTTTTCTTCGAAACTATTCATCCGATCCACTTGTTTAATTTTGTTCGTAGCTCAGTTCAATTTTATAAGCAAAAAACGTAGAAAAACGCAATTGTTTACACTAAATTGCTTATAAGAAATTATTAAATGATAGTTACGAGTAGAAAACCAGCATGAACCAGCAATATGTGTTTTCAGGTAGTATTCATAAAATCAAAAAATATTTGCTCTATTTCTTGGCCTATAAAGGGTTTTGAGGCGACTCGAATAAAACTCCGAAATGATAGCTCGTATGAAAAAATTCTAAGAGTAATAATATTTAGTAAAGAAGCCAAGCTATAAATATTTTTATTAAAAATAGGCAATATACCGAGTAGTAAGAAAATCTGACCATAAAAGGCATATACCCCTGTTCTACGCCTCTGAAGTGGCCCATATGGTTGTTGTTTGTTGGGTTAATAACATGTTCCAAAATTAAAATTTATATCCCGCTCCTAACAGATATTAAATTGTTTCATGGCTATATGATAATTTAAATATATTGGAAAAATACCATTAACTAATTTTCTTCATGGCAAGATATATGATTCTACAATTATATTGTTATTTAAATGAAACTGGGCACCTATCATTCAACGTGACAATGTCTTGTTGTTATATTCAAATCTAGAAACTACATGATAAGGAAAGTACATTAATTTAATAACAATAGTTACAGACACAGATAGAAAAATAAAATATATGTATATGGGTTGTATTTAAAGCAATTTTTATTCCATTTTTAATTTTCAAACTGATTAAATTTGTTTCTTGAAAGAACCCGATATTGTTTAAGGAACCATTTGTGCTTAATAATTAATGGTTTTAATGGGTTTCTTTGACGGGAAGACTTTTGTGCTGTCGGATTTTGATCTAAAGGTTATTTAAATTCAAGTTAAAGTACATGTAAACAAAAGTGGTTGTGCGAGCAATACGCCTTTAAATAAAGGTGGCCGATTATGACATGAGTTTTTGCAAACTTAAGGTATATTGTTCTCGCAGCCGCTTTTGTTTATATACGCTTTAATAGACTTTTCATACATATGCCTATCTCTAAACTGTTGAATTTTAGCAATTAAGGTTCGTTTGCTTCCATTATCCTAAAAAATGTGTCTATTATTTTTACCGATAAATACTTTACAATCTTCACGTAATTTATTTTCTATACAAGGTAACTGGTAGATTACTGCCTATTTTAAGGTGAATTTAAGAGCCTAAATATATACAGTTATTTTATAAGCTTTAAGTTACGAAAAGGCGCCGTTTCGAATATTCTTTGGATTTCTAGGAAGCGATTTATAGAATGTATATTGCATTTAATTTTAGTACCAGCTAGTTTGAAATTAAAATTACTTAACCCTATTTATTTTGTAATTGGTATAACCTTTTCAATTGTCAGTTAAAACTTCACAAAAATCGTTTGCAATGACTTTATAATGTAATGAGCCGATTTCGACAAAAAAAACTGTTCTTTACACAAAACTTTATTTTGAATTTTTCTGTTTGCCACGATAAATCCCTATTTAAGAAAATCGCGTAATATATACCACTAAAGTGATCCTTACTCTTTATCTCGCCTTCAGAAGTCATATAATTCGTGAAATTTTCCCTTTGGAAAATCGCTTCTCTGAGCCTGAGGCAGCGAAAGATCCCTTGAAAAAAGCAGTAGGCTCTCTGAAGTTTTCAACATTAATAGTTTATATAATATTTATTTTCTGTAAAGGGGAATTACTTCAGGAAAATTATTGCTGAGCGTAAACAGGAATATACGCTAAAAAGTATTCATTATACAGAAAGTCCAAACTATATTTCAAAATAAAAATAAATATCCAATATAATACCTTTTTACTTCCCTCGTAATAGGGAAATATCCTAATAGTGAAAAAATCACCTTTCGAGATTTTTGCAAATCTGTAAGTTTTAGGTAACCTAGCTTCCGAAAACATGGCTTCCCATTTCCGTCGATCTCTCGGTCTATCATATGGGGATGAAATGGTTACATTATAGTCAAAATGAAAATGAAAATGTGAAATAATATGGCGGCCAAACAAAACGTTAAAAAACTATTTATCCAATTGAGCTCAAGTTTCGCAAAAAAAATTAAATGGTAAGGTTAAACTGAAAAATATTTTGGTGTAAAGCCATGATGGACGAACAAAATGAAATTCTTAAGAAATCAATTTCAAAAGACTACTTATTCGATTGATTTTTAAATTTTGCCTACAAATCAAGAGTGACAGAAATAAATTGATAGAATTTTATTGTGAATCCTATATAGCAAAACAAAATGGCGATCCAATAGAATGTTTAAAAATTCGGTAAAATTCAATTTCTTGGATTAAAACTTTCCTTTTATACAAGAAAATACTAAAGGATGGTAAATGTTTTTTTTTAAAGCTATGTAAATAATGCTATGAAAGTGAAAAGAATTAAATAAAGAAAATAAAAACCAATAAAAAATGGTATAATGGAATATCGAAGCAGTGCTTTTATTTGAGTAGATATGATAAGTAAATCAATGTATGTAAGATCTGGATTTACACATCTTTACAGACGAAAAGCGCGAAGATGACAAACGTTTATTCGTCTCAATCTAAAAAATTGGTAGATATATCAATGAAATAGATGTATTGTTAAAAAACATTTGTTTGTGCCCACTCGAAAAGACTATTTAAGATAACGGAGACTTTTCGTTTGAGTCACAACATAAGAATGTAGGAAGGCAAGAACGGTAAAAAATATACAAATAAATTAAAATATCAGTAAATTGGCCTTTAGGCTAGACCGAGAGTTTCCTCGTAACGAATTTCACCACACACGATGACACAGTTTATATTTGCATGACGTTATATTACAATATATTATATATAATTATATATATTATACATATTATATACATTGTAATACCTTTCTTCATAAGAAGATTTATTGTGATTTAAGTTCCGGGTATTTGAGTAAAAGATCGGTAAAGTTCTTTGAACAAAACTTTCCTCGTAATGAAACCTTTGTCAAGAAAATTTTAATGTATTTCAAGTATGGATCATAAAAGTAAAAAAAAAGTCTTATATAACCGTGGGTCAAAGCTTTTTTGAGAAAAAAGTGTTTAATGAACTTTTTTCATTTCGTTATCCAAAACTATCTTAGTTACATCAATAAACTATTTTAGTTACATCAGTAATTAAGTCGGAAAATTTAAAAAATATTTAA
This sequence comes from Kuschelorhynchus macadamiae, assembly GCA_030620095.1. NCBI lineage: Eukaryota > Metazoa > Arthropoda > Insecta > Coleoptera > Curculionidae > Kuschelorhynchus > Kuschelorhynchus macadamiae. The sequence goes on along the minus strand of JAUTXW010004145.1, from coordinate 627,159 downwards.
CCTTATTTCAAAACATACAATCCGGCAACACAGAATACTTTTGTCTGCCGCTGCCACGTTGTTTTTCCCAACATTGGTGGGCAAAAAAACTATTTTATTTATACCTATTTACTCGGACAATGAGATTTTGAAGTATTGTCAACTAACTTACTTAGACATATATGTCTATGCATAGAATAAAATGCATAATTGCTACTAAAAATTAAAATTAATTTTTAGGGTCGTTCTAATGCTGCTATAACAACCTCTGTAATATTTCATTAGCTATATAATTATTAACAAATAAATATTCAAATACCCTGTTTTTTTTTATTTCCTTATGATAGCAACGAATTTACAAAATTCTAGTAAAATAGAAAGCCGAACAAAGTGGTGTCGCTTTAAGTAAAAGCATTGTGTTTGGGAAATTGTTGTGAATTTTTGAATGATTTTTGATAATTTTTGAGCGAGTTCTTGGATATTATGGCGCGAAGGTATGAACTCTTAACATCTCTTTTTCTCTGGTAAGTCAAAATGTTATTGTTTTTATATATTAATTGGCATATACACAGTATCAGATTACTCACATAATAATATTCTTAAGTTTCGAGGCAAAACTACTGTACCTAGATTCATAGAACATATTATATTATTAGTATATTATCTCGTCAAACATATTTGACCTAAAAATAAATTTTTGCAGTACACGTTTATTTACTTTAATCATTGCATCAAAACATACATAATTTTAGGAATGAAACAGCACAATATGTTGGGTCTCCCTCTTATTATGTCTACGGTATAAAATGTGGTTGCGCGTATGATAAACTGATACATGATTAATAATATTCCGATACATTCTAGCGTGATGAGTTCAGTCGGTGCTGTAGTGGTGGAGAGAGAAAGTTGCAAGGAATGGAGTGGATTTATTGCTGCGCATCTTATAGTCTAGTTTTAAGAAATATGAGTTACATATAGTTAAATCCACAATATCATACACGGAGTCCAGATGTTGCGTGAATAAATCTTGTTTTTAACTGAAAAAATTATGCAAAAAAAGTCATTGCTGGTTTTGATTTCTTGCAACTTTCTCCTCAATAATTTTCTTGCAACTTTCTCCTCAATAACTATATCACCGACTGGACTGAGGGCGTAAAAATCTAGGAGCGGTATCACCACAGGGTTATAATTAACAAGGTACCAGTTAATCAGATGCGCAACGAGGAAAGCACATCGAATTTTCGAATTCTGTGGTAGAAATTGCAGGCATAAGTAGGTTTAATTATGGACTTTTCTAATATTTCGATTGTACTTTTGTATTTTTTGTATTGCGAAGTATCAATTAAAACTATAAAATTTCAAAGATCTTCGGAAAATATGCAGCAGTAAAAACACCTACAGGAACAATATAAGCAAGGCCTTGCTTTTCGAGGTTTTAAAATATATCCAAACTCTATAAGTACAAAAAAATATTGGTTTGTAATGAATATTAGAACCCCCCCTTAATGGAACAGCACAATATTATTAAAGCAGTTAAATATGATCGAATAAATATCGACATCTGTAAAATTTCTTACCGCATTATCTTAGTTATGTGCAGGCTGTGTGGATTAAAATCTAATGTAGCGTATGAAAAACACGCTCTTCGAAACCCCTGCACGTCCTGCACACTTCTACGTTTTTATAAAATATTACTTACTAGTTTCCTGTAGGGAACTCGTTTTGTTCCTGTGTCTTGACCTTGCGAACACCCTAGAAATGCTCCCCCATGTGCCGCCCCGACCCGAGATTCTATTAGGCTGCTTATTTCTTTTTCCTACGTTAACTGGTTCTTGTTCTAAGGGAGAACTAAGTTGTTCTACCGATCTGAAAAATGTATGAATGTTTACATTTATATAGTAGTTATAAATTTATTATTGTTGATTTAGATTAAAGAAATTGTATAAATTTATTTTTTATACCATCAAGTCGGTCATCTAGAGCGTATAAAATGATATAAGATATACTTTGTAATTTCAATAATGATTTTTTCTTTTGATCTACATGAAATTGATTAATACGGCCATTTGTTGCTAGTTAATTTGGAGAATATAATAGTTTGCAGGTAGAGATAGTGTTAATTATCAGTTATTTTAATATTTTTTTATACTTTAAACTAATTAATTGTTGAAATTATTTAAAAAATATTAACCTCGATATATAAAGCTATTTTTTTGTAAAATGAATTTATAATTATTCTTAATTTAACTAAATTAACAAAACGTGTATGTTCTACCTAAATTATTTATATTGTAGAAAAAAAAACAAAATAAACATCAAATTAAGAAATGTAATACAATTGTTAAAAACTAATTGAATCTAACCAAAAAATAGCAATATAAACCAAAACTCACAAAAAATAACAATATATATATTTGAATTCGAATTGAAATCCATGAGCGTTTATCGTGTCCAGAATGTTTAACAAAATAAAAAAGAACGAAGGTTTTGCAAACATTCTCTTCCAAATAATAACTGAAAAAAAAATTACCTATACACCAAATTAGCTTCCGACAAATTGTCGCATCCCCAAAATAACCTTTCGTCAAATTGAATAGTGCCAAATTATCAGAATCTCATTTGTGCATACGATGATCAAAAAATGTTTAATTACGCAAGTTATATGATTTTTCCCAAATCCTGGCAATCTGCTAATAAAAAAAGAACATAAATAAATCAATGTAGAGAAATTTGAAAACTTTCTCTTTTCAAAAATATATTATAAGTCTGCGTTAATGTTAAAGCGTTATTGAATTATTTTAGGTTAAGATATTTCAAAGATAAGTAAACACTGAAGAGGCATTACCATAGATAAAATAATGTAGTTCCATTCTGATTTAAAAAAATTAAAACATTTTTACCAAGAATAATAATTATTGTTGAAATCAAGTACATATCGGATATCCCCATTTGGTACTGTAACACTTATTTATGTCGGCAATCTTCAAGTATTTAAGAGATTAGATTAGAAGTCATTAAAAAATATTTTAATGGCAAAAAATTAAGAATTTGAGACATATAATAATAACTCTATTTTTTAAATATCAGATAAAAATTTGGTGATATGCGTCTCTAACAGAGTTTGTCTTATATGAGAGTTTTCAAAAAAGTCAAGATATGGATATTTTAGCAGTCGTAAATTCTTACAGTAATACAAGCAATATTTTATCTCTACAAAACTTATTTAAACGAATTATTCGACTTCAGTCATGGATGCATAATTACGACGATCTGTAATATTCTGCCTAATTATCAAAAAGAAATAGCAATTTATAAATCCCAGTAAATACGGTAGTCAGTAAGCTTCGATTCATTTATTAATTCCGTTTTATCCATGTCTAATGCAATTCTAATGGCACACCTAATAGTAAATTATGCAATGGTATAATAAACGTATTATATGCATATTTTGAAAATAAAAAATTGAACTATCTTAAATATATAACAGAAATATACAGGTTGATCCCTGTAGTTGGTGGGAAAATATTTATATTTACACTGGATAATGTGGTCATGTAACATTTTAGTGCTATATAATTTTTAAGCGAAATTCACTTCTACTACAAAAACAGGCTATTGTCAAACGTTTTCCAGATAAATAAGGGATGATTATCTAATTTCTTTAGATTTATAATGTCCAAAACTTGGTCCTACTTTTTCTTAGGTAAATTTGCTGTGACCCATCGCCATATTTAATGATCCTAGGACTTCGTTTTTGTTTAGCCCAAGTTAGGCTTTTTTTCTGTTTTTATAGGTACTATCGTCAAATTATTTGACGTTAGTACATTGACGATTTTTTATATGCAAGTCAGTAATTTAAATAGATTTTTCATACATTTGAGATTATGTTTAATGACACTACTTTTGCAATAATCTTATGTTGCATTAAATCTCTTCAATTTTCTTAGTGTTATTATTTTCATAAAGAAAGAACCAGGTTTTGTGGCGCTAATACTTTATACACTCGATGTATGTATGTCGAAATGTAGATCCATGAAGAATTTCAAACCAATATTATCTGAAAATTTGCTTCCAATATATTATGAACGACTAGCTCATCAAAATGAAATACTTGAATCTATACAGGAAATAAGAAATGAACGCTAACTTATTGAAGGTGGTTTATATGATAAATCGAATGTACTCGGGTTAAGAAGCTAAAGAAAGAGCTAAATCACCTGATCAGGACAAACACGCAGTGGCGGTCTAAGAGTACGTGAGAAAAAGCGACGACCAAAAAAAATTCACTTTTAATTTTGTTCCAGGATCGAGCTCATAATTTAGTTTGTTGACTCCTTTGTCACGTTTAAAAATAATTTCATTTATATCCAATCTTCAAAAATAAACATCAAAGAATGCTATTAAGAACATAGAAAATATAATAGACATACGAGAGAAACAAATACCAGTCCAAGAGTCAGAAAATTCTGACGTGACAAAGAAAGCGAATGAAGCATGAGAAATGTCACGATATCTGAGGTGTTTCAGATATACTAATCGAATATTTTTATGAATAGTTGAAATATATCGGTTTAATTGTTTCCAAATTAGATTGCGAGCAAATTTGTTACTAGAAATGTGTTTTTCGTGTTTTAGGGACTCCTAAGCTTATATTTTTCAAATATTTTCGCAATAACAATACTTCTATACTTTTTAATGTAACCTATAGATAATTTTAATTTATATTATAAGTCTAGATTAGTCATAAAGAGTTCTTTCACATACAAAAGGAGCTGACTGTTATTAAACTTTCAGTCGAATAATGAAATCATATTACTACCAGTAAAAAATGAAACTGGCACAGTTTAATAACTGAATAGCATATATAGTAAATTAAATGAAGAAGTTTATATAAGTTTAAACAAGCATCTCGTTGCAGCGGGAATGCTGAAATTGAGAACTATTTAAACAAACTAGAATGTAATAAAAACTATGGTGATCCACGTTTAACAAAGAAATTACCTCGCTACTGGTATTTCTGTGGATCATGAGTTTATTGCTTATAATAACAATGTGATAAAAATCACATTTATGAACGATCAATCAAAATTATTTAAGAACCCTATTCAAAGCAACTTCTCAACCAGTAGCTAAGCAATTATCAGGGAAATTATTAAACCAGAGAAAGACACTCAAGAAAATTCGGAGCAATTTTCTTACAGACTAGTTATTAGCATCTTAATGTATCTTACGACTGAAACAAAAGTTGATGAAGCACAGTGCTGTTGGAGTTGTTTTAGAAAATAAGAAAACCTAACTTCTTTGAATGTCACGGTTAAACGTGTTTTTTGATAGGCGCACTTTGATACTTCTTAACTTGTAAAGCTCAGCACAAACCAAAAATGATAGTGGAGATATGGTACTGATCGTGATGGTAATACGAGCACAGTTCGTTCTACGAAAATAAAAGAATGTTTCTATGTTTGACGAAGTATTTGTTAGCATAGTCGTATAGTTTTCTTTTACAATTTCTACTAAAAGAGCTGAAATAATTGCTGAATGAAACTGCGAACGAACTAATACGGCTTAATGAAGAAGTCATTGAACTAAATTGGGATTTTCCCATAAAAAGGAGTTAAAATATATTCGAGAACTATGACTAATTATTACTTCGTAACAATAAGATATAAACAAAAATATTTAACAATAACCAGTAACCATACTCTTTATACACTAGAACTTTAATTAACTTTATTCCATATGTAAAATATGCTAAATAGATAAATATTAAGATAAAGTCGTTTAGTCATCTACTTATTAAATTTGTAGTATAGAAATTTTTGCGGCCACCAAGCTGAATAATATATTTAGCACAATTTTGATACAATTTCGAATGCAATGCAAAAACATTTAAAAAAACGGGGATTTATTTCTGAAACTTTTTTTAGAAAATATTAGAATATATCAAAATCTTTTTCTTAATATGTCACCTGAAGATTTTTTTATAATAACATACAATTTCATCTTCGAAAACACAAAATTAAAAGTAATTTTTAGTTTTCCTCATTCATTTTTATTGCTTTAATATATTTTTTAAATTACGTTAGCATAAATAAAATTCATATTTTCTAATAACTTCCTTGGGAACATATAGCTGTAAAAGATACCTTATTAATTGATTTCTGTTTGGTATTATCTTTCGGAGTAAGAAGCACAGGAATAAAAATAAATATAGAAAGTCTCATTGCGCTTCTATTTTCCAGCATTGAATAGAATCCTCTAGTTTAAAAACAGTATTTTGGAATAATAGAATTGAACAAGTGATAGTTTTCAAGGTACAACCACTTTAAAAATGGGAAAAATAACATAACACAATTCTTAGTGAAAATGATTCCTTGTGTAACTGGCTGAATTTTTGGTATGAAAATATAATGAAAGCAACAAGTGTCGATAGTTGACATTACAAAGATAGTTAACAGCACAAAGAAATTTGGAATTATTGTACTACTTTCCTTTGACCAGTTCTTTGTATTTATAAATTGGCGTAATATTTTTAATAGATTCTGACATTTTCAGTAATTATTTAAGTAATCTTTAGGTAGTATAAACATGCGTGTTTCCAGTAAAAAAAGTAGTTAATAATAATATACTTTATACAGAATAACTTACTTATATAGATCGTTTAGAGATTATTGGAGGCTCTCAAAATGCGTTTCTGCTGGTTCCTTTAAGATCTTGTTTATCAGAACTGTCTTAGTTAAAGCTTGAAGTTTTTCCGTGTAGCTATGGAAACGTCGTTATTATGTTGTATTGAATTTCTGTCTCAAAACATTTCAACTTTTTGTTAATTTAAAATTTAAAGTTAAATCTAAATAGTGTTCTATAATCTGATCAAAAAAACTTTATTACCACAGTTATTTTTATAAAGCACATTAATAATAAATGAAAACTCAGTTTTCCAGGTCAAGCAAATTACTAACTGAGTTTTAATCGCATATTTCAATAAAAAAATGAAATACAAACGCACAAGTCGAGCAATTGCGCCGCGCACGTCGATGACTTTAATAATAACTTAAACAGAAGATCCTGTGTGTCGAAACAATTGTCATGGTTTAATGTAATATAATGGAAATTAAAGTCATAGGAAATAATTTTTAATAAAAGATTTAATGAAATCCTAACAAAAATATACTTTTGAAATTAAATGTCAAGTTAAACTAACCTCTAGTCAAAATTGGACATCTTTATAACCCACTTCAAAAAAAGTAGAAAATTACCAATTCGACCCTATACATTTTTTTATGTATATACACCCATTACTCTGGGAGAGATTGTCCAATTTAGATGAATTTTTGAAGAAGTTTTCAGGATAGTGTCGGAGTCGTTCCATAGCAAACATTTAAAAATAAACTAAAAATGGCGAAATGGCGCTAATAACGTTGCCGCGCAACTTGTCACTCCGTTATCGCCATTATCTAGGTAATATCGAAAAATTCACATTTTTAAAACATGGCAACACTCGAATTTTGTGTCCAACCCGGTTTTTATTATCATCAACACATAAACTATAATTTTTAGCCTTGTAACTCAGTTATCTCACTAAGAATCTCGGCTCCTGGTGACGAGATTTTAATAAAAGTTTTCTGAAAAGTTATATAATTATCTTTCATTTTATATTGCACATATTTTATATTCTTAAAATGTCGATACGTGCCTTGTACATGAAAAATAGTTTTTTTCTTAAATATCGTAATAGTAGGACTTATGTCCTATCTGGACTTTTATTACTGTTATAACATAAGCTATCATTTGACCAAAACATTCGTGTATTTGATGATCCGATATGATATGTAACTCAGTTCTCTAATCCTCCATTTCTAGGGTCCTGGTAATTGATTTTTAATAAATCGAACATTTTCTGTGAAGTTACACATTACCTCCAGAGGTTACACAATTACCAATATGAAAATATAGCATACATTGTATGTTTTTAAAATGGCGTTACTTGTATATTTTTTGTATATCTTATACCCCTGTTATACTATCAGAGACGCTTGATTATTAGGAGAATACCCAGTTAGTCACGTGTATTTTATGTTCAACTAAAATCGACAAGGCTAAATTACAACTATGATTTTCGGTAATATGTAAACAATATATATTAATATACTTACTTACGTGTGATTCTTAAAAGTGACAACGTAAGTGTCCTGTAAATGTAGCATTTGTTGTTTATATAAAGTTTTCTTTATGTCTAGAATTTCAACCACTAAATTTTCACTTTAAGAAATTAGAGATAAATTATTTTGATATACGTATTTCAATGCTTTTAAAAGCGAATAATATGATGTTCCTCATGTTATGTAACTATTTCAGAATTATTTTATAAGAGAGTTAAATTTTGAAATTAGGCTGTAATCTTCAATATAATTTTACAATACAATAATTGTTAAAATTTCATAGTTTTAGTGACCGCAAAAACTTTACTGAGTTAGTAAAACAAACCTTGATAAACTACTGGGATCTACGGATCTCGGAAAATTGTTAGCGTTTAGTGGTGACAATGTGGGACTGCAGTCTTTTGTTGAAACTGCTGTAAAAAAGTTATTTGGTTAGTGAAACTACATGGCATGCAAGCTGTTTATACAAAAACGTAAAACGAACTGCAGGTATAAAATTGAACTTAGGAAACACCTTAAAAAGTAATACATCATTACGGAAACAAAATTTACTAAAACATTTTTATCAATATAGTGTTACTGAGATTAAGAGGTGAAATCTTATCCTGAAAGACAATATACAGTGGAAACTTTAAAATAATAATTGCCTATCTATACTGTATATATGAGGCGTCCAGTTTTGCATAACCTGCCTTATCCCAAAACCGTATATAGAAGCGCCATTAAAAAGATGTTCATTTATTGTTCGGAACCAATTGCTAACCATAATTATTACCAAAATTTTCACAAACCAAAAGTATACCGACTAAGGAGGAAAATGCAGTGAGGATGCATATTGAAGGGTTTTGCATTCGAACTGCAATGTTGTTACATAGTTAATAATAAACAGCACAATAACCAGCATTCATACCAGATCCTTTTTTACCTGAAATAGTCTCATCTTAAAATTTTGTCGAAAGGTAAAGGTATTGCCGATTAGTCGACAGCAACTTTCTACACATGTGAAACGACTCAAGCACAACTTTCGAAAAGTATATCTTCTAAGACTAGTTGACAGTAGATTGATTTGAGAGATCTTGAATAATTTCAAACTCTTTTTTTTGTAAATTTTAGACTATCCTTTGGGTTTCCTGAAGACACCTGTCCGACTAAATATCAATAATGGAAAAAACTGATCTCTTACGAACATTTTCTTTTCATAAAAAAGTGTACAGTACCTTTTCGCCATAATACATAAAAAAAATCCATATTAAGAAAATTTTGATGGCTAAACTTACACTGATTTTTTTAGTAATAAAAAGTACCGTGTGGCATATTTGTATTTAAAAAAAGTTATTATTACAGAAATTGACAGAAACAACAAATTACGTCATTCAAATATTTTATTGTGTTTATAAATATTTATTTTGTGCGTACATAAAGAAAGAGATAAAAAAAATCTCAAAATAAACATATTCATGCAAGAAAATCAAACTACTTATAAACTAACAAATACAAATATGGCCCTACTCTAGCCTGAATCACAGCCTCACTAAATATTGGCAATACTTAAAATGCAGTTGGTAATGTTTTCTTGGGCCATTAGAGGCTATACTTCAGCAAATGCTTAGGATAACTTCTTCTTCTTCTTCTTCCGAATAGACTTTACTTCTTTTACCCAATATATCCCAGGCGAGTTCTATGGATTCAAATTTGGGGACCTGCAGCTCAAACCATTCGTCTGATGTTTTCACCGCCGAGAATCCATAGACAATTCGCGCCCGTTGGGTGCGATTTTATGATCGACGAAAATGAAAGCCTGTTTTCTATCGTTAGACAGAGGTAAAAATACGGGCTAAAGAATCTTTTTAATATAGTATCAAGTGTTTTTGTTTTCTGTGACAGTTACCAGCTGTGTTCTACCAACCATAAAAACTCCTGTCCTCACTCTAGAGGTTTCCGTGAGAATAATAAAATCTTGATTATAACGTTGGCCACACTCACGTGACACTCTGACTCTACCATATATATTTCTAAGTCTGAACCTTGATGCGTCGCTAAATAAGCATATCCTCATTCCAGTTTAAGTGATCATGAACAAAAATTAATCGGTTCTTCCTATGTATTATATTAAAAGACCGATATTTCGCTGATTTTCTAGAATGCAGATTAATTTCATGTAGTCGATATTATACATTTGGCCTAATCTTGCAGTAATTAACCAGTGACCTAATATTTCTCCTAGCATTTTATATAAACTTGTCCATTGGAGGTGTAATTTTCCAGTTATTTCCCCCACCATATTTATAGTTACCAGATTGTGATCCCCATATCTTTATAAATGACGTGCAATATAACCTTGGGATGTATTTAAAAAATCTGTAATGTGTCGTTAAGACTATCCAGCTTGCATCATTTCCATCGTTTGATTTATCTGCTCCTGATTAAAAATTATTAAAAATGAAATTTAAAGTCCTGTTTTTACTCAACAGAAATCTCTGATACGACAACTAATCTGTCAAGATATGACAAATAAAACCTATAGCTAAGCGCCATTATTACCTATAATTAGCAATTTATTTCGAAAATACAACTCTGGTGCTTATCATTATATTACCAACTGTAGCTAACAAATTTTTCTTGATGCAGAATTTTTTGAAATGACCATGTATTATGACAAAAAGGTGCCCTTTATAGGTTAGCAAAATAATAAAAATCAAAAAATTAATGACAATATATAAAAAGATGTTCGTAAAATGTAAATCCTTAAAAAACCTGTGTAACTCTAAAATTATTTAATACCTCAAAAGAAATTAAAAAACAAAATGTAGAGAAGAGATTATTTTATCAGACGGGTGTTCTTCAGAAAGCTCACATGAATCAAAATTTACAAAAACATCACAACTACATGTTCAACCCGGTATGTTTCATTGAGTCGTTTCACGTATTCGTCAGTGTATTTTAAAAACACCTTTTCACCAGAGTGAAAAGAAGTAAACCGAAAAGGCGGATTTTGCGTTTCATATTGAATTTTATTATAGATTTACGCGGGTTTTGCTGTGATTCCAGGCTTTATTTTTAAAGATTTTAAAGCGTATAACAATACATTATTATGATAGCGAATTTATGATACAACAATGAATAAAGGAGGTTTTGCAACTAGACGTCTTACCCACTGCCAAAATATTGTAACGGTATGGAGGTTGCGAAAATATTATTAGCAATTAAGAATATAATTTATTATTCGTTGCTCTTCTAATTTACTATGATCTTATAAAAAGAAGTTATGATTTATTTTTTATAAGCCTCATTATTTGAGTCTCTTCCAAGTATTTATTAAAGACATTTTCATTAATGAAATCTATAAAAATAGGCTTCATTAATGACATTAACGGAGATACATTTCGTTGTTGTAACTATCCCTTCATCCAAGCTCGATGTCAGCTATTAATTAAGCGATGTTGTGCTTTGGTATAAACTTTTATATCTTGTAATCTGTTATAATTTATGCGTAATTTTTTGAGAAGGTTATTTGATTTAATTCTTTACTATATTTATAGTTATTATTAATATGCTGTGGTATAATACTGGTTGCTTACAACAGTTGGAATTTCAAAACAATAATAACCTAATAAAAGACAAAAACACAAATGCAAATAAATACCTAAATATCGGAAGAGCAATGAACAATTGATTATTGTGCCATTATGACTATGCTTCATTCTATTTTTGGATTTGTTTCACACAAAAATTTTGCCTGTGATAGTTTCTAATCCCTCTGTTACTAATTATAATATCTAATATATATTTATCACCCACTACTCAAAACTGCCAAGTTAAATACTGACAATACTTTTCAACTTTATTAGTATATTCTATCAAATAGAAATTATAGTCCGAATAGATGATCCATCCAATGTAAAATAAAATACCCCCTAAATGGATTTCAACTTTTTGTTGTATTCCGTGTACCTGTATTGTGTTTCTAATCATGCGTAACTAAATCACGTTTCTGGTAACATGGAGCCATATATTCTTGAGTAAATTCGAATTATACGGCGGCACGGAAATATGATCTATTTAATTTACCTGATGGACTGTCTATTCGAAGTATAGTCACTCTTTTTGATTCTACATACAAGTTTATTATGTATCCTAATAAATGTTAACTTAACACCACTTACATTGGTACATGTGTGCAGGAGGAGGCGGTACCGTCGACATTAACGATACCGAGTCTACGTCTCTCGCGCTTCCCTCTACAGTAATTGTTGGCGCACCATCTGTCGTAGAATCCGAAAGATTTCCAGCCACAGATGTAGCTCCTCCGCTTTCCCTATCAGAGCTAACCCGAACTCCCGAGTCTGCGCTACAACTTCCTCGGTCCCCAGGTAACAATCCCAGGTGACCAGAAAGAAGACCACCGGAGCCTGGTGTAAGCGCACCACCATTCATGCTGTGGCGGGGTAGAGAAGCTAAAGATTCTTGGTCTGACAAACATCCTCCAGCAGCTAGCTGTCGTCGTGCCTGTAAAAATAAAATCACGAATATTTTTCTGTATATATTGGAAAGTTTCGTGAACAAGGAACTATACCTTTCCTATGGATGTTTTCGTATGAACATGTTGGTATTATCACGCAAGAATGAGCTTTTATATTTGTAAAAAATCAAGTTTTTGACATTTTTTTTACAAAAATATTAGTAAAATGACTTCTGTTGGTCCGGTCTGTACAAAAAAATCAATTTCTTCGTTTACGCTTTTTCTCTTTAATCATATTACTGCTCAAAATGCAGAGCTTGCTTTTAAGACATATATTGGTTCTTTACTTTGACTTTGAAAAATACATACATAATTTTCAGGATCGCTTCGTTTTTATCTAATCTTACAGTAATTTTTGCACGTTTTGGATATTTTCCGTATGCTGCAAACCCTACATATCATGAAGAAATTTAAACTCAAGGGCTCTCTAGCAAGTAAACTTAACCTCAGAAGGTTAATAAAAAAATAAAGCATAATATGTACAAAGTATATTTTCAAAAAAAAAATCATATCTCAAAAAATATTTGTGTATTACAATTTTTCCAAAAATTAGGTTGATCAAGAAATTACCAAATAAAAATCGGTTTTGTAAATTTTCGATACATATAAAATATTGGATAATTTACAAAGTCTTAAAATAGGTCTTTAAATTTGAACTAACAAATTCGCTTGCCCCGTTAACTCTGTTCAGCAGTTTGTTAGATAAAAGACTTAAATTTGTTTTTTTTTTATTCTATAACCGTGGTTGCTTTAAGTGAATACAGGGAAAGTTAAATGATGCGAGATTTAAAGACTTGCAGATTAGAAGAAGAGGGAAAGGCGTTTACTGGTAACATACTCCATAATCGGGACACTCTGGAAATAAAGAAGCGAACAAAGTATGAGGTCCTTGATTTTTGCAGTTGGACAGTGAAGGGATAAATGTGGTTCGATGCTCGTGTCGCCCTGGCAGGAATGACTAAGGAAGGCATAGTGGATGATAATTTATCAGAATAGAATCTATGGTTGTATCTGTAAAACAGAGACAGATAGCCTACAATTCGACGATGCTCTAGGGATGCAAGCTTCCTTGTGATGTTTGGATCTTCAATCAGGAGAATAGCTCCTCATATGTGCGAGCAATACTCAATGCTGAGTATGATTTATTTGTAAAGGGTATACAAGTTGGCAGAAGAAAATTATTTTCGAGCTCGGAAAAGGAAACCCAATTTCTTGGCGACTGCTGTAAGAATTGAAGTAATGTGATCTTGCCAGCGAAGATCTTTCCGAAAACTAAAATTATCTAGGGTAAAGGAATCTTTACCTAGAAGCATTTTATTATTCATTTAAATGGTGTGGATACTGGGAGATAAATTTGTTAGATAGTAAAGTGGACAAGATTATTTGCTTCCTATTTTACTATTTTAATAAGGTCCTCGGTTAGGGATAGTCATTGGTCTACGCGTATCATCAAGTTCAAGTTTGCAGACAGGTTCGAAAAATTTAATATTATCGTAAAGTGTACTATCGTCATCATAGCTATAAATACGATTGCTGGTACTAGAAAGTAGACCATTGATGTGCAGGAGTAATAAGGTAGGTGCCAACACTGAACCCTGTGGAACACCTGCGTTGATTTGGTTAAAGTTTGTCAAGCACTACAGAAATATTTCTGTTGGAAAGAAAACTGGCAATCCAAGTACAAAGATTTGGAGGAAGCCCATGGGCAGGGAATTTGTTAAGAAGTGGGCCATGTCAGACTTAATCAAATACTTTGAAAATGTTGAGGGCAATAATTTAGGCTTTTTCGTGGAATGAGATTTATGACTTGTTCTAGTCGTGGGTTACGAAGGTAAGAAGATTTGCTGTGGATCTTTGATAGCGGAACCCGTATTGCCTGTCGTGGATAAATTGTTACCTTTCAAGGTAATTTAATATATCATTATTAATACACTTCTCCATTGCTTTACTCATAATTGGGAGGAGGGTTATGTTCTGTAGTTAGAATTTTAGAGCCCTTTATGTGAACAGGCTCTACACGAGCAGAGTTCCAGCTTTAAAAAAAATGCTCTTGTCATAGGAGACTTGACAATTCAAAAGTGCAGTTTTTTAGGACTATGACCGAAATACCTAAAGACGAAAGGACTTTTTGGTATTAATTTTTTTGGGAGAATAGGTTGTACCTTTTTAACCCTGGTAATTGCTTTCATATTTAATGGCAGAGCTGGTACTAATGGAAGGAGGAAGTTAAGAAAAGGGAATAAAATAAGATTGGCGAATTCCATCACCATAAGTTAAGGGTGGAAAGAACTTTTCGCATAAGTTTTGTTTAATATTTTTGGCAAGCGACCAAAAAGATTGGCTCTCATTTTGCCAAGACAGAAGTTTGCCTTTTACGCATGTATTGAAGGTATTTTTGGTATCGAGAATTATACGGTTATATCGATTTCGTGATTTTTCACGATTACAATACTTTCCTTTAAGTTTCAGGCCTGCAAAGTTGGCCTTTTACAAAACCTTAATGACTTTTTTATGAAGATTTATTACATTTAAATGAAACGCAACCAAATTTCTTGTATCGGACATGTTTTAGTATGAAGCAACTTTTTTTCTGAACGGTACAGTCAATAGAAATGAATCAATGGTTTGAAAAGACTCATACACATCGTGATAGCATCCTCAGAAACCTAACTTATGGGCTGGAATTATGGCAAATAACATAATTGGGACATGGAATCATAACGAATTTCCTGGGCGCTGGATTGGACGTCATGAAGCTGTTGAATGGCCAGCCTTACTACACATGATTTCTATATTTCGAGCGTTTTTTACAAATCCCAATAATTTACAAGAATTATAACAAAATAGTTTTGGTCGAAAGTAGGATTTATTATTGCCAAAAAGTTAACGGTCGTTATTTTCAACATAATAATGTTAATAAAAATAACATTAATAATAACAGTTTTAATTCTACGGCTGAAATGATTTGAAAAACGGGTCGAGATAGAGACCTCCGGTTTGTCTTTTAGAGGTCTCCAAAACAAAATAAAATTCGATATAGAGTTGGATTTAAATTTCAGAACTCTAGCGAATCTAAGAAGGGTAAAAAAAGTTAAACAGCTAAACAAAAAGCTGGTGGTACCCATGCAACTTCCAAATTTTAATCTTGTTATCTGTACTAGTGCAAGATGTATGTAAATTATGTTCTCTTTCATTTTTGTAGAAAAAAGAAGGGATTCAGGATTGTTTCTCTACAGATTGGTTTTACTCAATTACCCTGAAGTTCCCTCATAAGAAATCATTCTTTTGTCTAGAAAGAGTGAATGCCTTATATATGTAACTACTAGATGGATAAAAGGAAGGACTGATACCAAGGGAAGTTCCGGGTGAAAGAAATATACCGAATTATTATATTTTTTTCAATCATTTTAATAGGTCGACATTTTGTTCCACGACTTTGGATTCGTACTAATATTTTATCAGTTTTCACCTATGTCTCGCTTCATTTTTGGGCAAAATTTAAAATCAATTTAGAAAATAGTTTTTTACACTGATTTTTAAAATTTTACTATGCCACCATTTTGTTGTTCCATTATAAATTTGAACAACTATTTTACCACTTTATATCTACGGTTCATCTAACTTGTGTAAAAAATTTTAAATCAATTGACTAAGATATTTTTTAGCCTGATTTTTTAAACATTTTGTTCCATCATCCTGAATTCGTACTAAAATTTTACAAGTTCATCTCTGGATCACATCTAATTCTCGCCCAAAAATTTAAAATAATTCACAAAGTACTTTTATCAGACTGCTTTTTTAAGCATTTTATTAGGCCGCCATATTGTTTTGCCAAGTAATTTTTTTTGTACTTTTTTTTTAAACATTATAGACAGTAATAATATTTTGATAATCTTTTTTTTTTAAATATTATGGACAGACAGACCGACGGAATTGAGAAAACATATTTTTTTTGGCATCTAAAGACCTTAAAACGTTAGGTATGAGAAAATCTCGACAATCAGACACAAGTTTTTAATCCAGGGTAATTACCTCAGCAAGCTGTTCTTGCGCTTGTTGCAGTTGCAGTTCTTTTGCGTTAAGTTGAGCAGCCAAAGACAAACTTCTTTCTGCCTCGTCTCTGGCATGTCTTAACAAGCTCCATCTTTCCCTTTCTCTCTCCTCACGTTCTGTAGACAACTGTTGAAGAGAAGTTTCATCTCTCACCCGCTGAAACAATGAAAATTGGTAGACTATGTTTTGAAATAATATTTTTGTTTGAGAATATAGAGGATGTCGTAAAAATATTATGTTAAGTTCTGCTTTTCTCAAATTACAGGTAAGTTAGAACAATTTTATTTTGTCCTTTTTTATACGTGCCATATAACTCAGAAGCAAGCTTTAAAAGATGAAAAGATGTAAAAAACGCTATGGTTTCTGTAAGATCTTAATAATTTGAAAAGTCACAAAATAAAATATTAGTGAAAATTAGTGATACAGTTAAAAATTTGGAAGAAAAGTCAAAGTTCTTAGACATAAATACGCCTATATTATAGGCCTGAAGAAAAAGTATAAGATTATATTTATATTATATAAAAAGGTTACTATAAAAGTTTTTAGATTATTTTTGATATTTAAACGCGACGTCTAGAAAAACAGCTGATTATCGGAAAATAGAAAAAAACGGCACAAACATATTTTCATTTTTAATAGAGCATCCTGTATTTTATTAAAAAATAAAATCTCTTCTTTTCAAAATAGTTTAATGTGTTAATATCGACTTAAATATCCAGGGAATAGAATTGCCTCATGACAAGCAATAGATTATGTTGTTAAAAATCATATAGAAAGAAAAACTGTCCAAAGAGAAAAGAGAAACTGCAAAGAAAATGCAGAATAAGTTTAAAATATTTGATTGCATCTCGAAGATAAAAACTATTGATACAATTAAAACCTTATTATATATATATTTATTTTTTTTAACCTTATTGCTTAATACCGGATGTACTACGGCGGTAAATCATGAAAAAAATTATACTCGCTGTAAACGTTTGGACAGCATTCATATATAATTATGCAGTTTAATATTTATCAGAAGAAAATAAAATCCATGGATACTGATTTTCTGCAGAGATACTAAGGATATTAGAACAATATAATCATCCAATAAAGCAGGACCCTCGGTCTTTACATGTGTGATATGGTCTACTAAAAATTACAATAATTAATATCCATCATACATTGACAGAAATGCAACAGGAGAGCACTATTTAAATTTTCTAAAGTATGAAGTAGGACAGCTTTTTGAAAACATTCCAATGGCGTACCTCACCATAACATTCAACCCGTAACCCGATTACTTAATAACCAGTATGCTTTATGGATAGACACGAACCTATTTACTGGCCAGCAATTAGCCCTTCTTAATTCGGCTGGATAATTTCTAGTAGGAATATTTAAATGGCAGGATCTCCTTCAATAAGAAACATGATTTGATAAGTTTACAGGAGAAAATTGAACGAGACATTCTAATTTTAAATAATTAATATCCTTTTTATATTAGCAACGCAATTCATAAATTAAATCAAGAGCGTTTTAATAATGGAGGTTCATATGTGAACATTTAACTACTTTGTTTAAATGTTTGTTGTTATTTTCCGATCGTGACGTGTTCTTCAAAACGCCATATCTAAAATCTTCATAAAGAATCTAAAAACTTTTATATAAACCTTTTTTGTAATCTTTCAAATCAAATAATGCTTTTAAGAACATGCCAAATTTTAAGAAAAACCCTGTACAAAATTAAAGTGATCTTGTGTTCATAAATTGTGGTTACTTAAAACCATATTTGAAAGATAGTAGATAATCCATTGCTACTGACAGTGGCATCCAAAGAAGAAAGCTCAAAATTTAGTTTGGTAAGTTTATTTTCTCCATTGTTTTATTAAATTACTTATGTATAGATTGTTATGTAAAAAATGTAAGGTTCACCATATTTGACAAAAATACGATTACAGCTACAGATCAACTGCTATTGCATCATCCATTGTGTGGCTGGATTCAATAAGCCACGATTGTTACAACATATAGTGTCTTACAAAATATAATGTGTTTTTACGAGCCCTGCAATTTTACCCTTTTTCACGCACTTAAAATATCTTTGAATAAACTTAACGTATCACTCTAACATCGAGTAAGAATTAATTGTTGCAAAGTATTCTACAAAGTCTGTTGTTCACTAGCAAAAGTAATTAAACTTATTCCACATCGGAATAAAAAGTAAACCAAAATTTCAATGTCGTCTCGTACGAAAAATAGTATAAAAATATTTCAAATATAATATTTTTGTTTTTGCGTATTTCGTTAATTAATTTGTTAATGTTAAAAATCTGAAAAATCCTACATATAGAATTAATTACATACAGTACGGAAAAAATAGTATCAATTCAATCCGAGCGTAATAAAAAGGGGAAAAAGGAGCTCATTTCACTTCGCTAAGACGTTTGCAAAGTAAAACACGTTTGCAACGTAATACCGACTTCCTGCAGGTTTGGCATTATTGCATAGGCTAATTCCATGTAAATATCGCACTTATCGCGCGAAGTTATGAGAGAGTTCTTGTTCATCGTGCCGTAAACACGTATATTGCTGAAACCATCCAGAAGAGCTTGCACTACTTTCTATTCATTACCGTCACCAAAGGAAATCTCTGGAACTTGATCTGAAAACTCACATTTCTACTTAGTGAGTTAGCACGATCTTGTTTGTTGATTCACCTAAAGTCGTATGCCCTCCTTACATACTGCCGATGGCGTTAATCACAGGGAAATATATAGGTTTAATGGCAATTAAAATTTTCGCGTAGAAGACCTTCAGCTAATGACTTTAGCCTGTCAACATTACGCGTTTTTAAGCTATTACTATACCTCTAGTGTTTGACCGTGAAATAACCAATAAGATCTTCATTTTCTGCTAAATCTCGTGAAATTCTCTAATTTTTGAGTAAAATTCAGGGCTTTGTCTCAACCCTTAGCAGTGAAATCGTATGTTAATATGATACAGATCTAACTTCCTCAGTGTGACTTTAATCCTGAAATTTTAAAACTTATGAAGGAATTTGATTCAAAATTGCAGAGAATGTTTGTTTTATGGTTAATGACGATATTTCAAAGGAATTACATCGGTATCCCGAGGGTTAAAATTTATAAAAATAATCATCAAATCTCATACTAGTGTAAATTTCCTGGTTTGCTAGTTTTTATTGAATATTTAAGAGAGTGTAGAAAATATTTTTTACGGTTTTTATGATTCTTTTACTAAAATATAAATAGCTAGCTACTACTAGACTTCTAATAGCAGAAATATGCCTGTATGCCATTGTTAAAAGGTGGTTAATATTTTCCTATTATTATTAAAGTGAATTTGAAGTGCACTACAAATTACCTCTTTTGAAATACCCTCTTCTGGAGCTAAATCATTATTTTGCTCCGATTGATCGATTCACTGAAGAAAAAATGTTTTTAAATAACAACTTTATTTCTTAAAACACACCGATTATAGCAAAATGTGAGTGCAACCAATAAAAACCTTAAAATTTTAAGACCCGAAGTTAGCTTTTTAAATCATCATCATTCGCAGCTTATACCGTCCACTACTGAAAGAAAAACTCCATAATTCTTCCCAGGTTCTTCTATTCTATGCCACCTGTATGTACACTTTTCGGGTTAATTTAAAATCTAAAGTTTCATTACCTTTGGTATTAGTTTTCGCTAAAACTCTTTCTTTTCTTTCCTTTGTTTTATCAATTACATTCTTATACATAGCATCAATATTATCTTTGTGTGACAAAACATGATCAAAATAAAACGTACCAGAAAAGCGGATCACCTACAATTTGTATGACCTAAGATATATTCGTGAGGTGTAAATTTCATTAGACCTATTATAGCCCCATGAGAAGCTATTATTTTTTGTGTTTTTGTTTTAATATTCGTTAATATTCAGTGAGAGTAGAATGAAATCGTTCTAGGGAATTGGGTTGGCTGTGGTAAAATCAATATTATTATTTGAGATTTTAGGAATTCTTTTAAAAGTTCATTATTAAATTCTGCACCGTTGTCGCAAGTTATTGTTTCAGAGCATCCGAAAAATGAAATAAAATTAATTGGTTAATCACAAAGAGATATTGCATTTTTATAGTAGGTTTGCTTGACGGTATTTTGAAAAATAAATGAATTGATATGTATCATTTGAAAAAGTTTACAAGGGGTTTCTGTTTTTGTAAGATGTATATATGCTTTGAGCCTACAATATTTAAAAGTTTGACAAATATTACAATCATTGATATATTGTGTTATATCATTTTTCATTTTGGGCTAGTAATAAATTTGTTTTAGCCGTTCGTACGTTTCTAGTATCTCTATCATTCCTTTTGCCTTGATGTTGATGGGTCATTATCTTTTTTTTTTCTTCTTAACCGAAATATTATTTAGCAATTTCGAGCATAGCACAATTTTTGGTTTATTAAAATTTACAATATAAATGTAATCGAATATAAATTAGGATTAGCATTTTTATTATGAAAATATAGATAAGACGTATTTTGAGGGCGTAAATATTCGAGAATCAAATTTTTTTATTATGTTCGGGTTTCAGGTATTTGAAGATTATCGATTGAATTTTTCGGAATTAAGTTTAATTTCATCATAATTTTAATAAGATCCTGTAAGGTATTATTATTTATCATTTCATCCAGGTTGCTTATGCCATTAGTCCCCATATTAGCTTAATTACTCTGCACGATTGGATCAGAAGTTAAGGGTGACGCGACCTGAATTTCAGCAATAATAATTATCTTTTGCTTACTAGGACTGGGGCTTTGTTCTCGATTGCACAGGAAATCTATCATTTTTATCATTGTCACCAAGGTTATTGATTGTTGACTCATTTTTATAGATATTTAATTGTATTCTTAATAATGCATGTGCATTAGAATCTTGAAGAATTTTAATAAATAATTTCGTAATCGTAGACGTCATACTG
This sequence comes from Kuschelorhynchus macadamiae, assembly GCA_030620095.1. Lineage (NCBI taxonomy): Eukaryota > Metazoa > Arthropoda > Insecta > Coleoptera > Curculionidae > Kuschelorhynchus > Kuschelorhynchus macadamiae. Next base: position 605,481 of record JAUTXW010004145.1, on the reverse strand, counting down.
AACGTCTATGATCTGTATAAATATAAAAGTTGTGTCCGTAGAAATAAATATGGATGAAAATATGTACATGCCCATACAATGGCTAATAATTTTTTGCTGGGTAATTTGTTTTCGTTTCTTTTAGAGTTCTAGATGTATACGCTATAGGTTTATCATTAGAATTTGTTTCTTTGGATAATGCTGCGCCTTATACAAAATTGCTTCTATCAGGAAATAAAAGAAATTGTTTTGAGAAATCAGGATATTGTAAAATTAGGGCATTAATTAAGATATTTTTGCAGTGTTCAAATGCATTTATATATTGAAGATTATGTATTATTATTGTGTAATTCTTTAAACAGAGAGTCAAAGGTTGTGTTATATTGGCAAAGTCTTTTATAAATCGTCTAAAATTAGCTATTAATAAAGAAAAGATTTAATTTCTTCAGTGGTTCTAGGAATTGGAAAATTTTTTGACTAATTTATAGTGAGTCACTTTGTACTTAAACATATTTATTTTTTTTGTCCAAAGATAGTGTCGGTACAACTGTTTCAGAAAAATCCTTGAAAACATCTAATGTATTCTGACCGGTTACCATGGTTCTATGTACATTACACCCGGAAGATTTGATCAACTTGATGATTGTTTAAGAACTATTTAATTAGATTATTGCCGGAGTCATCCCCCCATTGTTTAGATTATATGAGAGAATATCAGAAAGTTTAGAATTTTGCAATAAACAAAACGATATATATTTTCTTTGGAAATAGGAAAAAATAAAAAACAAAAGAAATGCTGACTTTCAATAATCTTAACGGAAAACAATGTACTTTTACAATGAACATTTGTCCTTTGTCGGTTAATAAGATGCTAAACAATGGACGCATTTTAGATGTACATCTATATCCTCTTAAGAAAATGTTTTTTGTCTTATATTTTATCTAGTTTAATGTTGTAGTGCCACGTTTTTGTCGCTGATATACTTGTACTTGTCTTAAAAAGGGATTAACTGTTTTACTCTTGCTTAAAACTCATAGACTTGTTAAAGTTTTGGTATATATATGCCCAGTTGCAGAAAGCTCAATTAAAGTTTAGAATGTTTAACAGAATGTCAAATTTGACAGCGAGTTCCTAGATTTCTTTAAGAAGCTTGTCAAATCCGAAAGCTCGGTTAAATATTCTAAACAGCAATTAAGTTGTGTGCAACCCGCTGATAGCTTTATAGGTAACTTGGCTATGAAAGTGGCGTAAACCCTTGATAAATACATGTTGGTTAGTTGACACAATTAAACAGATAATTTCGTTTTGTACAATATTTAGTTGTAGAACATGTATTTAATATATTTTTTTTATATAGAAAGCACCTCTTTCAAATTACAAAAACCGTGTCTTATTTTATTACCTTTTTTCCTCTCCGCCCAAATTTTTTTCAAAAATAGACATTTTTGGCCACTGAATCTATCAATTTTTTCGTGCCTAAATTAATTAAAAATCATGTTTAAATTATTCTAAAGTATATTTGTTTCTCATCGGTATCTGTGTATCAAAGGTAAAGTTTAAAAAATTTGCAATATTTCTTATATACTTGTTAAAAAGTAAATACTAATAAATTAAATATCTATATATGTTTTTTCATTTATTACACGGAAACTACCTCGCGTTATGTTCTGGTTTTAAATATTAAGAGGGAATACTTTAGAAGAATGTAGATCGCATTATAAAAGAACACACATATTAAAAAATAAAAAGTACGTTACGAGCTTTCAAAATATGCCAAGAATATTATGTAGAGTACATATTTTGTCATGAGTTTAGGTCAACACTCAGTCCCTTCCAATCAAAAATGCTAAACGGGAAATAGAATCAAATGACACCGGGTTTGAAAGGTTTTCAATACCCTTACATTTTACCATCAAAATATATGAAATTTAAATGACTGACCCGCCTTTCAGTTTGTTATTTTTAAGGGGTGTAAAGCAGTGTATCTAAGTGTTCTTGTAAAACATGCCCCCAATGGATTCCGATAAGTTAAAGTTTTTAAATGAACACCATGTATGTTTAACCGATTAATACCTATGCTTATATCGAAAAACCAATTAAAAAAAAATCTGTCACTGTAGATCTGCAATATTTAAATATTTTTTCCATTCAGAATATCATAATTTTCCTCCGCCCATGGTTAATGTTTGTAAAGTAACACGTTGTACTCCCTACAGCATTCTCTAGGATACAAAACATTCAATGCATTTGATAGGGGGGTTATGTATCTTTCTGTGTATTTAATCAAAGTGTAGAAATGTATTTATTTCATTTAAATTAGTTCGTCTTGACATTTGTCCGAAATTTTGAGTATTAGAATACGATCGGTGCTAGGAAGTTTTTTTTTGATGGTTAAAAATTGTGTTTTGTTGGCCGTAAACTGGAAAACCTGAAAAAGGTCCAGAAAACTGAGTTTGTGGCATATTATTTCCGAATGTATTGTACGTTGGTTTGTGCAGTATATAACTTGGTATATAATATAATGTTTGACTAGGGACATAAGTCAGTCTATATATTGGTTTTGTATTTCTATTAGATTTTAATGGTGTTTTGTGGTATTAATGGATTCTTTGAAATACATAAAAAAATTTTCTCCTATAAACGACATGGCTTTTTCTAGATAATAGGCGATTTGAAATTATAAATTACCTGTAAATTGTATAGAAGGCCATTTATAATTCTTTTTAAAGAAAATTCGTCAATGTTAAATTTTAATTACCTTAAAAATAATAAACTACGGGAATCTTGTACTATAATGCAGAATTGAATTAAATTTCGTTTTTAGATAGTTCTAAATTTAACCAAACTATAAATTGTTGTCCGGAAAAACTGTCTTTAATCTATCAAAAGTATTAGATGTCGATCAAAAAGTAGATTATTTTCTGATTGGTACCTAATTAGTTGTTAATTCACTGTCATCTTGTTTTTGTTAAACTAATGTGATATAATATTTAAAATGTACCTTTGTTATTGCGTAACTGTTATTTTTCTTAAAGAAAAAGTCATTTATTTAATACCTAAAAATGACTTAAATTTCTATAATTAAACAATATATGTATACATTTTGCAATTTTAAAAATATACACAAAAGTCAGAAAACTGAGAAATTCTCTTAAAAATTGAAAAATTAGCTGTAATATACATCACCATATATATATATATATATATATATATATATATATATATATATATATATATATATATATACATTGTGTCCCAGATTCGCTTCTCTATACAGTGATCTCGGCTCCTATTATACCTACAGCAAAGGTTAAATGGGGAAAGTTTTAGAGGAAACTTATTGCATTCGATATCCGGCTTCACATTTACGATCGAAACCGTTTTTCGTTTTTGGCCAGTATATCCAGAACGATAAATTTGACAGCTGCCAAAATGTGACATTATTGGGACACATTTTTAACACAAATAAGATGACGTATACGACACGTCATATGGCCGCCATATTGGATTTTTCAATTTTTGGAAAGAGCCAAAAATTTCCTGTCTAATGGTATCTCACAAGTGCATTAAAGATTTTACTATCATCGAAATATTACACTTCGTAAAGTTAGGTTTCAGTTTTTTCTAAGGAGGCCATGATTTAAAGCAATGTTAGCTCTCAATGCTTTTCTAAGGAGGCCATGATTTATCTGTAACAAAATTGGATTTTGACTTTGACGTTAAGTTAAATAGTTGAAAGTATCAAAGTTGTGTTTTAATAAGTAGTAGGTACGCTTTTATCCCAATAAAATCATAAATCGGACACATTGTCAAAACCTATAGAAAATGGCCGGCATTCCGTATTTAAATGAAGAAAAGGTTGACATGTTAGCTCTGTACTTTCAATCATACAGAAACGCCGACGTTACCTCAGCAAGGTATTTGGAGATGTATCCCGAACGACGGCAGCCTCATAAAACCCAATTCAGGAAAATCGTAGTTAATTTAATTAACCATGGTGCCTTCGAACAACCTAGAAGCGGATACAATAATCGAGACAGAAACATTTTACAAGCTATCAACGAGAACCCTAGTGCATCGGTAAGAACTGTAGAACACGAAACTAATGTGCCAAAATCAACAGTACAGAGAGTTTTAAAAAAGAATAAGTACCATCCATACAAACCCATAATAGTACACTTAGGGACATACAAGTACTTAAGGAAACTGATTTTCCAAGACGACTACAATTCTGTGAGTGGTATACTATGAGATGTAAATCCCGATTTTGTAAACCATGTCTTGTGGTCCGATGAGAGCAGGTTCACGAATTGTGGAGTCTTTAATAGACACAACCGTCATCACTGGGCTGTCCAAAGTCCTCACGAAGTGGCAGAGAGACGTCTACAGATCAGATTTGGAAGTAACGTTTGGTGTGGAATCATTGGTAAGTTAATCTAACCAATCTTTTTTAAATAGGCACCAGATGATGGTCAAATAATAATCTTTTTTTTCGTTTAGTTCTTTAATGATACTAACAGAGTATAATCTAATAAAAAAAAAGTAAAATGTTCTACTCTAGTCAGTCAACTTACTTTTTTGATATTGTATTACATTTTTATTCAATCATTTTGTATTGTAGTTTCGAAGAACCTATAAAAATAGAATTTGGTTCTGTAAATTTATTAACACTGTATCTAAATTTTCTGCAGATTTAGCTAATTCTCTAAAATTATTTTGATTGTCTGAATTTAATGATTTATTATTACCCGGGAGTTCTTGCGTTATGAAAAAAATACCATATTAATCAAATGTCGAATTATTTTTCGATTTTCATTATGATTTATAGACAGGCGTTCAGCTGTATTTATGTATTTACGAATAATGTAAATTTTAAAGCGCAAGGGGTTTGTTCTTTTGATATTTTATGTTTTATTAAGGCACGGTGTACTTCTTTAAGATTATTATATCACTGAAATAAATTGATTTAGTATTTCCGAAATTAATATGCAATGCCAACAAAATAATTTATTACGGCTATTACTTCCCGCTAACCAAATATGTTTTTCTTTTTCATAATAAAGCTGAATAGGTTTCAACTGTATACAAGCTCATTCATTACGGGATGTTTCGATAATTATTTTTGGAAAGAAAATATCTACTTTTTAATAAAGATAATTTTCCCTTCATAATTTATAGTTTCAAGTACCACCCGGCCGACCCTGCCGACGTTGACTGTTGGGCACCTATTTATAGATTATTAATCATTTCAGGAAATCGACGTATTGGACCATTTTTGTTTGACTACAACCTAAACGGGCAGAGGTACCTAGAGCGTTTGCGAAACCAGGTTGTACCAGCCTTACGAGCTATTCTAACGGAAGATGAATTAAGAAGAACTTGGTTTCAACAAGACGGATCTCCGGCTCACAATACCATTTAAGTCAGGAACTTCTTAAGAGAGCAGTTTGACGAAAGATTAATTTCTTTAAATGGTCCAATATCTTGGCCCCCTAGATCCCCTGACCTGTCGCCCTTGGATTTCTACCTCTGGGATCACACGAAGAATGAAATCTATGAATTTGATCCCCCCGTGACCATAGAAATCCTGAGACAAAGAGTTCTGCACACATTTAGAAATATTAACCGAAATACACTTACCAGGGTTGTACGAAAAACAGTCACCAATTGTCAAAAATGTCTCGATGCAAATGGACGTCATTTTGCAGATTTGTTAATTAATGTTACCACTTACAAAGTAGTTAAAGCTCATTTAGATTTTTTAAGTTGTTATTTACGTTCATGTTGTAGCGAATCTGGGGCACACTGTATATATATATATATATATATATATATATATATATATATATATATATATATATATATATATTCCACTTTATCGGTAATCTAGAAGACTTTTTAAATTTTAATACTATTATTTCACAGTGTGTTCAAGATAAGGGAACAGTATAAGTAAGAGAACAACAGCACGCCCATTTTCTTACTTTACTGCTCTGAGGTTTGTGTACTGTGGACCAATACTTGCAGTTTATGATGTCAAAATCAGAATTTAAGTTCTTAGTAAAATGGGGAGGTCTGGTAGGTGCCATGCCGGTATTTGTGTATTGATATAGTAGTTTGTATTTTTGTTACGGTTATAGGTGCATTTATGCCGGGTGCATTACACTATGGCGCAGAAAATAACAAATATATGCATATAACACAGAACAACAGTTAACTATTCAGTTCTTTACACATTCCCCCATAATCAGGGTTTCAACTTCAGTAACATTACAGTTGTGATACGTGTTCCGCCTATAGATCAGGCATCATTATCATATCAAAATTTTAAAAATATTTAGCTGTATATGTAATAATTTTCTTAAAATTAAAATTTTACACAAATTTTACAACTTTCGAATTTTAAATCTCATAAGTGGAAACAATCTTAAAATAAACCCCTTTACTTTTTAAAATACTAATTGCACTAGATGTTTTTATGCTTTCTCAAAATTGCCCTGATTAAATATTCATACGAAGTAATACATTTTGTTATAAGTGCTAAAGGAAAAATACTGGAGGTAAGGAAGTAGGTTAGTATTTATTTATATAATTCCAAACATATTTGAATAGTTTTGTGTTTATGTCCTCTTAACTTACCTTCATAAAATAACTAAACCAGAAAAAGTATCCTCGTCGATCCCTAAAAGAAAACTGAACCACCTACTTTTGCTCGCATAGCCCTTTAAAATCGTGTGTTGTCTGTTTTAAAAAAGTTCGTATAGTCTAAAAAAAATAGGCTGAAACTGTGAAATAATTGAATTTCTGTTTTGTAGTTTATTTATAATAATATTTATAAACAGGTGTCAAGTTAGAAGACATATTAAAATTTGGAACTCGAGATTTTTGTAATATTCATCCCGAAAAGAAAATCGATTTTGGAGATTTTAACAGTCTTTACAATATAGCTTTGCAAGAGCCTCCAGTAAATTTGTTAAATGAATAATTCTTTATGGTTAGATACTTTATTTGATATTTCATTTTTTCCATGTCATAACCTTTTCATTTCTAAGTGAATATAATTTTCGTTTGTCAAACATAACGAAACATCGTTTAGCTTTATTTTAGATTTTTTTAAGATACAGAGCAGGAAAAGATTATTGTGCATTACTGGAAATAGTACATTTAAGCTTCGTGTAATATTTAAAATCATTGAAAATAGAATAACAATTCCAGTTTATAATATAAAAGGTTAGACCTGAAATCCTCAATTTTGGTAGAATTCAAAAATTGAATAATACATGGAGTAGCTTCTTTAAAAATATATAATTTTTGAGAGCCGCAGTATTCTGGGTTACCCTATAAATGACAATATTTTAAAAATATGCGTCTCAGTAACTTTTGCATAAACCTCTTTTACATAACCAAAGATACCCTAATTGGATACTCTATGTATTGTCTTTGTTACAGTAACTGTTTTAAAACTATATCAGATTTACTTTTTAAATAATTTTAAATCCAATGTCTGGTAAATCAATTCACTGTGCTCCGGAATTACTAGACCATTATTCATAGACCCATACCATCCTATGGATGTCTTTTTAGAACTACATTAATACAAACTTTTCATAATTGTTTTTAATATAGAATTATTTTCTAAAATTTGTAATCGCCGTTCCGGGACACTCTGTACTTTAAATTTATCAGAAGCATATCTTTTAAAGCAACAAATGGAACAAGAAAATACTCGTATATTGTCTTTAAATTTTCATTTGAGAAACTAAAAAGCCTTAAACTATACAATTATTTTTTTTCCCTTCAAACTCGTTTTTCATCATTAAACCTGCACAGTAGAGTCAACTATTAAATTAAATGCCTTATTACTTAGAGTCACACACTTTGCTGATACTTTCAAAGACACACGTTTAGGTTTTGTGATATTTAGGTCATTTAAGTTGTTTTTTTTGTCTTTGTAAAATCTAATGAACTTAACAAACCAAACTCGAAATATGACGACCCCTTATATCTTATATTTTATACATTATGGTCTAAAATTTTATTTGGTGCTTCCTATACATTTCAAAACAATTATTTATAAAAATAACTGGACTGCGAGTAAATTTTGTATCTAATTTTTTTGTATTTCTAAAACAAACAGAGATAACGAGAGCAGCAAAATATAGTCAGATACTAAACAGTTACGAGTTGGGAAATAACTTACCTGTCCGTAGGTTCTTATAAAATCCCTCAGCTCTTTTTCTTTATCTTCCAAAGTTGAAAATAATTGCTTCATTTGATTTAGTAAATCAAATTTTTCTGCCTTTAAGCGCCGTTTGTCTGCCTTGAGAGCTAGAAAGAGAAAATATTTGATATACAAAATATCCTTGTGGAAAAAGTCGATTTTACTAACATACTAATATAAATATAAAGCTTATAATGAATTTGGATCTGTCCAGTAGAGTAAGTGTAAAGTCGTTTCGTGCTTTATCAATGTCTATGTCGTTAACATCTGGGTCACTGAACCGAGGTATTTTTATGATCTCACTCTCTTTTTCTCTAGTACTCCCTTGCATGGATATAGTGTTGAATTTTGTTTATAATTTCTAAATGTCCTTTTTCGTCTGAAATTGTTTTTCATTATTTTTTTAATTTTCGGTTCTACTATTTTTAAAAGTGTTAATGAATTGCGTGCTATCCCTCCATTAGTTTTTCCATTTGTTCTACTATAATTTCTTAAATAGTTTAATGAGGAATTAACATTGTCTTAGAGTTTTTGGCTCAATGAATGAACCCGTATTTACATTGATATGTACTTATGAATTCCGTCTGGAATAGAGGTCTTTTGAGCGCAATATGGAACCTGTTTCCTTTTATAAGAACTAATAACTATTATTTAAAAAATGATGTACGTAGTTAGTATAAATGTAGACATTAGATTCATATGATGCAGGTCAAGGTGTCTCAGGTGAGCGTGCCACTCGATCATTCATACAACCCAAAAGTTACCTGTATAAATGCAGGCTCTCGAGTACAATGACCACCCTGAAGAAATTTAGTCAGTTCGCTACTGGTTACATTTTTCATCCAGCAGTCATTTTTAACATCAGTTCTGTATGTTCGAAACTACTTCGAAATGACACATGAATCTGTAGTTAAATATCTATATATTTAAAACACTAAGCCAGATTTTTCAGCAAGTTCGTGACAGAGTTGTACTGCACCAATTTACCTGATTTTTTTTTTAAGTAACCGTCTCATTATCGAGACCCTTTAACACTATTTTTGTATTGTTTTATTGCGTATTTTTTCTATAGAATCAATATATTTTTCTTCAATAACATTTCAAGACGATGTGGTGAATGCGCGACATATTCGTATAATTCCATTGAAAACTCATCGACCCATCTAACGAAAAAAAAAAACAGAATAAGGTCTGCCGGGCGACCTAGTTTTTAATTAAGACGCAACATTTAAATTCAATTTGCGATAATAAAATTATCTGACGTGTTTTATGGTAGATATGATTATTATTTCGTAAATTAGTATTAGCAATAGTATTAAACTCTTTTTTTTTTGGTGAGGTGTACAGCCCGATTGAAAAATGCAATAAAATATATAAATTTACATTTAAACAGTCCACGTGCAAATATTGATCTTCGCCTTTAGGGCTGGAGTAAATTCAACAGTAACAGAAATATTCTTATTCAATTGACTAATTTTGTGCAAAAATTACTTATGACGAACTGATAAAATTTTAGAACGAATTTATGGAACAATATGGCCTAATAATTTTTGTAAAAAATCGTGTAAAAATTTGCTTCTTCAATTAATTTTAATTTCTGCCTAAAAATCATGTGTGACGTAGGGAAAAACTGGTAAAATATTGGTAAGAATGTTATATGGCGGCCCATTGAAATGTTCGAAAAATAATTATAAAAAACCAGTAAATGGCTTCACCCGGAACTTCCTTGTTTAGAAATCCTTCCTTTTATCAAGGAAAATGAATCATGACCTAGATAAGTTTAGCACGTAGTTGTGTAGCAACATGTTTGTACAGGGTATATGGTTATATTTCAAGCGGTACCCTATATTAAATACAAGAGTTTTGAATTTTATCGGAATGGTTAGAATTTACAAAAAAAAAAACAAACAAAAGAGAATACGACTCTCAGACCAACATTTTTGTGTAGATACCTATGAAATTTTAGCAAAAATCGATGGAACTCTTAATCTTTTAAGGTTTTCGAGATTGTAACGGAATAGACTATAACAATCGAATAGATTATATTTATTCTTCATTTATTTTAAAACGACATTTTTCTAAGGCAATCGGTTTCTTATAACAAATCTTAAACACGAGTATTTCAAAAGTCGTTAAATCAAAGCTGTGTAATATTAGTTATGAGAGTTTAAAAGCCAAATAAAATAATAAATAACATGTTATCTCTAATGCTATTTTGCAAATAGTACAGGCATATATAAACTTACTTAAAATAACCCTGTCAAGTTGCTTTCGACTATACATCCCTCTTAAAAGTTTATGGATATCATTTGGCCCTTTTTCGTGGGAAATTTTCTTTGTCCGCTTTCACTTAAGTTAAAACTCGTAATAATTGAAACATTTCATTTGGTTCAATTATATTGTCAATTTACAATGTTAAAAATACAATACAATATTTTTTAATAGAAACGTTTTCAATAAGGCGATGTCTTTTTTGAAAAGCATTGTGTCCCTTCGGAAAAGATTGGCTGAAAGGGTTTTCTTTGCCTTTTTTTTTTTCGCCAAGGTTTATTTTTATGCAGAATGCTGGTAAATTATTTTAAGTTTTAGACATTTCTATTATTGTTTAGACGGAAATGTAATTATATTTGAACTAATTTTAATTTTCATACTAGGCGACACCTATGAAATATTTATTAATTAAAGATCAAGGTGCGCCTATGACGACGCTTTGCGTTTCAGCCAATAAGAGACTTCTAAGGGGGGCAGTTCTTGTCAAATTACTTTAGTAGTCCGTGTCAAAGTTCTAGTTGTTACGGTTGATTTTAAATTCTTCTTTTGTGGTGGTTTATGGGCTTTACATACAGTGGATTGTCAAAGTTGAGTTTATCAAAGATATTTTATTTTGATTCTAGTATTTATTTGGGGAGTAATTTTTACATATTTTCAGGAGGTTTTATGGTTTATTTAAATATTTTTTTTTTGTTGGGGATTTTAATTCTGTCTGTAAAATTAAAATGTTCTACATTTTAATTTAGGTTTAAACATTTTATTTTGTTTGTAATTTTAAGGATTACTTTTTGTACAGTGATTCTCATCTTTTAATTTTATTAATAGATATTTAAGTTGTTTATTTAAAAAATAACTGTAATACATATTGTATTTAAATAAACCACCTGTTCGTTAAAATATCTATATTCAAGAAGAAGATGCCAACGTTGCAGTTTGCTGTTGTTCGAGATATAAGTGGCAGCTAAATTGGTGAGATAAGACATTTAATTAATTATTTTTAACAGATATATTTGTTAAAATTGTAAATTAATCTACGAAGAAACCTACAGAGTACTTTTGATTTTATTTACTATACCTTAATTCATTTCAATAACTCTGTTATGTGTTGAATACTACCACATATTACTATTAGGGTAATAGATTATTTGGTATAATCAAATAAATTATATATCGAAAACTGTAAAAGTACAAATATATAATATTATATATTTTTGATGTGTGCTAACAATTTATAAAAAAATTTACAAATATTTTGCTCCCGATGTTGTTTACTGTTAAGGTGGAAGCGATATTTTAAAACCTAATACCTAAAAATTCTTTCTATATAATAATACCATACTTAGTAAGAGACTTTTCAAAAATCACTTTCTCCGACACATTTTTTTAATTTGATGTTCTATTGTTCATTTGATGTATTATTCCTATGGCTCCAAGAAGTTAGGTTTTTGAATTTTTATTCCAGCTAAATCATAAGGAACTAAAATCGAGTGGCTTCCTTTCGTGAGATCAACTGTACAATAGCAATACCTTTTCGTGGTGTAATTAACACTTGCAAATATATTAATAGTTTTTCAGTTGCAAAATTTTGGCGCATCATGCTAAATAATTTATATCTTAGAAATTCCTAGAAGTGCGTTTCATTGTTTTGAATTTAATTGTATTTCCTTAGAAACTGCATTTACGGTTAAAGTGGAAGCAAAATTTTAAAACCTAATACCTGAATATTCTTTCTATATCTCCCAACTAGAGTAATCCTATATTTAGTAAGAGACTTTTCAAAAATCACTTTTTCCGACTCATTTTTTTAATTTGATGTTTTATTGTTCATTTGATGTATTATTCTTATAGCTCCGAGAAGTTAGGTTTTTGAATTTTTATTCCAGTTAAATTATAAGAAAGTAAAATCGAGTAGGTTCCTTTCGTAAGACACACTACACAATAAAAATACCTTTTCATGATGTAATTAACTCTTGCAAATATATTAAACGTTTTTCAGTTGCAAGATTTTGGCGCTACAAGCTATATAATTTATACCTTAGAAATTCCTAGAAGTACGTTTCATTGTTTTGAATTTAATTGTATTTGCTTAGAAACTGCATCTATGACATTATTATAACATTTCACAGTAACGGCAACGTGATGTAAACAGATTTAGTAAATTGTCAAATTTCGTTGGCATCGGTAAAAACAGAGGTACCGTTTAAGTAAGAAAGTAGTCAGATAAAATTTCATACTGGTCAAAAAAGCAAATATGGTTCTGTTCTTTATTTTTGGGTGCCACTACTTTTGGTGATACTAAACATTGTATATTTCTTGTTAAGGCGAAAATCGTGCTGTTGTTGATGAGCCAGTTTTAATTAATCACTTCATTGGGATCTTTTTAGAGAAGAGAAAGAGATGACATGTGTTGATAGTTCTTTCTCTGGGTGCATTCCATCAAGTGTCCCTCACAGGAGAGGCACCCAGTTTTAATAAAAGATACTTACGCTATTTCAGTAAAATAAAAAGGTCACAGGTCAACAAAGCAATAGTTGATTTAAACTAAATGTGTTAAATTAAAATGTGCATTTATAACATTATATCACCAACAATTCCTAAAAAAATAGAAATTGTTTCCTATTGTTGTTCTGAAGTTCATGAATATATTTAAAGAGAAATTTTCATTATTTTAACAATATATATCAATATTTCATTAAAATTTTCTATGAAACTAAACAAATGGTTCTCCCTAGTGGTTACAATCTTAAATTATACTTTGTTTTCATCTGTTTTTTATTAACATTGACGAAAAACCTCAATAACTATGGGTAGTTTAAAGTGCTGGAATACCAATTATAATTTTTACAGTAAAGAAATCTGCTACTAATATATAATCTTATAAGTGCTTCTTATTGGCTGGTACTAATCAGATCAATATCATAAATATTGACTAGTTTTAAGAAAGTATAATAACTTTTTATTGACGCTGATATACGTTTTTCTAATAACTTGAAATCTTCTACAAATATAATTGGGTTCAATTGTCATTACCATTTCAACATATTATATAGCTATTAAAGAAGGAAACACTAGTAGTTTTCTTATTCAATAAAATTATTTTTATATTATCAGCAATTTAACAATCTTACTTGTTAAAGCTTCTTTAGCAAGCTGCAATTCCATTTCAAGTGCATATGCTGTAGGATCACTAATGCTTTCGTCCGATGGCGGTTCCCTGTCACTTAATATTCCAGTAGCTCCTGATACTACTAACCTGCGCAAACGTGTAACCTCAGCTTGTAACCTAAAATAAATCACAATGAAAACTATTTGTTTTAATTAATTTTATTGGAATTAGACGAATCACCGTAACTCTTTAAAAATTGTTTTTAGGAATATATTCCTCATGTCATTCTAACGTGAGCGACTACGTCAGTCATCATAAATTGTAGTTAGGCATTTTAACACGGATTATGTTTTCTGTATAATTTTTAGAAAATAATAAATATAATGAAATTGGCCGCAAAATAGTATCTCATATTTTTTTTCTATGTCTCTTTCTTAATATTAACCGTGAAAGTCTACTTGACGTAAAGCCTTTCAAACGTTAAATAAGGAATAAAAATACCCATAATGATAGTTGCAAAAGATACAATTATATGGTATCCCCTCCAACGAACACACAAATTCCAACTCACTACAATACTGTCAGATGCTTTATGAACCAATAGAATAGATGCTTCGAGGCAAGAATACATTGACATTTTCTACTGCAATAGAAAAATCCATAACGTGATCACCCTTAAACGCATTACTTCCAGAAACTCCAGAAATCATCTTCTTCGACATTGAACCTGGGACAACAAAAATAGCACTTATCCAAGGCACTGTAATAATTAGGTCTTCAGCACATTCTCTTCTTGCATGCTAACACAGGATGTGACACGACGTCAGCAGCGTTCCGAAAAGGGAAGGTCGCTAGTGTACAGTTAGTTATACAAATATAATGCTCGCTTCAGAATTTTGCTGGTCTATTTATCAGATCCACGTCATTTCTCAGTGAGATTGAACAGGCTGTTATAGAATTAGTAGAAGCTGAAATATGTGAGTGTTTTCTTAAATGGTCACACCAGACCAAGTAAGGTTGATTTACAAACTTCACTAGACCTCTGGAGGTGAAAAATAAAGGAGATCAGCTCGAACCCGTGCACAAGCCTTAAGGCCCCAGAAGCTAATTTGAACTGGATATTCTGTTAATAAATAAAAATCGGCGGGGTAAACAAAGTGCAGTTGCAAGCATACTGGTATAAACTGCTCTTTTATATGTCACATTTGCTAAGGAAACTGGCTGCACAATGTACATTGTGGATGAAGATGCGGATAAAGACTGCATAATTATATGGCGACCCAGAAGCTGTTGCTGCCTGCACAATGTTCCTTACATTGGGGATGAAGATGCGGATAAAGACTGTGTAATTATGTGGCGACCCAGAACCTGTTGATATATGCCTCTGCTGTGAAAACTGCCTGCACAATGTTCCGTAAATTGGGGAAGAAGATGCGAATAAAGACTGCGTAATTATATGGCGACCCAGAACCTGTTGATGAATCTCTTGTAATACGGAATTACAATCATATAGCAGTTTCAAGAAGTGCTGAACTTCATTTCTTTGGTGTTTCTCTTAATGTAACGTTTGAGAGGATACAAGACTCTATCTCCCATATTCACTGAATAGGTTTAAATTTAGACCGAGTCTAACTTAACAGTTATAGGTTTAAGATGACATTTTTAACAATTGAACAAATAAATTTTCTAGATGTCACAATTACAAAATGAAAATGGCGTAAGCGAAACATAACTGGCAAACTAAGAGTTTTAAGTACCATTGAATAATTTTCTGTTATTTTCATCATGACAGTTAAATTAACAATACAGGAAAAAATTGAAATTGTTTTACTTGTTGGAGATCATTATAAAACATGTCGTGAAGCGGCTCAAATTTTTAATAATAGACATCCAGATAAACAGATAAGCTACGTTACTGCTGCATGTGTCATGACCCAGTTTAATTCCACTGGGTCTTTGATAATATGGTTAAAAGAAAACAACAAGCCTGCTCTACTACCAAAGAAAATCAAATAAGTTTTGCAAGCGGTCGTTGAAAATCGTTGAAGGCGACATTTACGTCAAACCCTGGTCTAACTCTTAACCCTTTTTAGTCAATACGGGGATATATGTCTAATATCGTGGCATGAAAGTTATTTAAAAACAAAACAATTTTCCACGCCTTACAACTCGTAAACCGTTAACGATAAAAAATATACTATTTTATGCTTTAAGTTTTATATATAATAATGTTTTCACTGGGACTAGCCTCCATCAAGATTTACGAAAAGAACCAAAAACAGGGATATCTTTTGGGAACCCCTGGGCACAAAAGTATGTCTAAAACTCATTTATACGATTCGTTGACTGAAGTAGTAAGAAAAACATTTTTTTTGTGTGGTATTTTTAAAAATAGTGTCCCAAATATTTTTGTTCATGTTATAATTATCATTTTTTAGTTTTTTTTTGTTTAGAGAAAATAATTGGACTGTATAACTCATACTGCTGAATACTATTACGACTGCGTGAAATATTTTTGATTTTTTTCTCTGGTTACCCTTAGAGACTATGTTAATAATTATTATCCCTAGACTTCTAGATATCTAGAATCAGGTGTAATGTATATCTTAACTTCAATTACCGATCATTCTCTTGACGAAGTCTCCTGATAACTGAAGATGTTTTGGGATAATTGGAGGGGGAGGGAAGCAGAGCGAGAAGATCATCTGGATTTCCCCCATCAGAACTACGTGGCGATCGAGGAGATGAAGAATCTGAAACAAATTTTAGTTAACGTATAGCACTTGCATTTTTAGTCATCTTGTAGTGACGTGAACAGAATGTAAAAAATTATGTTACAATTCTTGTTGGATTTTAATAAGATTTATCATTTTCTCGTTTACTGTTAGAGGCAAATTGAAAATTATAGAGGAAATGTTTTATATTTAAAGTTGAAATGCATTCTATTAATAAATAAGGAACATTATTGGGGACTTTAAAACATAGCAGCTATTCAAACCTTTGTATTTCCACTGTAAAGTAAATTTGATTCAAATATATTCAAGAGCAAGTCACAGTGCATGTCTCATTCTATCCTATCTATACATAGACTACAATAAAACACTCTACAGCTTCAGTTTCTGCGCTATAAATTTGATGTTCTGCGTAAAACATAGTGAAATGTAAGAACTTAAATATAAGGGAAACCTAACATAGACACAACTAAGTGAGATCAAGTGGGAAGGAGTTATATACGAATAATAAAGAAAAAGTTGTTAATAGAAAGTTATAAAATAACATATTGGTATTAAATAGTATATTTGAATTTAAATATACCTTTTTTGTGATTTTTTTTTTTCTCTATATTGTCGAATTAGTGAGGACTATTAGAAGTTGCCAAATCACTCATGACTTAGTCAATCAAACCGTTGTACTTCCGCAATTTTAATGATATCTAGCTTATTCTGTTAAAATGTTCTTGATGTAAATTCAATCGCAAATCTAAATAGTTAGTTTTTTGGTTTTGATTGAAAATATTTGCCCCCTTTTAAAATTAGGAGGATTTTTCAGTTTTAATTTCAGTTATAACAAAAGTTTCAACATTACGAAAAATATTTTAACAAGTAAAAGCACATGTAATTTAGAGCAAAAAAATCTTATATAAGAGGAGATCAGCTCTCATTAGAGTTATGAACATTTTGAAATTTAGAATATTTTAGCCAAGGCAACATTGCTCTTGTTATTTTCCGTTCCCTCCAAGATAGATTAAAAATCATTGCCACATTGATCTTATATTAGGCGAATGACAATACTCTAATATAAAATTTAAAATGGACATCGATTCGGAAGGCACGATTTCCTTTCTAGATATTGTTCTACAAAGGAAAGATAATGGTTCTTCGAACACACAATCCATATGGAAAACCAACACTTACGAATACATATCAAAATCTGTATTAAATTTAAAAATAATATTTGTGTATGAAATAAAGTGGGTAAAAACATAATCTCGGCCATTTATAGCATTTATTTGAAGGTGAAATAATTTTTTTCGACATTAATATGAAACAATTTGCAGTAAATATTTGTTTTAACTAATACAACGGCTCATTCATAGCAAACTCAAACCATCGTCCATCGAGATAAATAATAATAAAAAATGAAAATAAATAAGCTATATATAATCTTCATAAACTTTAGAGCCTAAACAATTTTATTTTAATTAAAATAATTTTTCTAAAGGTTCTTTTTCACTAATGTAAAAATAGCGTCATATTGGCTTCTAAAAACGACACAAAGAACCCATTTTTGTTTTGTTTAAAACAATTATAATCACTCCCAAACCAATACATATTTACATGCATGTTTTAAATAGTGTGAGGGAACAATTTAAATAAAACGATTCAGCCCCTAAAGGTTATCAAAGTTATTTATAAGTATGTTATTTTCAGTTTTTAAGCAATAGTTTTTGTTTGCTATGGTTTCTATTATAAAACCGAAAAAAAATGAATGACCCGCTGTATATTATTAAAAAAGGTTATTTACTGCAACCTATTGCTAAGATCGATAAAAATCATTCCTACTTCAGGTGTGTACTATAAATGGTCGAAGATATATTTTTCCAGCAACTTTTGAAAATCCATAACTTACTCTTCAAAATTAGACTATCAACACTGTGCAGTACAACACTCAAAATCAAACTGCGAAATTTTAAACACGAAACCTTGACGTCCCCGTGCTGAAGAATAGAAGTGGGGGTCTATAACCAATATTTAAATAGAAAATTGGTTCCCTTTAATAAATATTTATTTAATAAATATGTTTAAAGTAGAAAACAAAATGTATTTCAGATTAATATTTTTTGTTTTATTCAACGGCTCAGTAAACCAAACAAATATATAGAAAATATCAAATAATCAAGTTGATTTAATACAAACAATATATGTATAAACCACACAAATATTATTTGAGTGAAATAAAAATCAGACAAATCTATTAAAACTTTTACTGCACAAAAAATGTAATAATCCCACTCCGCGAAGGGAAACTAATGAGGAGTTACCGATAGGTCTTACATTTATACACGAAACCACAAACAAGATTGCAAAGTTACTTCCCCGGTCCAACATACGTATAATCCTCAACACAAAACGGGTGGAGTATAAGTAATATCTTGTTCTTGAAGTGATGTCTATATTGGAAAAACTAGAAGATCCATATCCACTAGTATTAAGAAACATGAACGATATATTAAAAAGAAACAAATAGTACAATCTACTATATCTGAACATCAACATTCCACTGGATATGACATAAATGTAAAAGAAGCCACAGTTCTTCCATCGGTCTTGGGGTTTCATAAATTAAAAATTGGAGAATCTATTAAAATGTATAAACATCATAGTTTAATAGGGATACGGGTTGCTGTCTACATCATAGGTGGAAATCGATCATTACACCAGAACACGGTTCTCTGAACACAGGTCGAGTGTAAAAAACCGATCTAATTCTCTTCGAGCTCATTCAGTATTCTGATCTCGTAAAGTAAAGATCCTGAAGATGCTTCGTGTAATCGAAGGCGAAACGTCGGAACGTAATTCAATCGTGTATCGAAAATTGCAGATAATTTCTGAAACATTGCACTCAGACAAATTGGTGGCAAAATCTGTCGTACACTCATAGCAATATCCATTCGAATCCATTTTCCCTCCACGAGTCATTTATATATATATATATATATATATATATATATATATATATATATATATATATATATATATATATATATATATATATATATATATATATATATATATATATAAATATATATATATATATATATATATATATAATATATATATATAATTATATATATATATATATATATATATATAATTATATATATATATATATATATATATATATATATATATATATATATATATATATATATATATATATATATATATATATATATATATATATATATATATATATATATATATATATATATATATATATATATATATATATATATATATATATAATATATATATATAGATATATATATATATATATATATATATATATATATATATATATATATATATATATATATATATATATATATATACATATTGATTATCGAGTCGCAGTTTAAATTTGAACGCCCCATAATTTTTTCTCTCTACAACATGGTATCCTCAAATTTTATTTTTGACGTCTCGTTTTCGAGCCACCACTACCGACTTAATTTTTTTTAAATACGGGTCTGGATTTTTTATTTCATGTTTTAAAATAACTTTTAATTCTTTTTAAATTAATTTACAAATCAATATGATTTCCGACGTTTCAATACAAAAACAGACATCATCAGATTTTTTTTCAAACTACGGAACTGATTTGCTTTTACATGTGTAAAATATGGCATTTTCGGCAGCAAAATATATTTGGTTTCTTTCTTAAAGATAATTGTTGTAAAATACTAAATATTTAAATGTTTATTAATAATGATAAATATTTAAATGCCGATTTTTTTAAACAAAACGCAAACATATTAATTATTTATTTATCTGCTTATTTGAACTTCGAACTTTAATACGTAACAACAACAATTAACAACAGAAAACACACATTACACTATTATTGTAAATGTTGAAAATGTTCACCATTATTCATTATTTCTTAAACAGAATCTCGCATTTTTTATATTTGCATCATTTTCGTTGCAATTTTATTACAAGCCACTTGAATCTTACGTTTCAACATTTTCAACATTTTCAACATTTTGAGGATTAGTAAGAAAACACAACGAATATGACTTTTTGAAAGTATGATGAATTTGAAGGAATGCAATGTTGAGATATTTTAACACACTGCCACAACGATTTTAATTTGAATCGCCAATTCGGTTTGTTTTAAATTTACCAATGGTAGCTTTGATACAACTGAATACTTAAAAATATGGCGTGTATTGTCATATTTACAAAATGTCGAATAATTTCTGTTTAATTATTTTATTATAAAATGGAGTTTACAAACGACGAAAAGGTTGATATGATTTTTATCTATGCGAGATGTATGCACAATGCGAATAATGCCATTTAGGTATACTGAAATTTGTATCCCGAAAGGAGAGTGCCCAATGCTAGATATTTCTCAAAGCGAGATAGAAATATGCCAGAGAATGGATCTTTCAGTAGGCTCAAAACTCGAAAAGCAACAGTTAATTTAAAGACGGTAAAAATGAAATAAATGTGTTAGGTATGATATTTTTATTCACGTTAAAATTTTAGGGTACTAAAAAAATAAAACTTGTAGGGTAAGTACATTACAAAAACACGAATAATAAATATATTTCGTTACGAGAAATTGAGAAAGAAACGAATGTAGCCAAAACATCGGAAAAGTTCACCAATTGAGGTTAACAGATTTTCAAAGAAGAAGGATATTTTGCAGACTGGATTTTACGAAATTATAGGAGACCCAAATATATGTAAGAAAAGATTGTATTCTGACGAGAGCAGGTGTCGCAAGAATGGTTGGTTTAATAGAAATATACACTACCGATGGACCCAGAGATATCAACATATTTATAGGGAAACAGCATTTCAAGAAAGTTTTGGAATTAATGTTTGGCTGGGAATTTTAGATTCGAAATTGGTGGCTCCCATTAAGTGGTCGCCTCAGCCCTCCGGCCTAGGCCCCTTTGACTCTTCCATTTGCGCATACATTAAAGACCAAGTGTACCTAACTATTCCTCTAAAGGTTGATGATCTGAAACATAAGATTGGACTGGCTTGTAATAAAATTTCGCCAAGAATGAATATTCAAAATAAAACAATAAAAAATGCATAACAGTGCATACGAAATAATGATGAACATATTCAAAATTTACTGTTTATTATTTTTTTTATTATTAGTAAACGTTTACATATTTAGTGTTTTACAATAATTTGCTTTAAGAAAGAAAGAAAATGATATTTTGCTACAAGAAATGCCGTATTTTCCCATGTAAATTTGCTTATTAGGAAAAAACCATCATGATGGCTATTTTTATACTGAAATGTTGGGAATCATATTTGCGTTGTCTATTATTTTAAAGGAAATTAAAAGTTCTTTTAAAATATGTAATGAAATTTGAAAATATGATATTGTAGAGTGGAAAAAGTTATAAAACTTGAATTTAAACTGCGTCCCCAAATTAATTATTTTTTGGAATATTTAACTACATTAATTTAGGTTTTTACAAATCACCCTATATCTCAGAAACTATCAGGAATTTGGCAACACGGTAAAAAGATCTTGAATGTGCATCAAAATCTGCAACTTTTCTTAAAACGGGCACCCTGTATATATATATATATATATATATATATATCTTCAAATTCGATATATATATATATATATATATATATATATATATATATATATATATATAGATATATAAAAGGTAAAAAGGTCTAGAATTGTCATCTTTTAAACATAAATAACCCTCGAACCACCAAAGAATATCTCAATCCCAATTTTCTTTATTCCCTTATTCTGAGTTTAAGTTTATGTTGCTCTATACTATGATATCTCTGGCATCAAATGAATACTTGCATTCGCTGTATGCAAGAACATAAAAATGTAATAAAAGTTTACGAGCTGTTCGATATCACTTTACATCGACAAGTTTAGGCGTTGGTGAAAATAATAGTTGACAAGTTCACTATCAAACTTTACAAACTTCGAGCTTAGTCTAAAAAAAACCTCCGATTTGCTCAATTTTAAAATTGTCATATCAAACAACTTCTAGACCTAGACAGAATTCGCAAAAACAAGAAAATTTAAAACTGAAATAAAAACTTGGAATAGGCTACAACAATAGTTACTGAATACACTCAGTCGAGACCTTTCTAGCATATATTATTTTTTCGGCATTTTTTGGTTTCCAACATTTCGATTCTTTTTAACACCTGATTGTTATTGATATATATTCATAATAAAAAATATAGTTTTTTTTACGGGAGAGGCTGAATAGTTGGTCTTCATTCATTTTTATACTGTAACAATGCAATCACATTTCATCATTTTAGTCTACGAGGATGTATTAATGTAATAAACAGATATTTTTGAGCCCAAACATAGGCATTTAGCCTAACAATATAGCGTCTACATTAAAAACAAAAATAGATATAAAATCTGTCAAAAAAATATCTCACGCCAAAAAATATGTTTTATTTAGCCTGAGAATATATTGGTTCCTTTTTTAATACATTAATTGCTTTTTTACGAGAACTCAGAACGTGCATTTTTGCAATCGAAAAACTTCCACTAAATAGTATACTTTTATAGCTTTCCATAATATTGAGTTATTAGAAAAGACCGCAAATCAGTCTACTCATGGTTTTATTTTTAAACAATCGATATTCAGATATAGTTGCAAGGAAAAGTAATATTTGTTCGCGATATCGCCTTCTTTTGCTATATCATAAAAATGTAATATTTTCTGGTTTATTCTTCAAAATATCGTTAGCATATCTTGTAATGAAAATATTGATCAATATCCTTTATAAATTCTGGCTTTATATAGAATAGGCATTCCTAAATAGCTGGCATTTTACATTTTTCATTATGATTTAATACCATTCATGCTATACCAGATATTTCCCAAGTAGCACATATAATCACATATGGGCTAAAATGCTGTGATATTGGCTAATATCCCTGGATAATCAGTTAAAATTGCTAGCCAAAATAACAGTTCTATTGCAGTATAAAGGAGGAAATATGGCTAAAGTGGGGAATAATAATTTGGCCATAATGGGGTAAAAATGGCCAATTGGCAATTATACGACCTTTTCTTTTGATTTTAAGGTTGGCGTTATTAGCTACTTTTTAACTTTAAAAATGTGCTTTTTAGCTGAATTCAGACTTGTTTTTTTAGCCGAAATTTGAGTAATATATTTTTTTCGAAATTCAGCTAAACATTCTTCGCCTTTTCTTCATTTATATGATAAATCATCAATTGTTTCAGATGATGTAGAAATAGCATTAACAGAGCCAATCATTGTAAGAATTTACGAGCCAAGAGGAAATGTAAAGATAACAAATACGCTCAGGAACTTTCTCTGTTAAAAATAATCTAAGGTAGGCATGTAAAACACGCCCTTCTTCTTAAAACTAAAAATTTCGTTTTCTACAAATATGTTTTTTTTTTAGTTTGGATATGTATTTTACTAAGAACATTAATTAAAGAGACCATAACGTAAAAAACTTGCATGAAGAGACGTTTTTATAGGTAGGAAGAATATGATTTTTTAAAATGGTCAAATAATGGCTGCTAGGAAGTTAGTTTAATTTTAATTCCAATCATGGGGGGTCATTAAAAGTTTTACCTATTTTTTAATAAATATTCCTTGAAATTGGCTACTTCGTAAGCAAATATTTAACAAAATTAAACGACGATTACCCCAAGTCGGTATTTTTTTCTATAATATGTGGTGGAATATTTAAATTTTTTATTAGACATTTTGTATGGTAAATAATTTATATTTCGTTTTTCTAAATAAATCTTCAGTTTGGTTTAAGTATAGTTATAAACGTAAATTTGAAAAAGTGGTATTTTTTGGCGATATTATAGTAATAATAAACGAAACAAAACTACCCAATTTTAGTTTAATTTTGAAACAAAAATATAATAATAAAAGCCATATTTTTTCCTCTCAATATAGCTATTATTACTATACTTAAACTTAAATACTTGCTAAAATATGTTTGGTTTGCATTTGGGAAAAAATGCGTAAGCATTTTGCAGATGTTTGACTATATTCTGACCTCGATTTCTATTGATTAAAAATGTCATAAACAGCTTCTATTCTTAAAGTTCACCGACAAACTTGTGCTACTTGGGTTACGCCGCCAACTGATTTTCTACATTATTAGGTGTTAAAAACATATTTAAAATCTATAGCAGTCACAAAAACGAAATAATTGACGATAATTAAAGGATTGAATGAAAAAGGTGACAACAAAAAAGAACATACATACAAATTGGGTGTGAAAATTTTATTACGGGCAAAGATCTTCGAACGATTTTTTAACCTTTTGTGTTGCCTCCAGTACGCTTTACAGGAGCCGTAAGATGCACAGACGAAATAAGCATGAACAGTTGCTTTTTAGGTAGGCAAACAAAATGGTTCTAATCAAAATCGTTGTTACTTGCTACGAATCCAAATATATGATATTTATCTGTCAAGTAGGACGACACTAACATGGGCCATAATATACACAACAAATAATTTTTCGACTTTTAACGACTTTCGAATTTTAAGTTTTGATTACGTTTTAATATATATGATGTCGAAAAATTATGATCAAAATACCCAAGGAAACTGTTTTACTGTATATATATATATATATATATATATATATATATATATATATATATATATATATAGCTAGGGCACTATTTTCCCAACAATAAAAGTTTCGTAGTCAAAAAAAATTACATATTTTTTTAAATATATATAATACAAAAAATGCAACTATCTAAGCCAATGACTTTTAAACTATTTCTGTTTTCAATTTTACTATTATCATTCAACAAAGTTTTACTTACACACCCACACACGCATCTGTAAAGACATAATTTTTTTGTAAAATATGTTTTTCGTATTCTAGGGAGTCTAAAACGGTAATTAATCCCAACTTATATTTTCCTTTCCAACTCCAATACGTATAATGTATTAACAATAATGACAAAAATTCTGCCAGTAATGCATATAAACTTTTTTGTTCAGCAGATTTGCAATCAAAGCAGTAAAAAATATATAGTGTCCCATTTAAAAAAATAGTATTTTTTAATTTTAATCAGAAACCTGATGTTCGATTGTTTTTCTTTTTTTTAGTATTTTAATCACAATACAAATGACTAATAGTTTGCTAATTTAACCCACTTTGTGGCTCCCGTAATAAACAAGTTAGCACTAGAGCGCACTTATAATCCTTATCCTTATATAATCCTATAAAATGAATTAGTGTGTTACCAGGACAGATTGGTACATACCTGGGCAGAACGAAAATGTAAATCTCGCGAGAGTTACAACGTTACTTTGTATATTAAAAACATGTTAAAAATGACGAAATGACGCCATTCTTAATTTTGTGTATGATTTAAGGTAAAAATCAGAAATATTTAAAAGTTTCCAGCAATATTATTTGGTGCGATGAAGCTTATTTTTCAAAAACTGAAATATATACTTAGATGACGTAACAGTCATTTTTGGGCAGTGAAAATTCCACATGTAGGTCGCGAACAAAGTTTCAAAGGAGCGTGGAGTTTTAATGCTTTGTACCGTTAAAAACAATAGCATCTTCTGTTTTTGTTTTACGACGAACACTTGGCCGGCAAAAGCTACCTAGGTATACTAGAAAATGAAATGTTGCCAGCATTAAACCGACTGCGGGAAAATGAACGCCCAGTTGTCTCCGAAGAAGAAATTTAAGGTCGACAGCTCTATTGCAGTAATAGATCAACTTTCTACGTCATTAATTGAAAGGATGCAAGCTTACTATAACATCTGCAATGGATTTGGCTTCTTTAATCATTTAGAAGATACAACTGCCTATGATTTATACACGAAATCGGCAAATTTATTAAACGCTTACAAACATTAATAGCTTAAAGACACTCTTGAAAATGAGCTAGTACAGTTTTCTCCATAAAGAGATGTTTTCATATGCTTTCATATATTGAGCCACCAGAAACACTTTATTACACATTTTTTGCAGATAATTACTTTGGAGCTGCGTTTCCAAACATCACTAAAGATATATTTGTTATTAATGATTCCCAATTGCACGGGATAACGATATTTTTCTAAAATCAATATTGATGATTTTGCCTCAAATAAAGCAGGAAAACCATCAATTCCTTAATTTAAGTTCTAAAATATATAAATAGACAAATAAATGTAAATAAAATAATAAAAAAATTACACCTAGATTTAAAACAAAATTAAAAAATTCTCTTAGTTCCCAAAACGATTTTTAAATTGAAGCGTTCTGAAAAATATAGAAATAAATTTATTTTGGACTGTTTAAAATAAGTATTTTTTAAATAGTGACTGAATTTTTTGTATAATGCAGCACTATTTTCAAAAAAAAATGGATGTTCAGTCTCCATTTTGAAAGCAAAAGTTAACTTAATATATCGTTGAAAAAAAAAAAAAATATATATATATATATATATATATATATATATATATATATATATATATATATATATATATATATATATATATATATATATATATATATATATATATATATATATATATATATATATATATATATATATATATATATATATATATATATATATGAATTATTCGAAAATATATTTTTTTACAATTAACATAAACGAGCAGATTCAAATTTTCATTTCTCCCGGGGCAGTTGAAAAAGCTTTTAGGTCTACCCTATCCCGATTATATTGCTCTTGTATGAATCGATATAAAATGTAGGCAAAAATATATCCAATTGGGATTTCATGTAAAACAAACAATGCCTATGCTTTCATCAATATGCCGTTTTATGTCGTTTTCCTATATTTTATGTTCATACCCTGCAAGAGGAGTAATTGGAAATATAATCGTTATTTTATTATAGAATATAAATAGAGTGTTTCTGATTTTATACGAAAAAGAATACACCGATTCGGAATATATACGGTATTATACATTCTCTGTATTTTTGTCGGCCTTCATGGTATTTGACTTCTTCATTAAAACAGAAGTATTAACAGACAGTATGTCTATGTTGTTATTCACCCAAATAGAATACACAAATATCAAAATTTTTTCGAATAGACTTTTAACATATGATCACGATGTGCCTATATTAGTCCTCAACTATATAAAGGCGTTCACATCTTTATATTAAGAATAGGTTTCTTGTTGACAATCCAAAGTTGCTTTTATTTTTTGTCTTTCTCTTTATCAAGTTACTTATCTATCTAGCCGACAGTCATTCTGCTGCTGTTAGCATCTTTCGTCTTCTTCGTGAATGACACTTGAATCAAGGTTTTCTTCTGAATCTAAAATATATAGTTGGTATAAACCTTTTTCTTCTATGATCTTAGGCATTCCAAATGAATCGGTTAAATTCATTTCTGAGAATTCGGTGGAGTGGATACCAGTTGTGAGTAGTATAGTTATTAGGCAAAACTATAAAGCAATAGTATAATGCATACATTTTTATTTACCACATAAACAAAGCGAGGTTTTTATTACAATACTAGTATTCCAGGCCCTCCAAGAGAGATAATAAAATACAATTAAATTTACTAAAACCTTAAAAATATTAGACAACAAAATGTTCAAACGTTTTTGCAAGTTTTGAAAAGATTGCAATAAAAACTAATTATCAGATTTTGTAAACATGAATATGCCTTTTCAAATTTTATTTTTCTTTAAATGATAATTTTTGGCAGAGTTATTGTAAATTTAGGCTAGAGATGAAAGCATATTTTAGTGGTAGAAAATAACTTAACTATATATTTAAAACACTATGCCAGATTTTTCAGCAAGTTCGTCAGAGAGTTGTACTGAACCAACTTTTGGTTTGAAATGATCGTCTGGTTCCGAGACCTTTCAACACTATTTTTTGTATTGCTTTATTGCGTATTTTTTCTATAAAACCAATATGTTTTTCTTCCATAACATTTCTGGACGATGTGGTGAATGCGCCCCATATTCTTATAATTTCAATGGAAACTCATTGCGCCATCTAACGGAAAAGGCAGAAGAAGTTCTGCCGGGCCAGTTAGTAGTTTCTGAATTTC
The DNA here is from genome assembly GCA_030620095.1 of Kuschelorhynchus macadamiae. Taxonomy (NCBI): domain Eukaryota; kingdom Metazoa; phylum Arthropoda; class Insecta; order Coleoptera; family Curculionidae; genus Kuschelorhynchus; species Kuschelorhynchus macadamiae. The sequence goes on along the minus strand of JAUTXW010004145.1, from coordinate 577,094 downwards.
GATCGAATTATATCAGAAACTATCATATTTAGGATAAAATTGTAAGGGACATTTCTCTACAGATTCTTGTTACCTTGTTTTATTTCCATGGTCTGTCTACAGTGGGTGGGAAAATATTGGCAAAAAATATTTTTTTAACTTTTTCCAGATTGTCTAGCAATGTAAACTTTGGCTAGTTCAAAATAGCTTTCAAAGAGCTACAAAAAATGACCCGCTATCGTGCAGTTAAACTCCATAATTACTTGAAAATTGCAAAATCTCGTCATGGTGCCGATGGCCTTTCGATATTTCGGGAGAACTGAACTCTTCATCTCACGAGCCACAATTACAGCAGCCACTTACCGCGATCAGTTTCTTTAACCATTTCAGCGATGATTTCATTTTAGTTGATGATAATGTGCGTCCCCATAAAGCCACAACGGTCACAGATAGGAAGCAATGAAATTACTAGAAGCCTCTAGATTTTAACCATATAGATTTGGTCGAGCCCCAAATTTATGATAAGGCAAAGAGACAAAGAGTTTTAACTAGTTATCAGAAGGTGAAGGCAGTAAGAGATAAATGACATCGATTTACTCAAAAATTAATTTTGTCTATGCCAGGAGGTTGCCAAAATATACTAAAAACTAGGAGGGGCTGCTAAAGTCAAATCGGCTTTTGATTACTATGATTTGCGTTTGTTATGATGTTTTTTTAATTTATTAAAACTAATAAAAACGTATTCTAATTTGTATTGAATTATTGAGCATCCCGGGATAGACTAACTAAAATGTACCATTATCATCAAAACAAAACTATATAATTGAACCAAAACTCTCTGTTTATTAAAAGGTTTGGGCATCATTTTCCGGTATAAAATATGGAAAATAGCAGTTTATATACATTTATAAAAATTTGAAACGACTCCGACAAAATTTTAGTAATATTTGTAATATGATATTTTCTGATTCCTTCAAGCGGTTTAAATATTTTTTTTATGTTTTAAAGGTACTATATTAGACTTTATTCTTGGGCAAAATGTTTGATATAAAACACAATTAACGTCAATATATAGGGTGATTCAAACACACGTGTTTTTAACCCAAAATTTAACTAGATTTCTGAGTTAAACAGCAAATCTCACAATTAAACTTATCATGTCAAATGATGCTTTTTAAAAATCTTTGCTGACTTGTCTGTTGTTTGTTAAACTATAGAGATGTTTCTAAACACCTACATAATTGTATGATTTTTTTTTGTTGTAAATTTTTAAAAGCAGTAAAGGAGTAAAGGAGGCTTTAAAACAAAAACGCATCGATTGTCATCTGTTACCCACAATTTTCAATAGTTTATTCGAGGTTTTGTTTTGTGGGTTTGTAACTTAAAAATGTTTTAAAATATTGTCAAAATGCCCAAATGCTAACAAACTTATGCGAGCAATCGGTATGGTAGGAAGTGGCTTATCACAACGAATTGTGGCTGAAAGGTTGCATATTAAACAAAGTGTTTTATCAAGAGCACGGCGCAGATATCAAAATACTGGTCCAGTGCAACATAACCATAGAGGAGGTGATGTGAAAAAACTATCCCTAGGGCAGACAGATTCATTGTACGCCAAGCTCTTTCCGAGAGGACTAGTACGTCCACAAAAATTAAAACTTATGTCTAGGTAACACAAAATGTAACCATTTCTACAAAAATCATTCGAAATCGGTTACATGAAGCTCATTTAAATTCTCGACGGCCCTATAGGCATCCTCAGTTATTAAGAGAACCCGGCGGTCTCATTTGATTTTTGCCGAAGAACATATTAACTAGGATTTACTCGAATGGTTACATTGTTTATTTGCGAATGAATAAATGTTGCACTTCATCCTGACGAGACTCGGGTTCGTGTATGGCGTCGAACAAAAGAGAGATACGAAGAAAACTGTTTCTTATATCGAATTCCGTTTGGAGGTGGTTCTGTAACAGTGTGGGGAGGAATATTTACAGGTGATCGAACAGAATTAACTGTTCTTATTAATCACTCCGTAAACGCATTTCGTTATTTAGAAATTTTGGAGATTACCATACTGCAAGTTTATTTATGTGGACGATAATGCTAGACCACATAGGGCAGGAATAGTTAACGATTTTTTCGAAAATCATCAACATAACAGAATTCCTCCCGCTCTTTGAATTCTAATCCAATCGAACACATATAGGATGCTTTAAAGCGGCGTTTGTATACTCGAGCAATACCTCCTAGAATTATTGACGAATTGGTTAAAGCAATGCATGAAAAATGGCTAATTCCTCAAGAGTTGTTCAAGACAATGTTCGCGAAGGACCCACCTGATACTAGTACCTGTAGTACTTTCATGTCTATAGTTTTTTATTTTACTTTCTGTTTTAAAAAGAGTGTTTTAGTTAAGGTTAATTTTGCTAATAAATATGTTTTAATGGTAAACATTCTTGTATCACCTTTTTACCAATATGGAAGTATCATAAATCCAGAGGTGTACAAAAACTTTGATAATTTAAAAACGGAATATGTTGGCAAAGATTTTTAAAAAACATGTTTTAAAGCAAAATTGATTGATTAAAAATCATTCGACATGATAAGCTTAATTTTGGGATTTGCTGTTTAACTCAGAAATGTAGTTAAATTTTGGGTAAAAATTACGTATGCTTGAATCACCCAGTATATTGACGTTAATTGTGTTTTATGTCAAACATCCTGCCCAAGAAGAAAATCTAATAATGTATATCATATTACAAATTTTACTAAAATTTTATCTGAGTCGTTCCAAATTTCCATGAGTATATGTATATACATATACATATATATATATATATATATATATATATTTTCTTAATTATATTATATACATATATATATATATATATATATATATATATATATATATATATATAAGAGTCTCTATTCGGACGCGAGAAAGAAGGCTTCGAAAATGCCAAATGTGATTTTGGCAAAACGTCAGCAACATATATATGTATATGTATGTATGTATATACATATATACATATATATATATATATATATATATATATATATATATATATATATATATATATATATATATTCCTTGTCCAAAAGTAAGATGAACAGTTCATATGTAGATGAGTCCACAAATATTTGATTTTTGAGATACAGTTGGAATCTTATTTTCAATTTTTTTAAATAACTTGGAACGATATTTTCCCACAATTTGGTGACCGAGGAAACTTCTGGGACTTTTTATAGATAATTCTTATTTCTACGTCTTGTCTAAGCAAAAGGTATAAACGTGATTAACAACGCTAGAGTTGACCGTTTTGGAGAGATTTTGCTTTCGTTTTCTAAATAATGCGAACGTACTAGCTAAAAATTAATGAAAAAATTGCAAGAAACAATTAAAATGGCCACCTCTGACTCAAATACAACACCGTATTCTCTTTTTGAAGTTCATCTTTACTCTTCGACACAGCCCAAGCCAACCAATAACCACTTCCTATCCAACAGTTTTTGAATGCCTCATTTAAGAACTGCCTAATGGGGGCAGTGAATTGCGCTGGTGCTCCATGTTGGAACCACAATTTGTTATTTCGCATATTTAGGGGAAGCAAATCTTCTAAATCATTTTATAGGAAGCGTGATTTAGCGAACTTGGAAGAACAACGGGGCCAATAAGCAGATTGTTAACAATCCCTGCCCATCTGTTAATAGAGATTTGATATTGTGAGTTTACACCATGAGTGAAGATTATAAAAATTTGTTATACCTTTCCTCGAGAACCAAGCTTCATCAGTAAATAGAACTTGATTTAAAAATTGTGGATCCTCCCTATTTTTGCATTAAACCTCATGACAAAATTACAGTCGAGATGCGTAGTCTCTTGGTAATAATTCTTCAACTCCAGTAAAATGATACGGGTACTGATGTTTCTGATGGAGTGTTATTAGAACTGAAGGAGCCGAAATGTTTCCAATTTCATCAGCGATAGTGAGTGTACTAATTGCTAGGGTATTCGCTATTATTTTAGTAATTAAAATATGTTCAAGTTCTGGATGTTTACGATACCTCTGCTTGACCGTATTAATCTTTTTAGATTTTAATGTCCTTTCATTTCGCAATCGCCTCACAAGATTTTCAATAATTTCTTTATCAGGAACTCTTCTTAAAGAAAATTTAGTGAATACAGTCTTACAGCAGCCCTCGAATTCTGCCTTGCTTGTCCATAACATAGAAGCATATCTGTTAACTCAAAAAAATATTCAACGGTCGGGATTGTTTGTAAATAAGTATTTAACTGGAAACAACATCTTCTGATTCATCTGTTCGAACTCACATTCAAATTATTGTCATAAATATTTTATAATAAAAAATGTCACTTACTTGCTTGTACTAATACCAAATTATGATTTCTCACCTCAAAATTCCCGCGGCCACCAAATTTCGTGAGAAAATTTCGGCCCTCGTAGTTATTTAAAAAGATTGAAAATCAGATTCTTGAACAACCTGTATTTTAAAGTCCGCTAATTAACGCCTCCGTCCTCAATTTCATACAAAATGATTTAGAAGATTTGCTTCCTCTAAATATGCAAAATAATAATTAGTTGTTCCCATATGACGGAGCAGCCGCCCATTTCGCTGCCCTTATTGCGCAGTTTTTAAATGAGACCATTGAAAACCATTGGATAGCACGAGGTGGACCTATTGCTATTGAAAGTGGCCATTTCAATCATTTCTTCTAATTTTTTAATTTTTTAATTTTTAGCTAATACTTAATATTGTAGGAATAACTAAATAGTGTGTTCGTCTAATGTGTATACTATATAGTCGTTTTATGTTTTAATTTGTAGGGGACATGCAGTTATAAGGTCTGATGATGAGCTTAAGGTCGAAATACGTGTCAAGGAGTACATTTTAAAGTAAGAAAAAGTGTATATCTGACTGAGACTAGTTTATTCTTTTCTTTAAATTCTTATAATCGGGTCTCTTAGAGAAATATGGACGATTTCTTTGAATAATTAAATAATAATTTATGTGTTAGAAATAAATGATTAAATTAATAAAATCACAACATATTTTTTAATTCGGAAATATTTCGAAAATGAAAGCAAAATCAATACCAAGAGGTATTTCTCAATCGAAATTGAAGCAGGTTGCTCTAGGCACGTAACTGGTGACTTCATGTAGCGCCTAAGGGACTTGGTAATCTGCTTCGATGTAGAAATTTTAAAATTTCTCGAAAACGATCATCTATAACGTTATTGAGCAGGTATACCATTTTTGCGTAGAAGAGATGTAGGAGTAAGGTTTATACAGAAAAAGTACCAGAAGTTCGCTGTCTAAAATGTTACAGTAAATTAAGTGAAATTATAATAGATTCCGCAGCGCCCTCTTAGTGCTGTATAAAAACTAATACCAAATTATGATTTCTCACCTTTGAAAACACCTGCTCACCAAATTGTGTGCGAAAATATAGTTTGTCATAAATGTTATTTATAAAAGCTAAAAATAATCATTCTTGTTTTAATTTTATTTTCTCATAAAAGCTGATATTTCTGTCTTTTATTACAAGAATATTAAAAAAAGCAGGTTATAGTATTTCTAGTTTTTGAATATACATGGCATATTAGTGACAACTTCAAAATCAGTCTACAGTTTTATCGCTCTGTCGGATTTGCATGGTCTTACTTTCTTTGATTTCAGAAACATTTCGTATAGTACTATCTTCAATCGATGATACTTTAAATTCGGTTTAATATATATCTATATATTACTAATTTTTAATTATATTACAACGTTAAAGAAACACTGAGTTCATAAGGATCTATAAAAACTTGCAACATTTAGGCTTTGGAAAGTCAGAACATATTTTAAACATACCCATATCCGGCTGACTGCTGCATCCGGGTTTAGGAGATTCTGATCGTTGGTTTTCAGGGGATGACCGACTGTCCTTGATTGGACTGGCACTCTCTTGTATTGTCATGTTTGCTTTGCACTCTACCTTAGATTCAGTCTCCGAAACTTCGCATTTCACTGGGTTTGATCTTGTTTTTTGAACGTCTCGCTGAAAAAAAAACTTAATTTAATAAATAATAAATATTAATTTCTTTTAGGATTGCTGAAGTCATAAATTTGTCAAAGATTTATTTTGTATGCCTTTTTTTTTGGTTTGAGGCCTAATTACAATGTACCGTTACTTTGTATCATAATTGCCTAAACAATACTTTGTATCATAATTACCTTAGCGTGGTATCGTAGATTCTCTCGTATTAAAAACGAAAATATGTATAACACAATTCATTTTTGTAAATCCAGTGGAAATTAAAGTGGATTTTGCACGATTTCTAATGTTGTAGCAAAACTTAGATTTCGATTGAAAATTTGATCAAAAAAGTATTTTTTAAAATCCAATCAATAGCCCCTGCCTATAACGAAACAGAATAAAAGAAGACGAGATTTAGGCCATAGGTACAATAGGTCACTTGATAAAAGTTGTTATTGTTATACAATTTTGCTTTTATTTGTCATTATAAGATCAAAATATAGAAATAATTAAGTTATAGCGACAAAAAAATAAAGATGTCAACATTTTGATTCACAATTGGTTACTAAAATGCGGTAAATAGTTTCACTTTACCGCTTCATTTGATTTGAGACTTGAACAAATGGATAAATTCGCTCTCACCCACAACTTTCCTCGTATAGAATTTTAGTACGTACCGAGTGTTTCCGTATGTTTTTGAAAATTAAAAAAAAACTTTTAATACAAAAGTCGTAGGGCTTTTCCTGAACCAACCAGAATCAAATAAATGAGTTCGGCAAAGCAGTCAAAAAATACGAAAGAAAAATATATTTTTAAATTTTTGAAATCTCCAAGTTCCCCCGAGTCCCAGTATTGCACATTACATCAAAAGAATGGATTAGTATCGAAAACTAATGTGCCATGGAAATGCCAAAGCGAAGCTATGAAGCTGTCAGTGCACCGTTTATATTGACCGCATTAATTACTAATTATTTGCGTTTAATATAGGATATTCAACTGAAGGAAAATTCAATACCACGCAACTTTATTTTGCAAATGAAAATAATATTGCCAAAACATACAGGGAATACCATAGAACATCATAACATCATAAAGAATTTTCAAACGAGAAAAATACTTGAAAGAAAGAAAAGAACCGTTCCAGATTCTGAGGAAGACTTAAATATATTGTATTTCTATGAAGGTAAGATTATGTTGCTATTATTATTAAAACGTTTAACAACATGCAGGTCTTTGTTTCAGAAGAACCAACCACATCGATATCGGGCGCGACTCTTAATTTTGGAAAGTCAAGAAAGAAAATTAATACTATTTTAAAGAAGACTAAGTCGTCAGCTTTGTGCCGATCGTTAAGAAACGACGAAAACTTAGTTAACAATATTATTTTTACTGACAACGCGAATTTCTTGACAGCAGGTCTATTCAATCGGCAGAATTAAAGATTCTGGTCGAGAGAAAATCCCTACCAGTAACAAGAAGTAAAAACTTCTGGCAGAAAATCTGTCAATGGTTGATGTGGTCTTCTGGAAAATAAAGTATTGGGACCAATTACGTTTGATGGGGGTTTAACAGGAAAAACATTTTGTAACTTTTTGAATAACGAAATATAATGCATTTTGAGTATCCACGCGATGTCAAAATAGCGACAGACCTTTTGAATAATAAATATACTGTGTGGATAGGCAAAAATAACCCCATCCGATGAACACTGAACAGCCCGAATCTAACGCCGTTGCATCTTTTTTTGTGGGGTCATCTCTCATGTCTATTACAATCGACAACGTTCTTATTTATACATCTGTCACGTGCCTTAGTTAGTAGACCCTCTAGTTTCACCTATATAAATTTTACCGCAGGAACAAGGAATTTTATAATGTCCTTTTGTTTGCAAAAGAATTACATCTTTTCGTGAATTGCCCAATTTTTTGTGTGTACTAAAGATTGTGCGAATGTTGGATCTCTGCAGAATTCACGCAATTTTATCTGTGGTACCCTGAATAAAAGGTAAAATTGCACTACTTGATGGTTGAGTATCCAATTCTGGCTTGGGTCTGAGATTATTATAATACCTAATCGAACGCTTAATATCTTCGGTGTAATATCCGTTTGAGTTTAAAGTTTCGGTCAGTTTTTATGTTTTGGCTGGAATTGAATTTGCATCACATTTTGACAAAGCCTTAAGACTAATGAATTGATGACAGATTGTTTTTGAGATGGATGGCGGTGAGAACAAAAATTTAAATATTTATTTATATGTGCATGTTTCCTGTAAATAGTATGTCCTATAGTGCCGTTCTGTTTATTTTGTACTAACACATCCCCAAGGAAGGGAATGACACCATCTGATTCAATTTCCATAATGATTTTTATATTAGAATGTTGTTGGTTTAGATTCCGTAAAAATACAGTTAAATTTTTTTCCTTAGGCACATATTACAAAAGTATCATCTACATATCTAAACCAACATTAAGGTTGTAAAGGAGCAGAGCTTAAAGCAAATTCCTCGAAAGCCTTTATAAAAATGTTCACTACCACAGAAGATAACAGAGATCCCATGGTGGCGCCCGAGGTTTGCTCATAAAAGATCCCTTGAAATATTAAATTGGATTAAGGTTTTTATGTTGAAATACGTCAGAAATTATAGAAATCTTTCAAACGAAAAAATATTGTAGAAGGAAGTGCAGAAATCCTTCGAGTTTGAAAACGTTTATTTCACACGAATAATGTATACACACAAAAAAGACTTTTCAGTAGGACTATTATTTTTATTTACTTCTCAACATTTCTCTTAGACAACTGAGAAATGGATTTAATTAATTGCAAATAAAATAAGTTAAAAGTAGGCTTTGCATTTTCAACTTTCTTTTTTAACTCAGTTTCATATGGGGTAGTAGTAGGGAAACCTGTTTTCATCAGACTTTAAATTTTGCTTAAAAATCAAGTGTCATGATGAACTGGAAACATTTTGGTACAAATCCAATATAACAAACAAAATGGCGGCCTAATTAAATACAAATCATTATAAAAAAAAACTACCTATCGGATTGCCTTCAAATTTTGCAGGTACATTTTGGTCCAAATCCAATCTGACGAAACAGAATGACAGCCTAATAAATTATTCAAAGAAATTAGTTTTAGACTTTATCAGCAATCAGATATTTACATCGTTTACGCCAACATACTCATTATGGTGAATTGAGATTATTAAAAATAATTTATTCTATTTTAAATAATATCTTTCCTCTCTCATTTATTTTAAAGGTCATATAATTCTTTCCAGCATTATTATTGGACAAGGTGTATATGAAAAAACCAGTGCTCTATAATAACTCTGACAAACCGATCAAGCGGCGCCTCTGCACTCAATCTCGCTTGCATTCAATTCACGCGGTACCGCATACGTGCATCTTAAGTGTTAACGGAGAATTGATAAAGATTATAATAAACGGAAGTTAATCAAGAAACCGGATCCAGTAAGTCTATCTAAAATAATTAATTGTTCTCTAATCTCATAAAGTCCTTCGATATAATTTGTTATTTAATATCATTAATATACACACAATTTTAAAGAAAATTGAAAATTAATACAAATTCATGTTAATTTCATATAAAATATTTAAATTAATAAATAAACAAATTGTAGGAATAAAGAGTAAAATTTTGGTTCTTGGACCCTGTTTAGTTTTTTTGACATTTTAAGTTTTGATAATTTATTTTATGCAATTCAAAAAGAAAAGTAAATAAAAAACTTGAACATTGATATAGTATATATTTTAGTGCTATGATAAAAAAAGAAAATCAGAAAACTGCGAAAATTACAAAAAAAAACTATCTTATTTATATTTTCATCTATATCTGAAAAGACATTTTCATCCTCATTTAAAAAATATATATAAAATAAATATATATAAATACCACCCAACTGAACGCACTGTACACATATATTTTACATTGTGACGTCTTATGTGTTTTTATTTCGTTATGTGTAAAGTGTGATTTATGTTGATTTTTAATTTTTTTGGATATTTGACATTGGACATTGCGATCTATGTTTGAAAAAGGCCTGGGAAGCCGGTCGAAATATCACGAAAAATAATTTAAAAAATGATTTGACCACCGAAAATCTTAAAATTATTTAAGAACCCAAAATCCAAGAGAAAGAAATGTAAAAATATATATACGGACTGATTCAAGGAAACAAAAATAAATATAAATATATATTTACCCGGTACCCCCAAAAATGTTTAATAAAACGCTGCAGCGTGTATATGTATAGATATCAATAGCTGCTTTAGTGTTAAACCAAACAAGCGACAGGTTACACATGTAAATTATTTATTTTAATCCTGTTCGTTATGTGATATTTTTGTTGTGAAATTTGACATTTGTGGATATTCGCACTCTATGATGAGTTTAAAAAAATATTTTTTTACCCCTTGTAGTACTGTTTGTTTTGTATTATTTTAGTTTGAAAGGGGTTGAGAAACCAACCGAAAAGTCATTTATTTTTTTGCCAAATAATAAGTTTAGACTTAAACGAAACAAAGTCTCAATAAATTTAAGAAAAAACGCTGCTAGATAGTATATAAGTTGGTGTTAAAACAATGTCCATGACGTTTTAAAAACTTTTTCAAATGCTTATATTCAGAAAACAGATAACTATTTCATAAATACAAGGATGTTAAAGCGATATTGCAACGAGTCTTTTTGCATCTCTTAATGTTTAGAGATTTTGTGCACAACTTGATTGTAAACATGATGTAATCCGTTAATAAATTAAGTTTGGCTTGTTTACACAATTAGACAGATTATTTCTTGTTATACAATTTTTAGTTGTAAAGCAACATTGTATTTAATTAAAAAGAACTTCTTTCCAAAATATAAAAGCAGTTTGTTATTTTATTACCTTTCTCTTCACCTATTTATAAATTAATTTTTAGTATGGATAAAAAATCGATAAATTTTGTAGTATCTAAATTTAATGTATAAATATTTTAAAGTATAATTTTAATCACATTCGAAATTTTTCTTTTTCAAAAACGTTTTCCAAAAGTTGATATGGTTATCATAAAGTTCTAAAATAAGTAAATATCAATAAATTAAATAAACATAATACGTGTATTCATTTAGTAAACGAAAACTACCCAGTGTTTAGTTCTGGTTTTAAGAATTTAAGATAAAACTATAATCATTTAGAACGATTTGAGTAAGCTAAATAACTTTAGAATACATGCTAACATATATGACTCTGCAAATTTGTACTGAAAAGGACTCATATTACGAAAAGGGGTGTTTGCCGTCGCATAAACAACTTAAATGTTTTAGTTGTATAGGAATATAAAATTTTAAACATTTGAATTTAAAGCGTTTTCGGCTACCATATTTACGCCAAAATTATAAAACGACATGCTAAAAAATAAAAGATATGCTGAGGTACAGTTTATCATAGACTTTAGGTGAACGCTCGGACTCCTCCAATTAAAAATGTTATAATAAGACAGTATGACAAAAAGAAATTTGACCACACGAATTAGAATCGTACAAAAAAGCAATTGTCACCCATCATTTTGGAGATAGTGAACATGAGATGAACATAAAAAAAAGATAAAATGTCTAGTTTAATTAGATACGTTTTTTCAATGGTTAGTTTTAACCGTTAGATCGAAAATATAGAGAAAACAAAAATCTAAGTAGATGTCGGAGTTGTAAAATTTAGATACATTTTGTTTAAAAAAACACGACGTTTTTACTAAACGACACAAGGCGTTTTTCAAGGTTGTCCGCTATATTGTCTACTTGGTCGAACATCAGGCTCGATCTCTAAACTAATGAGGTTTCAGACGGTGATTTATATAAAGCCAAGACATCAACCATTTCAAGAGCTTTGCACACCAGAGAAGCAATAGATCATCTAGTGAACTGGGTGAAATCTGCGCTTCAAAGCCGTACGGTTCGTGCTTTTTTGGGAGAGTGCCAAGTCAAGGCCGTGGTGCGAGGCGGCTGCCCTCAGGGGAGCTGTATCTCGCCACCCCTCTGGTGTTTGGTAATGGATGGGCTTCTGAGGAAACTACAATCTGAGGTGTAAGCTTGTTATAGTGAAAGGAGAATTCCTAACAACTGTCTGAGAATGAATGCAAGTGGCGTGCACATAGTCAGTCAATCCAGACAAGACAGAGCTCATACTTTTCGCCAAGAGAACGAAGTTAGTTGGATTTAGATTACCAATCATGCACCAGAGACCTCTGCCTCTGAAGCAGGAGGTCAAATACCTCGGGGTGGCTATGGATAGTAAACTGATGTGGAAACCTCACTTCGAAGAAGTAACCAAGAAATTCATGGCAATAATGGGGCAATTACGTTGCGTGGAGGGTCGGAAGTGAGGTATGTCCCCGATTTTTACGATTGAAAAATGTGATCTTCTACATCTATTACTATTCAGTATTTACTACCCTTCAACGCTATAATTCTTAAAAAAGTAAATATTTATTATTTTTAAACTTAGCTTATTCTATTTTCTCAAAAATTATTGATTTGGTTTTATTGGTAGTATTGCGCCACAAGCCACATCAGTATAGGAAGTAATAAAAATTAAACTTTGAAAATCGTGTATCGTGTGTAATGTCTGAATACCGTATATAATAAACAGAGGTATCAATTAAGAGCTGACAAACCGATGACGGTGTTTAGTTTATGGATCAAATCCCAAATGGAAATTTGCCAGATTTACTTCACTATCCTGCATTTTTTCTCGATTTATTTAATATTGTTCAGTTTTTCATAGTTTTAACACAAAAATAATAATTTTAAAAAGTTTGATAAAATTGATACTTTTAATGAATTATATTCTGGCGAAAAATCTGCTTTAGTTAGCTGTGGTGACTATGTAGTGGTTGCAATATCGTTATTACACCCTTCTTGTATTTCTGAAATGGTTATCTAGTTTCTGGATATAAGCATTTGTCGGAGAAAAGTTTTTGAAACGGTATGGATATTGTTTAAAAACCAGCTTATATACTTTTTAAATTTGTTCATCTATTTGTTTAAAAACGAGTCATAATTAATTCTTTTAATGAATTAAAAAACAAACCATCCACGTATTTTAATCGGTCAAAGAGGTATTGATCCAGCGTTTACAGCCTAGGTACATAAAACACATTAGTTTATAAGTGCTGATAAAGCGATGACGGTGTTTAATTTATGGATCAAATCCCAAATGGAAATTTACCAGACATTTTTTTTAGATTTATTTAATATTGTTCAATTTTAACAAAAAAATAATAATTGTAATAAAGTAAAAATGATGATTTAATGAATTTTATTCTAGCGAAAAAACTGCTATAGTTAGCTGTGGTGGCTATGTAATTCTTGCAATATCGTTTTTACATCCTTCTTGTACTTGTGAAATAGTTATCTATTTAAGTATGTAGTTTTTATTTACGCTACAAACAGACGACAGATAGACCGACGGAATTGAGAAAACATGATGAGTGTGATTTTTTCACGATTACAATAATTCCCTTTTACAAGGGAAGTAAAAATTTAAGAAAAAATGCTGCCAGTTCTTTTTAAAACAGTGTCCATGACGTTTTAAAAATGTTTTTCCGCAAATGCTAAAGCAGTTTTATTGCCAGAATAAAATTCATCAAAAATATCAATTTTACCAAACATATTTTTCTGTTAAAACTATGAAAAACTGAACAATATTAAATAAATCTAGAAAAAATGCAGGATGGTGAATTATGTCTGGCAAATTTCCATTTGGGATTTGATCCATAAATTAAACACCGTCATTGCTTTGTCAGCACTTATAAATTAATGTGTTTTATGTACGTAGGCTGTAAACGCTGGATCGATACCTCTTTCACCGATTAAAATACGTGGGTGGTTTGGTTTTTAATTAATTAAAAGAATTAATTATGACTTTGTTTAGGATATCAAAAACCTAGTTGATACAAAATTCAAAAATGAGGCACGTCGAGGAATTCCTATTTTTAAAGCAACTTAAAAATAATAATTATTTATTTTTTTTTAGAATTATAGCGTTGAAGTGTAGTGTACACATAGGGAACAGTCATTTAATTTTCATATTTTTGCCCAGATATTTATTTTGAATGCGGCGTCTGGTATAGTCCTCTTTACTCCAGCAATCCTTAAGAAGACTAGTCTTTAAAGTCCAGCTGGTTTTTGGCAGCATGTAACCTTTTCCACCACCGGCCACCAGACCACGGATCCCTGAGTGTTTCTCGGTCGGGTGACTGCAGTACTGCAGCTGACCATCCATAAACACCACGAGAAATTTAACCTCCCCTGAGGGCAGCAACCTCGCACCACGACCTCAACTTGGCAGGTCTTCCATGAAAGCAATAACCATTCGGCTTTGAAGCACAGATTTCACTCACTTTACCCAACGATCTGCTGCTTCTCTGATCTGCAGGCTCTGCAAATGGTTAACTTCCTTGCTGTACATAAGTTACCGACTAAAACCTCATTAGTCTAGAGAAGGAGCCTGATGTTCATCCAAATACAGAATATGGCGGTTAACCTTGAAAAACGCGTTGTGTCGTTTAGTAATTAAATCAAATTTATAAGTCTACAACAGAATATTTTTTGTTCGTCGGTTACTCCGACATCTTAGATTCTCGTTTTCTCTGTATTTTCTATCGAAGGGTTTCTACGACTTTCTGGTAGAATGTAGCAGTTAGGCGCTAGAAGAGTAAAAAATAACCATTCAAAAAATTGTATGTAATTAGACTTGACATTTCATCCTTGGTTATGCTCGTTTCTAGGCTCCGACAATAGTAAGTCACTATCTCAAAAAGTTTCATAGAAATATATTAATTTTTCCCGGTGATATTGGATTTTTTTTTACGATTAAAATTCGTGTCATCGAATTTCTTTTTATCATTATACGTCCATACTCTATAATAAAAACATACCAAAATGCTATTCTTATCGTTTATATTATGACATCCCAAATGGGTCTTAAATGTCGTCTATAACGTAATTCCGGTCGCAACTCTGGCAATTTAGATGATGAACTGTGCTCCTTCATGTACGTTATAAAATATATATTGTATATAATTCAATAACGCCTATAGCAAAAGCACTGAGTGTTGTGAACCAAGCATAACCTCAGCGGGGTTGTTTACATTTGGCAGTTTGCAAAACAAGACGGCGGCGAAAAATAAGTAAATAAAAATTGTATTTATTATTATATAATTGCGGGTCTCGAAGGACAGAATATTTCTTTAAGTTTTTCGACTTGCTTTTAGATAAACAGTACAATTCTAATAGTTGAACATATAGAGAATTAATTCAAAAACTACAATTTATATGAATGCAAGGTCATCTTGCAAAATCGCCAAAATAGGTACATTCCTGCTTAACATTTTTCATTGGGAGGAACCGAGGGTTCATTTAAAGCTTATGATAAACTGTACGTCAGTGTATTTTTTAACATGTCTGTCGTTTATAATTTTGGCTCCTTCTCGTAATATGACGCCTTTCCTCTATTTGAAAATACAGAGAAATGTAAGTAAAAATTTTGCAGAGTCATATATGTTAGCATGTAATCTAAACTTATTTAATTCACGTGACCCAAATCGTTTTAAATGGTTTGCGGTTTTCTCTTAAATTCTTAAAACCAGAAATAAACACCGGGTAGTTTTCATTTACTAAATGAATAAACGTATTAAGTATATTTAATTTATTAATATTTTCTTATTCTAAAACTTTATGTTAACTATATCAACTTTTGGAAAACGTTTTTGAAACACAGAAAAAATACGAATGTGAATAAAATTATACTTAAAAATATTTATACATTAATTTTATTTTATTTTAAGTAAATGGCTAAAAGTTCTCTCTCTATTTGCATGAAATAATATGTTTTTATATACTAAAAATTAATTCATAAATAGGTGAAGAGAACGGCAGTAAAATAACAAACTGCTTTTATATTTTGGAAAGAACTTCTTTTTTATTAAATACAATGTTGCTCTACAACTAAACAATGTATAACACAAAATAAACTGTTTAATTGTGTAAACAAGCCAAATATTATTTACTAACGGATTACACCACGTTTACAATCAAGTTACATTTAATACCATTTAATATTTATTAAAAGTATCACCTAGATGACCCAATAATTTAATGATCACAAGATAAATTATCTTAAATACAAACCCACATTTCTGTTCTAAACATAAGATTTATTATATTATTGCCTAGCAGTTAAAACGTTTCTTAGTTTAACCGTTATGTATCGGAATGGAAAGGTCTATAAAATTACCTGTGAAAAGATAAACAAGCTCCAGTGTTTTAACTCTGACTGCAAAGAGTAAACACCATTAGACCATGATTAAGCCGTAAATAGTATTTAATTGTCCTCAAGACCTCTAAAGATTAAAAGAACACACTAAAAAATGCAAAAAAAATCGTGAACGACGCTATGACTGACATAAGCGAAATTCAATGAGATCATCTTCTCAAACCGATCAGTAACATCTTGTTTACTCAACCAAGAAACGACGAGTAATTTTCAGGGTGCGGGGTGGTTGGGAAGGAACTTATTCGGTTTATTGTTTTGTTAGGAATCTTTCCGTGTATTAAATCTAAGCTTTTAATGATGCCATTTACCTTGTTCACCTCGTCGTTAGAATCAAGAGAACTGGTATTATTTAAGGATTTGCTTCTTCTCGATTCAATTGAACTGGGCTTACTCGATTTGAATTCCTCCTTTTTTGCGTCACCGTTTCTTAATTTGATCTCATCGACGTCCTTTTTAGTTTCCCTATTAGTATCACCATTAATATTATTTTTAACTAAATCATTTTGTGCTACCGAGAATGAGGTTGCAGGAGATGACACTGCGTCACCAGAGGCGTCAGTAAGTTTCAATTCTTGAGCGTTGCAAGCGGAATTTGGGACGGGGATCGTATTGGGGTAGTCGGATTCTATCCGGGAGGCTAAGGAAGAAGAGTGTTCTTCTACCATTCTGCGAAGCTTTGCCTGAAATGAAAACGTACGTTAGTAATGCTTTATAAAATTTTAATTTCATATATTAAAACATATACTCGGAGCATTGCGAACATTTTATTTTTTTTTTTTAGTATTAAAGTTAAAAATGTTCTAACATGTTTGTTGTAACACTCTCATCTTGTTGAAACCACATCCTGTTCTTATAGCCTTGATCGTGTTACAAAAATAATATTTGATTAGCTGTAACGTACACTGTCACTGTCAGTATGTGGCTCTTACTATCTCAAAAAAATCGGTTGTAGACACTCTTATAAAACTGCTTTTGATGTTCAGAGTCACCAGCAGAAAAAGTAATACCTTTTAAGTAATGTAGAACCGTAGAATCGCTAAAACATTGTTTCGTATATATATATATATATATATATATATATATATATATATATATGGTCAGAAACGCTTCATTTTCGTTATACAGGCTGTAAAAGTTTCAGTTTTTTTCTCGTTTTTTGCATTTTTCTCCAGTATATTCCCAAATAGTTAGTTCGAATTTAGTACACGTAATATTTTTAAGAACTTACATACAATGAAATATCAAAATTGTCCGGCGCAGTATACATGGTACATTTTTTTGCATCACCTACACCTCTTGGATAATTTTTTTTGAGCACCCGGTATAAATTCTGATATAAAATTTAAACTCTCTATTCATTTCTTTGGCTTTTTAACTTTTTGCATTATTCTTCTAACTGTCAGAGTTTTCGACTTGTTTGCAAAAATTGCCTTCGACGCAAATTAAAGTAGGCGAAATAATGAAACTCGTTTTTTGCGTTTTTGTACAGTAAATTCTGAGATAATTAGTAGCCAAGCCTCAAGCCAATTTTAGTACATGTATTATCTTTAGAAATCTCTACAATAAAATATCAAAATTGTCGGTCTCAGTATACAGGGTGTTACATTTTTTGCATCACCTACTAGTTTATCTTCGGAACTTTTTTTTGGAGCACCCTGTATAAATTCTGATATAAAATTTAAACTATCTGTTCATTTCTTTCTCTTTTTAGTCTTTTGCTTTTTTATTCTTATTCATTATTCTCTTATCTCGACTTTTTCATTTTTCTCGTATCTCGACTTTTCGGATTATTTGCAAAAGTTGCCATCGATGCAAATTAAATGTAGGCGAAATAATGATACTGGAAAAAACCTAGTAGGCTGCAGCAGGTCATTTGTTAATTTTGTTTTTTGATCTGACATTTTGTAGTTGTTTCGAAGTGTTTAATGATAGTTGAATTCACAAATCAAGAATATAGAGATATGTATTTCATCTATAGACTTGCCAATGGCAAGCCTATAGATGAAATGCAATTTTTATAAAGCCAAAAGACTCTATGAACAGAGATATCCAAATCGAAGAGTGCCTAATAAACATTTGCAAAGGTACATAACCGGCTATGTAAAAATGGATTATTCATTTAGTAGAAGCAAATAGAACGGTTAGTACTCCTGAAGTCGAGAAAGCAGTCCTGAATGCTGTAAAAAATTATCCTGCTACGAGTACGAGAAAAATTGCAGCAACACTTAATATTTCATTTGTGCTAGTATGGAAAATTTTAGTAAACAACTTAATGTATCATTACTATATCCGAAGGGTTCAAGCTCTTCTCCCACGTGATTTTCCACTGCGTTTAAATGTGTGCCAGTGGTTCCTACAAATGAAAGCCTAATGGGGTTACCTGATAACATTGGTGTATCAGACCCCAATCCAGACAGAATAATGGCTTCATGTGACATTATTCGCAATACTCCTGGAATATTTGAAAGAGTCCGTCAGTCCATGAAGCAAAGAGTTGATTTTTGCATTTTAACAAGACGAGGACATTTTCAACACCTTTTATAATTTTGTTTTCTTTTTAATTCACCTTTAAGAATTTTATCTTAATGTTCATTATCCTGTCGGTTGATTTAAAATAAAAATATGTAAATACTTAAAATAATGCAAATATAACAGTTTTTTCACTTTTTGCATTATTTCGACTACATTTAATTTGCATCGATGGCAATTTTTGCAAATAAGTCGAAAACTCTGACAGATACAAGAATAATGCAAAAGACTAAGAAGTCAAAAAGAACAGAGAGTTTAAATTTTATATCAGAATTCATACGGGGTGCTCCAAAAAAAAAGTTCCGAAAGATAAATTGTAGGTGATGCAAAAAAATGTAAAACCCTGTATACTACGACGAACAATTTTGATATTTCACTGTAGAGGTTCTTAAATAGTACATGTACTAAATTTGAATTAATTATCTCGGAATTTACTGGAAAAAAACGCAAAAAAACGAGAAAAAAATCAAACTTTGACCGGCATAACGAAAATGGTACGTTTCTGGCTATGTATATATTGGCATTTTTCCCTATTTTGTCGAATACTATCACCCCCTGAAATATGTCCACAACACTAATTAACACCCTGTGTTTGCAAATTGTATCTTTGACACTTTAAAAATTGTTACCTGTCCATTGCCTTAGCTATAACTAAAAAAAGAAAGTTTGTACGTGGAAGGGAGATTTTTATGTTTCTTCTCAAGAAAGTACTTTTTTACACCGATTGCTGGTTGAATGTAGTTTTGCTAAATAAATTCAAGGTAAACCCTGATCGGATTGTACAAAGAAAAAAAAATATTTAATACTGATACATAGAGGTATACATTTTAAATAAATCATAAGAATTAATTTTCTGTAGTTCATCATTAACCATTATAAAATAAGCCGCATAAAAGATTCATAAATTCAGTTTCCTGTTTATTTATTTAGTTAACCAATAGACGCCTTGCCTTACAGGATCTGTTACAAAGAGTAAGTTTACCTTATTACAAAGTATTATTATACCGCCATTGACACATCCTTTACTATTTTACAATTAGTGCACTTTAAACGTTATTATACAGGTTCTACATACATTCTGCTTAGGGGTGAATCCAGTTGCGAATTATTACTGTGCACGACAACTGGTGGGTAAAAAATTTAACCATTTTTAATGTTATTAAGAATATTAAAGTAAATTATTGATGGGAATTATCAACCAACACGTCAAAATTAAAATTCTGTGTTTTTTTAGCAGTGGGAGATGACAAATTTCTTTTGTTTTTTGCATATACAATATTTTTCGTCTATGCAGAGCTGTTTTTGAAGGTTCATTTTTTATTTCAGACACTATAGTTGTTTATAAAAAAATGACAAATCATATCAAATTTAATTAATCTTTTTTGTATATAAACCTTCTTTAACAAAAACATTTTATGCTGTGCTGTTTTTAACCTGTTCAGCATATATGTTTTCAACAATTGGATCATCGACCCCGTTCTTAGTGTACACACTATTAAACCTCTCAGCACAAATAGTGTATTATGTTCATATTAATAATCATTCAGATTTTGTTTACTATTTTTAGTCCTCAGGTCATAAATGCCCAACAAAATACCATTCATATATTTTATTATAACATCAACATCACTTACACTGATGTAACGGTTATACCTCCAGTCAATCGCTGCTGTATAACAAGGTCTGTTTGCTCAAATTAAATTTGTCTAGAATTTTCTTTCAGTTGCCGTGTTGAATCCATGGTTCGGTGGCCAAAAAGCAAACAAACTTTATTTAACCAAATATAAAGATTTGCTTGCTTGAACGCGATTGGGGCAAAGTACACTAAAGAACAAGAGGCGTGAAACTAATGCCCACACTGAATATATCTTTTACTGAGATAGATATGATAATAATATAAATATAATATGATTCGCGCCAAATCCATGCATATTGAAGGAAACGTAGAATAGGATAATTTATAAGATACCCCACTTTTCTTCTTCTGCCATTGACAGATCTTATACAATTCACACAACTGACGTAAACGGCATCAGCATAAAAAATTATAAAATTGTCGGCAGCGACACATCGTTCATAACGATCCGAATTTTTACATACATTAGATAAGTTGTAAGAGTTTTTGAGAGTTCTTATATAAAACAGGCCAGGGCTTTTATACAAAAGTCATGAAGCATGCATTTTTCAGCACAAATAAAGCTTCTAATTATTGAGTTAAAGGACACTCGAAGTGTAAAAACCACGGACATCACCTAAGAAGAAGATATGCATTATGATTGGTTGTCTTAGCTCTAATGAGCTACCCTACCCCCATTACACAATCCAGAATACAGCTTCCTATTAATATAATAGACTACAAGCATCTAGATTTACCGTTAATGCATTTTTCTTCAAAGACAACCCGATACTTTATTTTTCTAAAGAAAATGTTTTGTCAGGCTTTGTTTTCCACTTTCTGATAAAATTTGTATTATCTTGTTATATAACATGCATTAAATAAATAAATATTAAATTCTGTTTTTTTTTGATATTCCGCGCTTTAATTTTAAACTGTTAAGTTTAAACTAATAGAATATAATTGATTTATATTGTGGCTGTCAAAAATAATGTATTTCGTCATATATATGTCATGTATTTAAATACATGTTTCAAACTCGAAAAAAACTATTGCTTTAATCTGCTACAATAAAGAAATTACTTAAGGGCTTATTTATAGTTTTTCTAAGGGCTATTACAAATATGTTTAGTTGTTGATAAAAAGGATAGCTTACCTGAGCATCTATGAGGAGACGCCGCATCAACAGCGCCATGGGGGCGTCCTGAATGCTTTTTGAAGCTCCATTAAGGAGTTGGGGGTCGTCATTTTGCGACTAATTCTTTGATTTATCTGAAACAAAAAATACGCTGAATTTTTGTAACATGGCAATCGGTAAAACTAATATATGTACTACAATTTTCCTTCAATCAACGCTACAATCATTTTAAATCATACTGATGTTACATAATGTTCTAAATTGTAAAGTTTATGCATGAGACCGAACAAAGGACCCTTCTACACCTTTTTCAGTCTTAATTCAGATGTGTAACATAGAATTTAGAAGCACATTGTCAATCAGAAAACGTAGCATGTAATGCAGAACTTCTAGATAAATAAATTGATTCCTCTCTTAATAAAGAAATAAAGGTGTTCAGTTTTATTTAACTAAGATAAACTTAAGTTTATAGCTTCTCTGTACAGTTCTATGAGAGCATATCAGCGTATCTTTTAGCAGAATCATTTAAGGTAAATTTAACGTTTGCTGTAATAAGCTAACTTGTTCCAGCTTGTTCCATATTTTTTTATATATAGTTTCGGTTTAAATCCAACTTAAGTTTCTCGATCGAGAGATTTAAGTTTCAACTCATCTTCTAAAACTATCATTCTGTCCATGCACATATTGTTATTTCCATGGAAACCATTGCCTTTTTTTTTAATAAAAATAATTATTTCTACAGAAACGGATGACTTCCATTTTATATTTCGAATTGCGTTAATTTAAGGTTTCATAAAAAATGTTTTCTTTGCTTAAGTCTTTCGCGATGGAATTTAAAGAAAATTCTGAAATATGTCGGGTGCCCATGACGCAAGATCCAATAAAACGTGAGCTACCTTAAGAAAATATTTTCCATTCAGTGTTACATCTATGCAAAAACCCAGTTAACCAAATTGAAGAAGTTCATCGACAGCAATATGATTTACACCGCAAACAAGACAGAAAAAGGATCTGAACATTCGGAGAAGATTGCATAGTTCTAGCATAGCTTGGGGATAACTTATAAAACAGCTTATCACTGTGTACGATTAGGTAGAGATGTTATCTTCAACCAAGACGGAGTGAAACTATATATAAAATTATAATGTCATGGTTAGAAACTGATTGTGACCTTTCCTTAAAAAAATAAGAGATTTATTTCATAAGAACGTTTCAAGGACAACTGTAGCAAATTATCACTCAGTCAGATTATTTACTATAAAAAATCGGTAAATTTTCTTTACCTGCAACTTTTCTCGTTTTGATTTTTTTATCTATTTGTTAGAAATAGTGAAGTGTGACTCAGTACATAATCACAGAATACATGTGTTACATATACTTTCTTTTCATTTTTATTTTGTTCCACCATATTGGATTTCTACCAATATTTTACCATTTTCTTTCTACCTGTGCCACACTTCAATTTTTGGTCAACATTTGAAATGAATTGGTTATGTAGTATTTAAGCTATATCGACAGATAGACAGACCGACAGATGGATACTATTACCCGATCATCCCCATGTGACTCCTATTTTTTGATCAAAATTTGAATTGGTTTAGTTTTTAAGCTATGTCGCAAACTCACAAACAGATAGACAAACCGACACACGGGCCGACGGAATTGATAAAACGTATTTTTTGGCGTCTAAGGAAGTTAAAAGATATGTAAAACCTGGAAGGGTGATTTTTTTAAGATTATAGAAATTATTGCCATGATTTTGTTAGTTGATCCGTATACCACAATTAGCTAAGGCACATAATTTTAAATCACTCCATTAAGTAGTTTTATAGGCTGCATTTTTAAATAATTTATTAAGACGCCATTTTATTCCACCATCCTATATTTGTACCAAAATTTTACTAGTTGGTTCCAATATAATACTTTGATGTTTCTGCAAAATTTGAGATAAATTGTATAAGTAGTTTTTTGATAATATTTTTTTTAACATTTCATTAGGCCGCCATTTTGTTTCGCAATTTTGGATTTTTATCAAAATATTACCGGGTTATCCCCATATGACCCTTAATTTTTCACCAGAATTTGAAGTCAATCGGGTAAGTAGTCTTTAAGCTATGCCGCGAACTGACAGACAGGCAGACAGACAGACAGACAGACAGACAAACCGACAGACCGACAGACGGACTGACGGACTGACGGACTTGATAAAACATATTTTTTTGGCATCCAGGGACGCTAAACCGTAAAGATGTGTAAAACCTGAGGCCATCTTGAATTAGTACCACAATTTCACTAATTGATCCATATATCACAATTAGTAATGGCACACAATTTGAAATCAAACCATTAAGCAGTTTTTTCAGGCTGAATTTTTAAATATTTTACTAAGCGCCATTTTGTTCGGCCATCTTGCATGCATACCAAAATGTTACCAGTTGATATCAACATAATACTTGATGTATTTTCAAAATTGAAGATACATTGGGTGAGTAGTTTTTTTATAATAAATTTTCTGACATTTCACTAGGCCGTCATTTTGTTTCGCCATATTGGATTTTTACCAAAATGTTACCAGCTCATTCCCAAATGACCCTTAATTTTTGACTAAAATTGAAGTCAATCGGGTAAGTAGTTTTTTAGATACGCCGCGAACAGACAGACAGACCGACGGAATTGAGAAAACATGTTTTTCGTCATCTAGGGACCCTGAAACGTGAAGATCTAAAAAATACTTCCCTTTTACAAGGGAACTAAAAAAATGTACTTTACATTATACATTATACCATTCTGAAGAAATAAAAGAAAAAGAGCAGAACATGTACACATTTTAAATAGGTATGTTGGAGAAGGAAAACAAGTTGTTTGAATGAATGAAACCAGTTTAAATTTATTTTGCCGAAGGTCGCGCTCGTAAGGGTGTAAGGGCAGTACAAAAATTGCCTGCTTCAAAAGATCCAAAAAACATTTGATTAGAGCTATTTTATCAGGAAGTGTAGTTATATGGAACGACGAAGAGGTTCTTTCTCTAACGCATCAACAGCGAATGATTGAGCCCAGAGGCTATTTGAGAGATGGGTATATAATGGAAATCAAATGAATGATTTAGTGATAGTGTGCGACAACGCTCCTTATCATTCGGAGTTGGAAATACTCAAGACTCACCTAAGTATTCCAGAAGTAATGGGTGCCAAAGTTGGAGAGCAACGTCTTACTTATTTAGAAAGCATTAACGATGAAGCTAAAGAATCAATGTGGGGTGAATTGTGGCTGAGCAGTACAGCACTCTACGATTTATCATAAGGATGCTTTAGCTATGGAAAATGTAAAAGTGAAATTATTAATTACATATATTTTGATAATTATTTGATGATGGATATAGGTACATACAGAGATTAAAGTTTTTATTTAAAGTCCTCCTGAGTTTGTTTTAAGTAACCTTCTACAGGATGTGTATACTATAACGTTAATTATTTTCTTTGTTGCTGAATCTCTTGTATTGCATGGTATTTTATATTGAATTGAAAATTTAATTATTCTATGAACTAGAAAACTGTAATTAAAAGGCAGTTGTTTTCTAGTGTTAAACCTGTGGATTTAGTGCAAATCACGAGCTAAAATCTATTGATTTATGCTGAGAAGAATAACCTAATATTTAATAAACCTAATTTTCTCATTTCGGTTTTTCAAAACATGTTTTTTATTTTTCTTTCATAGAGCACTATAATATCACAAAGTAAAAAATTTTTAGAATATTATTCTTATTTAGCACCACCCGATCATAAATATAAGCTTTACTTTGACTACAATAGATTTGGAATACTATACTGGGCAAAATATAGTTCTAAAGAAATAAAAAGTAAACAAACGCCAACAGGCTTTTGTAGCATGTATATTTGCTTCAAATTTTAAGTAGAATACAACTGCTATTCATTCTACTTATAGACGTAAAGTTCCTGACTGACCCAGTTTATCTAAACAGAACTATGTAACATAGACATATACAACAAAGATGCCTTTTATTCCCCGTCGTATACACTGGTGCCTTTACAAAACAATCTAGCATTTTCCTTTGTCATTAGATTTTGATGGTTAGTCACATAAATATTATAGACTTTTGATTAAAAGTGTTCATAGACAGAAAATGATGTAGCATAATACAATATTAAAGTAAGAGTAAAATCTTAGAATTTTATTTTTGTGACAGTAAAACATTTAGCACCTCATATTTTAATCTGTTATCCAGGGCCATATAGATTCGAAGCGTAATATTTTCAGAAACTGTTCATATTAGTATATACACGAAACATAAATATTACAAAATATTTATAACGAAGGAAGTAATGTAATCGTGAAGGAAGTCACCCTCCCAGGTTTTTACAGAGCTTTACGTTTTAAGGTCTTTATACGACCAAAAACACGTTTTCTCATTTCCGTGCGTCGGCGTCGGTTGGTCTGCCTGTCTTTTCTCGCGATTGCTAAAAAATTACTTACCCGATTGACTTCAAGTTTTAGTCAAAAATTAAGGGTCACAAGGGTAACATTTTGGAAAAATCCAATATGGCGAAACAAAATGTCGGCCTAGTGAAATGTTAAAAAACATTACTAAAAAACTAATTATTCATTTTACCTCAAATTTTGCACAAAACTTAAGTTTTACATAGATATGATAACGAAAATATTTAAAAATCAGAGTGAACAATTTACTTATTATATTAATTACACATTTTTGCAAGCATTAAATGTGATATAGAGATAAAGTAGTAAAACTGTGATACGAATTCAAAATAGTTGGCGGCCAGATAAAATGCTTAACGAAAAAAATCTTCTTATTGACTTTAAATTTTGCAAAAAAATTAAATGTGATATTGAGATAAACTCGTACGAATTTAATATGACGTAGAAAATATCGGTCTTAAAAAATCAATTAGAAAACAACTTATTCAATTTATTTTAAATTATCCTAGAATGTCTGTGCATAATTAGAAACTGGAAAAATATTGGTACGAATCAAATATGGTAGAAGAAAATGGCGCCCAATAAAAATGTTTGAAAAGACTATCGGCTGGTTGCAAAAAGCTCAATTAAAGTTTAGAATGTTTAACGGAATGTCAAATTTTACAGCGAGTTCCTAGATTTCTATAAGCAGCTTGTCAAATCCGAAAGCTCGGTTAAATATTCTAGACAGCAATTAAGTTTTGTGCAACCGGCTGTAATCTAAATGACTATGGGCGGAACTAAATTGGGTGACACTTTACTATTCCTAATAAAAAAGAAAGATTCATAACAAGGGAAGTTCCGTATTACATTTTTTGATTTTTTAGTATTGAATTTTACATATTATTTTATAATAGGCACTAAAAGCAAAACAAGCATATACAATTTATATTGTAAGGTAAAATATTCCCATATTTGAGTATTATAAAATAAGTGTAACGCGGGGTCCTGACTATTCAGACAAATCAAATTTATGGAGGCCGCATTTCTACTATAAGGGGAAGTCCGATATGGCTTTAGGGTCTTCCCAGGTGTTTGCGCTCCCAGCAAGATATTGCCTCGTCCCCAATATTGCTGCCGTTCATAAATTGGAAGAAGTTGGTCTGGCCTCAAAATGTTTGTGACGGTCAGTAGCGCGGATTTCATAACAGTGATTCGTTAACATACTAGTATCACTTTGTGTGTGTATCTATGTCTGTGTGTGTATGTACACGAGTAGGTGTGTAGATAAATATTATTTAAGGAAGATAATACAAATTAAGTTTTAAAAACATCCAGATAAAAAATATTTTAAATTTGCACATTTTTCTAAATCCTTTAATTTATTGTATACAGAATACGGCAAGCTACTGCGAACATAGGAAATAGAGGGACGAGTTTCGATATGCTTAGATTTTACTGAATGGCTGACTTTACTACTGATGCACACTCATATCGTCAGACGAGACGCTTCACTTTGCATTAAAGGTATCCGTTAATAATAAAAAAAAATTATTGGGTATTAATTTTAACTTAAAAATGATGTACAGAACCTACGTATGAAAACGTAAGCTATATTCAAAACGTTTCGCAAATGCTCAAGTGGTCAACAGTAAACACGTGTCTCTGACTTAAGATATTCATAAGTAAAGTCAACTAGTTGAGAAACTACTACAACTAACGCCACATATATATATATATATATATATATATATATATATATATATATATATATATACATGAATATATATATAGAATATATATATATATATATATGTATATTTATATATATATATATATATATATATATATATGTATATTTATGTATATATATATATATATATATATATATATATATATATATATATGTATATATATATATATATATATATATATATATATATATATGTGATATATTGGTAACACAAAACGGAAGCTTTCACGGCTTTGGTCAATTAAGAAATCATCAGATCTGAACACAAAACACTGAATGTTTCAGATCTCGTGGAGTAAAGATCCCTGAAGATGCCTCGTCCAATCGAAGGCGAAACGTCGGATAGTAATTCCAATTTGACACGGTCTAATCCCAAGAACCATGATTTCTTAAATGATATATTGGTCTTTAAAGACAAGCGAGAAATTTGACAGAAACCTCACAGTAAAAAGCAATACGTTAGAGAGAGAACCTAAAACATAAATATAGAGTCAATGCTTTCTATAGCAGGATGTTTGTCTATTTTCTTTACTGTCTATAAAAACAAAGGTATCAAGTCTTTAAAGATAAAGGTAACAGGTATTATAATCGTCAACAGTAAACATTTAATGACACTAATATAGAGGGTGTTCCATTTAAAATAACAAAGTCGATGCATTTTTTTTATTTTCCAATTATCAGATTTTTATTTCTATTAAATCCTGGTGGTTCAAATATAAGAATAATAAATCTTGTAGGCCCTGTCCAAAGTTTACGTCATACATAACACCTACGTGTAAAATGTAATTATAACCACGTCTGGCTTCCCCACTTTGTACAGGGTTATAGGTTATAAATGTCACCACTCCCCCTAACATCTTTATTTTTAAAGATAGAAAGCTCATTTTTTACTGAATTGTAGGGAATCGTCTTATTTTTTTTATTGACAATATAAATATGAAGGTGTTTTACACGCACTGAACAAACTTATATTTTTTTAAATGGGACACCCTGTATATTATCGAAAATGTAGATTCTACTCGTAAAGCTAATAATTTTGTGTATTAAAATTTTTCGAGTATCTTCAACTGTTTTTGAGATAATGGCAGTTGGAAAATGAAAATTTCAGATTTCGAAGTGCTGTCAAATTTGAAAGAACCAAATTAGAATAAAACGGTGTGCACTTTCTTATCTTAGTTTTTGAAACTCTAATGACACTAATGCCCGATCAAACGGAGAATATCAATTTTTAACAGTTCCAGAAAAAATCTTTAATTTCACAATAATCTTGAAACTAGTTTTTTACCAACCAACAATTGCAACAGCAAAATAATTAAAGATGATTAAAAATGACGCGCACTTTTCTATTTTAACTTTTCAAAAGCTATCGTTGCCCTGGGCAGATAGTGGCTTATTATAAGTAATTTCAGATCATGTTACCTTGCTTGTTTAGAGAGATACGGAAAATGAATGTAGTAGAGTTGTGAGGATTTTTGTATGTTTTACAAATAACTGAAATGGAAAACAGAGAAATCAAACTTTGCATTGCGGAGCTATGAAAACACTGATCCTCGGATATAGTTGTTAAAAGTTTATTTTTAAAATTTAAAGATACATCTCATCCCTATTAATAATTATATTATTATTAGTTTGACCAATTTTAAATAAAACAAAAATAAAATCCGGAAAATAAATGAGCAACATGTGAAGATGACAATAACAGTAACTTTTACGCTGCCGAATATTTAATAAAAACTAGATTATTGAATTTTATGTTCCACGTGCCCCCCATTTTGCTCATTGCATTTCCTATACATTCTCTTCTGCCTTTCTATAGCTGCCCAAATAGTTCCCTGATTGCGATGATTTAGTGCTTCAATTTCTTGGGTTATTATTTCTCTTATAATATTAGTCCGTTAGCGGACGTCTTTCTTTTCCCAACTTTCATTTTAAAAAGCCCCATAGAATAGTATCCATAACGGTTAAGTCTGTGCTAATTGGTAGCCACCTCATCTGGCCAAATCTACCGATCCAAAACAGAAAATTTTCGTTTAAAAATCCGGTTACGTTAGAAATATTGTGGACTGGAGCACCATCTTGTTGCCAAAATATGTCACAATTACGTACGCATTTGTTACATTTTTAATAATCTTCAACAATTTTGCTGTTGCAATTATTAGACAAGGTGGGTTGGTAAAATGCCAGTGATACTAGTTTCAAAATTATTTTGAAATTAAAGATTTTTTCTGGAACTGTCAAAATCTGATATTCTCCGTTCGATTGGGCATTACTGTCATTAAATAGAGTTTAAAAAACTAAAACATGAAAGTGCACACCATTTTACTCTAATTTGATCCTAAATTTGACAGCACTTCGAAATCTCAAATTTTCATTTTTCAACTGTCATTATCTCGACAAAAAAAAGTTACGCGAAAATTTTAAATGCACAAAATTATTAGTTTTATAAGTAGAATCTAATTTTTCGATAATATACAGGGTTTTCCGTTTAAAAAAAGATAAGTTTGATTCGGTGCGTCTTTGTGAAACACCCTGTTTCATATTAATATTGTCAATAAAAAAATTCAGACGATTCCCTACAACTCAGTAAAATAATGAACTTTCTATCTTTAAAAATAAAGATGTTAGAGGGGGGTGACATTTATAACCAATAACCCTGTACTAATAAAAACGTCCGGCATTATTTTATTCATAACTTATTTTTATGTAAAAAAACTCCTCAAAATGAAGTAATTTCACCGTTTTTTTTTTGCAATTTAGTCATATTCACCTGCACAATTCATCGCCCAGCTGCAAGCTGCAAGCCGATGGTTCCCCTCATGCTATTCATGGATTTCCATTATCATTTGTCAACGATGTAAGTAAAATGTTCACTGGCTGTTAGATAATCAGGTTCTGGTTAGGTTAGGTTAGGTTAGTGATGACAACAGTCAGTCTGTCCTTGACTGATTCCTACTTTGTTGACTACCTGTACCGTGATTAGGATTAGTAATTAATAAGTAGAAGAATTGAGCTTATTGTGTTAAGCTCTGCATCATTTCTTGACAAAAGCGTAATCACTTGGCCATATTATTTCGGCTCAAGGCTTGAACAGGTAAAATTTTATAGGGACGGAAATTATATTTGGACAAAGTTTTCTGTATCTTATAGTATGTTTTGCCTAGAATCTCAACAGTATTTGGAATAGAAGCGTTGGAATTTTCTAAAATTAGATAACTAATTATTAAGGAGTATTTAAAAATAATTTGTGCCAAAAAATACCTTGAAAATACAGCAGGATCTCCAATTCTTCATTTTCATGTTGTTTATTAATTTGAATAGTTCTCTTCTTCCGTTTGAAAGATGATTCATGTGAAAGTTTCTGATAAACTCTTAAAAATGTTTTATTTAACATCATGACCAACTTCAACAAAATATATTATAGAATACATATTTGGATTTAGGTACGCGATATGTTAAAATTGATCCAATGGGATTTGACAGCTCTTTAAAGTCCCAAATTTTAATTTTTAACTGTCATTATTTCGAAAACAATTCAAGATACGCAAAAATTTTCAATACATAAAAATTTTATTTTACAAAAAAAATCTGATTATATATAGAGTGTTCCTTAAAAAAAAGTTTAATTCGGTGGACTTTTTATATTGTCGATAAAAAAATTCAGACGATTCCCTACATTTTTAATAATCATTAACTACTTTACTGTTGCAATTATTAGACAAGGTTGATTGGTAAAAAGCCAGTGATACTAGTTTCAAAATTATTTTGAAATTAAAGATTTTTTCTTGAACTGTCAAAAACTGATATTCTCCGTTCGATTGGGAATTACTGTCATTAAATAGAGTTTCAAAAATTAAGACAAGAAAGTGCACACCATTTTACTCTAATTTGATCCTAAATTTGACATTTTCATTTTTCAACTGCCATTATCTCGAAAACAGTTGAAAATTCGCGAAAATTTTAAATGCACAAAATTATTAATTTTACGAGTAGAATCTAATTTTTCGATAATATACAGGGTTTTCCATTTAAAAAATATAAGTTTGATTCGGTGCGTCCTTGTGAAACACCCTGTATCATATTAATATTGTCAATAAAAAAATCAGACGATTCACTACAACTTAGTAAAAAAATGAACTTTCTATCTTTAAAAATAAAGATGTTAGAGGGGGTGACATTTATAACCAATAACTCTGTACTAAAAAAACGTCCAAACATCATTCATTTCAAAATTTCATAGTTTTTTTGCAATTTAGACATATTCCCCTGCACAATTATCCTATTGCCCAGCTGCAAGCTGCAAGCCGATGGTTCCCCTCAGGCTATTCATGGATTTCCATTATCATTTGTCAACGATGCAAGTAAAATATTCACTGGCTGTTAGATAATTAGGTTTTAGTTAGGTTAAGTTAGGTTAGGTTAGTGATGAGAGCAGTCAGTCTGTCCTTGATTGATTCCTAGTTGATGATAGTTTGTTGACTACCTGTACCGTGATTTTAGGATTAGCAACCTCTTACGGTACCTTGTCCTTAAAATTTAAGTTAATTAACATCATAGAAAACGTTTATTGTTTTTATGTTATTTTTAAAGGGCGAGCGAAATTAACACCTGTATTCACAAAAAAGGTGTAAAGAGTTAGACCAGGTCTAGTTGCCATGGTATTTAAAACTCTTAGTTCGTCAGTTATGTTTCGCTTATGTCACTGCCATTTTGTTATTGTGACATTTACAGAAATTATTTGTTCAATTGGAAATATAATGTCATCTTAAACCTATAACTGTCAAGTTAGACCTGGTCTAAATTTAAACCTCTTTAGTAAATACGGGTGTAAATGTCTTACGATGCCAGTATTTTATACTATTTTTTTATATTTTTTGTACTATACTTTAACAAAGCATTATCTTTAAAAACCATATTTAACTTTGTAAAAATTTCAAAATTATGACAATTGACAACGCATGCCAAAAGTGAAAATTACATGCGCAGAGACGTCTTTATACATTCAAAACAGAAAAAAGGATTTAATGAGTCTCATTGCTAATTATTTTATTTTAATGGCTCTAATTTTTGACTTAAGAACAATGATCGTTAAATGTTCTAATCTTTTGTCATTTTCAACAGCAATAGTATACGATTCGTAAGGAATTCAAAGAGTTACATCGAATTTGAAGCTGCAGAATATATACGTTTTCTTTTCAAATTAGCATGTGTTTCTATAGTTTACTGCAGAATTCACATACAAAACCAAAAGTCTTAAGGCTCTTGGTTTACATAATGAAATTCCTACGTTATTTTAACAAAACTGAAATATTTCAGTTCAGCCCATTTTAGTTCTAATAATATCTGGACGCACAAAATGGAACAACTTTAACATATTATATAGATTTTAATCTATAGCATCAAGTCACCTTTGGAAATGCAGATAACATTATATTGTCTAAAACGTCTAGAGGTATGAACTGAAGGAATTAAATAACTTCTTGACAAAAGCTTAAGAAAACATCGGAGTGAATTAAAATTCTTGATTTTCTGTTGCTACACATAAATCACATGACATCTGCAATGTGACAGGTCAATGTAGGCCATCGATAAAACCCTGATTGGTCTAGCGGACGAGCTGGATTTTTGGCCAAATACAAAATATAGCGATTCACTTTGAGAAAGTGTCGCTATTTAGGAAAGAAAATATATCTTAAATCTATAACATAATATCGGAAAAATCCTCATTTTTTTAAGATAAACTTTGTTCAAATAGAAAAAAAATATAAATAAATACTGACTTTCCGATAATCTTAACGAAAAAACAACATACTTTTTCTATGGACATTTTATTCCTCGTAGGTTAATAAAACTTAATAACAACCAATAAGCAGTGTCTAACAACCGAAACAGGCACCCAAAGATTGCCCTATTATCGTACAAAAATTGAAAAAAAAAAATAAAAAAAAACCAGTTCAAATACTGATTACAATTAAATCATTTTACTGACAAGCAGATCTAGACCGCCCACATACCTGAATACGTATAATATAATGGAATATAATATACATGTTTCGCCCTAACGGGCATCATCAGACCTAAAATAAATATACATTACAACGGAAAATACAATTAAATAATATATAACTTTACCATACACAAAACACATTTTACAAAGTACAAAAAACAAACATAACCATGTTTATGTTTGTTTTATGTACTTTGTAAAATGTGTTTTGTTTATGGTAAAGTTATATATTAATTAATTGTATTTTCCGTTGTAATGTGTATTTATTTTAGGTCTGATCATGCCCGTTAGGGCGAAACGTGTAACCTATTCTTAATTTATAAACTTATTTCCGACTGAGACCTAGACTTTGTGTATACATTTTTTAATTTGTTATAATTTTAGGAAATCGTTTGGAGAACATTTCTGAGTAACCAATGTGCCGCAGTAGACGTAAAGGTCCTGAGTACTTCAGATTTTTTTTTTTGCTAAAAACTAAACACTCTATTTTCTATATTGTTTATAAACAGGGTCTAGAAACTTTATTTTAAAATATAGAAAAAATATTGATTACAAAAGTTTAAACTGCATATAAAAATAACAACCTGGAATTATCAACTTTGTTATTTTAAATGGAACATCATGTATAATATTATTTCTTTAAATATGTTCATCTTGCTGATTATAAATATACCAGGTTTGATATCCAGTGGCAGATTATTGATTTCAAAAAAAGCTCAATTTTCGCATTAACAGTTATAGATTACAACGGAGTAAGAAAATGTATTGAAGATTAGCAAACGTATTTGAACACACAATTCTTACACAAAAAAATTATAATTAAAAAAACCCTTTCTGCATTTTACGAAAGCGTACTGGACAATCGTTTCATACGTTCAATACTTTAATGTCTTATTTGTTATATATGTTAAATATTTGTTTTTTAAGAAGGTGTTTTCGAAAAAGTCTTTTCAGCTTCGCAGCTTGATATAGATGGTGTCAAGTCAATTTTAAGCACTATTTTCAAGAACTATCTTTAACATTTTGAAGCGGTAAAAGATTGTTCTTGAAATATACAGTGTCTAAGTAATTTTTAAATCGAAATCATTAACTACACAGCATTTCTGCAACATTTTTATATATAGGCATTACCAATGTTAAGTACTGCGATATGATAAATAAATCTTTTTTTCAGACATCTATAAAAAAATTTAATTGGATTGTTTTTTTGTGCATTTTGGCGAGTATTCATGCTTATTTTTAAAGATAGAGTGTGTCGGTTTCCTCGATAGTCTGCTACTTATTTGTGAAATTAAAGAATAAAAACAAAATTTTCATATCCCTTTTGGTTTTTGAGATACAGGGAGTTTTTGAAAATGTTGCTTTTTCGGGCACCTATCTGATAACTTATCAGAAAGGCGAAAACTGTTCCTAATATGACCTTTTCCGTAGAGTTCAGTGCCACATTCAGAATAAGTATACATGTTCAGGTCAAAAAATTATCGGACCCTACTTTATTTTTTTAATAGGGACACCCTGTATATTATTCTTTTTATTTATTGGGAACAATGTGGACTTTCCAAAGACATATACATGTATGTAGTTATTTTGAAAATCAAGCTTAAAATTCGAGATTTTCTAAAATTTTCTTTTGTGTCTATTTAGTAGGCAGTAGCATGTGACTAAAATGTATTAAAAACAAAATGGATAAAAGTAATAATTATATTAAAGATGTAATACTTTCAAACTTATTTCAAAAGATCTATTTTAATTCTCAGCTCTTAATTATTTATTACAGCACTTTAACTTAATTCTAATAAAATTATTGAATTTTACTCAAAAAACAATAATTATCTGTCTTACTTAGAAATTAAGTCAGGAAAAACAAAAGAGAAACAAAATTTTGAGAAAGCAAATAGTTTTCAACGGTGGTTTTCAAAATGACGGCCACATTCCCGTATGCAAAATTGGCACATTTTCTTGCATTGCTAAACGAAGCTCCGCTACAGACTGATATCGTGTATTTTATATTTTATTTTGCATGAAACCCTATAAGAAAAAATCTAAAATCGAAAAATATGGAGATGAAAGGGGCCATCTTACAGGTCCGTGGGTACCAATCCATCTTTGAGGAAAGTTGTTGTCCATAAATGCCCTTAAAAGCGCAGAGTTGTGGCTTGGGGCAACGTTTTGTTGAAGATAAACGGCATTATAAGGTTCCAATGGAGCATTTTCTATCAGTTGAAGAATAACTTCCTCAAGGATTTCTAGGTACCGACGCGCTGTGCTCCTTCAGAAATTGTATAGATTATGCGTCTACCAAAAATGAAACAGGAGACTCTAACCTCAAAGCGCCCTTGTTGTGTCCTCTCAAACATAAACTAGTAATTCTGTAATTTTCTTCGGAGCAGTTTCTTGAACTATGGCGAATGAAAATTCCCGCACTGACAAAAAAATCATCAGTCTGGATTTGTTGTAAATTTCGTTAGCAAAACAACATTCGTCGTCAGGCATCGCCGGGGTGTAAATATTGAACTACGTGAAATTTAAATGCGTGATAATTATATTTTTTGGTGCAAAATTCTTTCATCATCCGACTTAGATACACCAAGTGCATCCTCTGTTTGCTAACAAGAAGATGGATACGTCGCTTCAAAATAACCACAAACGTTTATTTCTTTTCCATCTCTATTTTGTTCGGCATATGCTTTAGGACGGGGCTGGGGAAATGATCCATGCACTACTAAATTTGATTTAAGATGGGCAAATAGTATGAACAAAAAGGAGATCTAAGATATTATATTATCTTATCAATAGCGCTCAAAATACGTTACCTTTGTACATATAATTCCGAAGGTTCTTGGGGATTTTCATAATTTCCTTAGACCGCCATTATTGCAAAAAAGTAAATTAAATACAATATAATATAGCTAAATAGAAACACTCAAAACAACAAAAATATTTTATTGATAATCAAAAACTGAGGAGGCAAACGCAAAGTTGTTGACGTTTTGCTTTTTTTTTCCAAACAAACCTACTAATTGGACTAACAAAATTTTAGAAAATCTAGAATTTTGAGTTTGTTTTTTAAAATAACTGTATACATGTATATATTTTTGGACAATAACTGTATACATGTATATATTTTTGGAAAACCCACATCATTCGTAATAAATACGGGGTGTCCCATTTAAAAAAACATAAAGTAGGGTTCGATAACTTTTTGACCTGATCTCGTATACTTCTTCTGAAAGCGTTCTTTTTGATAATTCATCAGAGAGCTGAAATACGAGGGGTGTCTGAAAATGCAAAATTTTCAAACATGACCTGTATCTCAAAAATCAAAAGGGCTATGAAAATTCTGCTTGTGCCATCTTTAATTTCACAAAAAATGACACAATGTTGTGAAAACCGCAACCCTCTATCTTTAAAAAAAAGGGAGATACCCGGCAAAAGTGCCGAGAATGGGATACCCTATACAATTACTAGTTTAAATAATTAGCATATTCTTAAAAAAAACGAAAAATCTAATTTATTTACTACGTACTCTCCGGTTGCATTCAAAATATGTATTAAGTAACTTTTAGTACGTTTTTAGCATCTATAATATTTAAATAATGTACCATTTTAAAGGAAACGAAAAAAAAAATATGTATATATATATATATATATATATATATATATATATATATATATATATATATATATATATATATATATATATATTAAATCTCCTTAAAAAAAGAATAGGTACAAAAATTTTCAAAATCTGTCCTACATTTTTTACTTATTACTCGTCAAACTGTTTTGCAATAATTGTATATTTTGATTATCTTTGATATAATTAAAAGTAGATATACTCGTGTGGGTTTTTTCTCGCTATTTTTAATTAGAGGTAATTGAGTTAATAAACAAACTGCTTCAAAGGTGTATCAACGTGACACGATTGTGCGAAAAGTAGAAACCAGGCAAGGTGTAGTGGGAGGTGCCGTGCAATATGCCGTCCGCTGTTATGAGCGCAGATATGTATTATGCAAATCTGAGATGGCTTTAACTTGGGCGGTATTCACGAATCAAAGATGTGACCTATTTATGAATAGCGTAAATGATTTCGATATCAAAAATGTTTAGTTTCATTTATTTTTATTTAACGAAACAAAACGCTAAAAGGGCCATTGCGGGGCCTTATTTTTTGGGGAGCCCTAGGCTTCAGCTCGCTCACCCTAATAGGAGATCAGCACTTGTTGATATCTTTATCTTTAAAAACAAGAGAGACAATTTAGAAAAAATACAAGAGGCAGTTTATTTCTAGTAACTTCATTTATGTGCTTATGTTTTCTTATTTCCAACACATTACTTCTTATAACGAG
Organism: Kuschelorhynchus macadamiae; assembly: GCA_030620095.1. NCBI lineage: Eukaryota > Metazoa > Arthropoda > Insecta > Coleoptera > Curculionidae > Kuschelorhynchus > Kuschelorhynchus macadamiae. The sequence goes on along the minus strand of JAUTXW010004145.1, from coordinate 538,915 downwards.
ATTTTTCCCAATTTTATAGATTATTTTTAAAGATATAGGTTTTAAACCATAGCATAATAATCAGCAAGAAGGAAGACAAAATTTTAATTATTTTATATATAACATTTTTTCATCTTTTAAAATAAAGATTGTAGGCAAAGTAAAACATAAACAGAAACCCTGAACAAACTCTTGGAGTAGATTTTGAAAGTATATGAAATAAAATAAAAATAGTTATTAAACTTATAGAGGAAGAAAATACCTAAAATCTGATTTTTTTCATCGTAGTGATAAATGTAGACTCGAAAAAATGTGTTTTTTTTTTTAAATAAACATATATTGTTTTGGTAGAATTCGTATAGAAACACCACTTTTTTCCAACGTCCTATAGATCTAGATAACTTTTACACCGCGAACTTTTTGAAAAAAAATCGCCTTCTATTGATTTAGAATAGGTATAATAGTTTTTAATAATTTTTTTTTATTTATTTACTTAATTAGGCAAAAAATATATTGTCAAACTTCAATCTGGACCACGTCTGATTGAGGGGGTTCTAGTAGGGATAAAATCAATCAAAATTTAATTAAACAGCTAAAAAAGATCAAGTTTTACGAAATTTTCCGCATATAGGCTTTTTTCCAACTTAATTTGCAATGGTAAAGTTTATTCAAAATTATCCGTAATTTTCGTTATACTTGTTATATTTTTGCTGAATATTGATATAGAAAAAAGCCACATGAATTTGTTACCATAATAAGCAGTATAAAAATGATACCATCGAGTGGGTGAGGCAAGTAGCATCCCTGCTCCACCTTGGCTATAGCCTATGTATTAATTAACCAAATTGGCTGTAATCAGTCGAACTAGAAATGTAATATAGAAAATGTTGTATCTCGTATAGCAAATCGGGCAAATAGAACCGTAATGAACTCCAGTAATTGCAAAATTCCGTCCGCTTTATTTCCGCCACAAAGAAAGCGTCTGGCGCTCGTTTATCCTCCCCTAGAAAAACCTGTCCATGGCTATTCACCTCATCAGTTCCGATTCGACTTGCACGCGCCTCATCCCCCGTCCGGTATTTCGAGTTCGGTGCCAATTCGACGTAACACTTTCGGATCCTCAGGGGGGTGAATGACTCTGCTACATTTATTTATGCCAGGGCATTAATGCAAGGGTGCATAGTCAAATAATATCGGGTGACTCATGCTTTAAGCAAACGTTTTAAGCGGAAGGCTGATACGTGTTGCTCTTGATAGAGGTATTGGATATATCATTTACAAGTAAATCCAGTACTGGTTTATTTAATATCCGTTCAGAAATACAGCAAAGAAAATTTACAGGAGCTTTGGAATTTCTACATACATTTTCATTATATTTCATATAATAACAGAAATAAGACTCTCTAAATTAATTTTCCTCATAAAGCTTGTTATCAGGTTTAGTCCATAGATTGCATGGCCCTCTCTTTGGTTTTGGCCTTAATTGGCAACAAAATGTGTATTGAAAATTCGCAGTACAATAAACGGCATTATTTTTAGTTTTTAATTAAACTTTATTTATTTCAAATATTCTATTATTAGTTGAAAAAGAAATTATAGTATCTAAAAATAGTTCTATATGCTTAATTTTACTGATCCATAAAAATTTTCTTACAGATCACCATTTTTTTCTAGTACTGAATATTTTAAATTGCGGGGGAGCCTGCCCCCTCTCCCCGCAATTTAAAATATTCAGTACTAGAAAAAAAATGGTGATCTGTAAGAAAATTTTTATGGATCAGTAAAATTAAGCATATAGAACTATTTTTAGATACTATAATTTCTTTTTCAACTAATAATAGAATATTTGAAATAAATAAAGTTTAATTAAAAACTAAAAATAATGCTGTTTATTGTACTGCGAATTTTCAATACACATTTGGGAAATGTTGCCAATCATCACTAGGGCCAAAACCAAAGAGAGGGCCATGCAATCTATGGACTAAACCTGATAACAAGCTTTATGAGGAAAATTAATTTAGAGAGTCTCATTTCTGTTATTATATGAAATATAATGAAAATGTATGTAGAAATTCCAAAGCTCCTGTAAATTTTTTTTGCTGTATTTCTAAACGGATATTAAATAAACCAGTACTGGATTTACTTGTAAATGATATATCCAATACCTCTATCAAGAGCAACACGTATCAGCCTTCCGCTTAAAACGTTTGCTTAAGGCATAAAATTTAGAAAAAATTATGACATTGATTACGACTTTGAAAACTATCACCATTTTTAAGGGCATAGAAAACTAACAGGCAACAATGAACACATATTGTCAAGTTGGATAGGACCCATCCCGGGTTGTGTTCCACGGAGTAATTAAGTAAGAAAATATTTTTAAGGCTTAACAAAGTTTTTAACGAGTCAATTAAGAAATCATGATTCTTGGAATTAGATCGTGTCAAAATGGAATTACTTTCCGCCCTTTCGCCTTCGATTACATGGGGCATCTTCAGGAATCTTTACTTGTGTAGTAAAGATTGAAAATTATATTAATTTTGCTTTTTGTTTATTGTACATATATTTATATATGTAGTGTTTCAATCTCGTATAGTAAAGATTCCTTTTTTTGAAGTGTTTTGAAAATTTTATTAGTCTCCCTTTTTTTTAATTGTATATATATTTATTTATGTAATTCTGTGGATACTTCTTTGGATTCCTAATCAGAAATGAATAAATAAAAAAATATAAACATATTAGAAAACACATTACTTGCCAGAAAGTAAAAAAATGATATTTCAGTGCACTACAAAATTTATTAACAGACCACATCACCTTAACGAACACAATAGTGTACATTGTAAACACGTAAGAAAAGTATAGTAGACTTTGTCAAGATATTGACTTTGACTGATAGCATTGAGGAAGGCCGGTTCTTACTTTATGTAATGTTTATACCACATTGATAGGTTACGAGGTGCCAAAATCAATATTTATTTACACATATTGGAAGTTGGAAACGATAAGATTAAGGTATTAGTGAGAAATATTTTAGTAACTAGTAAAAATGATTCTCAAGAGATAATTGGTTGCTTTTTAGCTCGAGACATATGAGCCGAAATATGTATAGGTGATTAAGTCAAGTGTAGTTTTTCTAATCAAACATGATAATGGTGTGGATGATGTTATTGATAACTATACAATTTGGTACACGGTGAGTGAGGTCAAAACTATATGGTAAATTATTGTCCCAATAAACTGAAACTTTTCATATCTGTTTATTAGTTTACGGGCTCTGTGAAGCGTTATGTTAGTCGAAATTAATTTAATTTTAGTTAATTTTGATAATCGACGATTTATATTCTACTTTTAACAAAAATGTTTAGAAACTTCATCAAAATAATATAGTTTTTCAGTTTTTTTATATTGTTACCTCAAGGTTTACATTTTTAAATAATTCAAATATCTATGTTCTTGTTTTTATTATTAAACAATAACATTGGCTCTTGTAAAGAATTTTACCCATGGAATTTAACAAATTTAAAATATACATTTGAAAGATTACCTGTTTTTAATAATTCCTATACACAAAAAGTTATGGATGAGGCACTTTTTCAATTATAAAAAAAAACTTTTAGTTAATTTTTTTGATAAAAACATATTTTTCACAAACTTAATTTATGAACTACGTAAAAGACTGATTATATTATAATGCTTTATAACACAAAAATGATTATTTCTAACTAAAAATTAGAAGTTATTATTATATATTATAGTTTTTAAACATAATTACAGTTTTTTTGCTGGGGATATTGATCTTTATAAATTATATAGGAAAAACAAAATGCATTTGTGGGTTGTGGAAGGTTTATATTTTTAAATAATTCAAATATCTATGTTCTTGCGCTGTCACGTTTTATTATTAAACAATACATTTTGTGATATTATATTGTAATACAATACAATAATGAACAATGCAAGATAGCCTTTCTTCAAATTGTCATATTAAGGAATATAACGCGTTGGAACACAGTGAAAATTTTTTTCGGTTTTTTTAATAGAAAAAGTGGTTCATCCATTTCTTTTATTTTCTTAAAACAATTAAATGAAGGTAAACTTTCTATTTTATATTAAAAAATTATCAAATTCCGTGGGTTTAATTGTTTACAAATATATATACTGCTCCAGTAGTAAAATATATATAAAGTATATTTAAAAACATGACAATTATTTTCATGCCATCGTCATTTGTGGCGTTTCCGCCATTAGTCATACTTCTTATTTGACATTCTAAACTACGTACACACTTACAACAATATATTGTATTGCAACTTAAAGGCGGTAAAAAGACTTTTGGTTCTTGTAGTTTTTTTACAGTTATATTGCTGCTTAGCATTTCAAATGATTAATGAATTGGTGCCGAATTAGCACCAGACTATATAATCATTTATTTATCTCAGCGATATAAAATAAATATTTTCATCTTAATGTACTAAACATTTTCTTAAAAGTAAAAAAACATGCGCAATTTTTTTAATATTCTGATCTTTAGGGTAATGGGTGCTGGCTAAGCAACAGGTCTATATAAGATGACCGATGCCCAGGTTGGCATCAAGTTACAATCTTTTAAGAAAATTGCGTGTTTTTTTAACTAGTTCGTTATATGTAGATCAGTGTCGAGGTTATATAATTTGTTTGTTCAACTAAGCCGTATATTTTGATGTTTTAAGTATGTCTTACTTTGTGCACTCTTACTGCAACCAAAACTAGGCAAAATACTTTTCAAATGTATTTAAATCCTAAATACTATAAACTTGCTGTAAAGGATTTATACATTAATTACTTTTCTAGCAAAAAAGTATTTATCAGTTAAATACAAAAAGTATTTAATTACATTTTTGGATGTCAATCCTTTGTGCACCTACAAATTAACATGAAAAAAAGGAGTGCTATACAACATATTAATAACATAATAGAAATAAATAATAGCACAATAGAAATATGCGAAAGTTGAAATTATTCAAAGTAATGCTTCTTTCTATACTTCATTTTAAATCTGCTCTCTCAGTGCCAAATACCTAAATAATTTATTTCCAAAAATTTATAACAGGCAACATAAAATAGAACATGCAAAAAAGTACTTCGATCATTTCCAGTGATGGTCTGAGTTTCTCGTTGAGACTTAATTATTCAATACTCTTATTTTAACTCTTTGATTTTGGAAATGTATCTTATCGTAGCTAATTAATTGAAAACATTTTAAGATTTATCCAAAAAGTTCAAAATACTTGTAAGATATTTTCTTAAAATACTCGTATTTTGGTTTTATTATTAGCAAATCAAGGTAAATTACAATCATATAAATCTGACATTATCAATAGAATCTTAAAATCAGACCAACCACCTTACTTAAGAAAACTTTTTAGAGCACAATATAATATTCGTCACAAGAAATCTTGATGATTTTACAAGTCCCCAACACAAAATATTAAATTTTCAAAAATCATTTAGTTTTATAGCCAAACAAATGAGAATTTTCTTTCAAATAACACACAATTTGTCAGGAACAAAATTCTGGTTGAACAAAGAAGCTTTGTTTGGGGCTTGTGATTAAACTCCTAATAAATAATTACATCATTTATATTTAGGGCAATTAGTTGGTTAATATTTCTCAGGGACTTGAGCTGAATTTCTGCAGGCCTTCCATTCGTGTTTCTCGTATCTCAATAAAACTTTATTTTTGCGTTGCTTGTTTTGGGGTCCATGCGCATGGAAATGTACCCATTTATATATATATATATATATATATATATATATATATATATATATATATATATATATATATATATATATATATATATATATATATATATATATATATATATATATATATATATATATATATATATATATATGTATATATATATATATATATATATATATATATATATATATATATATATATATATATATATATATATATATATATATATATATATATATATATATATATATATATATATATATATATATATATATATATATATATATATATATATACTGTGACGTGGATGTGGCTATGAATCAATTTTAAATCGGTATGGCAATGCTTATTCGTCAGCTAGTCTTTTAATTTTATAATTTATATTTATAGAAACATTTTTTGACATATTATCAATCATTATACTTAATTGTTATTTTTGAACGAACTTAATTCAATAATTTAGTTCGAATTTTTAAATTCATAGTTGCTAGGAATCATTGGAATGCGAGTAATAAAAATGATCACACATTTTTTTACATTTGAAATCCTGTCATCCGAATAGAACTCCATTGCACATTTAAACACGATCAAACGCGCCGCCGCAATTGGGAGAATGACGTATTCAAAATTAATACTTGTATTTCGTTGCTTGCTCCATGACAGATCTTTTCATTTCTAGTGTGTGCTCTTACCAATAATTATAAATATTAATATTGAATTATCTTGCTTATACCAATCTTGCAGAAATAACGGCTTCGAGTCCCACTTGAAGCCGTACTTTTTAATTTTCTAATTGCTTTAATTCTGCTTCCCAAATCCTAGATGTGTCCTGTCAAAAATGCGAAAATGTCAACATTTAAAACGGAAACATTTTGTTTGGATGCTAAAGATCCCTCTTTCCATTAATTTTGTTTTAAAGATGATACGCATCCATCATTTTATACGTCAGGGCTGTCATTTTTACGTCAAAAAGTAGTTTACTTTCGTTATTAGCTGAATAAAAAAAAAAGTGGGTCAAAAACTAGATGGCGGGAGGGGCATTAAAGACGTGCACTGCCGTGTGCACTTCATAAATTCAAGAATTTTCACATTAAAAACCTTATGACATAAGTAAAAACAAATGATTCACGTCTGGCGTGACTTTTTTTTTTAATTTAACAATTCAATACTATAGCTCAAGAACGCCTCTAAGAAGTCGTTATATATAACAATTGAATATCTCTCACATCCGTTCTAAAATTGAAATCGAATGTAAGACGCTTTATCTAGCAATTTGATTCTTCAGTTTGTGTCAAATGACGCTTGTGTGATCAATAAATAAATTACAAATTGACATACTGTATTTGTTTTACATAACACCAGTACGTCTTTATCACAAATGTGTAAAAATAGTTTAAATTTGGCACTTTTCAAAAACAGCCAAGGTCCGAATTTTCTTATGCTTCAATCCATTGTACGCCGCCGGAAAGCTCGTCGGGCACGAGAACAATTTATTGCTACCTCCACCAAGTTGTACAGAAACACTTTTTCGGAATATGTTCAACTTACACAAATGTTAGAATTTGCCGAATTTCAACTTTTGTATCTCCTCTAGAATTATAGATTATATATTCAACTCCTAGAGTTTTCAAATATTCGCTTTTTAAGATCACTATACAATTTCCTATTGGAATAGTAATTTGTGCTAATATTTAAACGGAAAACTCTAAAATATAAGTTTATATTAAATGTGTTTAAAAACAAGTATGTCGATCTGTGCTAAAATTAACACTTTATTATTTAAATACTTGGAACATATTAAAATCAATTTTGTATTTAAATACGTAAAAGTATTAAAGTACTGATAATGTATTTAAATTACCTTTTCATGTAATTAAATATATTTTTAATTACTAATTCCTAAATACTTTTCGAAAGTATTTGATATACTAAATACTAAATCCTTTTTGTCTTGGGTATTTAATTAGAGTATATTTAAATACTGAAAAATAATTTAACAGCAAAAAGAATTTAAAAAAGCAAATAGGGTTCAGCTCTGACTGCACTCTTACGATAATTTTATTAAAATAAGGTTATTGATGATGATTATAATTGAATAGTATCTATTAATTATTCTAGAGCCTACTACCAGTAGTAGTAATAGTAATAATAGTAGGTCGAATTAGCTCTTACGACTTATTCCAAGAGCTCACTCCACTATCTACCCAACTATTGGCGCTTTCTAAAACCTGCCAGATCTATTCGTATGGGCCTGGATATTTTTCCAAAGAAGACCCTTGACTATATCACTCTACCTATAAGGGGACTGATAATCCGTCTACTTATTATGAGAATCCAGCCCGTTTTGGCTTTTGAGGTCCCACAATGAAATCCTTTTTATACCTTCTAACAACTCAAGTTCTAAGGGGTATACTAAAACCGCATTCAAATATTATAAAATAGTATTTTACTCAATGGTTAAGGTTTGGCTAAGAACTGCACTTTATATAAAACGATTTTTTCTTGGCATGCTTTTTTAATGGATAGAAAAACAAAAAACATAGGTCGTAAAATAGTTCGTTTCTAAGGTATATGTTGCTCCTATTTTTATTTTTGCGAAAATCTGAGTGTGACAGATAGCGTCAGTGGCCTGCATTAAAACATATTCTCATTTTTTTTCTCGCTTGATCAAAAAACCACAGGTACAATTTCCCTGCAGTTTTCCTAGGTAATTAAGAAAAAACATCCATTAGGGAAAAATCAGTGGCATTTAAATTTATTTTTTTGTAATAAATTTTGACTTGCTATTGCGCACATTTATGGTGGAAATATATAATAAAGTTTTAGTGATAAACATATCTCTTATCATACCTATTTATGCTTACCCAAACGCATGGCAATATCTTAATAAATATTAAAAAACAATAAACATATTTCTTTAGCAACTAACTCCTGAGACATGATTGACAGATCAACACTAAAAATAAGAAAGTGGTAAAAGTAAAAATGTTGTGTTCAGTTGTTTGCAAACAACTTACTAAGTGCACGGCAAGAAAGGTTTAAATTTTTCACTGAAATATATTAAATAATACTTATTATCAGTAGCTTCTGTCATCAAACCGATCCAAAGTTAAACATAGAAAACATTATTCTTGTTTATCTAAGAAAAATATTAAAAAAACCCTAATCTTAGTCAAATTTTTGCAATTAAATTTCCCATAATTAAATAACTTTTGAGTATACCCCTCACTAATAATGGATAAACTTACATCACAATTATTATTGTTATTAATAGACATTTTTTATCAAATTGTAGTAAGGGTGCAGTTCCAAAGTAAGGCAGACTCAGAAGGTACAAAGACGCGATAGTAAAATGCTTCACTACCATATTAAGTTTTCCATCTCAAGTAAAAATGAGAGATACCTAAAATTTCGAAAACTTCAATTAGTCAAGGTAAACGCAACTTATAAAGATTTCACGACAATAAAGAGGAAAATAATATAAATAATTTATTTTTAGAGTATCCGGCAAATATCAATGCACAATGAAATCCTTCGAAGTAACTTGTATTGGAATCAACGGCGATGAACTTCCGGCAGATGTGTCTGTAACGTTAAATAAAACAGATATTGTAAGCCTTAATGTGACAAATGGACAAATTCCTACTATTTCACCGACAACATTTAAAGATTTTACCAGTTTACAAAGTTTATTTGTTATAGATTCAGGAGTCGCAAATATAGAAGACAAAGCTTTTCTATTCTCTTTAGATCTGCAAGATTTATATTTAAACAATAATGGTTTAGCCGAGTTCAACTGGCGATCTTTATCGTCTGAAAACAGGTTAAAATCTTTAGACCTCTCATATAATCTTTTAAACGACTTTTCCAACTTTAATGTCAGCTATTTTCCAAGTCTTGGCTTGTTAAATTTGGGAAACAACTTACTTACTTATTTGCCAGTAAGTATTCTTAAAAAGTTGGAAGAACAAAATGAGTTTTATCTCATAGCGCACAATAACCCTTGGAATTGCTCCGATCCAAATTGGTCGGAGTTTTTAACAGATAAATTAATTAGTGCATTCTGCATAAATAAAACGTTCAATTACATTCCAAAATCACAATCCCCTGACATTTCAGAAATTTCAACCGAAATTTTATTTGATATTGATCAACATTTCATAGAAAACGAATCTGAAAATGAAACAGCCCGTGAAGCGAATACAAACAAAACAAAAAAACAAGAAGAATGTGAAAAAACTAGCTGTACCAAATGCAGTTTTTATTATTGTTTATTATGGTTCTTCTGTGGAATATGGGTTGGCATTATCGTTGGAAATATTGCTAGAATACGAACTTTAATTTGTACGAGACCTATTACATATGCCGATAAACACACACAATGTGGTAAGTAGGTTTACTCCTAGTTAAAACTTATAAGTAGGGTTCGAAACCCAATAATATTTTTCACCATATGATTTTCTGTTTTTTTTTTACATACTTAGACGAGTTTATGAATTTTCGGCTTTTATTTTATAGTGATCGGTTCTTGTACAGGGTGGCGCATTTTCGATACTTCTTTCTGGCAAAACTGTACGTGCTACATAGAAACTGATTGAACATTTTCAAGTTCGATTTATGATTGAGCTACGGGGTGTTTTCGAAAATTGGCAGTTTTTGATAGGATCCTGTATCTCACTTATTATTGATGATAGAAGAAAAAAGTAAATTTGTGCTTTATGAAGTTTTTCCATTTTTTTTGTTATTGTTATTATAGTAACAACTGATAAAACACAGATCTGACGTTAGGTTCAACGTGTTTATAATATGAAATAATCTTGGCTCGTAAAATAATCATTTAATAATTTCTGATACTCCAAGATTGTGACGTACAAATATTATTTTATTAAAATTGGAAACTTTGCCCCTAAATAAAAGACACTTTCTGGAAGAGTTAAGAGTAAACCTAAGCCAGCAATTTTCCCAAAACAAATATTGTCAACACATCGTCTCAAACTTTTAGAAACTTCAAACACTTCAAACTTAGGACAACCTAAGTAAGATTCAATATTTATTTGTTAATCGTTTCTTGGTTTGCTACAGTAAAGTTAATATAATCGCAGCTCTAGATATAATAGATATATGTTTCTTTTTCTTTTTATGTAAATGACATAAAATTTTGAGTTATTGGTTTTGTGAGAATGAAGTCCCTTTAATTTTTACTTCCCTCGTATGGGGGAAGTATTATGCTCACGAAAAAATCATCCTCCCATATCATTGCGTTTTTGGATCCACGGACCTCTCGATGGAACTCGAAAAACATGCTCTCTCATTTCCGTCGGTCGGACGGTCCGTCGTTCTGTCTGACATGACATAGCCAAAAAAACTACTTATCTGATAGGCTTAAAATTTTGGCCAAAATCAAGGGTTATATGGGGATGAAATGCTTACATTTTGCGAAAATCTAATATGGTAGAACAAAATGACAGCTTCACAAAATGTAAATAAATCGTTATTAAGAAACTACTTATCGAATGGACTTCAAAATTTGCACAAAAATAAAGTGTGATATATGAACTGGTAAAATGTTTGTCTAAATCCACTTTGGCGGAACAAAATGGCGGCCTAATGAAATGTTCAAAAATTAAGTACCAAAAAGCTACTTATCCCGTTATAAAATTTTGCAGAAAAAAAAAGCGTTATATAGGTATAGACTAGTAAATTTTTAGTGCGAATCCTATACGGCAAAACAAAATGGCATCCTGATAAAATATTTAAATACTCGGTAAAATTCCATTTCCTGGAATAAAACCTCTTTTTATTGATGCGCTTCCAATCGGTCTCAAAGTCAGTTAACTGTGAATATTTACAAAGGTGGTTCCATCAGCTAACTTTGGATGTTTGTAAATATAGTGTCAAGGTTCCATCGTTTTAAACACGTCATATTTAAGATTACTCGCTGAACGATTCCATCTTAGAAAAAGTAGAAACTGTAAAAGTCTTGGGAGTGCTATTGGATTCTGAATTTACATAAGTTAAGCACATAATGTGACGAATAAAGCAATGAAACTCTTAAGCTTTATTATAAAATCTTTTCGAGATATCAATAATGTGCATTCTCTAAGAGATGTCTTTTGTGTCGTGGTACGATCTGGATTTGAGTGTGCTTCCACTGTGTGATCGGCATACTACACAATGTCATATAGATCAGGCATATTGCATTTAGACTCCATATATCCATCGATAATATTAATTACTGTTCTATACGCATTATCCCCCTTATTGTTATATAAAATTCTTAACAACGTTATTAAGTCACCTTCACTCTTTTGTAAAATAAACTATCATATTCCTGTCAGATCAACAAGACACGAGCAACTATTTCGGAGTTTCACAGGATAAACTATGGCCTAAGCATTCCTATGAACAGAATATGCAGGTATGACAATACGCTACCAAGTCATATTGATTCGTTTGGTAAAAGTTTTCCAAAATTTATATGGACTTTGAAAAAATGTAATGGCTGGTATTAAACTATTGCTTCGACATTCATAATTATTTCCTACTTAATCTAATATTTTTTTAATATATATATATATATATATATTTTTTACTTGTTTTATATTTAGCACTTGCTTTATATTTTGTAACATTTTAAATGGTTATTTCGTTAATCTTTTCTATCTATTTTCTTTATTTAATCAGGCACCTTTCCATAAGCATCCCAAATGGCTCCCGACGACCGAGACTTCTTATATCATCGAGAACACAGCACCGTGGAGTCTGCTTCCATATCAGTTTCAAAAATCAAATGCACTGATACTTTGTATCCTCCCTCGAGGACGAAGTGTCCTTAATAAGAACAATAGACTAAACAAATTTCAACTTATAACACATTCTTGCAGAGTCGTCTAAGCTGAGAAGTTATGTAAGGATAGTTTCTTTGACTAGTGTTCAAAAATCGATATATTCACTGAATTTTTCGAGCCGTCATATTCTCAGCTTCCGCAATATGACATGCGTACTTGTCATGGCGATTGTCGATTCAAGTTTGTCTGTGCCTAAATATTATTTAATTTCACTTTAGTTTCTAGTTATGGTATGGTGATTCATTATGATCGACCCAAAATACATTTGAAAATATTTTTTTTGCAGAATATTCGCTAGTGGAGCAACATATGATGTCTGGAATTTTTGATTCAAGGAGTCACAAAATAACACCTGTTAGCAATTTGGGCCTCTCAGTGCAAAGTAAAGAAAAGGAGAAGCAGTAAACAAGTCATTATTAATAGCATTATTGTAAAAAGTATATACATTTTTGTTTTACAAATCTCAGTGGCAGTAATCGTAAATATAATTTCCAGTATTACATATAATAAGGATTTATATATATATTTTGTATTTCAATAAACGATTTTCTGTTTTATTCTAAGAATATTAAAATGTTTTTTGTATAGTACTAAAATAATTCTCATGATATTGAGAGCTTTGAACTTAGACTGTATTATTAAATTATTAAATGTGGTTTGTACAAAACTGAAAATAATGCATAATATTCATTAGTGTGGCAACTAACAGACTTTTATACTTTAAAGTATCCTCGATAAATAATTTTTAAACAATAGAGATATATTAAACAACACCGCATCAATACATTAATGTTCCAAAAACTCCAACTTTAAAACATATTGTCAGATTTGGAGACTACAGCGGATTTTGATAGCGATTACTAGTAATATATATTTTGTTTCTTGACAAAACTCTATCATTGAAAGTAAGTTTTGGCAGATATAACTAAACGATTCACAATAGCGGTGTCTTCATGCAGTTAGTTAGCGATGCATAGCGGTATCGACTTCTACACGCACTTCCTTGGCTCTATCCAAAAGTAACGTGCTACCAGGATTTTGTATCAATGACCTAGGATCACTTTTAACATAAAACTTTTCTCTACCCTTTGGGATTATGCAATTTATAGGATTTTGTGTATAACATCTAATATCCAAGCTGACATCCAAAAACACAAGTGGGTATCGTTTTCCTATCTGGCACCTTGTTTAACATTACAGTAAAGTTAAAATGGGTTTTACGTTTTACGTAAATAGAAGAGAATGAACTAAACTTGTTTGGTTTTAAAAAGAGAAAACAAAACGTGATGCTACGACACGACGCACGGTCTAGTATTATTGATACATTTATTCTCCTCTATATATACTTCCATACTTATATTGTGTACCTACTTGATGAACCTAGTAAGTTAAATTTTAAATATGTTAGTCAGCTTAATACCACCCTGTATTAGAATTAAGTTATAAATAAACTAAATAAAACTAAAACACTTGAACACTCCTTATTGCCTATTCTGAAATACTATAACAAACTAATACTATACTAAAACTAAATTTTGATACTTCTTTCGAAAAAATGTCTAGACTATATCAACTATTTCACGGTTTGTCCGAAGGCAGTTATTCCTATGGCTTGTAAAATTATACATGCCAGCTTATAAATTATAACAATATTAATTTGTACATATCATACGTTTATAGTTTTTATACAAAACTTTTACTTATTTTAAACTAACCTTCTGCGATATTCAGGATTGTTTTTTTAACAATACCCCTAAAAGAATTTTACTTTGCTCGGTTATTCTATTAATTATATTCTTCCGAAAACTATTTAGATCGGTCATGTACAATCGCTGGTTCACCTCGGTCAGCACTTAAGGTTTGTCCGTCCCGCTTTCTTGCACAATAACCACAGTGAAATCAATCACAATACACTTGCAGATGGCTTACAGAGTTTACGAACAGAATTTTCCAGACAATTACCTTGAATGTATTTTCTTCTTTTTTTACCACTGAAATGAAAAATACATAGCTTTTTCTCCGAATTGAAATTTAGAACTACAAAAAATCTTTAAACTTTCCGAGAAAAACGTAGCTTAACTTCTCGATATTTAAAGATTATTACTTAGCTCGAGAGTATATATTCACTGTTCATGTTAATCATTATATTTGCCAATGTTTTTGTAAAATGAAAAAATCGTAACAGAATTAAAGAATCACACTTAGAAAATTGCCTACAAGTTACTACTTTCGATATAAAACTGAATGTTTAGCTCCTTACAAGAAATAACAAATCACAGTTGTCCCATAAATCTTGCTCTTTTTAAATAATTTTTAAAAATATTTAATACTTACTTTCGTTGCTTTATGAGTAAATTTTATAAGTTGCAAATTATATTTTTATATATTTGTTCTAGGATTCTTTCTATAACAATTAGGTGTTTTTATTTTAACCCACTAACGACTCTTCATGGCCAGTTCTTGCCTGTGCACCTTTTTATTACCCATATAAATAAAAAGTGAAAACAATAAGCTAAAAACAATTTGATGCGATTGTATTATGTATATTTGTATAATACATCAAATTTTAGTGTCTAGAAAAATGTACAAGTCAATTAATATGGTAGGCGTTTTTAAAACTATTATTCTTGTGTATTTTAAGATATGAATATTTTTATTTAATATTTTGCAATATAAGAAGTAGATAATTAAAAACACATATTTAAATGTTTATTTAAATCTATGATAAATACACTGCCATACATTTATAAATCGACGCGTGTCTTTAATTATTATGTTTCAAGGACCTTGCTATTTGTGCGTATCTACTTTCCAAAATGACAGACTCCCTCGAAACATCTTTGAACATTTCGTATTCGTCTAATTCAAATAAATCCTTATCTTTTTCGCTGTTGTATTTTATTTCCACACTAAAAACAGATGATTTTTCCGTATTCAATTTCTCCTTAATTTCTTCACTCGCTGTAAAAAACGTTTGTAAGATTTCTCCAGATTTTCGATTTGTTTGTGAAAAAATATTGATGCAACTGGTAGAGTCCTCTTCGGACTGCGATAATGTTTCAAATGAAGTACTCAAAAATGTTTGTGCCTCTGTCGAAGATTTTGATGCGTAGAGCGGCGATTTTATTCTGTAGGGAGACGAGATATATTTAGTCAATCTTTTACTATATTTTCTCGCCCACATATTGTATCGACGATATCGACGAAAACCTAGATCCGTTTTTCTAAATTTAGTATACTCTCTTGTCGCTTGATTTGATTTACTACAACATGAATCTGACTCTGAGGGACTGCCAAACCTTGTTACGGATATACTTTTACTCCTACAAGGTTCGAAGGTGGAATCTGTTTCAGGAAGCGCTTGCTCTACCTGAAAAAATTAAATGTAAAATAATAATATTCGAATAATGTAATTATTGAACGGAATATGAAACATTTTTGAAAAATACGAGAGTAAGTGAACATGAAGTTTTTACATAGAATCGTTAGGTACTTATTTAATTTAATTAACGTAATAAGGAAAATTAGTCACAAAAAGGGTAAAGCATTGAAAAAGTTCCGATCAAATTGGATTTTTGTGAAGATCTTTATCGTGATGTTCTAAGTTTATCTTAATTAGTACCCTAAATTTGAACCATGGGTTTTTTGTTTTAAGGGATGTTTGTTAAAGTAATGAAAAAATATACTATAGCTTAAAAAATTCTGTACAAGTTTATTATTTTTTGAATAGAATCAATCGTTTTTGCAACACCTTGCTTTTTTGAGCAAAAAAAAAGTTTTCTTTTATAAACCGCCGCAAATTCAATAGATTTTAGCACTATAGTTAAAACAAACGTATTAATGTAAAAAAAAAACTATAAATACGCCTTTACCCGGAACTTCTTGTGTAGCAAATTCTACCACACTGACACACATATTGCACATATTACATAGTTTTATCAAACAAGTAGTTATTTGATAATACGTTTATAAATTGTATTTAAATTGAAATTATTTTCTTTTTAATGATAGAAAAAAAGCTTCATTATGAGAAATGTTCGTTTAAATATGCTTTACCTATTTTCACCCGAAATGTCATAATGAAACTTTCCTTTTATTAAAAAAAGTGGGATGTGTTACAAGTGATATAGTACGTAAAATATGTTAAAATCAAATATCTATAGGAATATATGAGCTGTATTACCTGAGTGTGATAAAATTTGTTACGCGGGAACTTCCAGTTAAACATCAATTTATGGTATCCCCACTAGGTGTAATCCACATCAACATACAATAAGGAAAACCATCTTAATTATTAGATCTTTTTCGTGGGATCTATTATAATTAAAACTTAGTCATCTTTTC
Organism: Kuschelorhynchus macadamiae; assembly: GCA_030620095.1. NCBI lineage: Eukaryota > Metazoa > Arthropoda > Insecta > Coleoptera > Curculionidae > Kuschelorhynchus > Kuschelorhynchus macadamiae. Next base: position 521,998 of record JAUTXW010004145.1, on the reverse strand, counting down.
CTGGGTCTATTTTTATCGATATCACAATTAATTTCTTTATCAGAAGCTTCAACGTTTACACATGATTGCTTTCTGCTAACTATATTCAGCTCGCATTTCAGCATTTAGTGCAGTTGTAAAATATATTATTCAACTGATCAGGAGCCGGCGACGAATGACTTTGAATGGCTGATATATTGTTGTTATAAATTCATCCCGGTCTCTAAAATTTAACTCATTGACCTGTAGATAGACTATAAATAAATGCTGTTGTGATGCCCTGAATGTGACTGGTAGATTCGCCTATGTTACTACTTCCAAGGAATTTTAAAAGAATATTTTTGATAATTACGCTTTGTAATTTATGTGTGGTAGAACTTTTAATGAGTAAATATTTACTTCACGTGCCACCAACGGCATAACAAGGATACTATGATCCCTATCTTGAACATGTCCTGCAATATCAAAAGCGCAATGATGTATTTTTGTCAAACGATGATTGCGGTTTTACTCTTGTCAGAGCTCATTAAGCCGTAGACTAGCGAGCCTCGTGTAAGTAAAAAGCGAAAAAAAAACTCCGCTGGCTAATACTACGATCCACATTGATACTGTTAGCTGTTGATGTGCACGTTCTAACTGATTTGGTTTTATATTATTTACTATTGAAATCTTATAAAAAGTGCTTATTTCTCTTGATTTGACATACTTCTACCTTTTTGTAGTCTAGAAAACAAAACGTATTTTGTTGAAAAAAGAAGAACTCGCAAAAACTACTGATTCTATGAAAAAAATCTAACAATCTTTTTTTACAAAATTTTATTTATAATTTTACTCATAACTATTTTTCTAAAGAAAATAATAATTGCAAAAAACTAGAATTTACCCTCTAGACCATGGTCCATAGCTCAAAACATCCCAACAAAAATCGGACAATTTTTGAGTATTCTCATCAAACGTTTTTAATGAATTTACATAAATATATTAAGGCAGCTAGGCCCTGTTTCAGGTTTCTTTAAATCCAAGGTACCAGATTAGCCATAGACGTAAGTTTGGGATTGCATGCACTTTTAGACTTTAAATCGTATTGTATTATTACCAAAAATTAGCAACGTATTAAATATATTTTTAATCTTATTCGATACCTCATATTAAATATACAATATGTATTTAAGTTTATTTTTTAAAATATAACGTTGATCTGAGCTGTTTTATCTATTAAGCGATGTAAACGGCCCCTTATGGTCCGGACCTCTAAAAGACGCGCGCGCTTCATGCTGGCTAGTTTAATATTTAAACCACTGTCCACTGTGGGTACTGCTTTTTCTATATTGCATAAAATTAGTAGCCGTGAATCGTTACACGGTAGAACAATGCGTGATTATCGTAAAAACGTTTAATAAATGTGCAGAAAGTTTCTCGGAAACAGTTCGTAGAGTACGTCCTATTTTCGGCCGAAATAATGCACATACGACTGTTCAAAGACTGATAAAAAATATTGAGCAAGGTGGTCCAGTTGAAAATGCAAAATCAACGACCCTCTACTGCCCGGTCTGTTGAAAAGATTGCCGCAGTGATGCCAGCAGATTCAATTGATTGATAGGCTGCGACGTGAATTTGTCAATTGGGTGCTGCAAAACGAAGTCGAGGGCGGTAATTTTTCAAATAAAATCCTGTTTACTGATGAAACTGCTGTAAACAAACGGAACTGTCGGATTTGGGGAGAAGAAATCCTCGCATCCATGAATGCGAATGCATCCTCCAACGAGCCACTGTTTGGTGTGGAATTTGGGCTGACGATATAATTGGGCCGTCCTTTTTCGAGGATGAGGCTGAAACTGCTCTAACAGTGAATGACGAACGTTATCGTACAATGTTAGCTGATTTTTTGTGTCCTGAATTAGACAACAATGTGGAAAATTTATGGTTTCAGCAGGACGCACGGCGCAACGTGTCAGACTGCGTGTGAAACCATGAACTTGTTACAGCTTATATTTCCTAATCGAGTCATATTTTGCAATGGCGATCAAAATTGGCCACCAAGGTTTTGCAATGTCACACCATGCGACTTTTCTGAAATCCCGTGTCTATGTCAACAAACTTGCAATAATTCCCTATTAGAAAACGAGATTCGATACGTCAAAGAGCAAGAGTATGCCAGCGAATTAATCGTAATATGTGTACTTTGTACTACTAATAGAATAGAGACAGTCTTCAAAAAATGTATTTATTTGATTTTATTTATAAATGAAAATATTGAGACAGATAGATAAGGTTTAAACCTCAAAGGGTTGGGATGCAATAAAAGAATTAATCAATTTGTAAAAGGAAAATGTTATTAAAAAAATAAAATATGTAGATTTTTAATACCATAGAAATGTATGCTTTAAACCAAAGCTCTCCATGAATGGTCCGCAAGGGGCATGCGGCACTTATTGTTTTTTTTTGCATAGATTCGAAAGTTTATTCCTGTAGAGATCACTTGTAGAATTCATTGAACGTGGTTTAGCTTTAACTGGCTAAACACAAACACCCCTATTCACTAAAGAGGTTTAAATTTAGACCAAGTCTAACTTGACAGTTATAGGTTTAAGATGACATGTTTAACAATTAAACAAATATTTTTTCTAAATGTCACAATTACAAAATGACAGTGATATAAGCGAAACATAACTGACGAACTAAGAGTTTTAAGTACCATGGCAACTAGACTTTTAAACCTTTTTAGTGAATACGGTGGTTAACGTTTGGACATTGACCCTATTAGTCATGTTGGTTCTTCGATTAAAGACGCTTTTTTGCATTTTTTTCGTTTATCTGCAATAGCAGTTCCATCCACGACTACGGTTTGTAACACAAGCAGGAGATGCATTAGCTGCTTTACGTGGTTAGGTAGAGTGCCTAATGTGATTTAACATGAGCGTTCCTCAACAATGTTGCTTTAATTTGCACGCGAACCTGACCATTTTTTATATTTTTATTAAGAAATTTAAATTGTTTGCTATATAATTGGACACAATTTTACAAAGACAGGAGTGCATCATAATTTACTACTTAGCGCCTGTGAACTTTGAAAACCGATTTTGAGGATGGTTTAGAGTATATAAAAAACATGAATAATTTTAACGCTTGTATTTACATTATAATAAAGCATTTTCTTCAAATAATGGCTAGGGTATCCTCAACTAAAAATTACTATGAATCTAATGAAACCTAATTTCTTTAATAAGTGTATAATAAATATCCATATTTGTAATAACGCCGTCATTTGTAATGTTCGTACTGAAAATGTAGAAAAAGTAATTACCGAATAAAAAACCAATTTATAGGATAAACATTTTAACAATTGCTGCTTTCCTGGAGGAGCATGGTAGTGAGGCAAGAACTGATTGTAAATAGATCTATAAGAGAATAACGAATACGTACAGATAACAATATACCAAATAATCTTAAGGGTTACAAGAAACTTAACAGAAAAAAAAAGTGCTCACCCGAGGCGAATTGGGCCTTGTTAGATTGATAAATCGATTAAGCACTGTAATTTGATCATTTTGATCTGCTATTTTCAATTTAAGTCCCCGTATTTCATCATTCTGGGCTGCTAGCAGTTCTTCTAACTCTACAAATAAATGTTCGACTTTAAAAGAATTAATAAAGCGTTCGATAACTGACTCTGATGTAATACTAAAAATTATTTATTCTATAATGAATTTTTCCAGATATTAAAATTTGGTCAAATAAACGCTTGACTTATACCAAAGATACCTTAATTTACATAGAAACGTAGGCCATGGTAATCAATATAACAATAGTTTGTAAATAAAAAGTAATATTCCACTGCATTCAGTGTGTCCACATATACCAGACAGACCTAACTAGAAGCCTAAAGAGTTTAGGATATTCCTGTTCTAGAATGTAGATATGTTAAAAATATCTATGAAGCATATCTTATTGCCGAAATAAAAACTTGTAAATAGCGAGGGGGTAGTCCTCTGGCGGGGCGTTTTTTGTCAAAGGGCTCTTCATTATGTCCTGCAAAAGTGTTAAGATTGATTCTGGGGTAATAGTCTGAATATGTATTTGCTACATGTGATCATACTGGGGACCCAAACGAGAATATTAGGCCCAGTATGGTCAAATACAGCGGTGTTTGTTTTCTCAAGGAGAGTCGAATATTTCATATGAAGTTGCAATGTAGCTTTCACTTTTGTGACTCTGTTATTGGGATTTTATGCCAGTTATTTGTTGATATGGAGGCTTCGATGTGAATCTGTATATCTATCCGCTGTATATTTGGGTTGTTGAGTGTGATACTGCTTCTACTCAAGAAAATACTTTTGTTCCTTTGGATTTTTACCCATGCATCATCCTTCAAATTCATAAAAATCAAATCAAATTTTCGTGGATTAAATAGTCAAAAAAGGTCACATTCATTATGGGTTTAGATGAAAATAAAATATATTTATAAATTAAATTACAATGATACTAATAATAGCGTTTAGCAGCCACAAAAGTTGCTTTCTCAAAGGACTGTTTGGAAGATTAAAATTACAATACGAATAATGTAAAATGACAATAACAATAACCTTCAAACAAAACCTTGTCTTTTAAGGATTTAATATCTTTGTCTAGCAAGTTTGTTTTGGTAATTTAATCTTTTGACATATTTCTCGTATTCTTGTTTCGTCCATTTCTTTCCTTATTGATTTAGGGAATACTAAGCGATAAAAAAACGAAGATGTTTATAAAAGCACGTATTTGATATTTTGCATGGGTAAAGATCCAACGGAACAACTCTATCCTGAATATAACGAATATAGTATTATTTCTACTTAAGATAATGATATACGTAGATTCCTTTCCCGATCAGCCTCCGCTGCTTGACATAACATGTTATAGCTATTATTTCTTTGATTTATATTTTTTTAAGCTTTGGGTATTTTAAGTTAATATGTAATTCGAAAGAACTAGTAATTTACATCAACTTCCTAAACAGACTTCCTGTAATTCTAACGAATCATGGAAAACATACATAAAGCTTGTTACAACGTCAAAAGAAAGGCAATTTCGTAAATACTATAGCAATTTAAAAGGCCGATAACAAATAAAATTTGCGTGTCTGTCAAAGACTTCAGGTAACTCGAAGATTTATTGCCTATAACGCTTTAATAAAACATTGAATATTATTTTTGAAGCAAATGACTTTAGAAACAGCTTAACTCTTATCAGCCTAGGAAAAATATTGTTTTGATAATTTTCTATGGTTAGTTTTATTAAAAATTAATAATTAAATCAATATTCTTTATTTTTATAACAAGTGCGAATCATCACACAGATTTTTTTAAAATTATATATTTTTTTTACTAGATCACTTTGTCAAAATTTGACAGAGGCAAATGGCTTATTCGAAAATAATTACGTAACTGCGTTACCGGTCAAAATTGACATTTCTGTTGTTGTTTATTTTCTAATTCTACATAGATATACTATTTTGGTCATATATTCCAATATTTAATTTCTGTAACTTTTTCCTGTTTTTCGAAAATTCTAAAAACATAATAATTTTCTAACTTGAAAAAAATATTTGAGTAACCTCACCAGAATAATAATTTCCTATACCTTAATATTGCATAAAAACTATTTTTTCCAAGAAAAATAAAAATCAGTTCTTAAAAGTATGTGAAACTTGATGTAAAGTTGCTGTGCCTTTAAGAATTTTAGGTATTGATTAGGCAAATTACATTTTTTAATAGTAAATAGATTTCTTAACGAAAAAAAGTCAAAATTACGATTAAGCGGTCTATGAGTGTAAAATATTTTTTTTGTAGAATATTTAAATGCTGTTCGACCATAGATATTTTAAGGAAGGTTTAAACTGCATACTTTTTTATTTAAATATTACAATATGCCAAAAAAATGTTAAACAAAGTATGCCTAATATTACAAAATTATTTATTAATTTTGAATTTTGATGATTTCCATTATTTCATTTTTCTATTTATGTAAAAATGTTTGATAATTTTTTTAATTAAAAAGGGGTTGCACTATTTATTTTTTGTATATATGTATGTAGTCCGCCGCGCCCAATATTTATTATGGTTCTTCCATCACCGTCTTTAACAGCCTTTCTTATAAACTGAGGGCTTATATCTCTAACACATTTGCGAATGGTATTTTCGAGATGGTCAATGTCTCTAAAGAGTATCTGTTTATACACTGTTTGCTTGAAATAACCGCTCGAATAACCCTAAGAGAAAAAATCTAGAGGTGTTAAATCAGGAGAACGGGGACGCCAATAATCACCCAAATCACGTCCAATAACTTTACCTTTAAATGTTTCTGGAAGAAAATCTTTTATTGCCTCTGAGATGTGAATAGAAGTTCCGTTCCACTCAAACCACAATCCGTGTCTTTTTTGTAGCGGCATATTATCTAACATTTCACTTAATTCTGTTGTTAAAAAATTTAAATATCTATCTGCATTTATATTTTCTCTGAAAAAAATAAGAGTCCAATTAATTGGTTGTTTAAAAGACCACATAAAACATTAGTCTTAAAAGAATACTCATGCCGGCATTCCATAACAAAACCCGGATTTTCTTGAGACCATCACCTCCACTTTTGAGAGTTCACAGTGCCATTTGACATAAAAGTCGCTTCGTCTGTCCACAAAATATTATATGAAAAATGTGAAATCTTCTTTATATTCCTCTTCAAACCACACAGAAAATCCATATCGAATGTCAAAATCTCTTGCTTTTAATTTATTTATAAATTTCGGTTTATAAGACCTAAACTTGTCGACTGCATCTAAACAGACATTTAATTGAATCTCTTCTGTATTCCTCCATGAATTATGAGGTTTTTTAGAATTATTTAACAACGAGGCTGTAGACTTAAATCGGGCCATAATTCTCCTTATAGTTGATTGTTGTAATTTTTGTCTGGGTGCCTCGCATTAAAAATATTTATTATACTTCTCGATTCGGGGTATTTTCTCGATAAATCAAAACAATTTCAATTTTTTCTTGTTAACATACTAATTTGTTTTCGATTGAACTTTTCTTAGGGAAACTATCACTAGAATGTATGTGTTTCTTTAAACTCACAAGCATCGAATGTTTTTTTAAAGTGCCTGTATGCATTTTGTTAACAATTTTACGGCAAATACGATTTTTATTTATTTATAAATATTTAAAAAAAAAATAATACTTTGTATTACATTAGGTTCGAAAAGGAAATAAAAAGCATTTTTGATCCCCACTTAAAATTTTGTGGGCAAAGCAACTTTTACGGCAAGTGGGACAGCAAAAAAAGCTCGAAATCATGCAATAATCATTATTTAAATCTTTTATACTGTATTTTGAAAAGTATACTTTAAAAACAGTTTATAGTTATTTTTATATTTTTTGTGTTAAAAAAATATTACAATAATATATTCCTAAAATGATCAAAAGCACAAGAACTTTGCATTAGGCTCAGAAACATTTAAGAAGTTATTTTCATTTTTCTTGCAATACAAATTTGTATGCAATATTTAAGTATAAGATTTTTTTTTATGATATCGCTTTATATTATATACTATGATACAATGAAACTTAAAAAATCAAGTATAAAAACTTTCATCCAAACCTGTTCCATTCTCGATAGTCCCTAACACAGAAACCGCATTCGATACCTCTTTGAACAGCAAGGCTGATCCTTTGGGTAATGAAGGTTTTTGCTTCCTTGGACGATATTTTTGTGCTTATTTCATTAAGAAGCTTTTTTGCCTCATTACCCCAAGAACCAAACGTTTCAACTGCGAAAGGTGCAAATTCAAATTCATGCCTTACTTGCTTTCCAGAGAATCAATGTCATAACATCCACTCGTTTTCCATCGTTTCGACAAACTCCAGGCGGTTCTAAAACTGCGAGAAATTCCGCAGTTATTAGAGACTTCTTGATTATATAGTTGATCAGCCTGTGTGTGGACATACGTCCCACACTTTTTTTACAGCTTATATATGGCTAGATATATATCTACTGTTTCGCCAGAAGTGCAGATATGTTGTTCACACACAGGCAAACCAACTATTAAAGCAATGGAAATACGAAAAGATGAATCATGCAAAATATTTCCCAAAGATGCAGAAGTTAAAGCGTATAGCCAGGCATTACATTCAGGTATTTGAAGAACTAGAAGACGTGCCCTGTCTTTGAAATCCTTACTATTCGATATAAGGATACTGAGGAGAACCTACGAAAGCGTAGAAGGGCCACAATTTTTTTATTTTTATTTTTGTAACAAATTCCGACTTCTAACTCGGAATTCCGACTTCTATCTCGGAATTCCGACTTCTATCTCGGAATTTCAACTTGTAACTCAGAATTCCGAATTCTAACTTGGAATTCCGACTTCTATCTCGGAATTCCGACTTCTAACTCGGAATTTCGACTTCTAGTAGTGTTTTCACATAAATGTTCAAATTTTTGCTTTGGATGCGTTATCCAGTAATTGCACATTTAATAATTATCCTTGTGTAAAATATAAATGGCTGAAAATGTCTAGAAATAGTATCTAGTATGATAAAATCTAACCCCTGAAGGGGTAGAAGACAAAAACATTTTAATAAATGAGGAAAAAATAATTAAATTATTAAATTTTATCCCTTGTAGATACCATGGACGGCAATGCAAGCCAAACTATTTATAGGATGTTTCTACCAATATCTCTATAAATAATATCAAGTATAAATAAAAAGTACAGCAAATCTCTAAAGAGTAGATAACTTAAACAGATTTTAATAAATAAGAAAAAAATTATATTTTACCCCTAGTAGACTTCCTCGGATGGCAGTGCAGACCAAAATATTTATAGGGTCTATTACCCCGATGTCTGGAAATAATATGTATTATGAATTAGTGTAGCAGCGGGTTTCGGAAAGGGTAATTACCAATGTCTCTAGAAATAACAACTGTATGAATAAAAGTGACAGGATAAGAAAACTGAAATAAATTTTATTGAATGAGAAAAGTCATATTTTCATCCCAGGTCCCGGACAAAACTAGGTAGTCAAAATATTAATTGGAAGTTCTTGCCAATATGTCTAACAATAATATATAGTACGCATAAAAGTGGCAGTGAGGTCCTTAAGGGAAGAAGACCCCGCCCTGCCGAGTCATTCCAATATATTAATGATATACAATTCTAGAAATCATGGTTCTTGGGATTAGACCGTTTCAAAATGGAATCACTTTCCGACGTTTCGCCTTCGATTGCACGAGGCATCTTCAGGGATCTTCACTTCACGAGATCGGAACACTCAGTGTTCCTTTTGTTGGGTGTGATCAACACGAAAAAAAATTTACAACTACGATCATTTAGTTGTACCTTGTCAGTAGAATGCACTTTATTTGTAAAGAGATTTACCGAATAGGCAAAGCTAAAAGAGAGAAAATAGGATGCTTGAAGAAACAATCTAAATTATAATTCACCTTTCACTGTGTTCCTGTAGTCTGTTTTGATAGATTGAAGTCCTTCCACAAAGTTAGAAATAAGATCTACAACGGAAACTTGATTTATGAGGACATTATTTGCTAACAATTTTTTTTCCTGAAATCGTGTTAGAGATTTTTGTTTTCAAACTTCATAAAATATCAATGTCTTTATTTGTGGAGGAATTCTAATAAATTATAGTTTAAAAAACTGCAAAACACCCTTTAATAGTAAACTGAACTAAAAAAAAACCCTTTGGACGAGAATAAAATGATTAACAAGAAAATTAAAATATAGAAGAATTTTATCAGTTTATTTTTAAACTGTGAAATATATTTTTAGAAATATTTATAATCAACAGCTAAAGTTATGGTACGAGCGGGGATCGAACCCGCACCTCTGTACCACTAGTCCATCGCTCTAACCAATTGGGCTATTGTACCACTGATAAGCAATTCTTTAGAAGTTGTATATATTCAAACCATAACTTTTGCTGTTGATTACAAATATTTCTAAAAATATATTTCACAGTTTAAAAATAAACTGATAAAATACTTCTATTCAAAATTTGGCTTATACGGGCATAAAGTAAAATTATAAATTTACTAATATGATCGGTACCTAATAGCGATGTCAGATTTGACGTCCAGTCAGGAACCCCGCGCCATAAGGTTAGAATATTTGGCAGGATCAACAACCGTTATGATACTGGTGGGTTTCAACATGTACAAGCTCTAACAAATTGCTCATTAGTGGTACGACAGCGCAATTGGTTAGAGCGATGGACTAGTGATCCAGAGGTGCGGATTCGATCCCCGCTCGTACCATAACTTTTGCTGTTGATTATAAATATTTCTAAGAAAATTAATGTCATTGTGAAAAAAGCGTGGGGTGCATGATATCAGTTATTATAAATATTCTATCGGTATAATTTCTGAAAGTAAAGTCAGTATAAATATATATGGTACAAAGGCACCCTACGCTGTTTTCACAATGACATTAGTTTTCTTGCTAATCACTTTATTCTCGTACAAAAGTTATTTTTTTCTTTTTAGTTCCGTTTACTATTAAAGCATGTTTTTTTAGTTTTGTCAAACTAAAACTTTTTTCTTCGCTACTTCTCCGTGCCGAAAATGGGTAATTTGAGCACCTGCTGGCTTCCTTTTATATGGTAGCCATTTCCCAAAGTTCCTCTCCGAGATGAAATGTTTTTATCCTGACGATCCTGTCGAGGATAATGAGACAAACTTATCAAATCATTGCCTGATCATCGATTGTAATCTGTCGTTTTAAAGTGGGTGAAAATCAAGTGAAACTAATAAAAGCGTTTTTAAAAAGTAAAAATACTTGAGTATACATAGAACGTAACTGAAGTCGAGTTACAAGTCAGAATTCCGAGATAGAAGTCGGAATTCTGAAACCTGGAAAAACAAAGTGTGGTTGAATCTCGAATACCAAGACCACTAAGTTTAACAGACATTTTACTTTATTTAAAAAAATTATTGTCAAAATTGCAATTTATTATATTTCGAAGAGTATTTTTTAAAACTGAACCATAGTCGGAAAGGGAGGTTGGTGTATTCCAACAAACTTTTTATCACATCTTAGTAAGAAATTTATACGGGGTATTACAAATGAATATTTAAGTAAATAAAATCAGATGTGACTATTAAGATATTTTATATTTTCAGAACATCGATTTAAAACAACATTTTTTTTGTCTAAAGCTTCTCTCATTTTATCATTTGGGAAAGGACATCCTAATAAACTGAACTGATCATAAATGGCACCTGTAAAAGATCTGACGCCATTTTTATGAATTTAAAATATATCATTGAAGCATCGGGTTTATTAGCAATAACTGAAATTTCGTATTTTTTGTAATTTATTTTTAACCCAATATCCAAACTTAAATGGATTATTTTTTTAAAGTCGTTCAAAACTGTAGAAATATTTCCAGCAATTGTTCCATCGTCTAAATACGATAAATTAATTTCAGACTGAATAGCTTTTACTATCGGATGAATTGCTAAACAAAATAATGGAGGCCCAAGAGGATCCCCTTGTTGCAAACCTCTTTGTAGCAAAATACAGTGATCACCAAAAGATAGAAGTAAATGTTCTTTATAGCGCTGAGAAATAATATTTAAAAAATTTGGAAAATTTTCTTTAATTCTAGAAAGAATTATGCCCCTATTTTTTCTATTAAAAGCATTAAAATAATCGATTTTTAGAATTACTTTACCAGAATTATAAGGATATTTAAGATAACGACGAATAGCATGTGTAATTGCTTCTACTCCACATTTGTTGCCAAAACCCAATTGATTTGGGCGAAATGTTTTACCTAAAAAACTGTAAATGCGAGAACACATTATTTTCGCAACCAAACGACGAAGACCATTCCATTTCACCATCTTTTTTGTTAAAAGCGCTTACGTTAGCCCCGTAAAAAATGGGACATATCTGTTTTGGAACCAAACAGATGCTGTGGCCTCAGTGAGTCAAGACCACTCGATGAACCAGGTTTAAATGAAAGGATAGCTTTCTTAACTTAACAAATAGAAATATCAAAATTAGAATTTTCTGGTACTTCTGCAAAACTTCTGTGTTCTTCTTGACTGGGGTGTTTTTTTTATCAATTTCTTGTAAATAGAATCATTTTTCTCTGCCAAGGTGTCTTCAGAACACCACATTCTTATCGCCCCCTTTACATCTCCTTCTGGCAGTTTGTTTTCAACCTTCTTAATAAGTATTAATATTAATATTATTAAATTTTATTTATTAATTAATATTTTGGTGAGGTTATTGAAGTAATTTTTTTAGTTTTCAAAAAACGAAGAAGTTATAAAAATTAAACGTTGGAATTGCTGGTCAAAAGTTAGTATATATTTGTGAATAGTCACGTGACTTGTGCTCTCTGACAAATTTTTTTTTAAACCGCAGAAACATGGGTTATTTGCTAAAAAAGTGTGTTAAGGAAAGTTGTTTATTTTATAGTTATACATATGTCTACCGAATTTTGGTGGGCAATTATAATTTTTAATTTTTTTACAACTTTTCCCAGGACACTTAAATATTTAAAAAACAGTTTAGTATTTCCGTTATGCTCCTAATTTAGTTAATTATGATTTTTTTTTGTATTAGGACATCAATTTACCATAAAAAAATTAAAATAATTAATATAAACCTAAAATTCCTAAAATCACGCCTACTTTGCATCAAGATTGACATAGTTTTAAGAAATAATGTTTTTCCAAAAAAGACAGTATTTATGCAATATTTAGGTATAAGAAATTAGTATTATGGTAAGGTTACTAACATACTTTTTTTTTAAGTTAGACAATTAATTATTATAATTACCAAGAGAACATCCGAAGTCTCCGTCGGACTTGATTCTCTATTACGGAGTTGTGCCTTCAGCCTATTATACAGGTGTTGTTTTGTCTGTCCTATATATACTCCAGAACAGTGTAAGCAGGGTATTTTTTAAACAATATCAGTGATTATTTTAATATTTAACTTTTCTTTCATGGAATTAGAAAAAAAGTTTCTTTATAATAATTATTAAGCCGGTTTGATCGATAGGGTAAATTATTCGGTTTGCTTATAAAGTTAGTTATAATATTAGTTATTCTAGCTTTAAGTATATGTCTAGAATTCTCAGGATAAATACTATTGCAAACTCTACATGTTTTAAAATTTGCAGAAGAGGAATTTCGTTCTTCGAACAATTTTAAAACAATTAGTTCAGAAAGACTTTTAAGTTATTTTTCTAACCATCCAGTCAATCAGAAGTTGTCAATTATGAAAGCACAGAAAAATTTGGTCAGTAATGTAAACAATTCAAATTTAAATAATAAACTCCATTTAGAAATTAAGTACACTAAAATTCCCTATGTTAAAAATGTTTCAGAACAGCTTAAAGCAGTTTTAGCTAATGAGACCAATAAAATTGTTTTTTATCATACAAAAAATGTATGTATTATGTTTAATTCCGCGAAAGAAAAGTTAAATATTGAAATAACGACTGATATTGTTTACAAAAGACCCTACTTACACTGTTCTGGAGTATATGTAGGTCAGACAAAACAACACCTGTATAATAAGCTGAAAGCACATAGGAATTCATGTAAGAAAGAATATAGAAATAAGCGGTAAAACACCGCCTTAGCGAGACAACATTTTTCTCCTTGTCACAACTTTGATTTTACATCAGTTAAAATATCGGACAGAAAGTCAAACTATTCGAAGAGACTAATATAATTAGTGAAAAGATTTGTATTAAAAAAGATTTAAATGGAATTAATAAGAAAAGTGACACTGAGAACCTTAGCGAAAATTAAACCAATATCGTATCGAAAAATAGAATATAATAAAATAAAATTTCTTCTAAGGATAGCAGACAATAATTATTCTCTTAACATCTTGACAACGTTGGATATACACGTAAATGTGCTGTCGTAAAAATGTTTATTTGTGGCCTATATAATTACTATTTTCACTAGGTAAGGATGCCTCTTGATATTTTTCATTTTTTCAAATATTATTTTTTGCACTATTACGTGACATACCTGTGGTATAGATTAAAGTTTTAAATATTTTTAAGTAATTATCCCAAAATGTAATTTTTTAATAGTTTAAACTTTAATCGTTAGTGAAAATTTTATATTAAAACATTTTTATTATATGTATTGCGCATACTGTACGATGAAATTTGTTTGTCTACAAAAAAATTTTGATTTTACCTCAGTTAAATCAACAGTGCTTTGTATTTCTTATTCTAGCCCTGAGGAAGATCTTAAATAAAGATCCAAATGTTGGCGTTGTGAAAAATAAAGCCTTTTATTATCCTTAAAAATAAAAGAAAGTTCTTCTGTAATATTTGTGATGTACATTGAAACTAAGTACATCCGACAGGTATTTTTCTTTGATCCGTGTCAAAGGTCGAAAAAAAGACATAAGAATATAATTCAGTAAACCGAAAGTAAGTTACCTTACATTTGATTAGCTTTTGTTAGTAATATTGTCCTTGCAGGCATCTTAAATACTCGTTTAATGGTCGGATGACAGATTTTGGTAAAAACCTTAATGACCTTTTGGTTAGCATTGGTAAATTCGATAAGATTGGGTTAAGTTAGGCCGGATAATGGTCTTAACGAAAAAACTTTGTTAATCATGAATATTATCACCAAATGTTATAAGTATTCGGCTTTATATTGTTAACCATACTTATTTTGCAGTTTAAAGAATTTATATGTGTATAGGTGCAACAACCAAAAGTAAATTTTCATTTGAGGATTTTTGTCTTTTAAGATGACTGAAAACAAATTTGAACACGAAATATAACAAAAACACACTGCTTTTTAATATACCTAAATTTTTTTCGTAATTTTTGAATTTTAATCACTTTAAAAAAAATGAGAACTTCAAAACCGTATTTTGACCTCTTTGGCTCTCCCGAACATTTTCCTATGATGTCATTGACCATTTTTACACCATTTTGACCATAAAATTAGTGATGTATCTAAACATTTTGCTAAATATCTTCCAATATATGCAAAACATCTAAGCAACCAAAAAGTTACAAAACACACTAAGTAATTTTTAGATATATTTCGAACCGTACGAGAGGTATGGAAAAAAAGTGATTTAAGACTGTATATCTAGAAAACGTAGCCTTTGCGTACTTCTTATTTTTTATTTATTTATTTATACTAACGTGTTTCCTTACTTTTATGAAGTTAACCACTTTCCAAAATTTTGGGCATGGTTTTATTTACATCATACGTTTTACACAGTTTTATAATAAAATAAAAAAAACCTTAGATAAAAGTATTTAACTGGTTATATAATTTGTACAGTGAAATAGTTGAAAATGGTTATATATAGTATGTTATTATAAAAGGAGCCTATAATTTAAAAGTATAATGCAAAAAAGGATAATCTATTTAAAATTCTTGAAGTTACTTTCTCATTCTTTTGAAATTTGCTATAATTGAATATTACAAAATCCTTTGTAAAAAGTATATTATGTTACCTATAAAAATAATCGAGATATAAGCAAGTTGTATTTTTGCCTGGATCTAAACAATTCTGTACGATTATATCAGGAAACGCGAAAATAAATTTAAAAAATTCATAAGCTTAAAAAAGTTCAGGAAATGTGATGGGGTAACAAATATAAATCATATTTTTTTATGTCATGTGACCCATACCATTGTTGTTTGTAAATAATGAGATATCTTGAAATATAACAAATTTAAATATACAATCAAAGGGCTTTGTTATTTTCTGTTATTATACATAATAAATAAATAATTACCTGATAGTTTATTATCTCTTTGATCGATTTGCTGCAGAAAGTCTCTCTCCATTTGTGACGTATTGGGTTGTTTGTCTACGAGTTGAGCGTACGCTTCCCTAATTGCTTGTAAGTCTTCAACTTGAGTCTTATAAGCGTCTCTTTCCTGCTTAAGCCTTTGAACTCTATTACCTTGCTCCAGTTTAAGCTGGTTCCACATAAAATATTTTGTAGTTTGAGAAGTAACTAATTTACATTAAAGCATTAATCCACAGTGTGTCCCAGACGGTTTGAAAATAGCTTCTGTAACTTGTTTTTGTTAACTACTTCAGCCCAGAGATAGAGAAGTAAAGTACGAAGTTTGGAAATTCTGATGAAATTTAGGCAGTAACATCAGAAGAAGAGTGTTGTTAACTTCAAATTATAGCAACCGTTGAATCTTACCTTGGAAGGCAGGGGTAAACTACTACTGACATAAGTATTCCTGATTCTTATTAAGATTTTTGATTCAATTTTACTAAATTTTACTCTTTTAATAGCTACATTTTTACTTTCCTCGTAAAAAAAAGTATTGTATTCGTGAAAAAATTAAATTCGGAGATTTTTCAGATCTTCATGTTTCAGGGTCCCTAGATGCTGAAAAACATATTTTCTCAATTCTGTAGGTCTGCCTGTCTGTCTGTCGATGTGTTTGTTCACGAAATATATAAAAACTACTTCTTCGATACACTTCAAATTTTGTTCAAATATTAAGGGTCACATGAGGATGACATGGTAACAATTTGGTAAAAAATCTAATTTGGCGAAACAAACTTGCGACCTAACAGAATGTTAAAAAAAATATTACTAAAAAACTATTTATCCAGTAATCAGAATCCTGTATAAAAATTAGTTGCGATATGGGGATGATCTAGTAAAATTTTGGTACAAATCCAAGGTGGTGGAACAAAATGGAGGCCAAATATAATATTAAAAAAATCAGTTCAAAGAAATAGTTTGATAAATTGCTTTCAGATATTGCACAAAAAAACAAGTGTTATATAGAGATAAATGATAAAATTTTTGGCATGAATCCAAGGTGGCGTAAAATGTTGGTCTAATTCAATGGTTATAAAATCGATCTTAAAAAACTACTTATTCCATTAATCTTAAATTTTACACAAAAATCAAGTGTGATACAGATACAAACTAGTAAAACTTTGGTGATGAGACATTATGGTGCAAGCAAATGGAGTTTTAATTTTTAAATATCAATATTAAAAAGCTATTTATGTAGTCGAGTTGAAATTTTACACAACTGCCAAATGTGAAACAGGATGAACCAGTAAAATTCTGTCAATCATACATGGCAAAACAAAATGGCGGCTTAAATGAATATTTTTTATTTCCCTCGTAAAAGGAAAGTATTGTAATCGTGAAAAATCACTATTTCAGGTTTTTTACAGACCACGTTTTAGGGTCTCTAGACGCCAAAAAAAAACATGTTTTCTCAATTCCGTCGATCTGTCTGTACGCGGCATAGCTCAAAACTTACTTATCCGATTCTCATCAATCAATTTTGGAGATGAAATGGTTACATTTTGGTAAAAATCCAATATGACGAAACAAAATAGCGGCCTAGTCAATTGTTAAAAAATTATTACTAAAAAACTACGTATCCAATTTATCCGAAATTTTACATAAAAATCAAGTATTACATAGAAATCAACTAACCAAATAAAATATTTAAAAAAATCAACGTAAACAAATTTTCTTATTCAGTTGACTTTAAATTTTTCACAGAAATTACATGTGGTATTAAAATAAACTGATACGAACTCAACATAACGAAACAAAATGGCGGTCTTAAAAAAATTAGTAGTATAAAAACTACTTAGTCAATTTATGTTATATTATGTCCAAAAGTCAAGTCTACTGTAAATATAAACTGGTAAGTATATGTATTAGTAAGGAAAAATTCACAACGAGGGAAGTTTCGGGTAAAGGACATTTACCGATTTTTTTTTTGCCTCAAATTTTTGCACAGAAATCAAGTATGTCATAGGGATAAACTGGTAAAATTTTAGTGACGAGCCATTATGGTGAAACAAAACGGCGGCCTAATTAAATATTTAAAATATTTATATCAAGAAACTACATATCCAATTAAAATTTGATGAACTATTCGGCAAAAACATTAAAAAAGTGTAGCAAAAACGGTACAAGCTATATATAGATTAAATAATATAGAGATATTAATTTTAATAAATCGGTTAATTGGCCTTTACCTAGAATATCCCTTGTAACGAATTCCACCAAACACAGATTACATACCCATATATATATATATATATATATATATATATATATATATATATATATATATATATATATATATATATATATATACAGGGTGATTCATGAGGAAATGTCAATAGTTCAGGTACATATTCAGAACCAAAAAATTAACATAAAAGTCTATATAAATAAGTGTCCGCAAGGCCTTAGTTCTCTAGATACAGGGTGTTAAAGTTTTTATTTAATTTTCCTATTTTTTAAATAAAATCTATGATAATGTAAATAATGGAGTGAAAATTGATATACGGGGGTTCTTTGGTATGACAAATTCGAATCTAATATTAGTATTGCTCTTACTTGTAGGGGGCGCCACCTACATGTCTTTCTACTTCTTGTATTACATTTTTGAGCAAAACAAATTATTCCCTTGCCATTTCTACGTCAAAATAGCTTTTATTACTGTATAAATTGTAATAATACAAGAGTTTTATTACAAAATACGTTCTGGTGCTTGGGTACAAAAATAGGTAAAGCCCTTTTTAATTGAAGTTTCCTCATTATGAAATTTCACTTTATCAAGGAAAGTGACGAACAGAATATGCAAATGATAAACATCAAAGACAAAATGTACATACATTTGTAAACTACACTACTGGTCAGAGCAAACGAGACAAGCAAATTTTTAAGTAAAATTTAAATTCGAATATTTTTAAAACAAGAGGCGATATTGAGATGCGGCTTTTAGGTATCTCTTGAAAATTTTATTGGGAATTTAAGCGTAGAATTTACTTAGGCTAAAAAGTTATTTACACAGGGTGTTAAACAAGACTCTGCAAATTTTCGAATAATTATAAGTTATTTGTTGTCAAAATATACAAAAACGATTTTTGAGTTCTAATTGCCAGATCAGCTTAATTCTTGGTGAAATTTTTAAAACTAGGTTAAATAGTTCTTTAAATATTAAGTATTTTTTGTGATATGCATTCTTTTGAAAAAATTAGATTTTTCTTACATATTAAACTGTAACTTTTTCTTAACCATTTAATGTAAATTTTTCTTGCCAGAAAGCTTTTAGATGTCAACTTTTTTTATAAACTATAGGGTCTGCACTGCGCAGAAAATATACATGGTGTGCAAAATATATGTTAAGATTAGTTAGAATCTAGCGATTCTAAAAATCATGTATGTGTATTTCGTTACCTTGTAGCTTAAAACCGAATTTAAATTTTAAACTTTTTATTTTGTTACTTTTAAGAAGTACTGAACATTTTTTTATTTTTCTCTAACTTTATTACTTTTAAAAATTCAGGTTTTGCTTTTGACAAATTGGCCATTCAGTTCAATAAATGAATACCGAGGGACACAGGAGACATATAACATGCTATTTTTTTAGTTTTAAAAACATCAATTTTAAATTTGAGACATTTCTATGTCTAGGGGCAAAATTTCATTGAAGAAACAATTAAAAGTTACTTACGGTTTTACCCAAAGTGACCCCTACTTTTTAATTTTGAATATGCCCTGCATCTTTTTAGGGATTACCGTATTTAGACTAAAATTAGCTTTTCAAGAATATACGACAAGTTAACTTTTGTTTTCAAAATGATAACTGGACAGCCAGTAGTTAAAATAGGGGAGCGCCTCCTCCTCCTCCTCTTCCTCTCTCTCATGTCCCTCATTCTTATCTTCCTCCCCTTTTATTCTCATTCGCATCATATTTTTAATTTTTTCTCTTTGTCCTCCCACATTTGATTTGTCTTATAAATAGGTGCATCAAGATCATTTTAGTATGCTGAGTCACATTTACTAAGCTATGCTCGAGTTGCGTAAAAAGTTATTTTTGAATTTTTCCATCAATTGTGTTAAGTAATAAGTGAATTATGTATAATCGCGAAAAATTAGCTACATCTATCAGAGAGTTAAAAGTTAAATATCTCAATTTCTTTGAAGTGATTTCGAAAGATGAATACGCCAAGCTGTTTTATCCACTGAAACGAGATTATTTGGAAGCAATTGACTGTTGTGATGATTATTTAGAAGAAATTATAAGCCTTACTACGTTTTTCAATACATTTGGGAAATCATACTTTGTAGGAGAATTAAGCCAACTAATAGAATTTTTAGGAGAAGATTGCCAATTTATACCTGCTATTATTGCAACCCAAAAGAGGTTTCAATTATACGAAGATAAAAAACAGGTATTATCAAGAAAAGTTAATCCTATTCGCAAGAGACGTCCCCCACATATTTAAGATATTATGTTAAATAAATTAAATGGCTGAGTTGCTGATTGCAGTTAAATTATTAGAGGACAAATTTAGTAATCTTTCAAAAACTTATTTCTCATATTCTATGGCAAGTGGTCCGGAGTGGATAGACTTTTATTGTAATCAATCTGTGGAATTCGTAAAGGCTGCCCTCTGTTGCAACAAATATTTTGAAACATTACATTTTTTTCAACTTATTCAAGATCTAAAAGATATTGGCTTTGGTTACTATTTAAAAGACTTGAAGCAATTTATTGACAAGGATATTATTCTTCAAGAAATTGAAAAGGAAGAATAAATTTAATAATATTCACAATGGAGCAAGTGGTTACTGAAATGTATGAAGAGTTTATTATATCTGCTGCATACTTCCAATATTTATCAATTGTAGGCGAAGAAGACCTGACAAGATTTGTCAGCATACGTTAAGAATATAGATCGAATGGAACAATGTAAATTAGCCGCTAAATTTTGTAATGATTATTTAATATATAAAAATGAGTATGAACTTTTAAATGAATTTAGAAAATTAGATTTAAGGTATCATATTAATTGTATTCAATCATGGTTAGTTAATGCAAAATAAAAATGTAATTAAGTTTTTTTATATTTTTATTCACTCATAAAACAATTGTCATATAAAAATAACACATTTGTCAAAGCACACATACAAGGTGATTTTGAATGATAGAAGCATTTTGGTTCCATTAGCTTTAGCGCTGGTTGTTCATCTATTTCAATCCCAGGCTTTTTAGAATATTTCTCTATAAAATCATTTTTTTCGGTTCCTTTTACAAAAACAAAATCTGCTTTCTTCGTAAGTGTTTCAATTATTTTTGGTAGTAAATCCATTATTCCAATGTATACAATGATGATTTTTCATTAGCCATACCGCCTGCTTGTGACAATCAGGTGAAAGAAACTCCATTGGAAAAGGATTTTTAAAAATGTAATGAGTCATTTCATAACCATCAAAAGCTGCAAGCTCTTTCGGTATAAATTTATTTTTTTCATCCTTAAATCCTTGAATATCCATAACCAATCTCATATTTTCAAAGCAGCAAATTTTTTAATGAGAATTTTTTTACTTGAATAATTTGCAATTTCTTCTTTCAGTTGATTAATTTTAAAAATACATTTTTCAAATTGTTGTTGTAGTTTTGATGTCATGACTAAAACTAAAAGCTTTTGAAAATCCCTTTAAATTAAATCGAAATACAAAAATAGTGGGGATAAAGTTTATAATTGTTTCACAATTTTAGTAAGAGGGTTGTAGATAAATAATTCGTCATGTAAAATAAGACAATAAGCCGAAGTATCTTTTTTAATTGCATTGTGTGTCTCAAATTCAATTCTCGCTACTACGGATCCCGTTTGAATTGTTTCTTTTTGATGGGAGCAATCAATATGTGTAATATGACTAATGTTTTTGAATTGTTCAGGATTAAAAATGGGTTCATTTGGAACACCCTAGTAAGACTGGCTAAAACATTTCGTATAAAGCAGAAAATTTGTTTTCTTCGAAATTTAAGTACAAATCGTGATAAGGATATCTTTCAGAATTTAAAAATACTCTAATATTTGACAAGGTAATATTGTCAAATTTACTCATATCTTTAGCAATTTTCCCTTTTCTGTTTTCTTGAAAGCCAATCCCAACATGACGAGGAGCTTCTAGTTTACTAGTGGTTTTTACCGGCCATGTGTGACGGGTTGTTTCCGTTAGAGAAGAATATTCAACAAATTCCCAACTCCTGAATCCTATCAATATATCTTTATTTGATTCTAATATTTTTGATAGAGCAAGTTGTTGTGGCAAATCAACTAGATGTGAGGAATTTTCCAATAAATTTTATCGAAAGTAACCAATGGAGTGTCAGGAGCACTAACAGGGTGTGCCGGATCTTCTTTGAAGATAACATCATCTAAATCATCAGTTGATCTAATAAGAACTAATTCCTGTTTCATATTCATAATAATTTTTCTGTAATCTTCAAAAAATCCTAAAAGCATTTTTAGTGGTATGGATACGGAGAATTTTCCATCATTATCAACTAAAATTTTATCACCTTCTTTTCGATGTGGAAACCAACCTGCATTTTCCAGTTTTAAACTTTCGTTGGTGTTGTGGGAAAGCTAGCCTTTTAAGGTTGATGCTAATCCAACATTTCTTATTGAATCTATAGTAATTCCGTTTAGTTCATAGCGAATTTCTCTGAACAAAAAGGCTATACCATTGTTAATAAATAGCAATTCTTTCTTATATTTATCTTCTGTATTAGTTATTTTCCTTCGATATAAAGTAAACTATCTGATGGTAGAGTGTAAGCATCGAGTTCTTGAATTGGGATCCTTATTTCATCATTGTAATTGAATTTTGAAGAAATATATGGTTGATATGTGTGAAGCTCTGTACCAACGATGGAATTGTCTACATAAAGCTTTTCGTTTACGTTTAATATGTTCATTATTTTAAAACAGTGAAACCCAAAGATGTGAGAAATTTACGATTATCTCGTCTTAACTTGTTGGTGTTGGATTTGATACTGAACTGTTGTTTAGTCTTTTTCTTTTTATAAGTTTTTACTTTGTTGATAGTGGTAGGTGCAAGTCTCATTCCAAGGGCTCTATTATATCTAACAACCATTTTATATGCACCAGCTTATAAATGTAACCTTACTGTTATAGTTTCTCCTCTAAAACTGATAAGTTCTCCGTCTTGATCAACTATTTTAACGGTTATATTGTTAATTGCTTTGACGCTAACTGGGAAATACAAAATGGGCAAAGGAGCCCGGAGCTACAGTTGGATAAAACTGGTGAATAATATGAACAGGTTAACCATTACTGTAAGAACCGACACAAATATTACAATCAATACAAATAGCATTCACCTTAGTTATTTTTGCAACATTATCTGATTCTTCCTGTTTCATAGCTTTTAGTATCCTGCTATTAAAACCCAACATTTTTCCTATTGAATCTTCCTTGGTAAAATCAATTTTTCTACTACACATTAAAAAAGTTTTTAGAGTGTTAACATTTGCTTTTAAAAGAAAAAAAAATTTTCATTCGGAAATAAATCTCCTATACTTTCTCTTATGTATGTTTCTATATCTGTAATGTCATAAGTTCCGTCGGGAATAACAATTACTTTATTATCTATATAAAATGTATTATATCTTCTTTTATATTGGGAATAGTCATAAACGTTTCAAAATCAGCTAAACCCAGGTAATATTGTTTTCCATCCTCTAAATATATGGGCGGATTAAAATCAGCAGACAAAACAGAACTGTTTCCTGATATGGCAATTGTGGTGGACATTGCAGTTTATTTATGAATGAGATATTACAACAAATAATGAGTTTATATATTTTTTTGCAAAAATTTTAGGGATAGTTGACCACAGTTATATGAATTAAATTTTTGTTTGTTTTCATAAGTATAAAATACATCCACTTTGCCATTCGAATTAAAATATTTGAGAAGTTCAAAAGGTGGTTTTAAATTTCCATAACTATCAAAATATGTTACATTTTTGTTATTTTTAATATAAGCAGTCCAATGAGATCCTATATTTTGTTTTTTATCCAAATTTACAATGCCACACTCTTTCAGATTAATTTTTTTTGGAAGTGCATCGAGCATAAAAACACCTCTAAAGCCAGTTATTTTTAACAGCTTTACATATTTAATAATATCATTGTTCGTAAGTGCTCTTATTAAACTTATAAAACTTATTTTGAGTTGAGCTGATTGCTTTCATTTTGACTGATCCTCCTTTATAAGGTCTAATAAATAGTCTAATATATAATCCTTTGCCTTCTTTAGAAGCATTTTCCAAATAGTCCTTTTCCTTTATATTTACTGCCTTAGGGTCTAATATATACTTTTTTGTTTTTTTTTTTCTCAATTTAAGTTTTCTCCCTTTTTTATCTTTAAATCCCAAACCGAACTTTCTTTTAGCCTTCATTATTCCTGCAGCACATAGGGCTGCAATTTTTTCACCAATAGAAGAATCCTTAGCTTTTACACTATCCAGGCTTTTTTTTTAATATTTGGTCAGATATGTGTCTTCTTGATAAATCTTCAGTCTGAGAGTATGATATATCGTGTTCTTTACAAGCGGAATCCAATGGATTTATACCAACGTCACCTCTAGTTAATCTTTTCTCCAAGTTGGTGCCTGGACCACAATAATTATATCCTGGTATATGAACTTCGAAGGGTAGTTTACTAATTAATTTATTTACTAAACCAGAGTCTTTTCTATTACGTCTTTTGATAGTTTTTTTCAACTTATGCCGACCCACAGTCATTGAAGTTCTTTTTATACTAAAAACACATTGACATTTTTCTGGTGTAAATACTTTTACAGCTAAAAATATTTACTAGTGTGATTAAGAATGAGGATTGAAAAACAAAAATTATCTTTACCAGTAAATAATCATGACGAAAAACGAAGTTAACAGTTGAGAAAGCATGGTGACTTATTTTGCGGTGGTTCAAAAAGAGGACTCATAGTTGTTTGCAGTGGTAGCGGTAAAACCAACGTTATGCTTACACTGCTCGAGCATCCTAATGGAATTAGGTATGAAAATGTCATCAAACCAAAATATGAATATTTAAGAAAGTTGTTAAAGCCTATGAAATAAATTGGATACTTTGAATACGATAGCGATGAGAACATTATTTCACCTCTTGAGATAGAGCCAAATTCCGTTATCATTTTTGACGATATTCCTTGTCATAATCAATCTATTATTAGGGACTATTTCACTCATGAAAGGCATAGAAACACCGATTTTTTTTTTTATTTTTCAAGGATATTCCTCAATCCTTAAACTCTAATTCGAGAAAATTCCAACTTGTTAATTTTATTTAAACAGGACTGTTTGAGTTTAAAACATACATATATATATATATATATATATATATATATATATATATATATATAACGACCACTGTATATTGGATATGACATTTGATCAGTTTAAAAATATTTGTGCTAACTGTTGGATGGATCCATATAGCTTTCTTGTAATTGACAAAGATTGTAAAGTAAATCACGTCAGATACAGGAGTAAATTCGATTCCTTTATATATTTATAAAAGTGAAAAATTTGCAGTTTTATTTCATTTAAAACTTTTATAGCCTGGATAAACGTTTAGCTAGAGAATTAATAAAATTGAGACAAGCCGTGAAGCAGAAATATCGAAGCTTGAAATTAGCTACTTCTACCGCTCAGTCCGAATTGGAACAAAACTTATAGACCAATAACACAACCTCTTAAACAGCTAATTTCAAATATTGGTAAATCCGAACCATTCGATTTAAAAGAAGAAAGAGTTTCAAAGTATGAAGAATTCAAAACACCTACAAAGCTTTATAAAACATCAACTCCGACGAAAACTATTGAGAAAACAGAAAAAACTCCGTTACTCCCCACAGAACTACCAACATTTTTAGATGACAGTGGTATCACTTCTTCCTCTCCTGTAGTACAACCATTGACATCAACTGTTATAGCGGAAACTTCAGATCCTTCTAGTAACACAACAACAAATTTAAACTTGTCAGACATATTGGAATAAACTAGAAAAACAATTCAAACCTATGTTGCTACACCGTCATATAAAGATTACTTAGCAGATTTTCATGAATTACCCAGATCATATATTGATGAGGGTGTGAAAGATACACAACATAAATTTGACCATTATTATGGAATAGTTCATGACCTCGAAACGGATAAGTTTTCTTTTGTTTTAACACAGATACCGGTAGAAATTATTGGAAAAGACATTAAAGTGGGAGGAATAACGTACACAGGCACACCAGGTTTATACGAATTGCTTTTCAAAAAAGAACCGAAAGGTTATAAGAAGGAAAATTTAGATAATTACATGAACATTCTAGCTAAAACAAATGTATATCGTAGGAATTTTGATTCAAATGAACAAGTTCAAGGAAATACATCACACAAATATATTACAATAGTAGGACCATATTTACAAAGAAAGGGGATTATAAAGACAAAAACCTTGCAAAGATTAGTTACAGCATTTAATAAACCAAAACCTCCGTTTAGGACAACTAGAGCCAAAACAACAGGAAAGGGATTAATTTTGAAAACAAACAGATCAAATACAGACTATGTTTACTGGAATAAGGTACACGAAATTGTTGATAGGCTACATTTATTAATTTCATCAAGTGATGCGGGAAATATTGCTTATAGTAACGAGATTATCTCTATTATTGAAAAATTAAGAGAAAATAAAGTTATACTATAAATAACAGCTATTAAATATAATCATATTTATTGTTTAATGAAAGCTCAACATGACAGTTAATAAATTTGGACTCCATATTTCAAAACGTCAATTAATAAATTCTGCTTCTTTGGAAAATACAATTTATTCAAATATTGAAAGTAAAATTCTCAACAATTTTAAGTTAGATTTTATTAAACAAAATCC
The DNA here is from genome assembly GCA_030620095.1 of Kuschelorhynchus macadamiae. Classification (NCBI taxonomy): domain Eukaryota; kingdom Metazoa; phylum Arthropoda; class Insecta; order Coleoptera; family Curculionidae; genus Kuschelorhynchus; species Kuschelorhynchus macadamiae. The sequence goes on along the minus strand of JAUTXW010004145.1, from coordinate 495,210 downwards.
AGAGGGAATAAGTGACATTAATAATTTAAAAAAGAGATTAGGTGAAAATGAAACAAATAATGAAATCTTTGCTAAAAAGCTTAAGGTTTTTGATGAAAATTTTTTAAAGTATGAAAACCAAATTAAAGGAAAACGTTAATAAACAGTTGCTAACGGTAAATGGAATAAGTAAAGATTTCCAATTTTTAAATGAACATGTTAAAAAGGAAGACAAAAAATTAAGTGATAGTATCAACAAAATTAATAAAATAATGGAAACAAATATAAGAGAAGTAATAATTGAAAAACACAAGGAAAAGATTAAACAATTAAGAACTTTTATAAAAAGGTTGGATGATGAAAAAAAAAAGAAATCAAAATAGCATTCTTAGCAGTAGAACAAGGAAGGAAGAAAGGAAGAAAAACAACAATATATTTCCTTTGGAAAGATAATGTCTAGTGTAATTAAGAAATTAGAACAAGAATTAAATAAACACAGAGGAGGAATTCAAAAATAGTGATAGTAGATCAACTACTTTCTTAACTGGAGAGATAAAAAACTCTTCTAATGCTTTAGAAAAGGAGATTACTAAAATTAGTAAAGTTTTAAATGAAAAAAGTTATACAATACAAATTGATAAATTGAATGAATGGGAAAAAACATATAAAAGTTATATTTAGAATTATTACAAAACATAGAAATTGAACTTTATTTAAATTGAATAAACAAGTTTGTTCCTTTAAATTGAATAAACAAGTTTAAATTGAATCAACAAGTTGCTAGAAACAATTACAAACGCAGAAGGTGGTGAAAGGGTTAAATGATCTTTTTCAAGCTGATTTGGTTGAAATGTTACCCTATGCCAAATTTAATAAGGGATTTAAATATATCTTGATTACCATTAATGTATTTTCTAAATATGTTTGGGCTGAACCGGTAAAATCTAAATCTGGAAAAGACGTAACAGCGACAATGAAAAAAAAATATTAATCAGTGCAAAAATTCCACCAAAAAACTTGCAAACGGGCAGAGGGAGAGAGTTTTTCAATGTAAATTTTCAAAATTTGATGCAACAATTTCGAATTAACCATTATAGCACGTTTTCCAATTTGAAAGCGAGTATAGTATAAAGAGTGAACAGGACTTTAAAGAATAATATGTAGAAAATATTTAGCATTCAAGGAAATTACAAATGGTTTAATATATTAGCGGATATTGTAAAAGAATGTAACAATACAAAACATTCTTCAATAGGAATGAAGCCAAAACAAGTAAATAAAACAAATGCAAAAAGAATCTTGAAATCTGCATTTACTCATGCTAAAACGTTAGATATAAAATTTTCAAAGTTTAAAGTGGGTGATCACGTACGCATAAGCAAGCATCGAGAGGCATTTTCGAAAGGTTACACACCAAATTGGTCAAATGAGATATTCCACATTAAAGAAGTTAAGATGACAAACCCCTGGACATATTTAATTCAAGACGAAGATAATCAAGACATTCGGGGTGGTTTTTATGAGCAAGAATTACTAAAAGTAAAGCATTCCGATGTGTATCTTATTGAGAAGATTTTGAGAAGGAAAGGAAACAAAGTTTATGCGAAATGGTTAGGACTTGATAAAAAATATAATACATGGATTGATAAAAAAATATTGTTTAAATAAATTGAAATTAAATTTTAGTTAAATTTGTTTTTTTTTCTGTTCTTCACTTTATGCTTTAGCTGATACAAATTACAATGTCTGAAAAGTACCTACTCTTATGTGCTAATTAATTTCAAATAAAATTCACATTTAAGAAATTAAAATTTTATTAAGTAAAACATCAAATACAATTTTTATTAAAACGTGTCAAATATATTTTATTTCTATGTTCCTTAGATAATATCGAATCTAGAATAAAGTTCACAATCATTTATTCTTTTTCATCTGAGTACCACATCTGAAAGTTACTCCTACGGGCTTGTCTCTAAGCAAAGCTCCACTTCACTAACACATGCACCTTATTGTTCTCTTCCAGAAAAAATATTGTTTTCTTCGTAATATTTTCTTTTTGATCCATTTTCATTGTTTTCTTCGTAATATTTTCTTTTTGTTCCATTTTGCTTCAATTTGTTTTCCATTTCTTCAGGATATAAAGCAAGTAATTTCATCATAGTTGAAACATTTTCACTGTTAGGATTTTGTGTTGGACTTATTGTAAACATGCGTACACAAGTCGCAACAATCAGCTGAAATATTATTTTGAAATATTTTCAAATATGTATTGAATTCTTGCCTTTTAATTATAGATAATCTATAATCAATAATTTCCTTCAATCGCCACAAATTGTCCAAAGACTCTTGTCCTAAGTATATGAAGTGTGGGCCTTTTGTAATTTGCAGAACAGAGATATCATTTATTTTCTGGACCTGCAGATGAATGTTGTTTATCTTTACACTGGTTTGATCAACTTGAGGAAAGTAGAAATTGTTTACAATAATTCCTTGATGAACACAAATGTCTTTCCAATTTTCTTCGGTTAGTGCGATTAAAAATCCAGTTTTTCCACCAATTACAATTTTAAGAGAAAAATCATTTAAACTAATGCCAACAAAAACAAATTTTGACAAAGAATTATTTAAAAAATAAATTTTTGAATTAAGAAGCGTTTCTAAAGGTTTATGAACCACGGCGTTGTTCATAATGACTAAACGAGATTGAAACACATTGTGTTATTCTTGTACTTAAATATTCTCATCCCCACTTTCTTTATAAAGTTTCGATTAAAATGGATTAATGAAAAAATAGATTTCCAGTTTGAAATTTGTAATAAAGATAAATAATTAAAATGGTAATGTATAAAAATAATGCAAAGTTTAATGTAACACTAATGATGGAAAAGTAATAATTTTTGAATCCGTCATAATAATTGGTACAGTTGGGGGTTATAATTTGTAACTGATTATTTTTAAACTCTAACCTTTCGATCCAATTTGTATCAAAAATAGATCGATTTGGATAATGATACAAAATTTTAAAAAATTTACTTGCATTTTCATCTCGATTTATTCGTTCTATCCAACTAATTGTACTATTGTCAATTAATCCAATTTTCATAAATTTGCATTATTTACTTAGAGTGACGTCTGTTTTATTAGAAAAACATTTCACATTGTGTTACGCCAGGGGGATGATGAACATAAAAAACATTTTGGAAAATAAAATAAAGAAGAATGAATTGCGATCTACTGATAGTCATTGAAACAAATTAATAATTATATTCCAAATTTATTAACATTAAGCAGATACTTTCACCACAAAAGCAAAAGCAGTTGTAAAAAAATAACAATAAAATACCTAATTTAAAGATATGTAAAAGTTCATAAATAAGGATATTAATAATACTATATAAAATGTATAGCTTGAAGACTTATTTTGAATGGTTACAATTATTCGATTTCTATTTTTCCATAAACAGTTATTTAAATCACAATTCCTAGCAAATTTCTTATGCTCCACAATAGGATCATCATAACTTAACCAATCAAACATTTCAATACCACAATAAAAACATTTAAAAATATCATTGATTGAAATATAGTAAAAGCCAGCTCCAGCCAACACTTCTGGTCTCAATTTTTCTTTCCATTTCTTAAAAGTGAAAAGTCGTTTTTCATATGTTTTAAAATAACTGCTATCAATTTCTTTGTCAAAAGTTTCTAAGCACATTTTGTGAAAGGCTTATGAAAACTAACTTTGGTTTCAAAAACAACAAATTTAAATAGCTTCTGTTCTTCTGTAATGTTCTGCATTCCATTGATACAAAGCAATATCTTGGTGTCCCCAAGCTAATATATTAAAACTATAGGGAATTTTATACCGCTTATCATCTTCGGAACTCAAAGCCAATTTATTAATTAACTCTGTAAAAATTGTATGTTGTCTAGATCGAAAAACATACATTGAACAAAAGGTTTTAGAATGATTTTCAACAACATCTTTATAATGAATAAAATCCAACTGCTTTTTAATGGCACTTTTCTTAACACCTTTTGCTTTTTTTGTTAAACTATTTTCCGTTTTAATACAATATGCTTTTGCTCCAGTACCAAAGAAAGCAGTAATGGGTTCATCAGCATATTCATCTTTGAATTTTCCTATAACCGACTTTGTAATAGGCATTTCATGAATATTACCAAATTCATAATTAGATGTATCAAATTTGTGAATTTTTTTTATCATGTCAGAATAAATATTTGGAGTTGTGATTTCTAAAATGAACGAATCGGTATCGGTGTATAAAAGTGAAATATTTTCCTGATAAAGAGGTTTTAAAAAATTATAAAATCATACATGACAGTTTTATATATATATATCTAATATTGAGAAGCCTACATATATTGGTTTATTGTAAGTAACTTGAATCTTTTGCATTTGAATAGCTACCAAGTTTTCAGAAAATATTGTTAAGTCCTTGAAATATGTTTTTGCAATTAAATTCTCAGCACCATCTTTTCTTCTATTTTTTTCCCACTCTGTAACAAGTCTTACGTCAATTCTCCTATCAACATTTTCCATAGTTTTGCCATCAATACTATTATTTGCCAACTTGTAAGTATTACGATCAAATTCATTCTTTGAATCATATCTTAATCTTGAATTCAAGTCTATATATTTTTTCAACCAATCAGATTGAGAAAAGTGTAAAACTCTATGAACTTTAGTCAACTTGAGTCCATGTTCCAAACATTGTTTTAATAACTGATAGTGAATAACATATTTTGATTTATCATTTAAATTGGGTATTAATTTTATGCATTTAGAAATTGGCGGTTTAAAATTTTCGGGACAAAACGGAAAATCGTTATGATAGGAATGTAGACTTGTAGGATATTCTAAATCAACTTCTAAAACATATCCCTTATTAGATTTTTTAGAAATATTCATAATATTTAAATCGTTGATTTCTTTATCTGTTAACCAAACAAAATCTCCCGTTGGAATGTGCTGTGACATTGCATAACCATACAAATTTGTTGCATCATAATAAATTATGAATTTAGTTGGGTTTAAAGGATCAAAATTTAAAAGAAATGGATTATTAGCTTCAGATTTTCTACAAATGCAAAAGCTCACACCACCGCGAACGCTTTTTTTGAAAAAGTGTATCATGTCTGGATTTGTTAACAATTCTAACTCTATTCCAGTATAACGCAAACACGCCTCCCAGTATAAACCTGGAAAAGTGTAAAAATGAGCTGGATCGAGCTTATATATAGATCAACAAGTGCTTCTAAAATTTTCAAAAATATCTGTCAAAAGTAAAGTATCAGAGAGTAAGTAAAGATCAGAGTATTGACCAAGAGATTCACATTTAAACAATTGCCAAACCTTTACAGCTCTTTCATATTCTGCATCACTGATGTGCTCATCCGTTAAAGTATTATAAAATTGCTCTTTCTGAGGTAAAGTTGTTTCTTCTAATTTTAAATAATCATCAATATAATTGTAAGGAAATACACCTTTTTGGCGAATAAGTTTAAATCTTTCTTCATCATTGAAATTTTTTTCTCTTTACATTGTTCATCTTTTAAGCTTTCAGAGAGTTTTGATAAAGAATGGGATAGAAATTGAAAAGAATCAATGAACCTTAACGATATATTTTTTTTCTTATCCTTTTGTGTCTTTTTATCAAAATAGTTATCCACATGAATAAGCTTTTCAAATGAAATATATTTTTCCTTGTTTTGTGCGATAACTGTTAGTTGTTCTTTGTTTAAGCATAATTTTTTAAGAAATAGATGATAATCATAATTACGCAAATTATGCAATATAACTGGAATAAAGTTAGGTATTCTGTAATTTAGAATTAGCAGAGTGAATGAATGAGTTGGACCTCTATAAAGACCAATTATATGACAATGATCTGCAACCCTGTCATTTAAAAGAGGTTTATTACAAATATGACAAACTGTTGCATAGTTATGATAAATTTTGTCCAGTTCGTTCAAAGGAATCATCTTTTTATGAACCTTTAAAAATTTATTGTATATGTTATACACGTCTCTTTCTAAAGAATTTATAAATAATGTATCATAATTTTGACCTCTATATCTTTTAAATTTAGAATAATTATCGTCGAAGGAACATTTAATGTAATAGGCAAATGAATGTGGAATATGTTAATATTGTTTTAAGGTGTATGAAGTATTAGGATTTTTGTCAACATTGTCATTATTTAAAGGATTTAAAATGCATTCAAAATCTGCATACACCACGAAACCAACTTTCATTTGTTTATGATAATTCACAAATTTCAAAATATTATCATATGAATAGTTTCCAAACTTATCTTTTATTAATTCTTTAGAAGGTAGGGTAATTCGTAAATGATCATAATCATAGCTATTGTGTTGTAATAAATTTTCTTCTGTAGGGAAATATTGTAAACAACCGTCGCAAATATATTTTTTTCCGTGATGTTTAGACATTTGTGCAGAAACAAATTTTGATAAATCTTTAATATAGCAATAATGAAAAGTTTTCTCATCGTCATCACTTATTAACAATAAATTGACATGTTGATTTTTTTTTATTCGATCAATAATAAAGTGGACCAATTACTTCATACCCCTTTTTAGGATTTATAATTTCTAATCCATATACATTAATAGAAATGTTATTTTTTTCTTCAAAAATCTTAATGTTCTTTAGCAACATTGGAAATTCTATACCTGACATATCCAAAACAGAAGAGTAATGTGGGTAGGATGAAGTTTCAAAATCTAATCCGCTTGGTTGGTGAAGAGCAGACACAACCGCCAGGCGAAGCTAGAGTTGTCATCATTCCTAATGTTGACGTCTCTTGATCTCTTGAGGAAGTTCGATAAAAGATGAGGCTCTCAGCGGATTGTGCTTGTTAACATTAATTTCCAAATGAAGTAAATTCATCAAAGCCCATCCTGCAACGTAAAAATTAAAAAATTACTTTTTTTATTGCCGTTGTAAAATAGAAAATAAATTCTTTACCTGAATCTCTTTCTGCAAATTCGTCAGCTTTCTGGTCAATAATGGTGCAGATTTGCTCTAAAAGTTCTTTTGTCTGATATCCCTGGCAAATGACTTGGAACGGCGCATTAAAAGATTTGACATCATAGCTGTCGCTGCTGGGGTTAAAATAGAAACCGAACAGTTCCATATTTAGCATGATACATTTATGTTTATGCAGTTCTTGATCTATTAGATGTACAATTTTGTATTCCAAATGTTGAAAATATTCTTTCACATTTATGAAGTTTTGGGGTGAGGAAATCCTATAAGATATTATTCGTTCCCTGAATGCCGACTTGATAATTTCAATACCTTCCTCCAAGCCTATTTTGGAATTGTTCTTGTGCACTCTAGATCGAAGATGTCCACCCCATAGACTTTGGTTTATATTTTTCTTGCATTGTTTACAATATTTTACAATATTTGTATAATCTATAAATTAAGAAAAAATATTTTACAAAATAAAACATGAAAAATAAAATGTTCTTACCTTTAACAAGCTTTGGTTGTTTCAACCAACTAGTGAGTGTTGTGGAATTTCCGCAAACATGTTTTTTAATATGTCGCAATAAATTATCCTTTCTAGTAAAGACTTTATTACATGTTACACACTTATTCATTTTTGAAGTTTTCTAGATAATAATAATAAAATTAATATTGTGCATTTTTATTTAGTTATAGTCAAATTTTGAAAAAAGCAATTGCATTTTTGAAGTTCTCTGGATAATAATAATAAAATTAATATTGTGCATTTTTATTTAGTTATAGTCAAATTTTGAAAAAAGCAATAGAAATTAATTGACTTTATGAATCCATTTCTTCAAATGAGTCAACTAATTTGTCAAAGGCCTGTTTAACATAATTCACCGTACTTGCGTCTCCTGTTTAATTGTGATCAAATCAGTTAAATTTTGAATAGCGAAACCCAGACACTTAAGGTTTGCTACTTGTTTTTTATTTTTTTTATTAATTTTAAATTTTTTTTTTAATAATAACTGATGGTTTCGAAATTGAATTTTGTTCAACTGGTGAATTATTAAGAGAAATATCCGAAGTTAAATTTGCTTCAATTTTTTTTTCTTGCGAATCAGAATTTACAATATCATATGGTGAATTAATAGGAGATATAGCCGAACTTAAATTTTGATCAATTTGTTCTTCTTCCGAATCAGAATTTTCACTAAACAAAAAGGGAGAGCAAATTGTTCTCGGAGAATTAGTTGGCGATTTTAATGTTAAATAATTTGGATTAGATTTTTTAAAACAAACAATATTCTCATAGCTAGAATTTTGATTTTTGTCAATGTCATTCAGCTCTTCAAGAGTTTATTTAGGTTTTGTTGTAATTAAGTCCGTTTTGTTGTCAATAATGTCATTAAGATCGTCAAGAGTTTGTTGTTGAGTAGCTGTAAATAAATATTTTTCGTTGTTCTGTTTGTTGGCATTGTTGGCCATTTGCTATTTGCCTTCTTTGCAGTGCAATTCACATGAGATATTTACGGAGAGGGGAGTCCGATCATGTGAGCTGCCACTACAAAAGAGCATATGTTGTTAGTGCTTCTGATTTACATTGTGCTATTTGTAGGATACATGTTTTTCTACTAATTCCTGAACCTGCTTGCTTTTACCGCAATAAAAATGAAAAAAAAGAGATGGAAGATTATGTTGTTAAACATTAATATTAAACATAGTTTGTAAAGGTGATGGGTAGATTATTTTAACAATATTAATTTTAAATATAGGTTATAAACGTAATGGATAGATTATGTCAAAAATATTAATCTTAAACATAAATTGTAAAGATAATAAGTAGAATACGTTAACAATATTAATTTTAAAAAATGCCAACTGTTAGTATAAGCGGTTATATATTTTCAGTGCTATATGCAAAATACTTCTTTTTATTCTAACATCTGACCCTGTATTTTTTTTATTGCAACAGGAACGAAAAATGAAAAAGCTAATCATATGTAAAAATAATGTGTAGATTATGTCAACTGCCACTATAAGCGCTCATATATTAGCATCAAATTTTGTTAACGCTTGGTTCTGTGTTCAATTGAGTTTTCTCTTACTTGATACAAATTATATTAATATTATTAGTATAATTAAAAAATACTAACTTTTAATTTCCACTGTTTATTTTAAAAATGTTAAACCATAACAATTATTTTGTTATGTAATGTGAAAATTAGTATATATTAAAAAACTTGTTAGAACATTGTTGTTTCAATATAGGAAAAGGATAAAAATATATTAATATATTATTATTAGTATAATTGAAAAATAATAACTTTTAATTTTCACTGTTTATTTTAAAATGTTAAACCATAACAAATTAGTATGTATTAATATATATAGGAAAAGGAAAAACTGTGTGTCAATTATTATATATATATTTACATTTACTATTTACAAATTTATTTGACCAGAGTTTTCACAAACACAAATTATGAAAAATATTATCCTCTTTTTAAAACTACAACAAAATGATGTCTAATTACATCTTTGAAGATTTGTACCAAATAGTAATATCTAGTACGACATATAGGACAACTGTTTACCATTATAGAACAACAATTTTCATCATTCCATCTTAAAATACATTTTAAACAAAAAATGTGGGAACATGTATTTGGTCAACATGAATCATAATATTCGATTATTTCAAAACAAATAGCACAAAACACTTTTTTCTCTTCACTCTCAGTTTTGTTCAAATTTTTTAAAACAATCCCATTTTCTTCTTCTCAAACTAATGGTATAGTTTCTTCTCGAACAGCTCGTATAATTTCTTCGAGGCTAATTGTCTGAAGCGGAATGGATCGATTTCTTTCTCCAACTGATTCCCTCATTTTATTTTAATATTATTAATACATTTATTCAACAGATTTTTTTTCTTTCAACAGTCGTACCTTAGCATACTAAAATGATCTTGATGCACCTATTTATAAGACTTAAGAATGCAAAATCAAATGTGGGAGGACAAAGAGAAAAAATTAAAAATATGATGCGAATGAGAATAAAAGGGGAGGAAGATAAGAATGAGGGACATGAGAGAGAGGAAGAGGAGAAGGAGGAGGCGCTCCCCTATTTTAACTACTCAGCCATTTTTGAAAATTCGACATTGCCGCTGATTACAAAACATATAGTCACTATTTATAAAATACTTGTTTAAACATTACAAAATAAACTTATTTCTTCATTTTTAGAACACTTCGATTTAAAAATCGTTTTTTACTTCTTGTTTAATCGAATAACTATTTTATCCAATATTTTTAATGGCACCTTGTATAGTTTTTCACAGTCATTTTCGCCATAAAATTATCTTTTTAAAAATATGTCGATGCTAACCTTTTTTGAAGATGGCGATATGCCAGCCATTTATAAAAAATCAGGATAGTTTTAATTTAAAATAAATAGCTATTTTTAAAATAAAGTCTAACATTTGATATATCTTTAAATTTATGGCGAAAATGACTGACAAAATATACAAAGTGTCATTAAAAATATTCGAACAAATTGTTCTTTCGATAAAACAAGAAGTGAAAAAAAATTAAAAACAAGATCTACTATTACCGAAAACGATTTTTAGGTCGAAGTATTCTAAAAAATAAAAATAAGCTTAGTTTGGACTATTAAAAACTATTTAGTAAAAAGTGATTGCCTTTTTTCATAAAGCGGCAATGTTGAATTTTAAAAAATTGCTGTCCAGCCTTTATTTTGAAAAGAAAAAGTTAATTTGCCACTAATCCTTGAAAAGCTAATTTTGGGTTGAACACGATAGTCTATAAAAATATACAGGATCCTATTTAAAGTAAAAAAAGTGAGGGTAACTTTTAATTGTTTTTTCATACATAATTTGCCTCTTATGGAGTTATAGAAGGGTCTCAAAGTTTAAATTGATAGCCTGTAACCGGTCTCCTTTTTCAGCCATTATTGGCAAATTTGGCTCTAAAAGAAACATCTGAATTTTTTAAAATAATAAAGTAAGATAGAAAATAAGAAACCCGTTTGAAAAAAATGTTCAGTGTACATCTTAAGACTTAAACAAAGACTTTTAGGTTGAAATTCGTTTTTAGGTGTTGAAATATACATACATAATTTTTAGGCTCGCTTAGTTTTTAACTAATATTAACATATTTTTTGCACACCCTGTATATTTTCTGCTTAGTCCAGACTATAAAAATTATAAGAAAACTAAAACTTAGGAGATCTCTAGCAAGTCAATTTTATATCAAACGGCTAATAAAAAATATTATCTTAATATGTAAGAAAAATCCAATATTTTCAAGAAAAATCATATCTCAAAAAATATTAAAAATTTGAAAAAAATCCTTTCAAATTTTTATTTACAATTTTACCGAGAATTAAGCTTATTAGAACCTAAAAATCGTTTTTGTACATTTTCGGAATAAATGAAATAATGGAAAATTTGCTGTCTTGTTTAGCACCCTATATATATATATATATATATATATATATATATATATATATATATATATATATATATATATTACGCTTAAAATTGGTAATATTTAATTCTTTAACACTTTTCTTGAACAATTGCAATGGTAAATGTAAAAAACTACCTCCTTAAAAAATGTAGTATTTCACAGCTCTGAATGGATGGAAAACTAATGCATTAAATAAAGATTTTGAAAGCCGGGTACTTAAGACTTTATAAATATTGTTACAAACCTTGTAAAGATGCCTCTTTTCTATGGTTAACCAGTTTAGCTCTGCTATTTTTAATGACACATGATCATTTTTTTAAAGTCCAATTACTAATCGACAGCAAGCATTTTGTACTTTTTAAATTTTTCTTTGATTAGCCCTGTCTAAAAAAAAACCGTAACCAGCATCTCCATAATCAAAACATGACAATACCAAAGAGTCGGTCAAAATGTGACTTATATGGATTGAATTTAAGGTGATGTAAAGTATTCAAGTCACTATTCAAATCATTTTCCGCCTGTTCCGGAGTCTTGATATTGACGCTCACATAGATGTGAGTATCGTCAGCATAAGTTTCGAAATATCGAATCCTGCGGAACACCAGATCCAACAACTTTGGCCGAAGATACAGAATTATCCCACAAGGTAGGATTTAAAGAACTCAATGGTTTAGTTAGAAAATCCATGGTATTTCATTTTGCTCTGGATAAGTCTGTGACTGATGGTGTCAAAGTATGTATCGGTTTATTTAAAAATTACTAACTTTTTATTTGGTACAACTAACCAAGAAACGCCCAGAAAAAGTTTAATAATCAAGTAATAATAAATTTAAATGTAAACAAATTAGATAAGTTACATAGAAATGAACAATTAAGGGCTTTTGAAAAATATGCAGTCCCTTTATCTGTCTAAATAAGCAACATATTATCTAAATGAACCTTACTTGCCTCTTCTATTTCCTTTTGTAGCGATTTGTTAGTCATTTTTGTGCGGCTATTGTCTAGTAATACTTGTGCAATTTTTCCTCTTAATAGATCACATTCACTTTTTACTTTACTGATATCTTTTTCAACATCTTCCTTCACTTTTCTTTTAAGTAAATCTATCTCTCCTTTAACCATTTCAAAAAATCTAAATAATTTTAAAATTAACAGTATCATATGTAAAATATTTATAACCTGACACTTAACTTTAATAATAAAATGTTTATACCTTATGTATTTTCATATAAAGAAATTATACAAAATGATCAGTCAGAATTCCTATAATCTATTTGTTTTAAATTCTACAATAAACAATTATATGTGTTGCAAAAGTATCTAAATCTAGAAAAGAGACTACATCTGTCACACCCACTTAGTGTAGTTTCATTTTTTGAAATGCATATCCATTTTGTAATATCAATTTTTTTTTTGAAATTTGAGCACTATCTGGCTAACCAAATAATCTAGTTCATGAACTTTATTTCCCGTATTTTTATACACATTGCGTAGTATATATTATTTCCTTTCTTAAACAATAATTAATAATAGAGAATCACTGAAAAATAACTATTGGGATATTTCAAAGGAATCCGGTTATAAACTAATAATTTTATATTGTAAAATGAAAGTAGATTCCATATGAATACTTATTTCAAAAATATTTTCGTGCCACAAAAATCCTGCAACACAGTCCGCGTGAGATCAGAAACCGTAATGTTTTGGTACTATTGGAAATCGAGAATGACATGTTTCCGAAATTTGAAATTATGTCCAAAATGTCAACAAAAAATTATCCCCAATTTAAATTTTCTAGTTCAACCTGGAATGTAGTTACTTATGTTTTAAACGAAAGATATATAATTTATAGCTAGCATTTTGGGTGTAAATGTGCCAGAATACTCATAAGGTAAATATCTAATTAAGCAAAATTTGTACTTTCTTTTTTACCACAACTTCTATGCTATTTACATGTCGTATTTACTATTTTTGCCTAAAAGCAAACAAAATATTTGTAACACATAGTTCTAAAGAAAAGAAACAACCATAAAAGAGTGAGTGATATGTTTCATTAAATAAAAAGAAGGCTAGGTACTAATTCTATCGAACAGCACGCGGGTGCATGAACGTGAAATATATAGTCGTTTGCAACAGAAATCGAAACAAAAACTATGCATTGACTTGTTTGTTTCCTTTAATTATAAAAGGGAGGTTTTGTTACGCGCTAACATTATTTTTTCTAATACGATGGTGGTGACCTGATAAGCTCTTTTATATTTGGTAGTTTTACAGTTCAGTGTGATTTTTAAAGGTAAGTACGCCTATAAATATATTAGGCTGTTTAGTTTGATGACAGATACATGTTTTAAATTAATATGTTATGAATTTGAAATTGAACACAACTAAACAATTTTTTACTGAGTGATCTGTTTAAGGCGATGTTTACTCTTCGTAAAATTAACGTCGTTTTAGGGCTTCGAAAAAACCTTTTTTTCTTAAATGTTAAATAAAATAACGGCTGATTTTTTTTAGTTAAATGTATTTGTAAATTACTTATTTCATTGTTTTGTCTATGTTTTGTCTTATCGAATGAAACATTTTCTATTTTCTATATTTTAAGTAGGGTAAATATTTATTTCTTATTTTACTATTATTATTTTTTTCTACAACAGCTGCACCATGTGGCACTTTACACATTGTTATTACTATTACACAGATACAGTCACAGCACTGCCCAAATAGTACTACTATAGAACATGTACATAATGCAAAAATATAAAAAAAACTAAATAGATTCCAGATAATATAGAGTTTTAAAAAAGTATAAGTGTTTTCGTGTGAAGTTATTTTTTTAATCGCATTTTTTTACTTCCCTCGTAAAACAGAAGGATTTTATTGGTACTCAAACAAGTCAATATACAAACAGCAAATGCAACAATAAGGACAATAGTAATATACGAGAATCTAACACATTATATATAAAAAAATATATACATATCTCTAAAAACCAGAACTGTCTTCAGTGGTGCCTAGAATTTTTATAGACAATGAAAATTAGTGATCACCAGACAAACATCGGAGATGTGGTAGTGGTCTATATAATGACGTTAGGTAATAACATCTTAATCGTCTTAAAGGTAGAAGTGCACTGTATATTAAAGTCATTTGGAATGTAAGTATTGAAAGATCCCATTATTCGATTTGCAATACTGTTCTTGCCCACATCAGTTCTACGTCTGTTAATTGAGAACATATTAAAATCACGAGTGTTGTAAGGTGGCACATGAAAATTTAGAAGAGCAACAAAATCCCGAGAGTTGTATTGTTTGATAGCAGTTTATGTCCAAAAGTGAGGATAAAAAAGATTCTACTCATTTCCAAGCTCGTAATGCTAAGTGTGTGTCAACGCTACTGGTATTTCAATTGATTTTTGTCAATGTGATGTTTATAACGTATAAAAGTAACACATTTTGGTTGGACACGCTCAATCCGGTTGATATGGACCTAATAAAATAGGGACCATATTAGGCAGGAATACTCCAAATGACTTCTCACCAATGAATAGTAGATAGTATTTTTAAAATCCCTAGCATCGTCTGCTTACAAAACAAAGCATTCTAAAGAATTTCCCCAAAAATAAGGTTTAAATGGTTTGTGAACCTTAGTTTAGTATTGAAGAAAACACCAAAATCTTCGACTATGTTTACTCTAGGGAGATGGAAATCCGAAATAAACTAGAAATGTAATGTTGGTGTTTTTTTCCTAGTAAATGATATGACTTTACATTTGGATACATTTAGTTTCATACCATTTGACTTACATCAGCTTAACTTGATTACCCTCCGAGTATTGGATCAGGCAGTCGCCAACATTAAAAACCTTTAAGTCATCTAGGTATGGAAGCAATTCGCAATATTTAAGTTCTTTGCAAGAAACAGCATTGGTTCCAAACAAGTGCCTTGAGGTATACCGGAGGTGACTATAGATTCCCTAGATAGAGTTCTGTTGAATTTAACTACTGAACGCCATTATTGAGATAACTAGAAAGTCATTTTAAAAGTGGGTTTGTAATACCATAAGCTTCAAGCTCATTTACTAAAATGTTAGGATTAACACGATCAAAAGCCTTTTGAAAATCAAAATATATTGAGTCGGATTGCGCCACTGTGTCAATCGTTGTTGTCAGGAAGTTGAAATATATTGATAAATTAGTTTGGCACGTCCAGATATAATATGTTGAAAGTTCGTAATTAAGTTATCTACTACTATAGATTCAAACACCAATGATATGCAGTCAAGCCCAGATACTCGACGGTACTGTTTTATATCAGATTGATCACCACCTTTAAAAATGGGACTAACAAATGCCATTTTGCAAATCTTAGGGAACTGTGTAAGATTTATTGACAGTTGGAAGAGGTAACTAAGAGGGGCTGCGAATGTTAGGCTGCAATTTTTGAAAAATGGTGGTGAAAATTCATCTGACCCTGAACCTTTTATGTCATCGAGATTTATTAATTTTTCAAAATCTAATTCACTATTGATGTCAATGTTCGATATAGTTAGGTTTGTAAAAGAAGAATATGGAGCAATATTGAATGGTAAATGCCGTTAGTGACGGCTGAGTTAAAAAACTGCCAAACAAATTGAATTTTAAACGCAAAGTTGTTCACTAGATTCGACATCATCAAGTCTAGGTACCTAGCTCCATTAATACTAAAGACAGAGGAAAACGGTTTTAGCAATACTATGCTACTTTTCTGTAAAACGAAAGATTAGTAATTTTAAAATTTTACGATTTATTCATATTCCGGTCTTTCTAGTACAAAATTAAAATATTTAATTTAATTTCCACTACATTACCATATTAGTGTCAACGAAAACACCTACTCATCGATAAATTAGCCTTTCGTTTGACATTTATTTAAAACGTTGCCAATTCTCCCATTTATCTTGGGAGTTTCAAGATTTTCATAGATTGTCATTGATAATTCCCTTAATTTGCAGGATTTTCTATATCTTATGGCTCCTCCCTAAGTCAGTTAGCTGTTAGGTTATTCGATAAAAGAATGCTCAAAGGCCATTTAAATAGGTTACTTTTCGAAGGAGATCTCGTAGTCCAAAAACTAACAGGCATTTTAATTTTTTTTTTCATTTGTTTTTCCTGATGCAGCATGCCTGCTCTTTGAGTAAGTAATATATACTATATTATATATTATACACGGGATTTTGTAAAAATAGCCCAAATCTATTTTCTCACATAACTCAAAAAGATAAACATTTATTAAAAAAGTCTAATGCAAAAATTTGTCGTTTTTTGTCTGCTACACGATAACAAATTCACTTTATGAATGCGACGTTTCGTCTTTAAAGTACTATTATCAATTTTTTAATATAGACCTTTTTTTTATTTCATTTTTTTAAGCTTATGGCCTCCCAAATACAATGATGTATTGCACTTGCCCAAAAAATGTTGTTGGATTTTACACACACGTATTCAAAGAGATATGTATACCAGTATCTCTCCCTAATACATTCCTCCTTATGGGAATTTTCTTTATTAAACATTTTTTGAGTGTGATTTAAGAGATCATAAGCTTCAAAAAAATGAATTTAAAAATCCAGGTCCATATTTAATAAAATGACGTTAATGTTATTGTCCCGGAGACGAAACTTCCTATTCATAATCTGAATTTGTCATCGTGTAGCGAAGAAACAAACCGACAAATTTTTGTAGACTTTTTTTTGAAATTAAACTTATTATTAAGTTGTGAGAAAATAGGGTTGAACTATTTTTACAAAATTCCCTGTATGTCAAAAACTAAAACATCTGCAAACATTTTGTGGGCACCACTTCTCGTTTTACAAAAAAGTAGCTTAGTATTGGACAAACCGCGTTCCTCTATCTTCATTATTAACGAAGTTACCCCTCAAAAGTATAAATTGGACATCTTTTACACGATTTCTAAAGTGGGCCTTAACAGCGTTTTTCAACTGTTTAATATGCTTTCGATACCGCCGCCAGCGCCGTATCGATGGCTTAATGAATATTTTACGTATCGACGGAATGAAACAACTAAAAAGGCGTAATTAGCCAGTCCGCGCTTTTAACCTTTTGTCAGAGAAACTCGATTATGTCTTAAGTTTATATTAAATAAAATAAAAAAGGTTTTCTACTTATTAAGATTAAAAAGCAAAGACAACTTGTAAGTAAAAATAAGTTTTTTTGACATTCGTTCGGATTTTTTCGCGCATCGCTTTGCTCGGCACAAAACTCACGAACTCATATCAGAAAACCGTTCTTCACACATTTGTTACATAAATAACTATTATTTTACAATGTTTAGTTTGAGATATCTCTCTGTTCACAATGTCGGACGCTGACAGACAAAGAAAACTGCCTGGTTACCAATACAAAAGGAGAAGGCAGGAAAAGGAGGTCTAAAGTTACAAACAAGCTGGTGCTGTCAAAAACATTTACATGGTACGTCAATACCAAAAAAATGACGACTTTGTTGATCCACCACCAACTTTGGTTACAAACACAAATACAGAATTGTCAGAGAGTGATGATCAATAAATCAACCATATTCCCAAACTAAGGAAAACTGGCACCCCATCAGATGAAAGCACCTGGCTGTTATGGAAATCAAAGAAGGAGCTCTACAAACTTTAAACACGATCCCGCGTTGTGGCAAACAATTATTTTAGGAGATGGTTAAAGAAGCTTTTTGATAAAGGAAGGTCCAACTAAACCATTGTACAATTATTAATTTCCTTCTGATGACACTGGCCAAAAATGTTGCGTAAATTACTATAGAAGAATATGAAGCAATAGAGAGCAAGTTCTTAGAGACTGGCTGGTGTTCAAAAAAACTAGTATTCTGCATTTGCTGCACATTTTTCGGCTGTGTTATTAGTTTCCTGTTAAAAAGGGGATTTAAAAAGTTGACAGAACTTTAATAACACACACCTTGAAATTTCCAAAAATCATATTCAAGCTCAAATATCTTGGTTTTAAATAAATCAAAGGCTAAAGATGCGGCTGCTCAAAAAAAATATTAATGCTGAAACAAACCGTTGGTACCAGGTGATCTTAAGAGTTATAGCAATCATTAAATTGTCTGGTAAAAGTTGTATTGCTTTTCAATGATAAGTTGTTTGAGCATAATAACTACAACTTTTTAAAAATAGTTGAGCTTATATCTGAATTTGATCCAATATTGGAAAAAATCGTGCGTAGGGTGCTCAAAAAAGAAAGGACTAAAGCTTACTGTCTCGGGAAAAATATATAAAACGAAATAATAGACTTCTTGTATCAAAATGTAAAAATCCATATTATTAATGAAATAAAAAAGCTAAATATTATTCCATACTTTTAGATTCCAGTCCAATATTATTAAGGTAGAGCAAATGACTCATGTAATCATATTTTTCAATCAATAAATCTGATTCCAATGAGGTTGGAATAAATCTTAATGACCTACAGGAAAACAAATGTTTGAAATTAAAATTAAATAACTTAATGATATGGGTTTAAATTTGCAAGATATTAGAGGGCAAGGATATGACAAAGGGTCCAATATAAGGGACGATAAAGCAGAAGCACTGTTCCATGCAATAGCCACTCTCTTAATCTAGTGGTTGAAGAATTGCATTTCATTTTAAATAATATATATTACAAATTGAAGGGGCGGCGATTCGTCTTTTTGTCCGGGGCGGCAAAGGCCCTAGAGCAGGCGCGGAGTATGTTCCACCCACTGGCGGATTAGTAATTGTAATAATTGGTGGCAATTTGGCGATCGCTACCTGAGCCCTTAAGCTAAAAGAGCCCCAATGCCCTCGAAGTGGCCCTCAACCCCAAGAAGTTTAACGAACAAAAAGCGAAGGACCTTCTTTTTATATCAAATTTTTTCTTGGTATACCGAAACTTTCGTAATCCAAAGCTTACCTGGAAAAATGCAGACCCTCGAATACAATGACCACCTTGAAGAAATTTAGCCAGTCTGCCACTGGTTAATGATATATGAATCTGAAGTTAAATATTTTTAATTACGCCAAATTTAAATTTGATTTGCGATGATAAAATAACATCATCTGAGTGTTTTTTGGCTAGATATGATAATTATCCCGTAAATTAGTACAAGTAATAAAATCTTTTTTTTATGTAAGGTTTAAAACCCTATTGAAAAATACAATAAAATATAGAAATTAAATAATTCTAGCCATGGCCGCGCCAACACGAATTGGAATCCTCGTGCAAATATTGATCTGCGCCTTTATGGCTGGAGTAAATTCCGAACAAAATGGCTGCGAAATAAAATCAGCTTAAAAAACATTCTTATTCAATTCAATTCAAATTTTGAGCAAAATTACATGTGATAAATTGATAACATTTTAGAACGAATTAAATACACTATGGAACAATATGTTGGACTAATAATTTTTGTAAAAAATAAATGTAAAAATTTACTTCTTCAATGAATTTTAAATTTTGCCCAAAAATCATGTGTGACTTAGGGAACAACTGGTAAAATATTGGTACGAATGTAATATGGCTGCCCATTAAAATGTTTAAAAAATAATTATAAAAAAAACAATAAATTGGCCTTACCTGGAACTTCCCTGTATAGAAATCCTTCCTTTTATCAAGGAAAGTGAATCATGGCCTAAATAAGTTCAGCCCGTAGTTATTTAGCAATATGTGTGTACAGGGTATCTGGTTATATTTTAAGCGGTACCCTAGAGATCTTATTATTTGAGTTATCAAAAAAATTTTTTGATAACTCATATAATAGTCCTTGGGTTTTATTGGAATCTACAAAAAATATCAAACAAAAAACTATAGGAAACATAACAGATGGGCATTAGCTTAGTTGTTTTAAATGAGACACCCGATACAATATTGTTTTAGTACAAGGGTTTCTTCTTACTAATTATAAATATACCAGGTTTGAGATCTTTATATTTGAAAACAACCGAAAAATTGTCAAAAGTCCTGTAAAAGAGAGATGGGGAACGCTCCATTACATTGGAGTCAATGGGAATACATTGCCTCTTATAGCAGCGTTTTTCTCATATTTCGCAGGCACTTTTAAAGATAATGGTATCAAATCTAGCAATTTATAATCAGCAAGAAGAGACTCATTTTGATAGACATACATATATTATACAGGATATTCCATATAAAAAACGAAGTTGATGCTCATTTGTTAACACTCGGATCGTCTTTAGTTGGTTTTGTTGTAAATTCCGATAAAACCCAAAAACGTTTGTATTTAAAGTTTTTTGATAAATCATATAATAAAGTCTCTGAGGTACGGTTTAAAATATAACCAGACCCTCTGTACAGTACACGTACAGATTATATCTTCTTTTATTCTCTCAAAAAATGGAGGGATTCCTTTCGGGGGAACTTCCGGTTAAAATGCAATAGAGATCGGATTTACCCAATTACCAGCAATCTTCCCCCTAGTGAATGCTTCCATTTATTAGACGAATAAAAAAATAATATAAACTGTATGTGTACTGTACGTATGTGCATGTTACTAAATAACTACGTGCTGAACTGAGAAGTGTCAAAAAAAAATTTTTGGCCCCGATATCTGCCCAAATATTATAGACAGAGCAATTAAGCGAATATTCTAAACCTAAACTAATATGTTCTGTATTATTATTTTTCCTAAAATATGATAGTTATTAACAAATTAAAGTCCGGACTCCCGGAACTCTAACTCTACTATTAATAATTTAAATTTAATGTTGATAATAGAGATCCGCGCTTCGAGCGCTAAGCAGTTACAATGTCCCAAAACCGGCCGTAACAAGTAAATAAAATTATACTATGAAACATTAATTTAATTTTTTTTTTAAATTATGGTATGGTACTTGAATTTTTTTACCCTTAAGGGAGAACTGCAAGCAAAAAGTGAAAAACCAGCGACAAGGTCTAGTCAAGTTCAAAGTAAGATGAAAAGGTACATACGTATTTGAGAAAACCTCCTGCATGTCCGACCTCAAAAAAATGTGGCAATTTAAATTGCATTTCGTTTAAAAATGGGTTCAAAAGGGTTCACGCGCTGCAGAAATACAAAGACATGAGTACGATTTACTATTTCAAATTGTGCAGTTATGTAGACAAAGGATCAATGCAAGGCTGTAAAGAGCCATTTTGTGAAAAAAAAATTATATGGTACGGCATTTGCGTCAAAAAGTGGTCAAAAAATGGTCGAACATGGACAAATCTACTTCTATTTTATAATTCTAGATTTGATTTTTTCATTATTAAACTATTAAACTCACATTGAAGCTAATACATATCTCTTATAGTTTTAACATAATATGCAGCGGTGGAAGGCTTGCAAATGATCCATAATACTGCGTGCAGTTCCCCCTTAACTTATTATTATTAATAATAGATATAGAGTTCGAAAGTCCAGATTTTTTTATTGGAAGTTTGTTCCTTTCTTTTAATTCTTAATAATGCTAATAGTTTCCGAGTTATTTTCAATTAAACTCTTTTTTTATTTTAATTTGTTAATAACTTTTGAAATTATTTATATTTTCTTAGACATTTTTGCACAATTTTCTAGACATTATTTCGAACATATTGAGCCATATTTTACTAGCATTTTGAGTGTGTAAACAGACTATCAACGGAAAAATTGAAAATCGAACCCATCGGGAGTCTAAATTTCCAATATCTCTGCCAAAAATTACAATTTTTTAAGTTCAAAAAGTTATATTATTACTATTATTGAAATATTAAAAAAAAAAGATATTATTTTGTGCCAATATAGATTTATTTGTTTTTTATCTTCCTTAAAGGACATAGCCAAAAAACTACTTACCCGATTGATTTAAAATTTTAATCAAAAATTTAGGGTGATATGGCGATGACCTGATAATATTTTGGTAAAAATCCATTATGGCAAAACAAAATACTGGCGAGGTGAAATTTTAAAAAAATTATTACCTACTTTTATGTAGGATCAACTGGTGAAATTTTTGTACGAATCCAAGATAGCAAGACAAAATAGTGGCTTAATAAAATATTTAAAATTTCAGCCTGAAAAAACTACTCAATGGACTGACTTCAAATTGTGTGCCATACCTAATTGCGGTATAGAGATTATCTAGTAAAACTGTGGTACTAATTTAAGATGACAGAACAAAATGGCGGTCAAATAAAATAATTGTTCTCTTGCAAAAAATCACCCTCTCAGAATTTACATATTGTCAGATTTAGCTTAAAAACTACTCATTAGATTGACTTCAAATTTGAGGCAAAAATTGGGGATCATATGGTAATGAATTGGTAATATTTTGGTAAAAATCCAATGTGCAGGAACAAGATCGCGGCCTAGTGAAACGTTAGAAAAATTATTACTAAGAAAACTAATTATCCAATTTCCTTAAATTTTGCACCAAAATCAAGTGTTGAACACAACAATGAAATAAATAAACTGGTAACATTTTGGTATGAATATAAGATGGAATAACAAAATTGCGGCCTAATAAAATATTTAAAAAACCGGCCTATAGATTGATTTCAAATTTTGTGCAAGTATTAAGTGCGGTACGAATTCAAGATGGCGGAACAAAATGGCGGCCAAATAATATTTACTTGCCTCGTAAAACGGAAGTATTGTAAGCGCGAAAAAATCACCTTCCTAGATTTTTTTCAGGTCTTCACGTTTCATATATTCTAAATATACCAGGTAAGGTACTTTTTTCGTTAATTCTTAAAGATAAAAGTATCAAACCCGAAATTTTTAGAATCCGGACAAAAATAATGGACAAAAATCTATTAAAAGTTAAGTTTACCTGATTCATTTTAAAAAAGCCAACGTATATATTTAACAATTGGCAAGTTGTTAATATGCTCAACTATTCAATTTGTTTTTTCTTTCTGTACCATTTTATTATATTGAAAAATAAGGAAGTTATAGCTGATTAAAATGTGGACAAGATACAAATAACGTCACTGTACAATGGTTTTTATTGCTTGTACTGTCGAAATGTTTTTCTTGCTTGTTCTGTCGAATTTACGGAATAATAATCATATGGCAAATTGAATTTGAACCTTACATCTTATTTTCCTTCAAATTCAATGTGTTTTAGTTATAATATTATATCGTTACAAAAATTACTATTTAAAATAAAATTGATTAACCTGCATTATAGAGCGTTTTGAGTAAAATAGCTTCATCTATTCAAACCAGTAGTTGTTTTGTAAAAGCAAATTCTAATAATTTACCCAAAGTGGACATGTTTATTGTACATGCTTGTCTAAATCTAGACGTGCGCTTTAATATTGTGGAAGTGCGAGGAGTGAAGCATCACAACCACAACTTATAAATCGGAATAAAAATTACGTAAAATGTTTACCACAACCAAAATAATAAGGTAATTTATAGTAGTGGTAAATATTTTTCATAGGATATAGTTTTCTCACAATTTAGAAATAAGATTTTTTTCGGGTTTAGCATCCTAAACATCGTAGACTTTGAAATATTGTTTTGAACCATTGTCTATTAGATATAGATCTCTGATTACCGCATATAAACTAGGAATGGGTGATTTATCGATATATCGATAGTTGTCGATAGATCAGCGACCTGGCGAATAACAATAGGTAGGTAAATAAAAAAATATCGATGTATCGATAGTTATCGATAAGTGCCGATAGATGAGCAATATTCAGGGTTGCCACCCGTCTCGATTTGATCGGGACAGTTCTGATTTTGACCCAAAAATCACGCGTCTCCACGGAAAGCCCTAATATCCCGATATTTATTAGTTTGACAACGTACATTTTTATTAAACCATAAAATTGTAAAAATTATTATTAAAAATACATATTTATAGTTTCGAAAAAAGTTTTTAAAAAAATGTTGCAAATTTTGAATTGATAATAAAATAACTTAAACCGCCACGAACAGGAATACAGAATTTATTCTTGTTTGGCAGCAATGCTTTACGTTTCGGGGACTCCCCGATTAATAAAAGTAGGAGATCATCAGTGCCGATTGCCGACTGCTCATTTATTGTAGTTTAGAGATCTAGCTAGATTACGTCAAGTGCGCAGTTATATTAATTAAAGTTAAGTATTTATTTAATCCTGTCAACCCTGTTACTTGGAGCAGTTAGGTTAGAGGGTGAGTTATAATAACTTTTGTTTCTTAAATATATATGTATTTAACTACTTTTAACTTTAAATAGTAGAAATATTGCTTGGGTATAAACTTCTGTTTTTTAAGTATAGTAATTATTTTTGTAGATTTAGTTTTAAAAATGAGCTTAAAAAAGTATTTCCTTCAACAACCCTCCACCTCCACTTCCCAAGATCGCGATTCTTCTTCTGATCCTGAAGAAAAAGCTTAAACAGATTTATATTTAGGTCCATCCAAAACGAAAAAAGGAGGCTTTGCAAATATAGGACTGTGTGGCAAGAGGATTTTCCATGGGTTGTAGGTACTACAAATGAGCTATATGCTCGTTGGGTCTTGTGCAAACTTTTTTTGTGGATACTAAAACACGCAGGTCAGTAATAACATGATGATAGCCGAGTTAGCAGAGATTTTCCACTTCGTCAAGTACAAACAAACCTATAATGCGTTAGATTGTGGCATAAAACTTCTCACATTTCTAATGACTCACAAACTTCTAAAAAAATGTCCTGTGGTAGAACAAAATCTGAATATATTGTGAAAAATATTTTGGGTCCAAAGTCGGTGGAAATAATTTTACAAGATTTAATTAACGATAAAGGGGAATATAATTATTTTCCTGTAGAAACTGGCACGTCTAATAAGGGTAATAAATACGATATTTTTCAATTGAGAAAGGGGTTCAATCCAAACTATTAGATTTTTTTGAAGAGCCTTCAGAAACAGCCGACGCGATCGCTAATTCTATCACCAAAGCACTATATAAAGTACATCTGACAATAAAAAATGTTGCTGTATTTAGTGCTGATAAAACGAATTAAATTTTTGGCAGAAATAGATCTTGTTATACATTTCTTAAAGACAATAATTCTCGTGTAATTAAAAATGGTTGCTTGGCTCATGTTGTTAACAATACCATTACATTTGTTCTTCAGGAGTTAAATGTTGATGTAGAAACAATTATTTTAAAAATGTATAATCATTTTAGTGCCAGTGCTCTAAGAAGAGAGAATTTAAAAGAATTTGTCGCGTTTGTAGAGTTAGAGTGGCAGGAATTAATTAAACATGAACCAATTAGATGGTTATCTCTGGGCCCTACCATCCAAATATTATTAAAATTTTATCCCGCGATAATATCTTATTTTTTGTCATTAGGCGATGAATATCCTTTACCTATAAAAAAGCTTCTTGAAATCGAGAAGCATGAGGAAGGATGCGAGGTAGAAAAATATTTATACACAAAAACATCACTATACTTACGTTTTTGTGCCAATATATTTCTGGTTTTTGAAAGTTTCGCTAATTTTACAAAACGAGTCGACAACATGCACAGAATTATATGAAATCACGACGGAACTTAAAACAAGTTTGAAAAATTGTTTGCAAGAACAGTTTCTTTAGTTCATTTGTTATGCAGAACAAAAAATAGCAAATAACGATTTTAAAATGGTTTTAACTCAGGCTTTAAACTATTTGCAAAGAAATTTCGATTTTTCCTAAAATAACATATTTTTTATTATACAACCATTGAAGAATTTTTTTTCAACGAATTAATCAAAATCACTTTGGAATTTAAAGAAGTAGATATTGATACTCTTTTTAATTATTATTCGGCAATCCAAACTTGCCTAAAGGAAATTTGTGAAAAGGATATAAAAATTATAGATAAAGGGCAAAGAATTTTTAAAACTAGAGCAAATCATACGCCTTCATTTTTTAAAGTT
Source organism: Kuschelorhynchus macadamiae (assembly GCA_030620095.1). Lineage (NCBI taxonomy): Eukaryota > Metazoa > Arthropoda > Insecta > Coleoptera > Curculionidae > Kuschelorhynchus > Kuschelorhynchus macadamiae. Next base: position 468,860 of record JAUTXW010004145.1, on the reverse strand, counting down.
GTTTCTTTTATATTAAGTGTGCCACCAATGCTTACGTGGAAAGAATATTTTCACGTATGATGTTGAAGTGGACAGACATTAGAAATAGATGTTCAGTTGAGCTCATTAGAACGGAACTTCAAATCGCATTTAATTTTAATATGACCTGTATGGAGTTTGTGGATTTTATTAAAATGACGGGGCTCTTACTACAGCTGCAAAATCAAATAACAAATATTAATTTAAATATAATTAACTAAACAAATTAAGGCAATTATACAGATTATACCGCTTAAACTTTTGATTTTGTTGTTTGGTTTTTGTTCTAGTTGTTTTAGATTTAATTGATTGTTTACTAATTTTGTTTTCAACGTATCTTTTTTGTAAAACTATGCTTTCTTATTTTTACATACTCTTAGTTTTACTTTGTGTTACATAATTGTAATATAACATCATAGATTAACACATTATATTAATGTGTTTTTTTTAACTAAAAATTATAATGTGATGCTTTTTTTCGAACAGTTTTTTTAATTTAAGGCAAAAGGGTATAAAACATGGTTTCAAAATCCGATGGGCACATAAAATGTTATATTTAAAGGAAAAAGGGGAATGCGCCAGGGCTGTTTTTAAACACAAAAGGTGGCAACCCTGGCAATAATGCCTATAGGTAGCTGATAATATCGACAGGTAGCTGAGAACATTAATAGGTAACCGAGAATATTATCGATAGGTATGCGCGGATTGCATATTTACAAGCTAATTAAGCGCCATATACGAAAGTAAGGATCTTTTATCTTTTTTTTGCTCTTCTATATATTGTTCCAAATATATCGATAGGTAACAAAGAACTATCGATAGGAAGGAACACCTATCGATAGGTGGATAATAATCGGCATATCGATAAATAAAATATATCGATGGGTAATGTGCTATCGTCTATCGATAAGTAAAATCTAATATCACCAACCCTAATTTAAACACAAGCGTGCAAAGCTAAAACAATATTTAATTTTGATTTTCAAATAGGAAAATAAAACAATTTAGAACAAATAAAACATATATATACCTACATAAAAATATAAAGGTTCTGGAGGTCACCTTAAAATAATCCTCACAACAGAAAAAAACAAGTTTTGCTATTTGAAAATTCTCATTTAATTAAAAAAAAAACCGGATAACTTCAAATTGAGGTTAACACTAAAGTTGACGGTGGGTGATAATTTCGTATTTCGGGAGAATGTTGTTTTCCATTTTCTTCGTTGCCAAATCATTAGAACTTCTGACTTCACTTCTGATAAGCACTATGTTGCCGGATACTGTGTGATGAAAATATTTATTTTCTTGTTTGGGCGCCTTCATATGACATCTACTTTCATTCAAATTAAAAAGGATGTTTGATAACCGGATTCAAAGTTAACGTCTTTAGATTTTTGGAATTTCATTATTTTATTGCCAATATCCTTTTCACAAAATTGATATTTATATAGGCTAATTTAGCTTCAGTGCAACCGGTGCAGTGAATCGATGGGCCTCGTGACCTCGTACCCCTGCGGGCACCTAACTCTCTTCATGTTTTTTTTTAGTTAAATAACAACAGTTGTATCAATTTTTGTAATAGGTATGTACTCCTAATTTAATTAACTAAAAAGTGGGTAAAAGAGTTTTTCCGAATCTTCGTATAAACGTGGCAATATCGGCGATCGAATTAAGGCAAGTCGGAGCAGGAACGTGGATAATGCCAACCGTGGTGAGTTCTAGAGTTTGCTATATATAGTTGCTTCGGGCCTAAAGTTACAAATTTGCTTGTAAATCCTATTTCAAAATATTGTTAAACTAATATTTGCCCTGTTGACATATGCTCTAGCTGTTAGGACAGTTGTTTTCTCGGTACATTCCGAAGTTTAGTGTGGATGTAATTTTACGTTATTCGAACTACTTCTTTTTATGCCAATTTCCGATTAATTTCGAAGGTACTTTATTAAACTTTAAATAAATAAACTTTAAGCTATTATTGATCCTGGTTAAGTATTTGTTAAATTGTTATCGTCAAAAGTATGTTAATATGTGTAAGTGCAGACCGAACAATCCGTTGGAAGTTTTCGCCGACGTCAAGCAGTATTGGAAGATTTACCTGACTTTCATTTGAAATAGAGCAATTTCCTTTCTAAATTTGGGTCGTGTTAAGATATTTTAGAGGCGAACGTGGCGCCAATGGCTGTGTGTTTGCGGTTCGGCGCCCAAGGTCCCTGGCTCGATTCCGAGCTGAGGCAGACTTTGTTAAGAATAGATAATGCGCTCGCCTTCTGATGGGTTGGTGGTTGCGCGCTCCATCAGTAATACGCTAAAATCACCTCTCAAATAGCGTCGTTCGGATTCGACGATAAACTGTAGGTCCCGTATACCTGTGTAAATTACAGCTAAGACACACAGCTAAGTATATGCGAGAAGTAGGCCGATATCCAGCAGTGGATGAAAATGCTGTTGATGATGAAGATATTTTATAATTTAGTAGTCCGCGATAAAAAAAATACTAAAATAAATATATACTTTTGTGTGTGTACAGGGTGTTCTCTTATATTTTGCGCCCCCCGTATCTCGGTTATTTAAGAAAAGAGTAAAGAACTTTAAATACAAAAGTTATAAGGTTTTTACAGAATTTTAATAAAGTGATATCCAAAAAAATAATTGAACATAAAAAATCAGACATAGTTTTGTTTTTTCTTATGGAACACCCTGTATATTATATGTTTATCAAGCGGGTCTTTTCTAGCTAATTATAAATATACTAGGTTTTATAACTGTTTCTCTAAAAATACCCGAGAAATTTAAGAAAAACCTTGCCATAAGAGGCAATGTGTTTGAGAGAGAGGGAGAAGGTTCCACTCTATAGAGTGTCAAATGGAATACGTTGCCTCTAATGGCAAGGTTTTTCTCAAATTACTTAAGCGTCTTTAGAGATAAAAGTCTTAAACCTGGTATATTTATAATCAGCTAGAAGAGACCCGTTTGATGAACATAAAAAAAGTTTGATAAATAAGATTTTTTAAGCTCAATTGTTTTTTGTGATATCATGTTATAAACATTCTGTCAAAACCCTAGAACTTTTGTATTTAAAGTTTTTTGCTGTCTTCTTAAATAATCTAGATAAGGGGGGGTGCAAAATATAAGATATCACCCGGTACAAGACGTGGCGAACATTTTTGTGTCGAAATATTTAGTGTTACTAAAATTATAATTGCTTAATTTTAAACAATTTTGTTATGTGACATAAACATAATAAAAACAATAAAAACATCTCATGCTACTTAAAAAGTTTTCGTGATGAAGGGGTATTGATTATTATAATAGACCGAAGAAATTTTGCACTTTATTTTTTTACTTTTGATTTCTAGGACAATGGAAAAACCAAAATACAAATCGGGTTCTCAAAAACGGGCAGATGGTGACAAAAAGCAGAGAAAAGAAGCAGCAAAAAAATATAAGATTTCTTTGAGTCATCATAACTATTTTAGAGAAAATTAAAATGAATATATTATAACATAGGTCCTTGCCAACTACGTGGAATAAATTATCCAAAAACAAAAAATCTTACATTTCAATTCGACTTGTTGGGAACAATAACTCTTTCTTGCTTTTCCCCTAAGAAGTTATTTGAATGATATAAATAGCTCTATTTGTGGCATGTATTAAACTTTTACCAAATTTATCTCGAAATAATATCCACAATTACATCATTTGGAATTTAGGGCTAGAATAAAATATTTAAAGCCAACTATAATGAAAGAACCAGTTCGACTTCTATGCTGATATGGTGTGAACTGCTGGGTTGTTAGGTGAATTAATAGCAGCCGTTTTTTGAACTATTATTGTGGATAGCACTACAGCATATGGAAAACCGATCAAGTAGTTCCTACGTCACTACGTACTTGTAGATCACTTTAGCGATACTGTTAGCGTAAAAGAGAGTTTTTAGAATACCTAAATTTAGAAAAAAATGATACCTCTAAACGTTATAATTTAGATACTAATAACATGGTGCCAGCGTCATGAGTGTGGAAAACATGGTGTCCATGTCTAGCTTCCTAAAGCTATAAGCCAAGAAAATCAATCGGTTTTGCCCCATTTCATTGTCCACCTCATCAATTAAATTCACTGTTACGTCACGCGGCGAAAAAATGTACATCCGTACAAACTTTAAACTTTTCTAGGTCTTTTAAAATGTTTTTTTTTGGATTGTTGTTTTGTTTGCAGTTTTAACTACGGCTGCAGGACTTCTAAATAATTTTAATTTTGAATTTTTAGTCGCTTTAATTTCTTGCAACAAAGTTTTACAGATCGTTCTAAGTTGTTACAAAAACGTGGAATTGACCTATTTCAAGTAGTCAATTTTATTAAAAAGTCCAAGGAATGGTTAAGCTCATTAAGGAACGGTGCATATTTTCACGGCCTTTTTCAATCTGCCAAATCCAAATCGATAGTACGCGTTTGATTAAAAAAAGAAGCCGACGAAAAAACTTTTCATGAAGAAAGCGCTGAAGATCGTCCTATCACAAATGTTTATGCTAAGTTTAAAATCGATGTTATAAACATTACACTTATTGCAATGGTTAATGAAATGACAGATATGATTGGGGCCCTTGAGGAGGTTACGCAGATATTTGGAGTTTTAAGTCCCATGAATTTAAAAAACTATGATAATCAAGAACTTGTAAAAAACTGTAAAAAGTTGTGTAATGAATTTGAGAATATTTATCCTTTCTTATTCACAGAAATAATACAATTTTCCGATATTTATTTTAGGAAGGAAAGACCTTGTTTTAATACGGGTGTACCAGCGGCGGCCATTCAGGTGAAGTAGGTGAAGTAGTACTTCACCAGGAAAAATAAACAAACAAACATCTAACTATATTTATTATATGTCTCTTAAAATTTAAGTTTTTTCATTCATTTATTCACCTAATTGGCAAAAAATAAGCTGTACATCTCGAATAAATATTTTACTTGACCGTTGGCAGCATGTCTTTTTAAAACTTTCAATCAAACTTTATTATAACAACTATAACAGTGGCGCAAACTTTGCTGGAGGTGCTATGTTTAGTTAACGATTTTCCTACTACGATGCCATGACAACGCGTACTCGATGAAGTCGAGCGCATAGAAGAACACCCACGTGTCGTTCAGTTTGGGGTGGTTGTTTACTTTTATTTTCGCGGATTCCGCAGCAACCGGTTAGTTCCTTTGCAGTTTGCTTGAGTGTTTTGTCTTATATTTATTTAAAGTGTTGTTACAACTTTATTTGGTGTCGGGTTTATTAATTTACATTATTGATGAATCCGATTTGCTGGCCTTGTTTACTATTTTCCAATAAATATTCAGTGTGGAATAAGGAAGGATTTGCAGGTATGTTAAATATATGAAGGTCTTTACATAAACATGAAGACTCGGCGGAGCATTTAAAATGCGAACGAATGCTAAAAACATTTGTACGACCTGTGTTTACCGAAGCGTGACTCGGTGTAACGATCGGTTTCCACGTATGATAAAGACTGAAGCCTGTATCTCTATTAAAATTGTTAGGATGCTTATAAATTTTTCTTTACAAATTGAAATTTATAAGCATCCTAACAATTTTAATAGAGATACAGGCTTCAGTCTTCATCATACGTCGAAACCGATCGTTACACCGAGTCACGCTTCGGTAAACACAGGTCGACTATAAATAGTTGGATAGTTACACCACATGGGTGAGACATATCGATCTCTGCTATCTGTGGTTATTTTGTCTGTTACTGTGCTACAAAGTAGGGATGTTCCGATCCAGGAAAAGTATAGATACTGTGGATCGATTCGAATCGAAACGTGAAGTATCGATCCAGTGCAATATCACCTTTTAAAGTATCATACTAAACGTATCGAATAGTATCGATATGGGATATGAAAACACATATAAACAATAAACAACATCTATATAATGGTATATTATTCGAAAAAGAAGATTCATTTTTTAGCAACATTGTAATAAAGTATCTTTTTTACTTTATTGCAATAATGACACCCCGTAATACTTATCTATTTGCTTAAATAATAAAATATATACCCAAGTACATTACAAATAAAAACACAAATCAAACAACAGTCATTGCCTGGGGTATCTATACAATAAAAATACTGTAAAATATATGTTTTTTGTATTTCCTTAACAAATGAGGTTTAGCTACCATAAAAAGGAAAAAATGTTTTTTCGAATTTGTGGTGTTCCCCCGTGACTTTATCTCATTACCGCATAATTTGCACCTCCCACCTGAACTTGTTTTTACAAAAATGTTCTACAAACTGCTGCTTACAGGAGGCATACTCATTCCAATGAAATATCTATGCCAAGAAATCACTGAAACTGAGTAATATCTCTACGCACTTGTATTAATCATTAATGTATTCTTTTTGTTGTTCGGTAGTTCCCAGAAGGCGTAAAAAACTCATTATTGCTACGTTGCCAAGGCTATCCGAAAGCAGTTCCCGCAGTTCTGTGTTTAATAAATTCCAAAACCTTTAAAACGAAGCACGAAGACAATCAGGAAAAACAAGAACATGAAACATTTGTACATTATTGGATTGAATCCTAACATATTTACAAATATATATATATATATATATATATATATATATATATATATATATATATATAATATATATATATATATATATATATATATATATATATATATATATATATATATAGCAATTCTGTGAACGTAATCTTATCATTTGCCCTTGGAAAATTTGTTCACAATATCATAGACTGAGCAGTTATTTTCCAAATCTGACAAAACTGCCAATAAGACTCTGACAGTGTATTTCGTGATAAAAAAAAGTATTCATTATACATAACAGAAATTTATCACTTGAGATTTGACAAAGGATCTGTTATGAAAATCTAAACTGAATCTTTCTAGTCAATACATGTCTGTGTAGATGCCACCACAATGAGAATCCCGGATCGCTTGGTATTGATACTTTGCAGAATGTATCGATACGTGGATCGTACCGTGTTAAAAATATCGGTACAAAATATCGAGTATTGGAAGGAAAAGTATCGATACTTTAAAAAATTGGATCGTATCGCCCATCCCTACTACAACGCCTAGTTTTCGGCACACACACACATACCTGATAAGAAAGTATTAATAATAAGATGAGTATATAATCATATGCATTGGCCTTGCCGCAGCGAATGTGGTGTAGATTGTATTGCCCACTGGCGTTTGACAAATGAAAAAAAAACGATGAAAATTGGTCCCGCCTGTATCGAGAAGATTCATATTTTTAGACGTAATAGGTAGCCGGGATGCAACTAAAACAAATGCTTTAAATAAAAAGAATGGCATTAAACTTAAAATTTTGCGACACATTACTGAAAACATCTTTTTTTGGAATTGCATTGCATATTCGTTGCATATATCAAATTGCTTCATCATCGGATTTGTTAACTTCAATAATTGCAAACACAAGGAATTTTATAAAGCAATAATTATTCAATAATCATACATTAGAAAATTGATAAAAAAAATAGTTAATGCAAAAAATACCTAATATCTTCTTCGCTTTTAATCCCGTAACGATCAAAGTCTTTTTTCTCGAGCTTGTCTCCTCCAGATGCCATATTGATAAAAAGAAGGACACGGTTCGGTTCAAGGCATCTTGTCTTGGATAATTCACATTCAAATCTCCGCTTTTGTTCTTTTGTCATTTCCAGCAGGATCTGAGCTTCGGAATTAATCTTTTTCAGCATTTTACTTATACAGCTTTCTTGAAATAAATTATTTAAAGCAATAGTTGATATTATGTAATTATGATAGCAGAGTTTTAAATGTGTAAAATTAAAAAATATATTAGTAAAAGATATGAATGTAATAATTTTAAGTGGAGATAGTATGAGCTGAATTAAACAAAAATAATCTTGAAAATTAAGGTTATCAAATACATTAACTTTTATGGTAGCTTCATCATAGTTTGAGTTAGCAAAAATGTGTAGGCATTTAATTCATCTAAAGGTGACCTCTTTTGCCCGGACAAGACCTCTTTTTGGCACTATAATATTTGTCCGACATCTACTAAAATCTAATACAAATAGTAGGATAATAATCCTATTATCTACTTTCAATTTTAGTTTTTTACCTCAGTTTAGCACATATGTAAAATAATGTAAAAGCCCCCACCGCATAACATATTCGGCAAATTTCGAGCTGCTAAAACCGTTAGCATTCGCTGCGGAAATGCTTAATCTCAAAAATGTTATGCAGTAGCTTCTAGGTATAAGTAAAATGTTTTCCACACAGAGACTACAAAATCCAAACTATTTACTGTGATCTGTGATATTATTTTAACGGTATCATACTCCAGTGACCAATCTGATCTAACCTAATATCGATCCACTTATGTAAGACTGGTCACCCACCGGACTATAGCTGCACGATTTGCCGTCTATACGTGGTAAATACCGTGACGATATTTTTAAAGCATGGGAGCGGATTCCCCACTAAATAATCGCGAACGAAAAATTGTGCCGCTACTAGCCTGTGGGAGCCCGATTTATTACAATTAAATTTTAAATTTGTCTGTTTTTAATATGTACATGGTGTCCCATTTTCGATATTACAAGGTATCTCACTTACGAGTGAAGATAGAGTTGCGGTTTTCGCAATACTATGCTACTTTTTGTGAAATGAAATATGGTATAAACAAAATTTTTATAGCCCGCTGCGTTTCTGAGATACAGGGCAAAATTGAAAATTTTGCATTTTGGGACCTCCCTCGGATTTCGGTTATCCTTTAACATATTGCAAAGCTAAAAACTGGTTCTATTACAGTTTTTTCTTACAATTCAGTGACCTAGTCGGTTTTATGCTGTGAGCTGTTAATATTTAGCCGTAAATCAAACTTATATTTTTTAATGGGACACCCTGTTTATTTTTTTTTTCGTTTGATTGGAAATTTTATAGACTTTATAAAAATATATAACACTATATGATATGTATTTGAAATAATAAACCTAAAATTCATAATTTCACAAAATGTCCGTATCAACGTAATACCATAGTGTGTATTTTATAGAATTAGTATTAGTAGGTCTTGAGTTTGTTATATTAGGATATTTCAAAAAATTATAAAAAAGCTAAATCGAATTAAGCTATGAACAATTTTATACACTAAAGGAAATAAAACTAAACAACACTTGTAAGATTTCATCTTAATATTAACATAATATTGACCTAGATATTAACCCCTTAATAGATTTTTACATTAAAAGAACTGCTGAAAATGGTTGCTATTTTCTCGAACGCATCTAGACATACGGTGGTTATTTTTTTCAAAGCAAATAATTATGGAACGTACTTGCAAGTTTTGTTACCTAGTTCATCGATTGTCCGATGAGGGGTACTATAAATCTTATTCTGCAAATAGCTCCATAGGAAAAAATTCTAGAATGGATAAGTCGGGTGACCGCGGAGGCCATCTAATTGGTCAATTAGTTCCGATCCATTTTTGCGGAAAATAATTTTCTAAAAAAGGTTAAACAATTCGGGTATTGTGGGCGGGCGCACAATACCCGTTGGAAATGTATCCTGTTAAGACGAGCTAAAAAGACATTCCAAAATTTCAAGGTATCTGTCTCTTGAAAGACCGCCTTCATAAATTCTCTAATGTATTTGTCGACTCAAAATAAAACAAGCCACGCTAAATCCAGATCGATCCAGTTGCTCTCTTTCGAATATTACATGGTGATTTTCTCGAAACCAGTGCCTTGTATTACGCTTGTTGCGCTCGAAAAGTAGGCCCCATCGGACCATATTATAGATCTGGCAAAGTTGTTGTTAATACGAATTTGTTCCAAATACTAGTTGCAAAACAGTAAGCGTCATTTTGCGTGTCCAGGATGCAAGCGTTGTACGATTTTAAACTTGGATGACTTAAATTTATATTTGGTCAACATTCTTTGGGTGCAAGTCTTGGGAACACCAACTTCCTCCTCTAGTACTCTACATGATTGTAAAGGCGTTGCGTCTATACATGCCAAAACGTTGACCTCGTCCGTATCCCGATTTTCCTTATTATACGTTTTTGGGCTGGATAAACGTTCCACGTTCTACCAAATTTTTCTTTATTCGGGAGAACTTAAAGGTCAAGGTTGCCTTTTTTCTGGATATCTAGAAATGAAAATGACAAAACAAAAAATAAACCTACGTCAAAAGGTAAGTAAATATTCAAATAAACCTGTTAAAATATAGCTGGGAAGCTTCACAGGAATTTTTATTGCTCTGTATAAAACAAACTAACACCAATCGCTGCTTATTAATACTTATTAAAGTATACTCACCAAGAGTGTACGTATAGAGACACATTTTGTGAAATTATGAATTTTAGATTTATTATTTAATACTTATCATGTGTTATATATTCAAATTCAAATTCTTTATTTGTCACAAAAAAATCCTAGAAGGACAACAGAGACGTCAATAAAGGTAGATACACAAAATAAAAAAATTTGTTGAAAAGATAAAAATTAGAAAAAAAAACAAAACAAATATAGGAGTTAAAACATATATCAAAAAATATTAATCAATACTAGTTCTAAGCAATGACAGGGGAATTCTAAATTTAAATAAAATAAAGTAAAATAAAAATATAAGGAAGGAACAAACAGTAATAATAATAAGTCAGTTTTAAAATATCTGAAACATAAGTCCAAATAAATCTCTTTAAATGTCATATTTAATCCCTGTTGTACAAATATGCTGCTAGAGAGTAGAAATCCTTATTAAAGCTGTTATATGTATCATCTGATCTTATACATTCAGGAAGTTTATTGTAAATCCTAATAGCCTGATAGTTCGCAGATTTTTCGAAGTGTGACGTGTTGTGTACTAGGTAGACTAAATCATTTGCATTACGAGTTATTGATGGTAAGCCGAGTTTGAGCGGAAATAATGTAAATTTCTTTTTATATAGAGACAGCACTTAAAGATATATATGGATATAAAGGTTAGGATTTTATGCCTCTTGAAAGCATCCCTACATGACTCGCGACCCCTCATGTTATAGATAATATATCTTTGTAAAGGTTAGAAAATGTCCAACGAAATGAAAGAAAAATATACAGGGTGTCCCATTAAAAAATACAAAAATTTGATTTATAGCTAAAAATTGAGAGCTCACAGCAAAAACCTGACTACGCCACTAGATTCTACTTAAAAAACTGGATAAGAGCCAAACCGTAACTCTTTATCTTCACTCGTATAATATCATCAAAAACGTGAGACCACATTATTACATTATACTAATCCAAAGTAAAAAATCTAAAAAGTAATTAACAAAAAAAAATATTCCCGCACGAAATTTCGAACCGCACGTTTAAATTATAAATTTACTAATATAGACGGAACCTAATAGCGATATCAGATTTGACGTCAAGTTAGGAACGCCTAGCCGTTAAGGCCGTTTTACATGCTGCAATTCTTCTTTGCAATATGCAATAGTCTTGAAAAAAGGCATGCGCAGTTTGACAGAAGGTACAAATGTCTTGCCACTGCGCATGCTTTTTTTCAAGACTATTGCAACTTGCAAGAAAGAATTGCAGCATGTAAAACGGCCTTAAAAGTGAGCATATTTAGCAAGATCAACAACCACAATAGTTATGATACTGGAGGTTTTGAATATGTACAAGTTCTAACGAAATACTTATCAGTGGTACGATAGCGGAATTGGTGAGAGCAATGGGCTAGAGATCCAGAAATACGGGTTCGATCCCCGCTTGTACTGTAACTTTTGCTGTTGATCAAACATTTCTAAAAAAAAATATTTCACAGTATGAAAAAACTGATAAAATACTTCTATTAAAAATTTGGCTTATACGGGCATATCGTAAAAATTATAAATTTACTAATATGGATGAAACCTAATAACATTGTCACATTTGACGTTCAGTCAAGAACGCCATCCCATAAGGTTTATATATTTGGCAAGATCAACAATGGTTATGATACTAGTGGACTTGAAAATGTAGAAGTTCTAACGAATTGCTTATAAGTTGTACGATAGCGTAGCTGATTAGAGCAATGGGCTAGAGATCCAGAGGTGCGGGTTCGATCCCTGCTCGTACCATAACTGTTACTGTCAATGAAGCATTTCTAAAAAATATAGTACTTATTTGCAAATAAAATAAAGAGATTATTCTTTAAAGTTTTATAATAATAATATTATTAATATAATTAAGATTTCTAATCTGATTCAATAAGGAATGATCAATATTACAAGTTACAAAGTCTGTTAGTGATAGATATATATCTTGAAGTAATAGTACTGAAATTCATTGGTTTATATAATTATTTTATCACCAACCCAAAAAAATTGTGAAACACATGAGAGTGAGACCTCTACTGCTGCAATGTCCTGCATCTTAAATCTTTAAGATATTTTAATAATGTTATTCTAACATAGGGTTTTAGAAGAAACTGTATTGATAGTTTTTATAGAACCCTTCGCTGAAATATTAGCAAGATAGCATGAAATATTTTTTTATTACAAATTAAAAAATTGATATTTATTTTTTCCAAAAAAAATGTTCCGAAATTTTGTCAACCCCACTTTTAATTGGTCGCGTTGAATTTTTGTTTTATATTTCAACACTCTATATCTGACCTCAGGTTCACCACCTCTAAACTACTTTTTTTTCATTTCATTAAGCATAAAGTTGTCTGAGATATCAAGAAGAAAAAGTTTTCCACAAATTGCGAACATTATGGTCCACAGTGTATATCACTAAATTTAAAATGTTTTAAAATATTGTAATCTAATTTTCTTACATGGGAAAGCTTTGAAAATGCAAAGTATAGCATTAGATTACAAAATATTGATATTTACCAATGTCAATCTAAAATTTTTCCAACCCTGTATATACTCTAATCTGTCAGAATATGTTGACTTGGTTTATTAATATTTATGTTAATAATTTCCAAAAATAAGGGTACTGTATATTTTGTTGATTTATTAAGCTACTTCTTTAATAATACTTTGTCTTTAAACCACTTGAGTTTCCCTTCAAAATTGTAAACAGTTATAGCATTGGCGACAAAATTATCTATAGACAGATTTAAACATCTGTCTATAGATTTCGGCCAATTTTTTAAAGTAGTTGTGATGTTTTAAAATTATACAAAATTTTAGATGGCTACAGAAAACAAAGCTAGTATTGCTGTGCAACATTTTATTTAAGTGAAACATGTTAAATTTGAATTTAGCTAGAAAAATCTTGAATCTTGAAATAATCTATTTTCTCTGATTTTTAACAAAATAAATCCAGAGGAGTACTATGTTTTCTAAGACACTTTTTTCGAGTTGTACATATAAAAAACAAATTAAGACGCAGATTTTTTATATAATTTGTTCGTTAGGTAAGATACTGGTAATACCTAATAAATATTTGAAAATCGGCATAAATAGTAAGAAATGCTTAAACGTAAAACTGAGTAAGTACCCTCTTTGGCAGTATATGTATTAATATTTATTCCTTTGAATATACGTAAGCCATACATTCGAAAATATACTCTGCATTTCATTTTTATCTTCCTACTCATGGAGAAGCGAATCCTTTTACGAGGCGTAAATTTAGATTCATGAAATTCATAATTTACCTTCGCTTTTTAAAAAAGAGCTATTCAACTCCCACTGCAAATTGTGTAGGATTTTCTCGATGATATTTAGTTCCTTAATGCGGTGTCTACTGGTTGCCTGGTGCTCGGAAATGCGCTTTATTTCATTTTCCAGCTGCACTTTTTCCATCTGAATTTCGAGTAGATAATTACAATTTATGCGTTCTTCGACTGGTAGCGAATAAACCTGTTCCACTGTAAAAATAAACGTTTGATATCAAATTAGTTAAAGTTTGGTCCAAGTAGGATAAATTGATATTTTTTGGCTACACTTTGAAATCTGGTATTAACTGGTTATAAAATAATCTTATTTTTTCTTCTGGAAATTTTTATTTGGTTCTAGAACGAGACGTGAAACTGTGTTTTCGATGTGAAAATATCAATCTCATTCTCAGTGAGCTGATCACTTTAATTTGGTGGTCTGCCTCCCGAATCAGGAAATCATGAAAACAGGAAAAATTAAATAAACCTCTGGATCATATGGATGTATTCTAAAAGTACACACCAATATTTTTTGAATAACAGTACAACAAACCATAATTATGTATGATTCTTTAGTTCAATTCTTATGAAGCTATGAGCTTAGTGGATAATTTGCTATTAAATAATAAAGTATAAGAATAGCATATTAGATTTGTTGGCAGTGTGCCTTGATCAAAATTATTTTGAATTTAATGGCTCGATCTATTTAAGTAAAGAAGGGGTAACCGTTAAGTCCTATTTTAGCTGAAATATTTCTTGATAACTTAGAACAAATTATAGATAATCGCCCTGTACGAGGCAATTTTATTTATTAGTACAGATACGTTGACGATATTTTGGCTTGTTTCACAGGCACAGAGAGACAACTTAACCTCCTAAATTCTATTAATAAATTACATAAAAATCTAAGATTTACTTTAGAATTAGAACAAAACAAGTTCATAAACTTTTTAGATTATAAATCAGGAACAGTAATAATAAACACGATTTTGAAATTCAATAAAACCATCCTATACAGATATAACAATACATAATACATCAAACCAGCCATTCATACATAAGATGGCAGCTTTTCATAGTTTTGTACATCGTTTAATTAATGTACCTGTGTCAACAGAAAATTTTAACAAGGAACTTAATGTTATAAGACAGATTGCAGTTAATAATGGTTATGACCCATTCATAATTCACAAAATCGTAAATAAAAAACAATATAAAAAAGCACTCAATTTCGTTTATCATAATTTCAATACAAAAGACAATATTAAGTTTAACCCATTAACATATACCGGAAAAATTTGCACTAAAATAGAGAAATATCTTAAAAAAACAAATCATAAAGTAGCTTTTTGTACCAATAATACTTTAGGAAGATATATTAAGAATAACCAGTCTAATAATACAAATAATAACCAAAAATCAGGAGTATATGAATTAAAATGCGGTTCTTGCGAAAAAGTATATATTGGTCAAACGAGTAGATCTTTTTATAGATGTATCAAAGAACACAAAACATCATACATTAAACAAAAAACTGATTATAATTATGCAAAACATTTACTAGAAACAAATCATAATTTTAATAATGAATTTAAAACGTTGCATTCAGCCAATAAAAGTAACAAGTTAAACTACTTGGAAGTCTAGAAATTAATAAGAGGAAAAACCATAATATTTTATTGAACGATCAAATGGACCTAAACGGTTGCCCACTGTTAAATCTTTATAGCTAAAATCTGCTAGGGTTAGGTAGGTAGAATCTTTTATTACTGTTTAAAAATCTAGTTTTAGTATCAGTCATAAGTTGGTTTTTGAAAAAGACACAGTGTGTCGAAACAGCTGTCAAACAGAAATAAATTAGTGGAAATTACTAAACAAATATAGTTTGTTTATTTATTAAACTAGTTCAATGTTTTTATTGCTTGCAGTTCTTCTCAAATATAGGAATTATAGTTAACTGGCATAATAAAGCGTTTACAGACCAAATACAAGTATTGAAATAAATTCTATATCATATATTTACTGATTAAAAGATTAAAGGGGAAACGATTAAGCAGAATGATTCCAAGATCTTTTCGACATGCTTTAATGAAAATGTATGTTTTTTTATATATCTATACATGCACATAACTTTCCATATTTCTTTATCATTTCTTCTTTTCTTTATATAAATCTTTAAACAATCTTAAATTTGGAGTTTGTCGGCTATATATATAGAAACGAAGAATAATATTAATATTTCAGAACACTTTTTAATATAGCAAATTATAAATGGATTTTGAAATTAAAATATTGTCAAAGTTTATATGAATTTGGAATTCGATATTACGTGTCTATATAAATTTTAAAAACTTATTTTCTTAATTCTCAGTATATGAAAAGTCCATCAATAGTTTTCTAAAAATGAATTTTTTAGAGCTTGTCCTATTTTCCCGCCTATTATTTTTTAAAATATAAAATAATTTTCAAATAATATATTTCATACTAATTCCTAAAGATTGCTGCTTGGTTACAGCTCGTTACTAACATATCTTAAAAGTTATGTTTACATATTTTTAAAATTTTAATTCTTTTGTATGTTGGTTTTTATAGACTATTTAAAATAGATGTTTTTGATATGATGTAAACAAAAAGCATATATTGAATTTTTTAATACATGGTGTTTGTTTTTAAAATGTATAGTACTCAATTTAAAACACCATGTTTAAGGGAGAAAACTAAATCTGTCTTAAAATATAAGTTAGCGAGTTTCGGAATTATCGTCATCTTCAAAAATCTATCAATTCGATTTATGTCGTTTCTTGTTCTCCAGAGGACAAAGGTCCTAAGGTCAAAACTAGTAGGGTTGGAAATGTGTAGCAATTTTTGTTGAGGGCCGAATTATCTCCAGATAGTTCCCTAAAAGATACAGGACGCTAAAGTTCCTAAAAATCAGTTTTCCGTATTTGGTTGGACCTTCAAAATTGATTGAATTACAAAAAAATTTCACAAAAATTGTGAATTTTTAAAGAATTATTAAAAACATATATATTATATATAGGCTTTCCTAAACAGTCTTAAGGTATTGCGACTAAAAAGGGTTAAATTTCTGCATTTAAAAAAAATATCCCAAAATATTTCATGTATAGTCACAGAAGGAGCAAAGAGTAGTATGTATAGATATCATTTGTTAATATAATAAAGATATGTATTGATTTTCCTACATTCGAGTTATTTATCTATATTTTTACTAATTTTATTTATTTAAATTGTAAAAACTGTATGAAGTGAAACGAAAAATTCGAACATAAATAATTTACACAATTTTTCATTTTTTAAGGTGAATTTCTCATTTGGTTATTCATTATGTTTTCCAAAAAAAATTTTAATAAGTTATAAACGTCATGCGTTTTTAAAACAGCGAGTTAGTTAATACTTTCGGAACATTAATGTCAAACTAAAGAGACATTTCTTTAATGTAATATAATAAGAAATTATTATTACAGTATAATATGATAGCTGATAAATAAATTCTACATAAGTTAAAAAAATCGGTAAATTCACCTTTACCGGCAACTTCGCTCGTATAGATTCCACTACCTACAACAAACTTTCTATATATGAATATATAATTAATAGGTTATGACAATTTTCTTCACGATTACAATTCATTGCCAATTTTTATATATACGTGTAAATAGCTAATATACTTAAGTTTCATTGTAAAAGAAGCAAGCACTATATTTTCGTTGCTTTTATTTTTAACGCTTAAAGGGTTTGTTCTTGAAGTCCCGTATCTATAACGCTGCCATTGGACAGTGTGCCTTGAAACCTTATTTCAAGATGTACTCTTCTGATTCCTTTAATGCACTGTACTAACTAACTACTACTACTGTGTTCAGCGTGTTGAGTAAGAAGCTTTGCCATTTTTCGCAGTCTACCCGAAGTCTGCGTACATGCAGAGTCATTATTTTACCTCAACGACTAAATCCACCTCAAGATATCGAGGACTGGAAAACGACCCGCCACGCCAAGTCTCGAAGTGAACCCAAGCATCAAAAACAGGTTGTTTCCATGGAAATGAAAAGTTTTAGCCATTCAATAGTAATTAGTGCACCGTTTCCATAGTTACTTGTATTCTTTTATAGACACAGATTTGTGCGCCAAACTTTAGCGGTCGACGCAAAAATTAATGGAAAAAAATTCAATATTTTGATACTTACTGAACTTTCACTCGCTGTAATTATTTGAAAAACGTAAACCTTATTTATATTTTTTATAGATTTTTTGAAATTTACAAGTTGCAAACTTTGACGCCCTCTGTATTTTTAAAACGGACTATAGACAGTTGGGACTAAGATAAAACTAATTGAAAATTCCGAGCTCTACAATGTTCGTTCTTACACTATGAGGAGGATACGCCAACTTGGGTTTTTACCCTTTTACCTATATCATAAACAACATACTAAAAATTAAGCCTATCCCCAAGTATTTTATAACAAATGTTGATTATACTGCCATTGGAAATCTAATATGCCGAAGACTAAACTTGCTATTTAACAAAAACATTTTTTTACGTCTCATTACATTGAATAACCATTTTTAAAGTGTGTCAGGATCAATATTTAGTCATTTATAGACACAGGTGTGCGCCAAACTTTAGCGGTCGACGCAAAAATTAATGGAAAAAATTAATAATCTGTTTGGATAAACGTCTCCGTATTCGGAAGTTGGCGCTGGACAGTTTTGTTCTTACAGTGCGTTGAATCATAAACAACATAAAAAATTAAGGCTTTTTTTATAAATGTTGATTATTAAATCTAATAAAGATTTGCTTTTAAAAAAACATTTATTACATTGAATAACCATTTTTAAAGTGTGTCAGGATCAATATTTAGTTGCAAACTTTATTAATAATCTGTTTGGAGTGTCGTCTCCGTATTCGGAAGTTGGCGCTGGACAGTGCGTGCGTTGAATTCTAACTTTTTGATCAAAATGTATCTCGTTCCTTTAAAGCACTGCGCTAAACCAGGGGATATGTTCTGCCTACGTATTGCTTTCCCGTTACCTTATATACAGGGTATCGTATAAAGTGTTGACTATAGACAGTTGCCGAGCAGGGTAGCCTTCATGATAAAACACCAATCTCTACCGAATCGTGGCACTAAAAACAATTTTTTCCCATATGAAGGAAACGTCAACTTAGGTTTAACATACCCTTTACTTCTATATCATATCGCAACAAATTTTAAAACTATCCAACTTTCTTCTTAGGCTTAGCGTGGCTGACAATAATTTTCAAAAAATGTGCAGTGGATCAGTAATAAAACTTCCAAACTGATCTTTAAAATCAGCTCGTGATAATTCCTAAAGAGTTATGATATGTCACTATGGAAAAGAATAATATAGTTGGCGCATTACCTTTCTGGAATTACCTGAATAACGTATTTTTTATTTATATTTCAGCGATGTGTGTGCAGTGATCAATATAAAGCGAATTTAAAATTGGCATTTTCTGTACAGAAAGCGCTGCAACTTGTCAATCGGCTGGCAAAAAATTAACACTCTCATTGCCATATTTTGCACACATAACTATTATAACTTCAAAAACTAAAATTATTTTGCAAATAAGACTTTACTAATATAAATTCTTTCATCTTAGTCTTATTCTTTGTTTGCAATGTAATAAATTGACGCCGTTACCCATTTTCTAACTTTTTGATCTCAAGCAGCGCTAAAAAATATTAAGAAAAGGGGAATAACGTTCCTTTACCTCCAGAATGTTTCAAAAACAAAAAGAGGTAAAAACAAAAATCACAGTATTGAACAAAATAAGAGATTGATCTATTGCCTAAAAATGAATATGTTACAATGCAGACTTATATACAGAAATTAATGTATAACTAACTAACTTTAAAAATAAAAACTACTCCCCTTCACTGTCTTCATAATAAATTCTTCATCGTGTGTCTTCGGGTAAGAATCGTTGTTAGGCGGACCAGGCATGCCGAGCAGGAAAAAGTAGCCTTCATGGCAAGTCCCGAACCAACACCACTTCTCTACCGAATCGTGGCACTAAAAACAATTTTTTCCCATATGAAGGAAACGTCATACTTAGTAAATACCGTATTAACATACCTATAGTGCTTCGCTCTTCTTCGATGATTAGTACTCGATCGCAACAAATTTTAAAACTATCCAACTTTCTTCTTAGGCTTAGCGTGGCTGACAATAATTTGTCAAAAAGCTTGACATGCAGTGGATCAGTAATAAAACTTCCAAACTGATCTTTAAAATCAGCTCTTTTGTGATAAAAGGATTCATCGCTCGTTATTCCTCTTTTCTTAATATTTATGAAAAGCCAAGATATTCAAAACTATTAGCTGTGATTGCTGATTATATCTTCGTTGCAAAAGTTTAAAAAGAATCACAACAAATCAATGTCAATTTTGACGAATATATTCTTAAAGACACATAACCAAAACCGGAATTTACTGTTTTAAAGAAACGACAATGAGTTTTTTCAAAATGTTTTTGTCACTGTCAGTTAACATAAATCAAACAAAAATAACCAAAAATGACGTCATTCCAGAAAGGTAATGCGCCAACTATACAATGTGTACAAGTATTTAAATTATTGAATATGCATATGAATCAAATGTATGCTTATATCGAAGGAAAAAAGAGTATAAAGAAAATTATTTTCTTATTATACAGAATACCGATAAGAGTACAGTCACGGCCCGCTCCAGAACAAGCCATGAGGTATTAAATCCGGCAAAGGCGCTTACGAGGCTGGAATCAGTATATAAAATGGCGGTTCTCGTGATTGTTTACTTATACGCATCAACGAATAAATTAAGTTTTGGTGGATATATTTTCATTTGTGCAAAAAAACAGTGCCAAGTATCGGTACAACGACTTCTTTAAGTGTTAGTGATGATAACGATTTTATTTGTCTTTTTAAACTAAATATAATGTGTGTTATTTCGAATAGCATTGCATGGAATGTCGTTTTGTTGTGGTTAATGTTATTGTGTTATATGATGTTATATTGTTTTGAAAACGTGTGTGGTTTATTTTGTGCTGGGTAATGAACTAACAGGAAGGTGGTAAAGACTAGGGTACAGTAGTTCTTAGGATTATTACGACATAACCTTGATAACAATAGCAAGTGCACACACAAACACAACTGTATTGCTGGAAATAATTAATTATTCTTTTGAAAATTTTCCATATCGTACATGCTGCCATCTACTGAATCTGATCTAGATTAGGTTTTGCTCCAAAACACAAATTGTGAAAAAAATATTATATATGCTATCAACAGACTACGGCCGATTCCAAGCAGTTATTTTTTTATTATGCTATAAGTTTTTTTACTTTTATCATGAACCTATCTTAAGTATACCTAGTGCAGATTTAATATTACGTAGGAAATTATCAAGTTAAGTTACTTCTAGTAGGCAAGGTATGTAAGAAAAATACGCTTTTCATATTCCATATATATATATATATATATATATATATATATATATATATATATATATATATACGTAATAGTCACCAACTACTTATATTTAACGTGCAAAAAAGACAGAACAATTTTTGTAGAAAAAAACTAAAAAATATTATCGCCTGAACCGTAATTCAAATACACATTCGTTGTAATGAAAGTCGAGGATCCTATCACAGAGCAACGAGGCTCCTACTAAAAATTTACCGAATCTTGTTTATACTCAAGGTGGCATTTAGACACACTTATAAAAAGGACCAAAAACATCATCGGGCGAAACAGACCGTAGACTCACGTAATCAACCCACCAGATGCTAATCATGGCCTGATATGGAGTGGGTCGATTCACATTGCTCACACTTCAAGTGGACCGTCAAATTTTCTTTTCAAATATTTATAATTTTCTTATTTCTTTATATTTTGATATAAATTTTGGATATGTTAAGACATATGTTATAAGTACTTGTTGCTGATATTACAAAACGGTAGCACTTCTTTAGCCACGTATACAGGACATAATAGAAACTTGTATAAAATTTTAAATCTATTTCGATTTTCAAGATTTGCTTGATGATACAATCAAATGTTGTTTATCTTTTCTCTTTTATCTAATTTTCTTTGCTTTCTATTTAGTTTTACCTTTTAGTTCGAAGTAAAGGGCATTTATGTAAATAGGTACTTCTACCAAAGAGCTAGTGGCGTATAAAGCATATAAATATATATAAATTGAAGGTACTGCGTAGAAATCTTCATTGTTTTTTAAATTACATGCTGATAACAATGTATAGAATAAATATTTTTAGAAGAAATGTAGATATTTAGGGTGCTGCCAAAACATGAGCATAATCAAGCTTTAAAATTCACTAAAGTTGGCAGCACTGGATCTTTTAAAAGTATTTTTGGAGTGCGTACTATTAAAACACCAGCTATAGTATTTTTAAAACCAGGATGCATGTTAGGGAAACAA
The DNA here is from genome assembly GCA_030620095.1 of Kuschelorhynchus macadamiae. Classification (NCBI taxonomy): domain Eukaryota; kingdom Metazoa; phylum Arthropoda; class Insecta; order Coleoptera; family Curculionidae; genus Kuschelorhynchus; species Kuschelorhynchus macadamiae. The sequence continues at coordinate 446,728 of JAUTXW010004145.1, read as the reverse complement.
AACCACATTTATGAATCTTGGTTTTGAATATGATTTTTATTACCTTGACAGCTTTAAAAGTTTCGTCATAATTCATGTCAACATTTTGTAACGATCCTACCTTATTAAATGAAAACGAATTATAAAAGTTTTGCGGCTTAGAACGGAAGGTAATTTAACTTATGGCGACCTAGCATCTCTGTTTGAAAAGTCCAAAAATGTAATGTATAGGGCGATGGCGCGATTTAAGGAACGAGAAACAGGACCCAAACATACAAGCGTGTGCCAAGACAGATATTTGTATTTGCAAGCTAGACAAAACCGGAGCAGGATTGCTACTTAGTTACGAGCTTCTACAGGAATAGTGCTATCAATTGTCCGGCTTCCCTCTGAGGAACATTTTAGAGTTAAACATTTCTTTTTTACTTAACTATCTATTTAACAATTCCTATTCCTTTGAATTAAAAAGTGCAATGCGCAGGAACGTTGGTTAAAACTCTTATGAAATTGGGAATTGTCTTCTGTAACATCTACTTCAATCAGATTCGAGCCAATGGCAAAAAAAGATATGCGGCAAAAGAAATTTGCAATATTTTTAAGATAAGCAAAACTTTTTATAAAGAATAACTTGTTTTTACTAAAGTCAATAACAAAAAAGTTTTCCATTATGCTATTTATTAAAACTTTGATGGTTAAGAGGTATTTCAAGTCGATTTTACGTCATGCCATAGAAAAAAGCTGGAAATGTATGTTAAAATGTGTTAAAACATTTTATAAGATTGTTGGAAAGGAATTATACGAGACCTAGCAAAATGTATTGCGAACACACTTTGATAATATAATTGAACTTGATTAAAGGACGACGAATGAATACATTTACGGTTTGTTAATATTTAGTTTATTAATAATAAGTACAAAAAAAACTCAAAATTGTTTATTATATGTATTTTTTAAATACATTTAAGTTTAATTAAGTGTGTACGAAGTATTATCTTTAGTATATTTACTAAGTCGCAGAATTTGCGTAATGTAAGATGTAAGTAACCAAATATAATTTAATATACTTGAAATAAATTTGACATATTGTATTTTCCACATATAATATAATATACATAATATAACAATAATAATACATAGATTCGGAACAAACTCCTAATTTAAATTAAAGGAACAATCTTTTGTGCATTTTTGAATTTATAGAATAAACGAATGCCGTATTCAAACTATATTCATTTATCTAGATCAAAAAAATTAGAAAAGCTCTTGTCATTGGCCATTTTTCGATATTCGGCACAACTTAGAAGTTGTTTAACAAAGTATCCAGTCTTCTACGGAAAATTGGAGAGAAAAAGCCTAATATCTAGAATTTTACATTTATTCGTATTTAATTCATGAAATTTCATTGCAAGGAGAAATATTTTGCTAAATTGTTCTTAAGCAATGCCGTATATCAAAAAATTGCAAGAGGCTCAGTGTCATCACATAAAAAAGTTTGGGGCATTAAAAGAAGTAACTCATGAAAAAAATTATCCTGTAGTACATTCATCTAATTTCCAATGATTCTGTTTTACACTCAGTTTTAGATATCCTACAAAAGTTAACATGTATACCAATCTTTAAAAATGTGGGATATGAATTTAAAAAACTTTGCCACCCTGTATCTTAGAAAGTATGCGTTTTCACACAAAAGTGGAAATTTTATACTTAAAATTTTTTAATGTTTACTTCTAAATCACACTGTATATAACATGATTGATTAAACAATATAAATATTTAAGTACCCAACCAAAATGTGTCACACACATTTACGATTGTCAAAGAAAGCGATATAACAGCCACAGAAAAAAAGTTGTTTGAAATTTCCTCTGATTTAGCATTGCAGATCGTAATTAAAAAAAACTAATTCTTATAAATTTTGAATCAATGTTAAGACACCCTGTATTATCATTTACGAAAGCGCTAATAATTAAATTGACCTGAAGATAGTGGTTGTGGTGATGCTGAAATATATTTTTGTCATATCATTACCAAACTTGGCGTTTACAGTGAGGGTACGGGCGAATATTACCAAAAGAACTTAGGGCTAATGTTATGTAAATTTCGCTAATATTACGACAAGCTGTAATATTTCCAGTAATATTCCCAATTAATTGTATGCGACTATACTGGCTCCTGGATGCTTCGACGCTACCGACGGGGACGGGGAATAACCGAGAACGCGGCACGACAATTGCGTAACTACCATGCAGCACGCTTAAGAGCCTAAATCTTCAAGGGACTTAATGAAAACTACCACTGGAGACCACCTTTCTTTTTTAGTATTCATCAGTTACAGATTGAAATTTTTAGTGACCTTTTTTTAGTTGATACTAAAACAAGCAGTTATAAAAAGTTTTTTTCTTCGATATTTTAAGTTTGAAAATATGGCGAAACTACCCAATTTACGTTCTAACAGTGTACTAGTAATCGACAATGCGCCATATTGGCAAATCACATCATAAGTAAAAACCGAATATGAATCAAACTCTTCTTTTATGTTCTACGCAGATTATACTTTAACTAAAATTTGGTCTTCAGTATTTCTGTCATACATTTACTCCCCTTTTCTTTCATCTGAGCATCTCAGAGTTTAAGGTGGTTTTATATAAGCTGTACAAACATATCTGGGAAAACATGAATTGTAGTTGGTCGATTTTGTCTGGAACACAATGACATGTCAAAAAGCTATTACCTGATGGACTGGAATTTGTTCTAAGATTAACTTAAAAGATGTAGCAATTCTATTTTGGGGCTTCCAGCAAGTTCCGCAGCCACTGAAAGGTCTTTTTTGTCGATAATCAGTCTTACATACCAAGCAAAGACATAATCTCACTACAGAGAAAGCTGAAAATAAGCATAGATGAAATAAGTGTTTATTTCTCCGATCAAAACATTATTGACTGGTACTCCAGGTGTAATACCCGAATCTTAAAAAAAGTGTCTTTTATTTCTCCACCGTCTAGTGAAACTGAAACCTTCTCTGATTCAGACGAGGATTTAAAGGTTTAATTATTTTCAAAAAAATAGATATTTTATTATTGTTTATTTTCAGTTAGTTTTTAAAATACCATTTAGTTGTTTTTTACAGCACGAGTTTTGTAATCCCAAAATATATTTGTTAAAATTTTATAGTTTGATAGTTATTACATTTATTTTTACCTTCAATATTTCTTGATCGTATGATCTCTTTTTTAGAAATCAAAGTTAAGAGTTTATTTCTGTTGTAGTATTCAACATATGTAGCATGATTTCATAATGGTTTATGATCTATTTTTAGGGTAATTGAAAAACAGCAAAAAAAAAAACAAACATATTTAGACTACCTTGCGAATTTTGCGTGTTAACGTGTTAAAAAAAATGTGTAAATACCCCCAAACGCATATTACTAGAATATTAAATTAAATTCGAAAACGAAACACATACAATATGAAGAATTTGTAAAACTTTTGTGAGCATAATATAAAATATGATCCAGAAAACATATATTCTTATTAAAAAGGAATATATTTTTTCCTAATATGTCAATATTACGAATGCTATACATGAAGACAGACTGCCATAACTTACCAAAAAACAGATTACCGGTAATTTGCCATTACTAAGCATTTAGATGTTCTAGGTTCTGGACAGCTGAATATTAGACTACAAATAAATTCTTTTCTACATGGTGTTTACTCTTTCTTGAAAATATTTCATAAAAACGTACGCCTATAAGGTATAGAAACTTAAAACCGACAAAATCCTGCGCCTTCCAAATATAAGATCACACGAAAAAACGAAAAGGATTCGTTAAAATATAACCGAGATATCGACTTCTATCCTTGTTAAGTGGAACACCCTATATATTTACTCATTATGCTTCTTACGTCACTGGCTCTTTGATCTTGAACTTAATTCAAGCAAAGAAAAACTATCTAATTAAAACTGAAAAAGATAAACCAAGCCGTGTTAATACAGATAGCTTTAAAATTGTAAAAACGTCTACAGATATGGTTCATAATAATTCAATGCCATATAAATCGTAGATAAAAAAAATCTCTATGCCACAGTCGGCAGTGAAATGTAATCTTTTTGCACACGTTGCTTCTGTGCCCTGCATAAGTGGCTAGTAGTTCTAACGTTCTGCAATATTCGCTACAGGAACTTATTATTATTATTATTATTATTACTATTAATTTTAATGTTATTAATATTTTAACAGAAGTAAATCTAAAAAAAGTGACCGGCACGTCGGAAGTATAGGTCAGGGCAGTTCGCCCTGTCAACAGATTGTCAACTTTGCTAACACAATATTCCTTCATTAACATAAAAATATTTAAATTGTCAATATATTAAAACGCACTTGCCAATTTAATATTCAACAGATTAAAGAAAATGTAGAAAAATAAGTGAAATTACACATTTTTCTTCTTTTAGTAGAGTCCTAATCTATCGAAAATTTGGAGAAAAATTGCATTTTTAGTAAAATCACATGTATAGCGGCTTCTATTGGTCCAATAAGAATAAAAAAAATTGCGCTGGTTTCCCTCGTCTGGTTAGCGGATGGTCCGGGTGTCTCCTTATATTTTGCGCACCCCTTGCAGCATTTGTTTTTAGAGATAGAAAAAAACATTAAATTTTAAAATTGACTTTGAATATGTTTGTCGTTCGCAATATATACTACGTGTTTGCCGTTCGCAGTATATCCGACGATAATTCCGATGAGTTCCGGCAATATTTGCTCAATTTGCAAAATAAAACTGCACTATATTAAGTTTTTCTTGAGTTGAATATCCCGTAATATAAAAAAAAATAAAACTAAAGTTTAGTTTTCATAATGTCAACTATCAAATATCTGCAGGTCACACCAGTTTTAAGGTCCTATTTTTTTTCTTTGATGTCAAATATTGAAAAAACGGTTAGAATAAATATAAGCATGAATGTATTGTTTAAATCGGAAAATTATAATAAAACAATAATATACAGGGTGTTCCATTAAAAAAACACCCAAGTTGGTATTTCTTGCCAGATTTGGGTTGTTCATTTATATATTTTGATAAAAAAATCCTGGCGGTTCAGAAAAAACCCTGCAACTTTTACATTTAAAAATATTTTCAACCTCTAAAAATAAAAGCTGTAAGAGAAGTGTAAATAAAAATCCTATACAAAACATAACCTACAAAACAACAAATCCCATGTCATAAAGAATTGTAGTATTTTCTTCCAAATTTTATCTGTGTTCAAAAAAAATTTGATAACTTGAACTTACTTATTCGCGAATAAGTATGTCAAATTTGTTGTAAAATGTTTAAAACTGCAATTCAATTTGAAAATTGAATGGTTTGTAATTTTTATGCACACCGGCCAAACGTTAAGTTTTATATTTTTTAAATGTAGATTTTTTATCGTTTACAAAATGGGAGCAAACATTATATATTACATAAAAATTTTTAACTAACTCCTTTATTTAGAAAAATTAACATGTTATCAAAATTTGTTTTTTATTTTTAATTTATATAATTAAATTTGGAGCAAAAAGCGATCATACTCAAAAGGAAAACAAAACTATACAGTTAATACATTATTATTGAATAAAATAAATTTATTCCTTTTTTAATCATATTTTTTACCATAAAAAGGATTAGTATTAGTTAACATAAAGTTTCCGCTCTTTCACGGCTGTTGTCAATTAAGAAACCATGGTTCTTGGTATTAGACCACGATTCCACGAGGCATCTTCAAGGATCTTTACTTCACGAGACCGGAACACTGAGTTATTCATTCATTATTACTCAGAGTTCCAACCTCATGAAGCAAAGACCTCGAAGATGTCTCTTGCAGTCGAAGACGAAACGGTGGAAAGTGATTCCATTCTGCCACGGCCCAATCCCAAGAACCATCATTTCTATGATTATTATTAGTTGTTTAAATATGAAATAAAATGTATTTTATTTAAAAAGATTTTAATAGGAATAAGTATTAATTATATTTATTTTCTTTGTTTAAAAATAAGCTTTTGTAATTATTTGTTTATTTTTTCAGTATTAACTTATGAAAATAAATAAATTCTTTTTAATTAAGATATTAAATGGAATTTCCTATTCAATAATTGGTTTTTAGTGCCATTTTGAAGGGAATAAATATATATACTCAGTCTGGCTGGTTTTCAGAAAAAACTACAGATAATTCAAATTTCAAATTGAATTGGTGTTTTTAGCCGTTCTATTAGATATAAAGACTTATAATTTGGCATGCTTATTAATGACCATAAAGTATCTTATCACAAGTTTTATTAAAATTTTAAAATTTATTAGATACAAGTAAAATTATAAGGAAAATTCGCATTTTTTTATGTCATGGACTTTTTGTTGTGTTGTGTGTTATGTGTTCATTATACACCTAAAACCAGTGCAGTTTTATCGAAAATATATACACGGACAATTTGTTCTTTTTTTGTTCCGATCGGACCAATAGAAGTCGTTATATTTGTTAAAAAGCAATATGGCTTCCGGCAAGGACGTAGGCAGGGGGGTCTGGAACCCCCCCCCCGAAACTTTAAACATATGTTGGTAGGCATGCTTCTTACTGATTTTCCTGAGCTTGCCCGTTTGCCCCCAAAAAAATATATGGAATGTGGAAGGGAAGTTCCCTTTTCAAGAAAATTTCCGATAGATTGCACCGGAAAGTTAGGATAAATATTGCCATATCATAGTCATTGCAATTTGTCGTACTGTACAGGTGGATTGATACGACCAAATTTATAATTTAAAGGGCAATATATTCTTTTACAAAGAGGCAAGGAAAACAGTTTAATTAAGTAATTGTTGGAGATTTACTACATCGTTTGCATTTATCTGTAAGAATAAAATTAAAATATCACACAAATGAACTATTTGTTTAAATCTTTGTTAAGTGTCAGCAGAAAAGGATAAAATATTAAAGGGTGATCTCCCCATATGTCCAATTTAAGGCATTTATTAGCATGTCAGCTTTGAATACTTTTGGGTTTGAAAAATAATTGTGTATTTAGTGATAACATTCAAATTGTATCTAAATAAAATTGTGGGTAACTACAATTAGACTTTTAAAGCCAGATATATTCTAAAGGCTAAGTGTAATAAAACTTAAACAAAATTTTCCTAATATTGTTCAATACATCTAAACCACTTTATAATATAAAAAATATTTTACTTATTCATTGGCAATAATTTGTACAATTTACGAGAAATATTTTAATTATGAACATTGAAATTGTCGTTAACAATAAAAAGTTCCACTATTTTATAATATTTGTTTTATAATAGACATTTTTAATAAAATATATGGCCCGAATTATTTTTGTTGTTGTAAATGTTACAATCCTTTTATTTCGCCTTGCATCCACTAAATACTTCCAACATCCCTGGTCACCTAGCAAATTTAACTTACTAACCTGAAGCTTTACAAAATCGCACAATTTATTCACAATTTTCCTTAGCACAAACTCCTGATCTTTTAAGCAGTTCGATATTTTGTAGTCAAGTCGATTCATACGCTCGTGAAGCAACAGTAATTTGGTTTTGATGCCGGTCTGCCTGCAGAATTTATTTATCGCCAAATTCAGAGGCAAGCTCTCTTCGGAAGCCTGCGGCGTGCACTACAAATTAATGACAAAATCGAAAAGCAGTGTGTGTGGAATTTCAATTTACTAGTAGTATTTCCATTATAGCGTATTTTATGGTGAAGGAATTTTGTTAACCATTTTTATGCTCTTTCCGGCCACAGATGCCGAGGTCATGGGTTAAATTTGCACCTTTATCTAATAACTACCATATATCTATAATATAAGTAGGTTTAAAATGTACCTACATCATGGGTTGGCGCATGATGTACAGGTGTGATCCAACCAGGACGGAACAAGGCCATTTCCCAGGCGATATAAACATTTATGTCAAAAACCAAGATAGGCATTCCATGTATCTTTCACCGTATGATCCAAAATCGCAAACAAAATAATTATAACACGAAATATATTTTTTAAATGTGGTTCTATATGTTTTGTTTCCTTTTTGGAATAATCACATTTTGCTACGTCAAATCTACCTAATGCATTTTTTTTTGCTATTTTCACTAGTTTTTTTGAAAGTATAAAATATTTCACATTACAGTGTTCAAAAATACGTTAAAGGTATAGAAATGGAACTGTTCAAAGAACATTTAAACACTTTAAATACATGCCCTTCCGTATACTTCCTGTGCAGTACCTGACAAGCTATCAGAAATAATCTTGGCTTCATTTCGTTTCTGAAATATTTCGGTAATGATCCGGACATTTTTAAAAATATACTTGGGACAAGTTTAGAGAGACTGCAAAGTGATTACCGAAGCTGTTTTAAAAATAATGGGAGACACGTAGAACAATTAAATTATTAGTAATATATGCGATATTTGGCGTTTTTGTTATATTATTTATTATTTTATTGTTTTTGATATAAATGTTTCTATCGCCTGGAAAATGGTCTTGATTCGTCCTCGTTGATTACCCTGTACATACCTGTACCGTTCATTACGTTGAATATTATTTTGGATAGGAAAAGTTGCCGACAAATGCAGATATTATATATATATATATATATATATATATATATATATATATATATATATATATATATATATATATATATACATATATACATAGGTTTCTTAAACGTTTAACGTAAAAGCTAAGCAACAGAAACAAAACGTTAAGAAAGGTTATACACAACTGGGTAACAATTTTGTAATTTGAAGTAAATGTTTGGCACTATTTGCATTGTGTCCTACCATTATAGCTGTAGGTAGTAGGTGCCGTCGAGTTGGGTCTAGTTGGGAAAAAAAGACAATAATAGTTTTAAAAAAATTATACAAACTAAAGCCGCCTTTCACAAGATGTAATAAAAAGTGAAAAATATTTTATTTACCGTGTGGATATGGCGCCAAACTTATTCCTAATTACCTAATAATAAAAACATATTTATGTTTTGAGTGTTACTGACTTTATTAGTAAAATATTATTTTTCACTTTTTAGTGCATTTTTTAAATCGCTATTAGGTTATTCCCGTATTATTATTATATTATATTATTATACCTCAAATTTTTAATAGAAGTGTTTTATTAGTTTTTTTTTTAACTGTGAAATATTTCTTTAAAATATTTAACGTCCAATCAGGAACGCCGCGCCCTACAGCAGACGATTTGACCCAATTACTGGGAAAACATTCAAAATATCAAACACCTTAAAACAATGTAACGTCAGTACTATTGCACAGCCAACTTATCTTCCCACTTACCCAAGCAAGCATATTTGTCGACGCATATGAAAAAGCTCAACAGCGCAAGTTCAAATGTTGATTGTTTTAACGAGTTTCTGGAGCGAATAGTGCATGACACCATCCGTCTACTCACAAGTGATTTGTGTTATTGTAAAAGAAATTAATTGTTATGCTAATAATGGATATGGAAGACCTAGGTATGTGCTTAAAATATAGAGTACATTTTTAAATTATTCTATATTATAAAGCAATGAAAATGATGTATTTTTAAAATGATCTGATAGTATTTTATATTATATATATATATATATATTTATATTTATAGGATTTTTCGTTGGAGAAAATGTATCTTATAAGTTTAACATAGCGCAATTATTTATATGCTACAACATGAAAGAGTTCAAATATTTTATGGTTTTAAAGTAAAATTTTACCGAAAGTTGCCTAACTTAATTTTCTTTCATCGGGTCCACGTCAACTAAAAACTTCTCAGTGAAGCGATGCCACAATTATTAATATATTAAAAGACATTAATTTCAAGAAATTATTAATATATTAAAAGAGAAATTAAAAGTTAAAAAAGAGGTGGACAAAGTGTCATCGAACTTACGATGTGTTATTAAAAAATTGTACTACGTGGGTTAATGGATGCATAAATGTTCTAGTAAATGTTACGAAAAATTCGTTAATTGGTAGGCCGACCAAGTCTTTCAATGAAAGTAGGAAAAGATTCAATAAAAAAGAATGAAATATCTGGTTGATAGTCTCAGCTCAGAAGAGTTATCATTTGCTGCGAAAACCAGCCTAAATATCTGCGCAAAAGGGATGTGGCGCAAGTCGTTGAACAAGCAGTACTTACTTCTCCAAAACTAGCTTCGAAGTTTGGATGGATATCAGACCCTACGAAATCGTTTGAGGGAAAAAGGTGTATGTGTTCTACCTGGCTACGATCTACAATAGAAGTATTTACCCGCAGACGATTCAACATCGTTTTCAGAGAAATCTGCAGAAATAAAACTGCAAACTTTGTTAAATTTTACTACCTCAAGATTGGCACAAGTACAACAAGAGGCTTTTCTACAGTTGGCAGATATAAATGTTTCAAACTTAGAGTTTATATGAGTTCCGGTTAGCAACAATACAAACAAAAATTTTCCGACAAACGGATTCTGACCAAAATTTGTTTCTAACTTCCATTGTACTTATTCAACTTTCAACGCAGGTACACAATGTTTCTTCTACTGCATATTGCCGGCCGATCCATTTCGAATACATAAAAAAAGTCTAAAGAAGTCACCAAAGTAGAAATTTGCCGCATGGAGGCTGAAATTAAGGCACTTCAACATACAAAAGTATCTCTGGGCAATCATACTTTTCATGTTACATACAATATTGTAATGACAATGATTGATGGAAAGATATGTAACTCTCTGTCAGATACATCTTCACAGGTGTGTGACATAATGTGGTGCGTGCCCAAAAAATATGAACGATCTCAAAGCAATCAAAAAGTTCAAACCAAAACCAGAGTTTTACAATGTTGGTCTCTTAATTTTGCGTGCATATAGACGATTTTTTCAGTACCTTTTACATATAGCTTACCGTTTATATGTACGAAAATGGCAAGTTCGGGATAAAGAAGGAAGCTTTTATCGTAGATCAACCTAAGCAGGGTAGTGGATCAAGTAATGATGGTAATACGGTAAGACGTTTCTTTGCAAATTACCAGAAAACAGCAGACTTTACAGGTGTAAATAAAAAACTTATATGTCATGGGAAACATTCTTCAAGCATTATCAAGTGGATTTAAGGTAAACAATAAAACTATATAGATCTTTACAACTGGTTTAAAATACCTGCCAGTGTACATAAAATTCTTATTCATGGAGCTGATGCAATAGACCAATTAATTTTGGCAATTGGACACTTATCGAGGCACAAGAAGCTCACAACAAAGAGTACCGCAATATAGCTGAGCATCAGACAAGAAAATCTAAAATCTAAAAAAATAAGAAGCAATGTCAGAAAAAGTGCTGTCTTTGCTGAAAATGTGAAGTGGGCATAGATTAAATAACGGAAATAGTGACTTTAAAAAGTAAGTGAAAGAAAATTAGCAGTAAAATGTAAACAATTTCAAAATACGAAATAGGTGAAAGACATTCATAAATTAATAAATTATATAAATAGCTAAAGATGGAAAGAGTTTATTTGAAAAAACAACGTATGCCCGTTTCTGCTAAAATTTAATTTTTAGAAAATTTTGGTCAGCAAATTACTCTGGTTAGAAATACTGATAATTCTGGCAAAATAACCAATTTTCACAAGATTTGTTAATAAAATATTAAACTTTATTTTTGGACATACGTTGTTTTTCAAATAAATGCTTCAATTAGGTTAGGTTACGATAGGTTAGGTTACGTTAGATTAGGTTAGGTTAGGTTTTCTTGTTTTTCAAATAAATGCTTCAAATAGGTTAGTCTGTATAACAACTACTGGCGACAGCTAAAGCAAGCCTAAAGGAGGGACTTTGATCTTACTCTTAATTTTCGTAGTACGTGTAGTTAAGTATGAACTAAGACATTCTAAAAATACTTTTATTTGCGTCAAAATAATAAATTCTTACTAATTTAGTCAAATAATAAAATGTGCTCCGTAAGTTTAAAATATTTGGCGGTATCAACAATGGTTATGATACTGGTAGGTTCGAATATGTACAAGTTCTAACGAATTGCTTATCAGTGGTATGATAGAACAATTGGTTAAAGTACTGGGCTAAAGATCCAGAGGTGGGGGTTCGATCCACGGCAGGGGAATGAAAAAAACTAAAAAAGATACAATGTGGAAGATGGAACCCAAGCCCTTTGCAGTGTTAGCACAATGCTCTATGGGCAATACACCTCACACCAGACAGTATGCGGACTTAACATAAAGTAACCTCTGGAGGAGGGCGTACAGGTGTCAGCCATATCAGTATATGGCCATATTCTTATGAAATGGCGAATGCGCAAAATTATTTCCTGGACTATCCTACAGTGAAAAGCTAATGTGTACACTTTTCTGTGGGGTCTATATCGTTGATCCTAAAATCAGGTAGATGCAGTTGGAGGAACTACAACACAACGAAACATATACCTGTTCGAATTTATCTGATGGCAACTATATTATACCTACTGCAGACAGCAAACATAGTAACTTCTTCGAGTTAGCTTGTTTTACAAAAATTCAAATTTTGATGTTAGTCTGTTTTAAATCTATGAGTGAAACATTGATGAAAATATTTTGATAGATAGTTATCCCGTTTCTATGGGTCACTATATTTTATTTAGTTGTCGAACAGATGAAATGATAAATTACGCAATATTTTAGACGTACTCGAACCGTAGTTCTACGCTGCACTGTTTTTGATGCTCATCGAACATAATGGTCTACTGCAGCTTTTCAGAGATTTTTTAGGAGCATATGACGTCACATGCTTAAGGTCAACGTTTTATAAGGAATAAATTATCAGGTCCTACACAAAATCGCAACATCGATTTTTTTCTTATAGTGCACCCCACACCGAACCTGCGACGTAGAGCGTTATCTGTCAAAAGAGCAACAACAAAAATGATTTACCATTTTTCTAAAGAAACGGATCTCTTCTATGTATCTAAGCTTTGTTACATATCTTACATAAAATTGTACATGTATAAACATTACTTCATTTTATATGAAAGAAAATAACATGAAGTGTCTTTTTAGAAGAAATATTTTAATTCTGTGATACTCACCGACTGAGAAAATTGTTGAATTTTATCTCTACTGAGCTCCCTTTTAATGTAGTATGTTAATTGCATTTTCTGGTTTTGTAACTGCTTTTTAAGGCTTGAGATCATTCTATTCTTATCGTCCAAAACTGACAAAAGCGATTCGTTCTGCTGTTTGTTACATATTTCATTTGAAATTGGTCTCTGCGAAACGATGTAAGTTTTCATTTTATGACAAAATATGAAAATGACAAAAATTTTTAGAAATATGTTTCGATTTTAGAAATTTCTAATGTTCATTAGATACATACATAAGATATCAAAAAAAAAAACAAAATCCCTCTATTGATAAAATAAAGCTAATAGTGCTAGTAGCACGGAGGTTGTGGGATCGACTGCCATTAAACGATATACTTCCAATTTTTGTTTTTAAATACAGAGTAGTACGTGGAAATAAATTAAAATAGTCTGTTTAGTATAGGACAGATATACATATCTAATTTCTTACTTACCGGGATTTGTTCTGAAGTGACTGATACGGGTTTAGATACAGAATCATCATCAGTGATAGTAATATAATCTATTGCAAGTGTAGCGAACGATGAAAACATTATGATTTTGTTTGATTTTTATGACAAAAATAATATTTTTTACGAAAAATGTCATTCACGTCTGGCATTTGATTGTCCACTTGATTGACATGTCAAATATGCAGAAGTTAGCGTTTGAGTAAAATTTCAGGGAAGCTGGCTGTGGCGAATTTTAATATTTTTGGAAGTATATTTTGAAGTTCGAATTTTTTGGCAATGCCGACGTTTCTTTCTTGAGTTTAAAGTCTATAATCGTCGGGTTTCCACTATTTTCGTCTACATCGAACCAATTACAAAAAAATGTTTTTTAATTTATCACGTTATTTAATAAAAAAATCCATTAGATTTGACATCAAGAAAAGTATAATTGAAAAGTGGAAAATGCTGGAATAAATTTGATAAATACATAGACACTTTTTATAATGATGGATATATGTTTTTAATACTAAATTGTGAAGTGGAAATTTTTATTATTTTACTGGCTTCTCTGATGCGAAAAATGTAGTGGTAACATAGAAAAGACTTTACAAACAACTAGAAAGCGAAACTTCATCATTTCGTCAATAGTCTTAACCAAAATTTTCCTGTCAAATTAATGTCATTCTGCAAACCTATGAGGTTAGCTCCTATGGTTATAATTTAGTTTTCATGATTTGTAAACCCATTCCTTCACCCCTTATCTATTATATAATCAAAATATCTAAATTATTGACAATTTTGATTATTTGATATGCTAAATGTAACATAAAATTTAATATGTCCCCAGCCAGTTCCAATGACATGATTTTAGAATGGGGGAAGGGGCAAACAAATCACTTGTTACATTATAGTTATTTTTGCTATATATATATATATATATATATATATATATATATATATATATAACACGAGATAAAAATAAAAAATAATTAAATAAAACTACTGAAAGGAAAAAAATAGGAATACTTTCCATCTTGAAAATTTGAACTTTTTAGATCTGGGTCAAAGTACTTAATACCTAATTACTAATTATGTACATTACAAATATATATTTACATAGAGCTTAGTATCTAATACATCAAGTAATGTCTACTGTTTTTATGAGTTTCATGCCAAATTTAAAATTGCATTATTTTCAATATGGACTAACTGGTTTGATTTTCAAGTTTATTTTTTAAATAATTTTTTATTGGAAAGTTCAGCTTCAGCGTTTTGAGACCCAAAAGTAAGTTAAAATTGTAGACACCCCTAACATAGACAAGACCCTAGTTCATACGGAACCCGCCAATCACAACATAGATGTACTTCCTATTGGTTCGTCTTTTATTTCGATAGAGTATATACAAGTTTCATAGAATTTTCAGTATGATCCTCATGGCTCAATAGTAGGATTCTCGACTTTCATTGCAAAGAAAGTGTGTTCGAATTTCTGTTCTATAGAAAACTTAATATTTTCTACAGTTGTGTTTTGGTTAGCCCTGGTTAAGCCCCTTTTTTTAGGTAATGTAAAAAGTGAATCTATAATAAAACAAGGATTTTTTTAACAAAAACCTATACTGTTAGATGGATCTCTCCCGTTAACGTTAGGTTAGCCCAACCAAATCATCGAAAATTAAATCAGATTTGAAATATGCCAAAGTGGTGTGATTGGCGAGTTTCGTATAGGATTTAAGGTCTTGTCTAATATAGCAAACAAGCATTGGGGTCAATGCCACATAACATTTTGCTAGAACTACATGTAACATGTTGATGCAGATATCTTTGAACAAGCCTTGTATCTCCGTTATTCGAAAACGAAACTTGTTAAAATTTTTGTAATGTTTGAAAAAATTGTATTAGAAAACAACTATCAAATTTTAAAGTCGGTAAACTCGGAACTTCTCTCGTTAAAATGCTTTCTTTTATTAAGGATGTTGAAGAATGACTCTTTCATCTTTTTTTAATTATTCTATAACTTAAATTTAAAGAGAGAAAGGTATTGGAGCGGAAAGTAATTTTTTATTAGCAGTTTTGACATACAAGACTTAAGAAACAAATTATTTTAATATATTTTCTGTTTTCTCCGAAGGATCACTCAATTAATTGAAAATTAATTAAGAAGGGCTTATTAGCTGGTATCTTCATAGGCACTGGTTTAGTAAAAATGTAATTTACTTAATTCTGTATGCATATATTCTCTAATTATGATTATTTTTATATTTTAATTTAGCCTATGCTAAAATTAAAAAAAAAAACTGAATTTTTAAACAAAACCAATGTAACATCTATTTAACTGCATTTAACAAGATTTAATCCATTCATACATCTATTCTAAAATAGTAAACAAATCTCAGCACCTGTTTGTTGCAAAACCAATAAAGAAATATTCAAAAGTTAAATCAATTTACAAATTATGAATTAAATATTCTTTTTCCAATCCTGTCTTCTGTTTTTTGTCACTTTACACGGTGGTTTAATATTAGTCAGTAAAGCTGCAACTCAGCTCAATTAAAGAAGTTAACCATTGTTTAATTTTAACAGGCACAACAATAAAGAAACATAATACACTTGTCTAAATTAGTTACTTAACCTGATAAAAGATATCACTCAGTATTTGATTGCTTTTTATTAGCCAAAAGTCAAGAAATTAATTTTTGTAACTCCACTAGGATCTCACAAATGTAAGATCCACAATAACTCGCAATTTTTCAGAGTAGAACGTTTACTCTTGAAATACTTTAAATTGTACAATTTTTTTATACAGTTGCAATAAGTGGAGAACAAAAGCTGTGACTTCGATCGAACTTTACTTTGAAATGTCGATGAATTTTCAACATCCCAATCTTGCTTAGACTTCCTTCACCCTACTGTAACCTTGACCCGGCCAATCAGGGCCAAGAGGTTTTGCTGAGATGGAGTAATACTATGTGACACGGAAAGAGATGAAAATATGACATATTGCATCTATAAGAATATTGGTATTGTGAATATAGCAAATAAAGAGATTTTTTATTATAGGCGGTTTTCCTTCCGTGGTCTCGCCGGCATGTCGTGCCATCCGAAAATATTCTATAAACAAGATTGTTGACGATACTGCTTTGTTGATTTATACAAATAACTTTAGAAATTTAACAAGTCTTAGCGTGTATGTTACGGCGCGCGAAATATATTTAATATTTGAAAAGTAGCATTTTGACTGGGTTTTATTTAGTTGACAAAAATAATTTAAGACATTTGATGCGTTGATACTTATTGACATTATTACATTATGAGATTCTAGGAATAGGATTTTAATACCTTATGAAACGAGTGTTGCCTTTTAACTGGGATAAATTTTATTCAATTTAAATAGATTTTTTGTGTACCTGGCGTACATATAGTTTTCATGTCACACTCGATTGTTATACCAAATTTGGAACCAATTGAATAAGTAGATTTTTGCAATGATTTTTTAAAAATATTCTATGAGGTGGACATATTAAATTTCCACTAAATTGATTGCAGTTCATCCACCTATAATTTTTGATTTTTGTACCAAAATTGACAGACAACAGACAGCCCAACAGACAGATCAACGGAATTAAAAAACACATTTTTCTTTGTTATGACTTATTAAATTTTTTAAAAGACTTAAGTCAGGACTGAGAAAAAAGTAGGACTATGCAAACGGCATTGTAACAAGGCGTATAAATATGTGACCTGTCGATTTGCTAGTTATTTGTTAGATTTCTTGGCGAAAGTAAGAAAATACTAGACTACGAATTATACTCTCTTTAATAATACCAATGTATAATAAGATTATAAAATGATAATATCCTTTCTTAACAAATACACTCCAGACTAATATTACTAGACTTATTCCTTATCTCCTACCGGAGACTGCTCCAAGCAGTTTTATTAAGAAAAGCACTTTGGATGACCTACCTTAAGCCCATCTAGTATCAAACCTGATTTAAAATTGTCCATCTCTACATCGTCATCTACGCCCTCAGTTAATATTGTTTGCTCGAAAGACCCCAAAGTAAGAACAGTATACGCGCCCTACTTTTATGGTATTATCTTTACTGAATATACTGGTCTTTCTTGTTTTTATCAGCTACAACCCTATTTGCCCATATAAGTAACCCAAGATGGGGCCGCGTATGTAACAATAATATTGGAATATAATATTAATGTATTGTTCAATATAATTTCTGATTTAAATCTTAAGATGAAAAAAGACTTAGTTCGCTAGATTCAATACTTAAGTCAATAAATTAGATTAGATGAAAATATGAAAACAAAAAATTAATTCCAAAAATAAAAATTTGGGTTAAGTTGTGAAATCATCATCTTAAAAGTCAAATTCTAGTGTTTAGCCGTAAAAAGATAAATTTAAATGGACTTTATAGCCAATTCATAAAATTTATCACTAAAACAAAGGTTTGTGAAAGCTCGTATTTAAAACATACAAAAGTTTAACTTTTTTTTTACTAAAGGAAGAACTAAAAGATAAAGAAAATAAAAAGTTTAATAAACCCACCTTAAGTCATATATTGTTTAAAGAAAAACTTGATTTAAAACTTTTTTATCTTTGGAATGCCTTGTGACATAAGACTAAGGCTTTTTTAAATTAATATATGGCAGCTCTAAGGGTAGGTATCGCATTTAAATTAACGATTTTATGATTAATTTTTACTATATTTTTTAAAATTCGATAGCCAATGTTTAAAATGTTTTAAAACATGAAAATAATCTCTACAAATGTTTTATTTGAGTTTATTTATCTCTACAAATAAAATTCAAATGTTTACAAAAATTGTTTTTTGTGTCCCTAAAAAACCCAAAAATCCGTTTGAAAAATGACATTATGATTTGTGATGAAAAAAATTCATCGGCACTGAAACAAAAAGTGCCGCCAATGTCTAGGTTACAGTTGTTCCACTATAATATGAATATGTAATAAAACCTTTTGAGGCACATATTAAATAAACATCATAGCAAGAAAATTACATACCCTTTTCATTGCATATAAAGGAGATACTGGCTTGTGCTGAATCTTGCTTATAAATAAATGAATAATATTAAAAGTTCAATCTGCATCTAATCTTACTACACAAGCCTAGTAAAATTAAAATTCAAAGGTCCTATGCAATTTCACGTACTAGTGAAAAGGAGTTATGAAATTGTATTAGCTGTATACTTATTAGATCAACTCGTTTATACTCATTGAACACTAAACAGGAAACTCGGATATCATATTGCAGAAATAAATATGAAGCAAATTATTATGTTAAGCAGGTACGTATATTTTAAATTTATTTTTTATATACCCTATAAAATGTAGGCTTTGCGCAAACACTATCGTGTTGTTGCCTGCAGAATGGAACATTAAAAAAAAGCTGATGATCAGACTACTAAAGATCTTGGGTGATACGGTAAAAAAGCAATCTCCCAACTTTTGCACCAAGTCACCCTGTTAAAAATTATTTATAGGAAAAATGTTTTCCCTTACGCGTATGCATGGCAATTTCCAGTATATCTGAAATTAAACGGAATGTCTTCAAAAGAGAAGAGATTGGAAAGACATTTTTAAAAAGATCAATTTGAAATAATTGCCGAATTAAAACAGCGTAATAACAACCTTTACTTGCATTTATTATTATCATGGCTTACTACTAAAAGTTGTTCATTTTTATTTAATTGTGCATTTAATGTGCAAAAAGATGTTTTATTTCATTTAGTAGCCAGTATTTAAATTCCAAAAATATATGTATTTTATTTTAATTAAAGAATAATTCAGGTCAAAAATATTGCGATTATAGCTTCTTTGATTTATAATTGAAACATATAGAAAACGGAACGATGAAATATCTTAGAAGTTGCCATATCTAGATGCTCTAAATTTGGTTACGAGGGTTGGCAATATTGTCAAGTTGGCCAGTTTTGAATAAAATAAGTAAACTTCGATTTTTACTTCCCTCGTAAAAGGGAAGTATTGTAATCATGAAAAAGTCACCCTCCGAGATTTTTTCAGATCTGTATGTTTCAGGGCACCTAAATGCGAAAAACATGTTTTCACAATTCTGTAGGTCTGTCTGTCTGTCGCGTCGGTCTGCCGCACACTTTTATGTTATTGTATCAGTCAAAAATAATAGCAGTTTATATTTTTTAGCATATATGCTAATATACAGGCGCATCTGAAAAAAATTCTTTATTATTAGACGTTTTGAAGGATACTATAATAGTAAAGTTCATACATGTATAAGTATAATATTTATATGATAATATAATATATTTTGGTCTTTGGAACTGCTGCCTATACCGGTGCCGCTTTCAAAGACATTGGCAACACTGCAAGGATATATGAGCTGAAAATCTGTTTATTATTTTTTTATTTTCAAATGGATTTGAGTAAATATTTGAAACATGTTTTATTATAGAGCTTTGTAAATTGTTTGTTTTTTAATAGAAACATTTGAAATTTAATTTCGATACAACGGCTTTGGGGCATCCAAAGAAAGTATAAGTTATTACATAATACGTTTTATTTAAGTAACAATAGTTGATTCGAATTTAAAACATTTTTTTTTTTTTATTTTTAAATATTTTTTTAGCTAACATATGTATTTAACAGAATTAAAAAACAGATTTTACAATGCTTAACACATATACATACATAGTTCTTAAGCTAGTAAGTATATAGACAGATATTTGAACTGCAAATTAACAGATCTATTGGTCCATTTGAAAATTAATTTAAAAGGTGTAGAGAATTACTATACAATTCTCCTTCCCTATTTTTCTTCTGCCATTTATGCAATGAGTAATGTATGTATAACATCTTCGTTTGTTGAATGGCGAGAACACTTTTGAGAATGAGACTGCCTAAATCTTTTAAAATCCTTGTTTCTGGACTCTGTTGCTTCCTCACTTAACTGGCCTACTGGAAGGCTGATGGATTTTATAAATTGAACCCCATGAATTAAACTTTGTGTAATGATTATGGAATATAATACTAGTGATAATGCTGAATGAAAATGTTTGCAGCTTCGTAAGCGTATTTTTCCAAATTTATCCCATTAATATCGCATCGGCTATTAATAACTTACAACATAACTGCAAAACGTCTAAGTAATTCTTGGTTAAACCCAGTTATTTCCGACACCATTTCAAATTTTTTTAAAAATCTTCTAGTCATATTGCTATCATTTGATGTGCCACTAAGTACCTAGTTTTGGCACATCAACAATTATTCCAAGTTTTTCTTTTAGTTGAGATTGAGTTTTTGATTTTGTTGACTCGAGAGAGAGAGAGAGAGAGGGATATTGATTAAAGACACGTCAACCCAGTGGATTTTTTAATGTCTTCAAGGAGCTAATTTTGTTTGGTTGGTATCATAGCTAAAGTATTTGTTATTTATATATTGTCATATAGTAATGATTTTTTTTTAAATTCAATTGTTAGATGTGTGTTATTGTAGGAAAGCTTATCTTTTAGTTCACCTTTAATATCCAGTTCTTTTAGTAAATCTGAGTATTTCGTGCAATTCATAAAAATATGCTTAATTGATAATTGAGTGTTACATTCTTGGCTTATTGGTGGTTCCTGTTTCTCAATTACGTAATTGTGAGTAAGTGAGGTATGTCCTATGCTTAATCTGCTCATGGTGGTAGAGTATCGCCTTGTTAAGTTTTCAATGAGTGTACTTCCCGATTTTGGAAGAAAGATATTTTGATGTCATGTAATTTATTATCTTTCATGAGTAGGTCCTATTCCAATTATATTAGATTTTTTGATGTTAAAGTGCATTTTATGCAAATCTTTCACCAAAAACAATTTGTTGGGTGTTATGTTATTTATGTTATTGGCTTTGGCTAGGGAATCTGCTTTTTCATCACCTGGTATTCCTACTACTTTCTTTTTAATATATATTTTGTCCATTTTATTTTGAATATCTTTAGCTATAGGGTGAGTTGGATAGTATGATTTAATTGATTCGGTTGAGCTTAATGAGTCTGTTGCAATAACCCAATATCGATGGTTGGTATATAGAGTATAGTCTATTGCAATTGAAATCGCATACAACTCTGATGTTAATACGCTGGTGGAAGTATGCAGTGTTTCTGTTCGTTGGACAGTGTCATAGTAGAAAGTTCCTCCCACTTTGTTGTTTGTTTTTGAGCCATCTGTATATATAATTTTATGGTCAGAGTATTTCGGTATTATTAGGTTTGCAAATGTTAATTTCAAAAAATTATTTGGGTATAAGTCTTTGGAGAATTCTTGCATGGTATAATCTATTATTATCGGAGGTGAATTCCATGTTGGAAAGTTTTTACGGTCAAATATGTTCACAGGCGGATATGGTGCGATTTTTATCCTTTAGATGAGTTTATCATACCTAATATTGGAACCATAAAAAGTGTTGTGTGATATGATGTGTTCATAATTTAGAAACTTTCTAAAAAAATCTTTATGGTAACTTACGAAATTCCTGATTCATGGGCTGTCTGCATATTTCAAAAGGTAATATTCTCTGCGGTGATGTAGGGAAGGACATTCAGATTCACAGTATAAACTTATTGTGGGGTTATTTCGGAATGCCCCCAATATCATGCGTAAACCAGAGTTGTGAATAGGATCTAATCTCGTTAGCTGAGTTGTTCTAGCAGAAGCGTAGGTCATTAGCTTGTTGAATGCTGATAATCATCTGCCATAATCTATTTTAGATAAGATAACTGATTTGTAGATGTTCATCAGCGTAATTCTGTGCGAAAAGATGTGAAGTTCCTTTTATTGGAAGGTTTTTAATTAGGGGAATTCCTATGTTATCTATTCCTGAAGATGTGTTTCTACTAGAATTTAATGCATAGTCTAGTTCTTTCAGGGTAAGAAGTAGATTAAAGGATTTGAGATTTTGACCGGAATTTAACTGGGTTGGTGCTAAAGGTTCAGTAGAAGTGTTTGGCGAAGACAGAAAACATGAGTGGATCTTCTATCCAAGAACCCTCTTTTTCTATCCCCGATATATTCCTGATTGGTTTGCCTTTTAATTTATCGACTTTGTTCCATAACTCAGAAGAGGGAGTTTTCGGTTTTAGATTGCTTGTAAAGTTGTTCCAGGAGCTTCTCTTCGCATTTCTTATGGTTTTTCTAGCTACGGTTTTATATTTTTTGTATTCAAAGAAATTATTTATTGATGATAAATTTTTGTATTTATTTAGGGCTTTTTTTCGGTTCTAAATTGCTATTTTGCAACCATCGTTCCACCGTAGAGCTGGTAGTCTGTTAGATCAAAATTCTATTTTAGGAATACTTACATTAACTTACAGATGTGTCGTTCACGACTGATCTGGATCTGAGATCCGGATCTTTATACTGACCCACGGGAGCCGGGTCTTGAAAATATTGCGAGCCGGATCATGAATCTTTGAAATAGAGACAAAGCAAAATGAAGCGTCCAGGTGCGTTTGTCTATGGTTCAGTCAGTTCTTCGGTTCGTTCAATGCATCATCATTGTTTGTAGGTTTCGAGTCGGGAGCTGAACGACCGATATAACACGATTTTCGAACCGGTCTGATTGATAAAAAGAGCAGGATGATGGGGTGGATGGGTCGGTCGGTCATTAGCTTATTGAATGCTGATTGCCATGAAATATGAATTTCAGTATAGCCAGAATCTCGTGTAAAAATTTAATTTGGGGTTCATTAGCTTGTTGACTTCGTAAATCATCGTAAAAACATCATATTACACCAGTCTTTTCAAACTTAGATTTGTTGTGTGGATTAGATAATAGTTTTAAATCTCTACTTTTTTGTGCGATGTGTATATTGAAGTTCAAATGACCTTATAATTAGTGATGATAATAGGATGATAATTAATAAAAAGAAATATAAAATATAAAAAAAAACAAGTCAAAACATAGTTCAAGTATGTAAAACTGATTTTCTGAGAAACAAATTAATAAATTAGTAGATAAATAAATAGATAAAAATGGAAACACAAAAAACTTCAACTTCAAAACCACTATAGCAAGACTCTTAAGCCTTGTAAGTTAAAAGTATACTACAAAAATATAATTAAAAATTATTATTTCACTTAAAACGCATCCTTGTAAATTGAACACAAGTTTGTAAACAAAAACTAGACTGGTGAGGTCGCCACTCATTTTACTCGTCGCGAAAAACTAAAAAAAAGTTCAGACAGTACTGTCTATAAAACCGATGTGCATGAGGAATATGGCTTGCCTATTTTAATGAATTTAAAGGGATCCGAGATCCGGATCGTTGACCCGGGTCTTTAAACTGACCTAAATCCGTTGACCCGGATCTTTAAAAAGATCCAGATTTCCCAACACTACATTAACTGCATTAAGTATAGTTTGCGTAAAATTCTCTACGGTAGTATCTACGTTACATGTAATGTCTGATAGAGGGAGAGACGTTTTGTAGAGTTTCCAATTTTCTTTGTCATGGTTAAATATAAGGGGAGCTCATTGCTGCGCACGCCAAGAAATTTCCCCTAGTGTTGTAGGTATGTGATCACCACCATAATTATCTTCAAGGACGCTCCATTGAAGTTTTGTAGCAATGTTTAGGCTACAAAGAGTAAGATCTATGCAGGATAAGGTTCCATAGGAAGATGAAATAAATGTATTGTCTTCATGGTTTTTATGACTAAATTTGCATCGTTGGTAATTTCCTGTAAATCCCCACTTTTTATCTGTAGAAGGGGATTCCCAGGCAGAATTGTGAGCATTTAAATCGCCCAAGATCATGAGAGGGGGTATAAGTTGAGTTTAGAAAGTCTTTAAATTTGTTGGTGTTTAAAGGTTGTTATGGAGGAATATAAATACTACATATTGAAACTTTTTGACCTAGAAAATTTGTAGAAATAGCACATGCTTTATAAACCGTTATGAGTAGGATTTCGGAAAATAAGAGATCTTCTTTTATTAAGATAGCAACTCCTCCTGATGCTTTGACTATATTTGATCGATCTTTTCTGATCATTGCGTAATGTTTTATTTTTATTTTATCTGAGTTTTTTAGATTAGTTTTCTGTAGTAGGATGATTGAAGGGTAAAATGTGTTGATCATAACCTGTAAATCTGCAAAAGAGTTTTTATGCCACGTTAATTCCATTGTATTAGTTGTGGAGCTATGAGTTACTTATTTTTATTGGATTTGTATGGTGACTTAATGTCTAAGTTATGATCAGCAACATTTGAGTTTTAACGAGAGTAACGTTATCTTGTTATCTTTATTTTTTGGTATTAAAATATTATTTTTAATTTTTGTAAATTGGTTTGCTTGAATGTTAGTTTTATCTGAGTGTTTTTTATTTAATGTAATTTTGTCAATTTTGATGATATCTTGGGATAGTAAAAGTTTAGGTATGGAGGAAGAGGAGGGAGAAGGAAGGGGGAAGATTTGGATGGGAATGCTAAGGAGAGGGGAGGATTATGAGAGGATAGAGGGGATATAGCTAGAGGGAATTTAGGTTTAGGTGGTGCAGTTGAGGTTATTCGAGAATAAGAAGTATTGGTTATAGGTTTAGTACTTTTATATATGAGTTTAGCCTGGTAGTAAGGGATTTTTTCTATGATTTTAACTTTTTGAATGCCAAATTTCTTCTTAAAGTGTTCATCCCTACAGTTGATATACTGCAGGGTATTTGCATGATTCATCACCATGAGATTCTTTGCCGCAGGATGAGCAAATGGGAGAGTTACGACAAGTGATTGATAAATGAAATATCTTTAGCAGTTAAAACATAATAAAGGGTATGGGATGTGTGGTTTTACTGTTAGTGCTAAGAATCTTGCGTAAATAATATCGGGTAAACGATCCCTTCTAAAAGTTAATATATTTGTACAAGTTGCCTTTACTTCACCGTTTTCATCTTTCATGGGAAGAGACACCTACTTCTAGTTCACATAACATCTTCATATTTGTTAATTTATCTGCTTGTGTTTTGTGTAATACTTCGACTAATAAGGTTCCATCTTTTAGCTCAATTATATTTTTGGGTTTATCCATAAATGCTGTAAAAGAGTTGAATTACTTAAATGGTGATACATCTGTAAATACTGCATTGTTTGCTTTAACAATATAGAGTTTGTCAGATTTTGTAACACTGAATCCTTCAGGAGAATCAGATATTTCCCGTCTAGATCTTTTAGATCCGGTAAATGGTAAGAGTAGAAAATCCTGTGTGCGTTCAAGCTCATCATATAGGAAGGCTGTCATATTCCCGCGTCGATTCCCGCCGTGTCAACGCTCGTCTGAGGCTTTGCTTTGTGTGCTTGCCATATTTTACGTTTTTAGGCTACCGTCAGCCTGTAGGGTGGTTATATACTAAGTATAGAAGAGCCCTACCCTAAAATTACTTAATTCGGGGTATACTGTACTTAAGGGTTATTTTACAATATTATGGTGCCCTGTTCCATTAAGAGTGCTGGATCCGTGGGTTCGCAAGTTCCCAAAATATGCTAAGCATACCCCCTGCGGGGATTTGTTGATTTTAGAAGTTTTGTTTCGATCGATAATTTGGTAAATACTAAGAAACATAAAGCACACAATTCACAAATCGTATTAATGCATAAAAAGGTGACAAACCGTATTTATATGCTTCTTGAATTACTTGTCGCCACTCAATAATTTTCATATTGTTCAACTTCGAAGGATTCGCTCCACATATGTTACAGCACTCTGAAGATGATATCTAATATAATATATATATATATATATATATATATATATATATATATATATATATAATAATGACTGTTAAAAACAAAATATGCTTTATGTATACCGTTTACCACAAAATTCAACTATCATAATCAATGTAATATCTACCAATTCAGATATTTTTGGTCATTTCTGGATTTAACAAAATCAGTAACAGAAGTTTTTCTTTCTTTAGCAAAATGGAAAGAAATTGTTCGGCAGTAATTTGTGGATAATGGTCGTTCATTTTTCCAAAAAATATTTGTGGAATCCATAATATCAATTAGTTGAATTGGAACGAGGGATGCCATACTAACAGAATCGTCAGTTAAATTTGGATTCAAGAAATTTTGTTTGTTAATACCCTGTCCAGATGAACCACCGCATCCCCATGTCGATTTTAGTACTACCTTGCCGGTGCTGTCAGTATATTACCTTTTATACCTGGAACTAATAAAAGACGTCTAACAGTTTGGTCCATCAGAGACTGTCGTTTTACATCTACTCCACTTTCAGATATATCAGTTTTTTTTTTCGGATAGCATTCCTTTTTTGCTTCTGAAACACAAGCATATCGAAGAAAAATGTGATATTTTTTAAGCTTACACTAATTTCGCAAATGTTCACATTTGTTTCTTTTGAAAACGAATCCGGAATGTCTTCATATGTTATTTTTTTATAACTTTTTGCAACATTTTTCAAAATGTCATTAATTAATTCAGCTTATTTTTTTTACTTGATGACTTTAACACTGATATTAAAAGGAGCTGTATTCGCTTACAGATAAATTGGTACGGTTACTTAAAGCCGACACTTTTCTTTGTTTTGAACGATTGGAGCAGTTATCTAGAGTCTTATTTGGCCTCCCTCCTGGCTGGAAGGTTCATTCACGCTGTTAAAAGAAACTTTTAGCCAGGACGAATATTTTTTTGTAAAAAAAAGTTTTATTACGACTCGACGATTTCTATTTTTCACGAAATTGCGGTAAACAATAGCGCCTCAAAACGTCAAACGCTAGTTTTTTACTATTACCGGAAAAATTGTATTTTTCTAGTACGTAATTAAAAACAACCCACTCATTGCCGTTGTTTTCAATTAAAATATCGTAAAATGTTTTTCGTTTAACTTACATTTTAAAAGATAACTTAAGAATACAACAGAAGTAACACCAAAACCCTTGACGGTACTAGACCCCATATCGACTCGTCAAAAATTTTCTTTTCAAAGCCAAGTTATAATAATGTTACTAGCTGAATAGCAGAGAGTAGCAGTTAATTTTGCAGGATTCTCAAAAAGAACATTGTGTAGCTTACTTTGGGTTAAAAACAATAACTTGAGTCAGTTTGGATGATTTAGCTAAATAGGTAAAAATATATTGCAAAAAAACAATTAGTATTTTTTTTTAATTACATTCGTTAAAAACTAATTCTGTCTAAAGAAAGTATATGTGCAGTATGACCTAAGTATAATGTTAACCATTTAAAATAATTTCGGAAACGTTTAAATGGGTAGATCATCTACTACCTAAGTGCTTTAAAGTGCATGATTTTACGAAATATATGTTTCTAACAAAATTTTTATGTTTTTAAAATACATGTTTTAAAATATTTGTATTATAATAAACAGAATAAATGTTTTCGGTATATTGAGTTTTGGCCGAAACTTTATAGGGGAGAGAAAGTGTGTATATCGGTATCTGTGAGACCGACAAACCGATAGACACACCGCAATCGCGGATAGCTATGAAACCAGTTACCCAATTGACAAATTTCTGCCAAAAAATTGAGGGTTATATGGGGATGATCTGGTAACATTTTGGTAAAAATCTAACGTAGAAAAACAAAATGGCGGCCCAGTGAAATGTTAAAAAAATGATTACTAAAAAACTACTTATCCAACGCATCTCAAATGTTGCACAAAAATCAAGTATTAAGTAGAAATCAACTCAATCAAATTTTTGATACAAATTGAAGATGGCATAACAAAATTGCGGCTTGATAAAATATTTAAAAATTCAGCCTGAAAAAACTACTTAATCGACTGATTTTAAATTGTGTGACATAAACAATTGTGGTACAGAGATGGACTAGTAAAACTGTGGTGTTAATTCAAGATTGCGGAACAAAATGGCGACCAAATAAAATATTTGGCATCCTGAAACAAATCACCCTCTAAGGTTTTACATATTTTCAGATTTTAGCGTCCTTAGATGCCAAAAAATAAGTTTTTTCGATTCCCTCTGTCCGTCTGTCGATTTGTCTGTCAGTTGGCGGCATAACTTAAAAACTACTCATTAGACTGACTGCAAATTTTAGTCAAAAATTAAGGGTCATAGGAAGAAGATCTGGTAATATTTTGGTAAAAATCCAATATGCCGAAACAAGATGGTGGCCTAGTGAAAAGTTAAAAAAATTATTACTAAAAAAATTAATTATTAAATTTTCTCAAATGTTTGACAAAAATCAAGTGTTACGTCGGAATTAATTGGTGACATTTTAGTATGAATATAAGATAAAAACAAAATGGCGACCTAACAAAATATTTAAAAATTCAGCCTGAAAAAAACTTCTTAATCCACTGATTTTAAATTGCGTACCATAACTAATTGTGGTATAACTATGGACTAGTAAAACTGTGGTACGAATTCAAAATGGTGGAACAAAATGGCAGCTAATAATTCTTTTGAAAATCAACGTAAACAAATCTTATTCAACTGGTTTTACATTTTGCAGGAGATTTAAATGTAATAGAGGGATAAATTGACGCGAATTCAACATGATGTAACAAACTGGCGGTAAAAACTACATATTATATTTGTTTTAAATTATGCCGAAAAACAAAGTGTGGCATAAGTAGAAACTGGCAAAATATTGGTAGCAATCCAATATCATGGAGCAAAATGGCTCCCAATAAAAATATTTAGAAAGACAGTAAATATGTGTTACTAAATGACTATGTATCTATTGAAATAAACACATTTTACTATTTTTAATAAAAGAAAAAATTCATAACAAGGGTTCCTCAAGTTCCTCGCAAATGAAATTTGCCAATTTATGCTTCAGACAATACTTATTTTCAGAAAAATAACTTTGTTTTTAAGACCTAACGAAACTGACAAATTGAAAATTCAATAATTAATGATAGTCCCCCAACACCTCTACCAAGCAGTACTGGTCTAGGTATCCTTCCTACATTTTACTACTTTTAAAGAAATCTCGGCAGTGAGTTCTACTGGGTAACGAACAGCTCTTTTTTGTAGTATAAAAATTCGATCAAATTGAGTCGCACAACATCGAGGGAATTCGCCTCTAAAAGTCGAAGATATTTTATGTTTTTTGATTTTTCCACCCTATTTTATGTTCTTTGGAACTACTACATCGAGTTCTGTTCTTACAAGATGGATTGTTGTTTAATCTACAGTAGAGTTATAGAATTACGGGTTTTTAATACTGAGAAATGTTAGGGCTGAATTAAATTGTGATAAAGTTGGGTTAACGTTTGGGAGTCGATTTTATGGTAATATGCATTTTTATTTTTTTTGGTATATATACCATTTTATGAAATTCCATTTTTTTTCGTGCTTGGCTAAGTTGTTAAAATTTTAGTATTCTCATAATTCAGTGTATGGCCTTGTTTAATCATATGCTCTATGAGAGACGGCACTTCGAACCAAAATAAAAAAATTTAAAACATTTGTAAGAAACCATTTATTGCATGGTCTAGCTTTCGCCTATTGGAGCTTACCAATTAAATTTTAGTTGAGTAAACTTAACATAGCAATTAAATATAGTTGTTTTTTATTGTTTGAGAATTGAACTGATGCAAATAACTTCCTAATCAGATTATATCTTAAAATCAATTTTGGCATTATGTAACATACATGTATTTAATTATTTTATATTTTGGTTCCTTCCTCTATTTACGATCCGTTTTTGAATTTAAAAGTCAACTTTCAGTCTGTTACCGCACATGTGCACCACCGACGTCATACCTGACCATGACAATAACGTCTATTTGGATCTGAAGTCGTAGCTTACCCCAGCACCGATAAATACCAAATAATTGGCGAGATTTACTTTTTTTCCACGTTTTACCTACTCCTGCTTACTAGCTTTCTTACAGCGATGGCAACGTACCAGTACTGACAGTTGCTTAGCTCCACATTTTATTTAGATCTAAACCACGTAATCTATAAAAAACATTACGCGCCTTAGTTCTTCACTTTATCATGGTGCTGTTCATAGTTTAAGCAATTTATATTCTACAATACCGCTTCCGTGTTGTGCAATGGGCTTCTTTATTTTCTACTCACATTCATAAGATTAAAATTATAAATTGTAAGCAAAATTTTTCAATTACAAATTTCTTTATTTTAAATTCAGAAATGTCCCGAAAAAGAAAATTCTGGACAGCTAGACCATACAATAAAGAGTTTCGGACACTAGGTCTTTTTTTTTACTGCATCCTTACAAAACCTAGAACTAACACGATAAAACGGTTTTAACATTTTTCTTCTTGTTCGAAGTACTTTTTTCTTACTAGTCAGTAACGACTAAGCTATATATATATATATATATATATATATATATATATATATATATATATATACATACATATATAGGTATATTTTGTTCCACCATATTGGATTGGTTAGAAGATCTGTAAAAATCCCGGAGGGTGATATTTTCATGATTACAATATATACTAATCTTTTACGACGGAACTTAAACATTTTTAACACGGTAAAGACTCGGTTTTTGAAAAATTTTATTAAACTGTATTACAAATTTATATTTATCTCGTATTTAATTGTTACGTACATTTTTTGTTCAATGCAATACGTGGTTTTTAAGTCGGGATAGATGAAGCGGGAAGATCTAAAAATATATTTTAGTTCTCGTTTTCTATTACTACTATTACCACTACTCTCATTATAAAGGAAGTTACAAATTGGCGAACCAAAGGTTTTGCAAAACTAAGCATAGCAAAAAAATATATCCAAAACATGTATAAATTATCTTCAAGTGAACAAAGACACGTGGATGTAAACTATTGTCCTATATATCATGACACTGTCATATGGATTAAATTCCTAGCATTTTCCTCGAACGTTTCGAATAAATTCTCCTAACATTAGCGAAAGAGAGTGTACTAAAATACATCATCCTTATGGCGTAAATGAAACCAGCGGCACTCCAGGAGATCCTTTTTCTTTCTTTTCGCCTATTAAAAGCGCCAATTTTACATCGTATCAGAGAAGTTCTACGCTTAAGAGCCCTTAGGGAACATGGAGGCAATTAGAGGGTAATTATGGGCTATTTATGGTTTCGTAACGCTTAAAATAAAAACTAGAAAGGAATAGTTAACTTATAAAATAAAAATAATAATTTGGTTACGGGAATTTTTAATAAACACAAAGTTTTTTTAAAGTAGTATTTGTAGTCGATTTTTTCTAGTTTTACCGAAAAAAACAATTAAAAAGAAATAATACGAAAAACCCAAAAAAAATAATTGAATATGATTCAAAAGTTCGCATTATGTGAATATAGCACACAAACTTTGAAATTATTAAAAATAAAAACTATGAAAATTTTGTTTCGATTTTAGAAAATACTAATGATCAATCATAAAGCCGTTGAAAACATATTTATTGCAAAGACTTCTATATCTATATCTCCTTTCTACTGTTACCTCCTGGTGATGAAATCGTCTCCACGTCTCAAGCAAAAGCTGAGCTTTTTACAAAACAATTCGCCGCAAATTCTACTTTAATCCCTTCTCTTCACTTCCCCCTTCAATCGGTACCGGCTTTACCATACAATATGCATAAAATCTCCTTCAGGAACAAAAAGTTATGACGTATTCTAAAAACAGTTAATACCAAGAAGTTCCCTGGCCTTGATGGTATTCCGGCCATAGTCCTAAAAAAATGAGTTTCTAAACTGACTCGAATACTTACTGGGTTATTCCAACGACAAGGGCATTTTTTCTAAAAGCTGTAAATACACTCGTAAACATCCTGTTCCCAAAAAGGGATCCAAATTCTTCCTTCTAACTACAGACCCAAATACCTAGTCTTAATTATAGTCAAGTCTATCGGATTTTATAAACAAGTCCAAATTAGTGCTCTCAACATATCCAAAGCATTTGATCATGTCTGGCATGACTCACTTCTTAACAAACTTTGCCTATGCCAACGGAGTATTTCTGTAGTGGTTTCATAAAATCACTTTAGGGGTTCCAAAGGGTTCAGTGTTGGCACTGCACATCAATGATCTGCTTTTTTCTAACAGCAATCCTCTTCACAGCTTTGCTAAGGATAGTACCCTCCACTGTAACATAAAAATTCCCAAATTTGTTTTCAAGACTGAAATTAATGATAGGCGTAGAGTAATGACTTTATCCCTAACCGAGGAAATCATTAAAATCGTAGAATGGGGAGCAAAGAATCTTGTCCAACTTAACACCACTAAGACACAATCATGTTTTGCTATCTCACAAATTATCTCCCAATACCTACATCATTCAAATGAATAATGAAATGCTTGAAGTTAAAGATTCAACTTAACACCACTAAGACACAATCATGTTTTGCTATCTCACAAATTATCTCCCAATACCTACATCATTCAAATGAATGCAGCAACACTCCAAAAATCTTATTGAATTAATACATTTAATCAGCTCCTACTGTTTGCATGTTACCTTACCCAATTTTACAATAAAATTTTATCTGATCTTCGCTACTTGATGGTTGTCTATCCAATACTTTTTGAGGTCTGGATATTTAATCGCACACTTACAATATTAAAGCTTCAGCTGTATAGATAATATCCTAGCAAATGTTAATATATTTGTCTAGAAATTGCCTGGGAAAATTATAAATTTTTTAAATACTGTGTCTAAAAAAACTGTTTTTGGTTTTAGTGATTTTTTAGAACGCTTCTTATTGAATGAATACATTTTATTTGTTTGCATGAAATTTTTGAACAGAGCTGAAAAATCCAGCAAATGTTAGATAAAAATTTGGTCTGGTTTATTAGATATTTCCAAAAAAAAACCTCCACAACTTTAATTTATTTTTACAGAAACCTAACTGGAATATATTTAATTCGGAGGATCGAGATGTAAATGTTTTAACCAATTATCTTATCGAAAAATTTACTAAAATAATACAGTCATTTTTCCTTTAAATCTATTACTCCAAACAGAAAAATAGGTCCACCCTTTGGGTGGTTTAATAATAGTTTACGTAAGTATAGAAGTACACTCTCCGCCTTAAAATGATAGCCGACACCACCAAATCTTCCTTATATTATCGAAGGTTTAAAGAGTTTATATATTTTAATCGCCAGGAGATTGATCTGGCAAAAATGACCGCTTACATTTTTTTTAATAAATTTTAACAGTAAATAAAAAGACACATGGAAATTTATTCGAACTGGATGTAAAAGCTCTAATAATAATGATGCTTCTTGCAAACTTTTAATAATTATTTTTATACTATTTCAAGTACAATTTTGAACTCCTTGCCAACCACTAACATTAATTATCTTCAATAGGTTAGTAACATATCTCGACCGTTATCCTTTTTTTTGCTATCCTAAGGTAAATTAGACAGTAAACAGACGCTAAGTTCCGGTCTCAGACAAAGTTTATAATAAAGTAAAACTGGTTACACGTGTTTCGCCCGGTCGGGCATCATCAAACCTATCAGAAAAAAATATATCCTAATTACTAACATTAACACATTTAGTGACCATGAAAGATAAATCCGAATTTCTGTCAAAGTCGGGTGTTTATGCTTTGAGGTGTGGAGAGTCTCCTGCCACGTACATAGGACAGTCAGGATGAAAGATCTCAACCAGGGTCCAAGAACACGTTTATTTGGTCAACAAACATAAAAATACAGATATCACAGAAACAAAATCAGCATTCGCTAACCATCTTCTATCTACAGGCCACCGATTTTCTACATCGGATGACGTAACAGTTACCATGAATGTCAGAAAGGTAAAAAATTGGACCTCTTGGAGAAGATGGGAATAACCAAAGCTATAAAGAGCCCTGTTTTATGTTGCGTGAATGATATATTTAATTTTGAACCGAACCTCATCTTTAATAATTTACATAACAACTAAAAACCCAAAACGAAATATTGTTATAGTTCCGAGTAACAGTAAGTTTATTATTCTTGCTTCTCACCTAGAAGATACGGGTTCAGATCTCACCACTGGTATACCTCTTTTTTTAATTTTTCATTATTGTATTACTACCTTATTTATTTACAGTTTAAGCATAAGGAGTTTTTATACATACTTTTGACCACATTTCTTTTCAACCTCTTTCAGTATTCGTCAAACTATGTAATGTGATTGTTTGTTAACTGTTTTAACGTTGTATTTGTGACGTGTTGTTTAATTTTAAAGGTACTATTTATTTATTTAATTTAAAGGCTTTTGGTTATTAATTAGGATATCTTTTTTCTGATAGGTCTGATGATGCCCGACCTGGCGAAACACGTGTAACCAGTTTTGTTTTATTATAAACTTTGACTGAGACCGAGACTTAGCGTCTGTTTACTGTTTAATTTAGAAACAGGTCTGTGAATAATGGATGATTTACTACAATTTGAAAATACCCTAAGGTGTTGCCAATTTTTAAGAAAGGATCTGTTTGATAACTATAGACCGATTTCAATCGTTCCCTTATTTGGAAATAAGAATATAAACTATTAGTTGACAGCCAGTTTGATTTTATAGGTGATGCGGTCTGCTGTACTGTGCAACCTTAGTAAGACCTTCGACTGGATTTTTCATTCTATACTGTTAAACAAGTTGAAATAATTAGATGCTACTTATTAAACCGAACTCAAGTCGTTTATGTTAAAGACTCGGTTTTGCGGAGGCAATCTGTCGGATATGGGTACCACAAGATTCTATCTTGGACCTCTATTTTTTATTATATACATTAATGATGAGGTGTATCAGAGTGGTTTAATTAGGCATTTAAAATTCAGAAAGATCCGTGTCACGGGTTTTTATCTACCAGGCAGTCCTTGAAATTCATTGTAACTTAAACTAAATTACAACCATAATTAGAGTACCCGGTCCTTGGAAATTTTAATGATGTTATCCAGACAGCGGGGCACCGCCTTGCAAACTCAGCACGTAATTATGTAAACTTTAAATTGTTTAATAAACTTGGTAATGGGGTCAGGTCAATGAGCTAGAGTCATTTTAAATACAGAGTTAACGAAAACTGCAGCTCTCTTTTTTTTTTTTGAAATATATATATATATATATATATATATATATATATATATATATATATGTATATATATATATGTATATATATATATATATATATATATATATATATATATATATATATAAACGAAAGAACTAACGGTAAGGATTACTTCTTCACCATTTTGTCGAGAATCGACCAAAACAAACGATGTTTGTTTCCAGAGCCAAGATACCATCTGCTACCGTGGTATCTGCCTCGCCAACGCTCATCAGGCAGTTTCCTTATTTAGTTTATTACAAAGATCTTTAATGTGATAATGTTATTTTAACCCGTGGGTCGGTCATCTATAATACCTCCTAGAAGATTTACATAATTTCCTTTTATTACGTTATTATTAAAACTAAATTTAATACTTTGTCTTTTGTAATAATTTAATTTTAGTCTATTACTGTTAAACCAATCATCAAGACTCCTTAAAGGAGAAGTGTTTTCTTCGAGTTGAAATGTCTTCGCAACGGAAATCAGAAGGGTAGCATTATCAGCATAAACCGGCTCCGACTTGCTAAAATATTAGTACTAAAATCATTAATGTATATAATGAAAAATAGAGGTCCAAGATAGAACCTTGCGATACCCATTTCCGACAGATTGCCTCCGCAAAACCGAGTCCTTGACATGAACGACTTGAACTCGGTTTAGTAAGTAACATCTAATTATTTCAACTTGTTTAAAAGTATAGAATGAAAAACCCAGTCGAAGGTCTTACTAAGGTTGCACAGTACAGCAGACCCCATCATCTATAAAATCAAACTGACTGTCAACTAATAGTTTATATTCTTATTTCCAAATAAGGGAACGATTGAGATCGGTCTATACTTATCCAACAGATCCTTTCTTAAAAATTGGTAAAACCTTAGGGTAGCAAAAAAAGAGGATAACGGTCGAGATATATTACTAACGTATTGAAGATAATTAATGTTAGTGGTTGGCAAGGAGTCCAAAATTGTACTTGAAATAGTACAAAAATAATTATTGAAAGTTTTGCAGTCAATACTGCACGAAGCATCATTATTATTAGAGCTATTAAATATATATATATATATATATATATATATATATATATATATATATATATATAAATACCACCGGAGCCCCAATAGGTGGCGCTAAGTGTTATACTTAGCATGTAGTAGTGTTCCAGTATGATAGACGTTTCGTTTTCGATTTTGTCATATCGAGCAATCTGTTATTTCCGATTTCTGTGGGTACAAGCCTGCCTGATGAGGGTAAAGGCCCAGAAATCATGATCGCAGGAGGGAAAGATTTTTAGTCCTTCACGGATCGAAAATATTCCATTCCGGATATATATCCGTTTACTACTTTCGCTTTGAAAGAACGTTTTATTGATGTTTCGCCAAAGTAGACTCTGTATTACGACGCGAAAAATAAAGCTTCTAAAATGCTAAATACGATTGTGGCGAAACATCAGCAAAAGTATTCTTTTCGGAACAAAAGCAAAGAACTAAGAATCAACATATCCATATTCTTCTTAACAATATCTCCTTAGATTTTGAATTAATTCCCTTCAGTAGAAACAAAATTATGGAACCTAGCATTTTTTTTTAAACTCAACGGAATGAAATGATTCATCTGCATTTTTATGCCAAACTAACGGCAGAAACTGAAAAAGTTATCAATGAAAAAGATGTCTTTTATCAATAGTCGTCCAGATTTAAAAAAAATTAAATTTAGAAAAACAAATTTTTAATTGTCAAATGGAACATCAGTTAAATACGAAACTAGCTCCTCCAGGAATGCAGCACAGGAAAGCCGATTTTGACCTGGTTTAGGAATCGCAAAAGTAAAACTTAATTTATTTGCCAAAAATGGCCTTTCAAAGACCGGAATAGGTTTAAATGCAATTGGGAAAAATATTTGCGAAGGGTTATCACTTCCTGTTTTTGTTTAGTTATTTTTTAAAGTAAACTTCTAGTGAAAACTGGAAAAAATCATAATGATAATATCAGTTACGTACAATACGGAAAAAATAGTCCCAGTTAAATCCGAGACTCCCAGCGACCCGAATAAATCGAGAAAGGGGAGCGAAATCTCAAATGCTGTCGTCCGCTCGAATACGAAGCGCAGTAGCACTTTACAATTTGAGGAGAGT
Organism: Kuschelorhynchus macadamiae; assembly: GCA_030620095.1. NCBI lineage: Eukaryota > Metazoa > Arthropoda > Insecta > Coleoptera > Curculionidae > Kuschelorhynchus > Kuschelorhynchus macadamiae. Next base: position 409,008 of record JAUTXW010004145.1, on the reverse strand, counting down.
GAAAATGGGTGCGCTGCAGTTTTTCGTATAAAAATGAGCTTATTTCTGGCTCATCATCAGATAGTTCCAGACCTTTAAGTTTATCATTATGAATAAAAATACTGCTGAAAACAACTAAAGAAACCTCGCACTTGGGTAATCCACGGAACAATTCTCAGACGCACTTGTGTGGTAGTACGATTTTGTTTGTAGATCCGCCTGTGTATCTATCTATGTATTCATAAGTATGTATCTATATATGCATCTGAAGATGGTACCAGAAGAAAAAGAAGTAGTTTGCAGCAATTGAAATTTACTACATTTAAAACTTCATGGTTATCCATGATATAACAACAAATATGTCTACTTTTGATTTAAATTCAGCATAAATTCACATTTATTTGAAATTGTAATATTTTTCAAACTTTTAACATTTTTAGTTAATATTTATTCAATCAAGTGTTTTTAACTGATTTTTTGACAAAGACGTTTTGATTTGTTAAAAAATCTATTTTAATATCATGTGATTTTAAAATTCTATTTTTTCCTTAATTGGGTGAATCTAATTTTCAAATATTTTTAAAAAATACAGAAAAATTATTTTTATCACATAAAACTTTCTGTTTTCAACCAAAAAGGCAATTTTTAGGTGCTAGGATGTTTATAAATAATTAACTTCGAAAATCCGATCTTTATTTAGATATTCCTAGACTATTGGCACGATACCTTATCCAAACTTAGAATCTAGAACTACAAGGAAATAGGGGTGTTAAAACTAATTACAAGGCAAAACAAAAGAAAACGTTTAAATTTTAATAAAAAGGGCAACCAGGGTCGTATTCCAATCGGCTATTGAAATACTGAATTAAATTCAAATAGCACGAATACTCATGTTATACGAGAACAACATTTGTATTCAGGGATTGCACATCAAAACTGACTAAAATATCGCCGAGATCTAATTTAAACATTTTAAGCTTTTCTACGAAATGTTTGGAATATTTGATATAAGAATTAAATCATCCTGTTAAAGGGTTTAAAATATTGAATAAATATTTACCTATTTTATAAAATGGAGAGCCTATTGCACTGACACCGGGGCGTAATGGTCTTGTGTATTTTTGGAAGTCCGTGAAATCAGGAAATATTCGAACTGCTTGGATTCAGTTTCTTCATTTCTAGGTCTAATCTGTAATCTAATCAAAGGAATTGAGATTACAGATTTCCCTCTCAATTTTCTTAGTTGGATCTGTTTGTATTGTCCTATAGCTGACATCCTGAAGTAACGTCTCTATTTTCTCTATATAGTTGTTCTTAACCATGCCCACCGTTGCATTTCCTTTATCTGCTTATAGAATTATAATGTCATATTTGTTGCTGTTTTATTAGCTGTTCTTTCTGCAGCTAGCAATTTGGATTTTAGAGGCTTAGAGCCTCGAATGGTTTCCTTGCGAAGGGAATCCGCCAGTTCTTGTGGTAGTTTTCGGATGCTACCCTCTACACTTGGTATTATATCCCCTCCCCTACTAGAATGATTTTTTGAGCAAAGTTATGTTTTTTAGCAAGAACCGGTTCCTCTGTTTTTGTTAATGGAATAGATAACTGATTTATTACTGGATTCTGTAATGGGTGTACTGGCTGGAGGCTGTTGCGCAGAGTTTTAAACATCCACTATCGTTTTGTCGTCAATTGCTGGTAGATCTTTTCTGCTTGCTGGAAGGTGATTTTTGTTCAAGGTGGAGGAAAAATTTGCTTCAAACGTCGATGCAAATTTTAGGTGTAGCTGTGGAAGAGGGTGTTTGTGACCAAATAACAAGGGCTCGGATTTATCCCACATGGCTCTCTTACGAGATCCATTCGAAATGTTAGAAATATTTCCTCTTCTGGTTGTTTTCTGATGCCTTCCCCATGCAGGTATTTGTAATGAAATACTCTATCTATACTCATATTATTGGATTTTTGTATATCCCTCACCAAGCTGTATTCCAAACGGCCTGACTTACAGCAAAATGGAAGGATTTGCAGTGCTGATCCTACTACAGATTTTACAAGAATAATGCATTTCTTTTATTATATCATACAATAGAAGCTTTTTTCCTGTTTTATCCGTTTGAGGCATGTACTTACTGTTTTCTATGTTAAATTCGACAGCCTAAATGTCCGTGTTAATTTTACTATACCGGCCACAGATTTACAAAATTTCGGGTGCTTCCATCAAAGGGATTTGTTCATAAAAACCGAAAAATTAAAGTTTTATTTTTATTTTTTTCTTACTTTATTTCAAAAAATAATTTAAAATCAATTTTGCATTCTTTTGAAACTTTTTGTCTCTATAAACCTGCATTCTCCGATTTTAATTTACGCTTTGTCTGCTGAAGACAAAGAGAAGAAGTATGTCTAATTTGTTAAATAAGGACCTGTATTTTTTATTTCACTTTTGTAAATGCCAATTCTTACTGTATTCTATTGCAGGATTAATTCAATCACATTAAAACGTTTCGACTCCAATAAAATATCTTCAATAACTTTAACGAATTTTTTATATTTAATATGTCTTTACTACTCATATTTGAAATAATCATATCTAAATAGATGTAAAAATTAAGAAAACCCTTGTAAATAATTATATGCTGATTATCAATTTTATATAAACGTATATTAAATTTTTACATTACCTCTGGAGAGTTAATAAGTTATTCATTCTGGTTGCAGAACGGTTTTAGACATTCTAAAGTTATTTGCGAACTTTTTATGTATGTTATTATCTTAGTTGATAAACTTACCATAATATTAAGATAAGTTGTCATACATTTTTTTCTTAAGAGGCTTCAACGTACCTGAAAAAAAGAATATACTGTTAAAACAAATATTAATTAAATACACAACTTCACTGAAGTCACGGTCTTGATAACTTAAAATCACATTGTGGTTATATACTGTCTCAAAAATATATCGTTATTCAAAGCCGTACTTTCTTAAACCTGACAGTTCCTGAAATTAAAAATTGACATGACAAAAAAAATTGCAAGAACAATATATCTTATAAAAAATGAATTCATTCATTGTGCTAGAAAATAAGTAAATTAAATGTTGAAGTAATAGATCCGGCAAAAAAACGCATTGAAAGTTTTGCTCTAGTATGATAAAATAGGCTGCTGCTATTCGTGACACTGGATGAGTGCCCCGATGTAGAGTTCAAAGTAATATTATATTACAAAAAAGGTATACATACGAGGGAATATTATAGTAAAGCGAGAAAAAAAGACAACTATTTTGCTATGACTAATAAATCAACTAAGTATATTGTTTAAGCAAACATATTTTATTGAAAACCGCAAGATAATATACATACATAATTGTTTTTATTTAACTCATGATTCCGCATCATATGGGATTTTTAATTTTTGACTTAAGTTAAATTTAAGTTGGCAAAAAATCTATGCTTGAAAAATAACGAAAATCACAATAACGAAGCTAGTAACATGGTTAATCTTGCCTGTCAAATTTGACATTTAAAAAAAAAGGGCAAAAAACTAATTTTTTTTCTCAAAATTTGGTAAAATGAAAATGGTAAAAAAAAAAGTTGTTTCTTTTTTAGTTTTATAGTTATGAACCAAAATACAAACTTACTGCTTTTTCTCTTTACCAAATGTAAGCAAACCTAAAGTAAATTATTTATTTTTAAAAAAATCGTCGCCTTAATTTACTTTCTTAATAATTTTTTTATTTTAAGCGCCATTTTGTAGATGAAAACATAAATGGGTTCAAAAAAATATCTCGAACTTGATGCAAAGTTTATCCCGTTTCCACAATTAAATATAAAATATTTTCAATTTGGATTAGAAATTATGATTAAGTTAATACATATTTATTTACTTTTTAATAAAAGCATAACTAAAAAAGATCCTTTTTTCTATTTCTATATACCTTTTCTAGAGTTACATAGAATATTGTAATCAAATTAATTTAAATAACCAAATAAAGCCTAAGTTATAAAGTAGCCTATGAAAACGATTGATTAAATTCTTCATGTAACGGTATTCCATCAATAATAGTTACAACCCCCCCTTCACTAAGAGACATTCGGCAATTTTATTTTTTTGTTATATAACCACTGGTTTTCTTTACCAGATTTTGTTGTGAATCACTGAATCCTAAAGGTATAATATAATTTAAAATTCAGTTTGTTTACAAAGATAGAGTTATTTAGCTCAAAAGGATTAATACATTTAAACGTTTATAGTTAGACGAAAGTAATAACAGCTAAATAAGACACTAGAACCAATATTTTTTACCACCATTTTTTTTGGTTATCAAAAACATAATGGTATATAAACACTAAAATATATAATAATGCCTTTTTTTCGGCTGTGTTAATGTACAGGTCCATTACATTCTGACAATTAGCTATTTTTCCAAATAAATAATATATCTCATACGAATATAAAATTCAAAACTCTCTTTGTCTCTTATATACATAAGTATACATAATTTATTTGGTTCAAAGAGGTTTTCAGATTTAGAACTTAAGAATTATGATGTAGTTTCAGTAAGGAATATTTTATCATCAAAGCTGAAAATTGTATTCCTTTTTAAGAGTACTTCAAAGCGAAAAACTAACATATAGTGTATAGTTGACCTGGTTTGACAAATAACGAAAATAGTTTTATGAAGTATTGTGCAAAATGCTACAGCACGAAAAAATATATAAGAAAATTGAAAATAGTAAAATAGAAATAAGGATAAAAAGATATTGTTCATACTCATAGGCGCCGGAAGTTCTGAATTTAGGGGGAAGAGGTAAAGTAAAATATTACAATGAAACAAGTATTTTCTCTTTTCCTAAACATTTTATTTTGTATTATTCTATATAAGAATATTCTAGGGGGGGGGGGGCAAGTGCCCTTCCTTGACACCCGTCTGGCGCCCATAGTAGTTCTTGTGGAAGTTCATGACATTTTGTAATGAAACTGTTATAAATAAAAAGTGTGTAAATTCAAGGGCATACAGTGGGATGAAAAATAAAGAAATGCTTCATTTTCAAAATGCAAGGTGTTTAAAAATATTTTGGTAATTAATTCTTTAGCAATATCTTAGAAACCATTTAAGATATTGATGTTTTATGCATAGTTTTTCTAGGGTCATTAGATGCGTGAGTGTTAGCAAGTGATAAAATATTTTCATGAAAAAAGGACGATGCTAATACAATTTTATTAATTTAATATGTAAAACTATACCAACTTTTTTATGCAGTGTACCGCATCATTAACTTTGTTTTTATTATAGACGCCTTATTGGATTTTATGTTATTTGTAAAAAAGTATTTTTTAGCTTTTTAATGGGTCATCTAGTGGATATTAAGTTATGATCAATAAAATATTGATGTAGCGTGACAGTAAAATTTTTACTGAATTTCTTTAAAATGGCTTGAAGTTTTTCTAACGAAGAGAAACTGTTGAACTGAAATTTTGCATGTTGGATATTTCCTTAAAAGAGCGCCAACTTAAACATAAATACTTTAAGCTCATAATAAATTTGCTTCATTTCGAAAATATATCCACGTTCTAGAAACTATGATTTAAGAAAATTAACCGGGGTTGCTAATTCTGGGCATCATTTTAAGGAAAACATATCGACTTCAACCAGGTGTAGCAGGTATAAACCTTACATACACAAGGCAACTATTTATAGGGCTTATCATCTGTATATCCGTATGTCGGCCAAAGTTTAAGTTCTTCTAGACTACCCTATTGGGTTATGTAACTGCTACATAAATCAATACAACACAGATCCCAAAATCCAGATGACACAAGATTATATAATTGCAGAATATTTAATAGTCACAATTGCCACTTCCAGGGTTGTAAATCTGCTTTGATTGAATATTTAGTGCGGAATTTTTAGCTAGTTGTTGTTTTGATTTGTATACTGTTTTTTTGTTTGTTTCAACATTTAAAAATAATTTTTTAGGGAAGCGACTTACTGGTCCGTGTATTCTTGACTATGCCCTTAATGGAAAAACTTACCAGCCTGTGCCATAAAATCAAATAATTCCTGTTATTATAAGAAAAATAATTCTGAAGAGCATATTTTTATGGTTTGGTTTCAACAAGAAGGCTCAAAATCCCAAAGTAGATCACTAGTTTTTACAACTTCTAAACAAATTTTCAAAAACATAATTACCAATATTTGCAAAATACTATAAAACTAACGAAACTTTCTGTTCAAAATGTAAGCCTAAATACTCACACAAATTTCTACTCAACATTTTTTTTGTTTTTCAGGCAAAAAACATTCCGGGGCTATTAGTTATCCGCTATATTTTAAGAAATATATAACAAATCGGAGTTTTTTGAACTAACTAAAACCATCCAACATAAACAAACCAATGAGAAGAAGCATCACTGAGCTGTTCATCGGTGTCGACTGCCTAATAAGTTATGTTTCTAATGTTATGACTATTTTGTTTTTCGGTAGAGTCATTATTAACTTTTTGCAGACTAGATCAGCAGCTTCTCCTGATAACACTCATGTTTGCTGCGATCCAATTAAAGAGACATGATTCTCTACAAACGTTGAAATTTCCGTCTTTAACTATGGTACTTTGATTCATTTAAGCTTTGATGATGCTCCTATAGAAGGAAACACGTGTCGTCATTACAATATTTAACGTAGACTTATTTTACTTTCAGGTTTGGATTCAAGCGTGAAAAACTTAAGGAAGATTCCTCTAATAATTCAGTAAAGTATTATGAATTAAAATAAATTTAAGGAATCTAATTTGGTAAACATTAGCTAACGGCTCCTTCAATTATGTATAGTTTAACTTAAAAAGGCAGATTAGTTAAAATACGATCTATGATTATATGGTTAATCTGTAAATCATTTTGAATGATTCAGTTAAACTGAAATTGCAAATTACGTGACGACAAGCTTGTTGTTTAGCTATAGGTATGATCAAAGAACGTCCAAAAAAATACAACAATCTTCAGACTTAATGAAATGGCAGTTTTCATACTTCAGTTTGTATTAATTCGTTATTACTGATTTTCTGAACTAAACAAAAAGTATACCTAGTTTTCGTTTTAATTGAATTTAATTTAGATATTTAAAAAGTATTATCAATTTTAAAACCACATCCTTCAAAATCTTTAACGAATCTGAAGCGAGCCTGTCCGAAGGATTTTAGCTAATTCGGAGATCGTGGGAACAGTCTTTTATGAGCTGCGCGCGCGCGCGCGCGCGCGCGCGCGCGCGCGCGCGCGCGCGCGCGCGCGCGCGCGCGCGCGCGCGCGCGCGCGCGCGCGCGCGCGCGCGCGCGCGCGCGCGCGCGCGCGCGCGCGCGCGCGCGCGCGCGCGCGCGCGCGCGCGCGCGCGCGCGCGCGCGCGCGCGCGCGCGCGCGCGCGCGCGCGCGCGCGCGCGCGCGCGCGCGCGCGCGCGCGCGCGCGCGCGCGCGCGCGCGCGCGCGCGCGCGCGCGCGCGCGCGCGCGCGCGCGCGCGCGCGCGCGCGCGCGCGCGCGCGCGCGCGCGCGCGCGCGCGCGCGCGCGCGCGCGCGCGCGCGCGCGCGCGCGCGCGCGCGCGCGCGCGCGCGCGCGCGCGCGCGCGCGCGCGCGCGCGCGCGCGCGCGCGCGCGCGCGCGCGCGCGCGCGCGCGCGCGCGCGCGCGCGCGCGCGCGCGCGCGCGCGCGCGCGCGCGCGCGCGCGCGCGCGCGCGCGCGCGCGCGCGCGCGCGCGCGCGCGCGCGCGCGCGCGCGCGCGCGCGCGCGCGCGCGCGCGCGCGCGCGCGCGCGCGCGCGCGCGCGCGCGCGCGCGCGCGCGCGCGCGCGCGCGCGCGCGCGCGCGCGCGCGCGCGCGCGCGCGCGCGCGCGCGCGCGCGCGCGCGCGCGCGCGCGCGCGCGCGCGCGCGCGCGCGCGCGCGCGCGCGCGCGCGCGCGCGCGCGCGCGCGCGCGCGCGCGCGCGCGCGCGCGCGCGCGCGCGCGCGCGCGCGCGCGCGCGCGCGCGCGCGCGCGCGCGCGCGCGCGCGCGCGCGCGCGCGCGCGCGCGCGCGCGCGCGCGCGCGCGCGCGCGCGCGCGCGCGCGCGCGCGCGCGCGCGCGCGCGCGCGCGCGCGCGCGCGCGCGCGCGCGCGCGCGCGCGCGCGCGCGCGCGCGCGCGCGCGCGCGCGCGCGCGCGCGCGCGCGCGCGCGCGCGCGCGCGCGCGCGCGCGCGCGCGCGCGCGCGCGCGCGCGCGCGCGCGCGCGCGCGCGCGCGCGCGCGCGCGCGCGCGCGCGCGCGCGCGCGCGCGCGCGCGCGCGCGCGCGCGCGCGCGCGCGCGCGCGCGCGCGCGCGCGCGCGCGCGCGCGCGCGCGCGCGCGCGCGCGCGCGCGCGCGCGCGCGCGCGCGCGCGCGCGCGCGCGCGCGCGCGCGCGCGCGCGCGCGCGCGCGCGCGCGCGCGCGCGCGCGCGCGCGCGCGCGCGCGCGCGCGCGCGCGCGCGCGCGCGCGCGCGCGCGCGCGCGCGCGCGCGCGCGCGCGCGCGCGCGCGCGCGCGCGCGCGCGCGCGCGCGCGCGCGCGCGCGCGCGCGCGCGCGCGCGCGCGCGCGCGCGCGCGCGCGCGCGCGCGCGCGCGCGCGCGCGCGCGCGCGCGCGCGCGCGCGCGCGCGCGCGCGCGCGCGCGCGCGCGCGCGCGCGCGCGCGCGCGCGCGCGCGCGCGCGCGCGCGCGCGCGCGCGCGCGCGCGCGCGCGCGCGCGCGCGCGCGCGCGCGCGCGCGCGCGCGCGCGCGCGCGCGCGCGCGCGCGCGCGCGCGCGCGCGCGCGCGCGCGCGCGCGCGCGCGCGCGCGCGCGCGCGCGCGCGCGCGCGCGCGCGCGCGCGCGCGCGCGCGCGCGCGCGCGCGCGCGCGCGCGCGCGCGCGCGCGCGCGCGCGCGCGCGCGCGCGCGCGCGCGCGCGCGCGCGCGCGCGCGCGCGCGCGCGCGCGCGCGCGCGCGCGCGCGCGCGCGCGCGCGCGCGCGCGCGCGCGCGCGCGCGCGCGCGCGCGCGCGCGCGCGCGCGCGCGCGCGCGCGCGCGCGCGCGCGCGCGCGCGCGCGCGCGCGCGCGCGCGCGCGCGCGCGCGCGCGCGCGCGCGCGCGCGCGCGCGCGCGCGCGCGCGCGCGCGCGCGCGCGCGCGCGCGCGCGCGCGCGCGCGCGCGCGCGCGCGCGCGCGCGCGCGCGCGCGCGCGCGCGCGCGCGCGCGCGCGCGCGCGCGCGCGCGCGCGCGCGCGCGCGCGCGCGCGCGCGCGCGCGCGCGCGCGCGCGCGCGCGCGCGCGCGCGCGCGCGCGCGCGCGCGCGCGCGCGCGCGCGCGCGCGCGCGCGCGCGCGCGCGCGCGCGCGCGCGCGCGCGCGCGCGCGCGCGCGCGCGCGCGCGCGCGCGCGCGCGCGCGCGCGCGCGCGCGCGCGCGCGCGCGCGCGCGCGCGCGCGCGCGCGCGCGCGCGCGCGCGCGCGCGCGCGCGCGCGCGCGCGCGCGCGCGCGCGCGCGCGCGCGCGCGCGCGCGCGCGCGCGCGCGCGCGCGCGCGCGCGCGCGCGCGCGCGCGCGCGCGCGCGCGCGCGCGCGCGCGCGCGCGCGCGCGCGCGCGCGCGCGCGCGCGCGCGCGCGCGCGCGCGCGCGCGCGCGCGCGCGCGCGCGCGCGCGCGCGCGCGCGCGCGCGCGCGCGCGCGCGCGCGCGCGCGCGCGCGCGCGCGCGCGCGCGCGCGCGCGCGCGCGCGCGCGCGCGCGCGCGCGCGCGCGCGCGCGCGCGCGCGCGCGCGCGCGCGCGCGCGCGCGCGCGCGCGCGCGCGCGCGCGCGCGCGCGCGCGCGCGCGCGCGCGCGCGCGCGCGCGCGCGCCGCGCGCGCGCGCGCGCGCGCGCGCGCGCGCGCGCGCGCGCGCGCGCGCGCGCGCGCGCGCGCGCGCGCGCGCGCGCGCGCGCGCGCGCGCGCGCGCGCGCGCGCGCGCGCGCGCGCGCGCGCGCGCGCGCGCGCGCGCGCGCGCGCGCGCGCGCGCGCGCGCGCGCGCGCGCGCGCGCGCGCGCGCGCGCGCGCGCGCGCGCGCGCGCGCGCGCGCGCGCGCGCGCGCGCGCGCGCGCGCGCGCGCGCGCGCGCGCGCGCGCGCGCGCGCGCGCGCGCGCGCGCGCGCGCGCGCGCGCGCGCGCGCGCGCGCGCGCGCGCGCGCGCGCGCGCGCGCGCGCGCGCGCGCGCGCGCGCGCGCGCGCGCGCGCGCGCGCGCGCGCGTCAATACAATTAGAAAATTCGTGTTTTTAATTAATGCAAACACTAACAGTACTTTTTCCAGTCTGAGTCAAAATGCTTCTGCGAACTTCTCAATAGAAAAAGCCTATTCTATATATTATGTAATATTACCAGTTTAGCGAAATATATTAATTTCAACACTTTTCAAACCAACCTCGAAGGAAATGTACCCTATCAGTTTCAATAGATAAAGGATTTCATTGAAATCGCAATTTCAGAACATCTAACTCTGGAGGCTGGGTTTTAACTTTAAATGAAATTTTAGGTGAAAACAAATGGAATAGGTAACAAAGGAGAATGCCTAACTGAGAATATATTGCGAGGCTCATTTTGGTTTGCCCCATTTACATTTAGTGCCATGTTTCTTACTCCTATCCTCCTATACCTCGTACCCTATTCAGTTAATACAAATGACTTTGTGTTTGACGCCTGAATGGATTTGTGTTTAAATCACAGAATTGGAATAATTATTAAGTGACGCCCGGGAATTGTAGCTTATCACTTTGTAAACTGCAAAGATTGGGGTCGGAAAGGTACGCATCCGAAAATGTTAATAATTAAGTAATTAACATAATATCTTTTTGAACTTACACATTTACCATTATTCATTATAATAATAGTGAAGTTTCATATATTTCGTAATGATATATCTGGGAAGAGTCGCAAAGAAAATGCACTTACCATCCACATCATTTCATTCGCAATGCCTAAACAGTAGAAAGTTTAAATTTTGCCGTCCTTAAAGTGGGGTTTGTGGCCAAAAAAATGTGCGCTTTTATTGATGATTCTTATACAAACTTTAATTACATCATATTGCTCAATAATAAATCTGAACAAAATAAAAAGTCCTGCATTATAAATTATCGTAAAAAAAACTGGTAGAACTGCCAACCCGATAATATTTTTGGTAACACCACATATATCATATACAAAAAAAATAATATAAAGACGGAAACGGCTTAATAGAGGTAAAAAGTTTTAGTCCCCAACACATTTTTAATTGATGAAGAGCTTCGTCTTTCTTCATATTTGCTTTTTGTAAAACAGACCCTTCACATATATACATGTTCAGCATCCGGAAGTAATAAAATCTGCAACTATCTTTTCAGTACATACTTAAAGAAATTTATATTTTTAGTAGCACATCTAATAAAACAATGTTAGAAGTCTGTAGGTTTTGTCCAAGATCTATTGGCAGAAGCTTATAGATCTTCTTCTTGGAGTGCCGTGCCCTTATTCGAGCGCCCATATTGTTAGCTTTAAACAGTTGCACTGAAAAAGTATCAGCACGTGAAGTTTTTAACTAACAAAAACTTAAAGGCGATCAGTACATTTTCGTTTAGTTTGCTTAATATTCCCACAACAAAATAAATAACATGTCTGAGCGTGTACTTTGTTCCTTTTTGTCGAATATTGATGGCAGGTGGTATTTCCCTATTAAATCCATCATTCGAACTTTTCTTAGTATTTCTTTATTTTGTTCTTTAGAAGCAAATATTATTTTTCAGTTAATTCTGTATCATTATTTTTATTTAAATGACACATACGATCTAATTAAAATAAAAAATTAATTTAATATATAGACATGTCGTTTATAAATAAAACGTGCAGTTAGGTTATATGGAAGTTATTTTAGAATGTAGACACTTTACTTTGATTTTGGCGTAATGGCGTCTTTAAATTTATGTTGGTGAAACTTAGTTAGCACAACGTAAGGATTACTGGTCCGTGTAATCTGGACTGTGCCTTTAATGGAGAGAGATACTTAGCTATGCTACAAAATCAAATAATTCCAGTTATAATAAGAGAAAATATTTCTGAAGAACAAGGCTCTAAACAAGTTTTAAGAATAGAATTAGCAATATTTGCAAAATAACTATAAAACTAACAAAACTTTCTGTTAATAAGCCTAAATATTCACACAAATAACGAGGTATTCAAAAGACAAATTCTCCTTGTTTTTCGGGCTATTCTGGCAATTAACATTTAGGTGGGCTAATATTAAAAATGTGTGCTCGTCTATTAGCTCTCAAGCATATTTTCATAAACATTTAAAAATAGAGGCCTTTTCGATCTAACGAAAACCACCGGAAATAAAGCAATGATAAGGAGAGTCACTGAGTTATTTAGCGGTGTCGGCTGCCTAATCAATTTCTGGTTCTGATTACATCCAAAATTTTACCGGGTGATTAAGTTATGTTTCTGATTTTTTGCTTTTCGGTAGAGTCATTATTAATTTTTTGTTCACTTTGATGAGCAGCTCCCCCTGACAACACTCTACACAATATTCTGCGATCCGATTAAAGCGACTTGATTTTTTCAAACGTTGAAATTTCAGTCTGTAAGCAAAGGACGTTGATTCATTTACCTTCATAGAGCGAAAAACATGTCAACGTTCTATATTTAACGGAGACCTATGTTTTATTTTTGTTTTTGATTCAAGCAAGAAAAACTTAACGAATCTCTAAAAGTTCAGTAAAGCATTATTATTTTAACTGATTTAAGAAACTTAATCTGGTACACATCAGCAAATGACCTCCTTACCTGCTGGAATTATATGGCTTAGCTTAAAAGAGCTGGTTTTTTAAAGATGAAATTAAAAATTACCCATTCGTGATCTGAAGCTTACTGTTTAACTGTGTGTATGATCAATCAAAGAACGGCAAAACTACAACAATATCCTTCACAGATAATGAAACGGCAGTACACTTCACTTTGTATTAATTCGTTATTACTGATTGGCCAAACTATACAAAAAGTAGTTTTATTTTCATTTTAATTGAACGGGCCATTTCACTGAGTATTAGTTAGATGCTTAAAAAGTTTTCTCAAATCTAAAAACACATCCTTCAAAATCTTTTAGCGAAACTGTCTGTTCAGCCCGTCTGAAGTATTGATGAAGGAATGCATAGTGACAGTGGAAGCAGTTTTTCGTCAACATTTTCGGTAAAAGTGTTTAGTAAATTCGTGAATTCAGTTGATGTAAAAACTAGCAGCACTTTTTTTCAATCTAACTCAGTCAACATGCTTTTTTTAAGTCATTTTAACGGAACGTACATTTTTATCAAAATGACAAATACAATTTAATATTGATAAAAAATTAATTTAATGTATAAAAGTGATGTTTATAATTTAAATGTGCAGATAGGTTCTATAGAAATTATTTTATAATATAGACACTTTGCTTTGATTTTGGCGTAATGGTATCTTCCAATTTATTTTCGTGAAACTTACGTTAGCGCAATCTAAGATGGACTATATAAGATATAGGGGAATATACACAAGTTTGGTCAACAACAAATTCGCAATTCCACTAAAAGCATTTCCCGATGCTCGGCGATCGAAGTTTAGTTGCGCCCTAGCCCTGACTTACTCGTAATTATCCTTAATACATTCTCGTAAATTAGGCAATCTAAGTTTAGCGATTAATGTATTTGCTTTCCTGGCTGATAACTATTTGAAACGTATTTGGGTTGCGTTCGATTCCTAATAAACTAGTATTATTTAAGAGATATTTGCGTTTCCATTTATGATTTTCGGGTAATCGCCAACAATAGCTACTAATCGTCACGATCACTTTCTATCGTAAAACAAATCCTTTTATGTCATTTTGAGGAACTGCAGGAAATCGAAACACTAAAACAGTTTCGATGAGAAGAACTTAGGAATTTATATCTCACTTGTGCTCACAGCCGTATGACTCACTGTGCTGATTGGTTTCCGCGTGTGTTATAGTACGTAGCCCGCCTCTGTTGTAATTTTAAGGGTGTCTGATGATTACAATTGATTGTCTAATCTGCCTTCTACAATTTCCCGAAACTGTTGTATGTTTGGTAACTTTTGCATTAATCATGTGTCCTGTTGAGTGCTGGTGTTCAGCTTTCGGCGACCTTATGCATTGACCTATATTTTTGTGTGTATTGAAGATTATGCAAATGTTAAATCTCACATATATATCTAATCCAACGCCTGATATATTCAATGCAATATCCGATTGATATTGAAGCCCCAGTCCGTTTCTCCGTTTCCTTCGGAATTGAGTTTACATAACATATTAACAAGACCCTAAAGACTAATGATTTAATTACCGATTGTTTCTGAAATGAATGATAATGAGAACTAAATATTTAATACCTATTCGTATATATAGAATTTCTGTAAACATAATTACCTAGGATCTTTTTCTTTTGTACAAACACATCAAAATCATTTTTCATAGTAAATTTTATATTAGAATGTTGTTGATTTATATTAAATGATCAAAAAAGATGACAGCTATAGGACAATATGCACAGACCCAACTAAGAAGATTGAAAGGACAATCGGCAGCCTATCAGTGTCTGCTTACCGAATGGACTTTAAAATTTGCTTAAAAATAAGGTGTGATATAGAGATAAATTGGTAACATTTTTGTATACATCCACTATGGCGAATCAAAATTGAGGCCTAATGAAATTTTTAGAAATTCGGGTCCAAAAAAAACTAGTGACTTGAGTTTTGGCACGAAAATCAAGTGGTAAAGTTTTAGTGCGAATCCTATATAGCAGAACAAAATGGGGGCCTAATATAGAATAAAACCTTCTTTTTGATGAAGGAAAATAATAAAGAACATAATTTATTTTTTGTAGACTACATAAATAATGTTATGAAAATTAAATAATAATAATCATAATAAATAAATTAAAAACTTAAAAAAAACGAAATAAGTTACAGTTTATAAAATGTGTATAAAGTTATTACCAAATAATTATATGCTTACATAGACGGTTTATTATAAGTAGTGGAATTCTGTACGAGGAAAGTTGTGAATAAGGATGAATTTACTGATTTTTTTAAGGTACTCTATATAATCAAACACACAATCTTTCGAGGAAACTGCTCTAAGCACTTCTTGTTTACGGCAACATTGTTGGTTTAGATATGTCTATGACGTTTTTGTAATATGGCCACATTGGAAAGAAAATTTAAAGATATTTAAGATCATTTAAACCAAAAATATTCATATATAAAATTCACGATGTAAATAGAGTCAGATTGTGCCCCTAGATCATTCTGTTTACAAGAAATCGACACATACTAATAGATATTGAAATTTTAGTTCTCACCATTATCCATCTCAGTTTATCAATCCATTAATCTTTAGGGCTTTATCGATATGTAATACAAAAGAGAGACTGGACAAAGCTTTAAAATCAAACGAATTTTACACTGATGATATTAGGCGATTAAATAACATAGTACTCCCAGACCTCAAACAGTACTAGGTACTTAACTATAAAGTAGTGTAGTTTTAACTAA
This sequence comes from Kuschelorhynchus macadamiae, assembly GCA_030620095.1. Classification (NCBI taxonomy): domain Eukaryota; kingdom Metazoa; phylum Arthropoda; class Insecta; order Coleoptera; family Curculionidae; genus Kuschelorhynchus; species Kuschelorhynchus macadamiae. Next base: position 393,487 of record JAUTXW010004145.1, on the reverse strand, counting down.
AATACAGGATACGACATATAAATTTGACAGAAATCTACTCTAACCTTCGCTCAATCTTCAATACACAAAAAACGATTGGGAAATGCTTAAGGTCGCCGAAAGATGTAATTCCCTTTGCAATCGAAGAGAGTTTCTAAAATTCTTTATTCCTGGGGTAAAGTGCATCCAGTTGAAGCTGGACGGTATGTGTCTGCTAGACATGAGGAATATAAAAGGTATATCAGTAAAAAATAAATTGTTCGATTCGCGGAAACTGACCATAAGCACTAAACAGGATATATAATTAATGTAAAAGATTCCAAGGTTCTTGCAGAATATTAGGGAGATTAGAGAATCTATTAAAATTTTATACCCAGAAAATTTCAATAAGGACGCAAGTTGCGTACTACATTAAGCGTGAAAATGATACAAAATTGCGTCTATAAAAAAAGCAAAATTGCGAGATTTAATCATTTGAAGTCTAGCATCAGTAGCAGTAACAGCTCTCAGGCGAAGACCAAGAGACAGTTGTCCTAGGCACCCCCTTGCGAAGATCTGGACAATATGGACGGTCATTTATACGCAAAATTTCTTTGTTAGTTATTGAGGATATTTAGACTGAAAGCACGGTGGTGGTTAAGTATATCATATCTCCAATTTCCTGTGTTTTCCCAAACGGTCGACTTCATAGCGCCGGGACGCTGTAAGTATAAGTAAGTCTTGATAGAAGAAATAAATAATAAAGAAACAGGTAAACTAGTGCGTTGAGCGCCGAACGGCCCTCGCAGTAGAAGAAGTGCAAGCAATTCGGCTTTATGGGAATTAAAGTGGTGGGCCACCCGATAGGAAGTGCTGGCCTACTTGGGGAAACAATCCCAGATTTATTCCCGAAAAAAGAAGAAAGTTTTGGTAGCTGAAAACGAGGAAAAGAAGTTGGTCTCGCCGGTTGAAGAAAGAAAAGGTTACAGAAACGGAATCAAATGTATCACGTAGGATGAAAGGGAGTGCCGCTGCTTAAAGTTGATTGGCCATCCCTGAAAGGGGAATACCAAGGAAGAAACTACGACAGTAGCATAGTACTAGAACTAGGTGGTACATAGAAATAATTAGGAACGAATCAATTAATTGGTCCTAAGGGACGGGAAGACATAACCACGTGGAAGGGAATTAGTAAAAGGGATAGGAAAAGGAATATCATCTGCCACTCATTTAATAGGGAAGAAGTAATGTTTCTAACAACTGGCCTTCCTCAAGGAACGTTGATCTACTGAATTAAAGCCCAAAGAAGCTTGATAATCACAGCAAACCCATCTTCAGGAAGGTTTTGTAGCTGATCCTAAGAGATACCACAAGAAAGGAAAGCTGAGGCGAGAAAACGCCAAGCCGATGGCAACGGCGTTACATCCACAAAAAGTGTAACTGGCGCCCTAGGAAAAAATAACAACACTGGAAATGAGACATTAAAGAAGTACTTACCTGAACATAGTCAGAAAGTGGAAAACCATAGAAACGTAGAATAAGTAGACTAGCCTCAGACACTTATGATCTCAGCAGTGTTGCTGGGAGTCTACAGAACTCCCGGGGAAAGACTTCGGCCGAAAGAGTTATGTATCTTTGGAAGTTGAGCTAAGCCGAAATCAGTGAAATCAATTTCACAAAAAGTACCCATGAAGAGTCACATGATACCAAGCAAGCAGAAATTTTACCCCGAGGAGTAAAAAAACCAGTTATCATATTGGGTCACGCATCGGTGAGCACAGGTCGGGTATAAATACCTAAACTCTGCTTATCGGAGTTTCAGTATTTTGCTCTCACGTAATTAGAATCGCTAAAAATGCCTCACGTAATCGCAGGCGAAACGTCAGAAAATATTTCCAGTTTGACTTGGTCTAAACACAAGAACCATGGTTTTTTAGGGACTTAATGTTCATTGGATAGTTTAAATAAGGTGTATCTGTTAAAAATAGCCATAAATGCAGACATTTGACGCAAAATATTTCCATTTGAGAACAATCAGGTGGAATACCAACCGAGTTTTAGCTGGTACCAAACCTGTGTTCAAAATTGTCACTATAGATTCCATCAGACTGGGACACAGTTGTCAATGTCATTAAATATTCTTTTGGCTAATACAATCAGTTTATTAGAAAATGGCTGCTCAATCGGCTGCTATGCCTAAAAGCGCCCATAAAATCAAGCGCCTAATTCCACTATTTAATAGAATTTTAGTTAAACGAGGTGAACCACTTAAGGAGTCCAAGGGAGGAATCGTCTTACCAGAAGGAAAATCTAAATCATTAAGAGGTAAATGGTTATTAAAAAAATATTTACTAATAGTAATTTAACTTGCATTAATCATAAAATGGACAGCTTAGTTGTAAATATATACGGTGTGTCTCGAATTTCCGTCTCTATGTGGAGATTTCGCTTATTATAAGAGATAGAAAAACGGGGAAGTGGGAAAAGTTTTGGGCTCTAGTCCAATTTAATACATAACGATTTTTGGCCTTTTTTTGGTTTTATTAGAAAGTTTAACTCAAAATTACTACATTCACGCCAAAAAAAAACTTGGATACATTACAATTTTTCACAAAATAATACAAATTAGAATTGATTGTCACGTCGCACTAGTGCACTATTACCAATTTTATTTGAAGTTTCATTACATTTTAGGCATGTAATTGTCGTAAGATAATATATGTGTATTTTGAAAGATTTGTTTATTCCTAGTTTATATTTATTAAATAAAAATTGTTTTTTTTTAATTGCGAATATGAATAATTCTCTAACGTAATACCTAATAATATGAAGTTTTGTTTTCAATCTAAACTGAGTGTCATTTAGTCAGCCAGAAAGCGCTGTTGCCAAAGTGAATTTTGTTATTTACTACGATGCGTGAGTAATATTTTTTTTATATAGGTGGGTTGGTACAAGTCAAAGTGGAAAGGAATTAGGTTAGGCGCCGGAGCGCTATAGCGCGTAAGCACTGTCATTAAAGCCAAAATATTTACGATCAGTTTCACATTAAGTAGGCAACCAGTTTTACCCATGTTTCGTAGAAAGGAAATTGGGCATTTATTTGGTTTTATTTTCGTTTTAGTGTTTTTTTGCTTGTATTAATAAAAATGCCAATTAGTTAGATTAGGATTGGATATTTTTTTTTTTACAAAACCTATACTGTTTGGAGCTTTGAATAAATAGACAACAGGAAAGAGCCCCATGCATTATTTTAAATTAGCAGGCTTTTGACGGAACTACATCGTTTTTGGGACCTTATTTTTCTGATGTTTACATTTTGGTCTGTTGACGTCTATTGTCAAACCGTCGCTTTTGCAAATATAAGCTTAAGTTTTAGCGGTTTATAAATTATATTTACATCGAATTAATAAAAAAGTTGATTGATAAGTTGTATTTTGTGTTATAAAACGTAACAAACATATTTTTGGTGGTTTGTGTTGTTCTGAATATAAAAAATGGTCAGTTGTGTGGCGTGCGGTCGAACCAGTATTAAAAGTACAAGGGAGAAAGGAATTTCGTTACACGGATAAGTGCATTTGTATTTTCGTAAGTAAAGAAATTAACTAGATACTTTTAAAGCCTATTTAAAGGCAAAAAGTAATTTTTGTTATAATGAAAATCATAACTGTTAAAGTGTCAAACAGTTGGGTTAGGAACTAAGTCGTATATAAAAAACATAGTAACGTAACATTCATGTAATATTTTGTTAAACCAAAAAAAAGAAGAAATTCGAAAAAGTTATTGTGTAGCCGAATATGTTACGTGTTGTTAAATAAATATAGTGGAAGTGTGTATAAAAAATAGTTCTTTTTACATTTTACATAATAATAAGATATTTAATTTTGGTTTTCCTGGTCGAACTACTCTTTTGAATAAAACATTTGTATTCTTCCAATATACTCTGCTACATAATCATATTTGCAAAACTTAAACAAATTAATGCTTCTGTCATGGTATCTCAGACAATGTATAACAATATGTTAAAATCATATAGTAATGTGCTTGACTCCCAATACACCACTGATGATAGAAAAGGGTGTATTTCCGGATAGATTTAACATGACAATGGTTATTAAAGTACCTGAGATGAATAATTCAAATCACAGTGGAAATTATCAAGGGGTTAGTTTGGCTTCAAATATCTCAAAAAAATTTAAAATTCGGTGCCTTTTGGGCAGTATTTTACAAATTAGAATGTTTAAGGGTATAGTTTCACTTTTAGAATTTGGATAACTAATATTAATATTATTCTAAAACATAATAAAGCATTTTTAACCAATAAAATTTATTAGGTATCGTATAATAGAAGTTATTTAGTTTAGTTATTTTATTCGCGTTTCCAAAATTATTTTTGTATTTCGATGATATGTGTTGTTTTTATTTGTACAGTTAATATTAATTTTACTGAATTTTCTTCCGACCTAATGTGTCTTAGATCTTAATATTTCGTATGTGTTTTTTCTAATATTTCGTACCGTATTAAATGTATGTAAATTTATATGAGAAATAAATACTTTGACTTAATAAAATTATTTATATTGAATTATTTATGACCTGTTGTATCTTAAAATCGTTCATATTTTTTATCTACTTAACTTTTCGAAATAATTTTAGTTACTTAAAAATAAATATAATTTCCTAATTCAACTAAAAATAACTATTCTGCTTATTTAAAAAAAAATCATTAAATTCAATTAATAAAAAGAAACAGAAATACAAAAGAACAGTCGAAAAGAAACAAAGAAGAAAAATTTCGTGATTTTTACAGATTATCAAAGCATAATATAACTTTCAAATGAACTGCAAGTTTTTGCAAATAGCCTCTCCTATGCTTGCGCTGTTAAATTCTTAGTTGCAGGTATTTCTTAGTAGCAAATTAAATTAATGTAACTGTCGAGTACGTGTCATGACAGTTCATCCAGAATGAGTTCTCGTTATGTTAATTTATTTCAAAGCCAGTGTCAATTTTAAAAAATCAATATCAACAAACGTTGAAGTAAAACCCCCAAATAAATATAAGGGTATCTGTACAAAAGGTTTATTATGTAAAAAGTAAAATTTAATAATACCTGAAGTCAGCTGTTAATGACATGAATTTAAATCTTTCACCAATTTTTTGTTAAAGTGGCATCTGAAATAATGTATCACATTAATTGGCTTGTTTAATTTAGTCCATACCTTAATTATAATTCTCTTTCCAAACGATAAGCTTTCAAATTAGTTTCTAAATTTCAAAATAAAAATCGAAATGGATACGCCACTGAAAACCGGAAACAAGATGTTATCATTTCATCGCTTTGAATTTTGGGACCTTCCCGGTCTGGTCAAGGTCACAGCTAGGCTCGTTCCTGTAAGTTTATTTATTCAAAGGTTTGGAGGATATGTCCCGTTAGCATTAGGTTAGGTCAGGTTCATCAGTAAAACCATCACTGAAGCCATAAAATCACTTGCTAAAATCAGATTTGAAATATGCGCGCATATCGTGTTGGTCGGCACCAGGTTTGTTAATAAAACTATCGTTAAACAAAAGACCATTTTGTGTAAATTTGGGATCACTACTCGCTGTATATTTGAAGAAAATTAGGTAAATTTGGCAACATTGTATATCATTTTGTTTCTACGATTTGTCAAAAACTTTATAATTGACAGTTTTAGCATTGAAAAGTAGTGTGAAGTTCGTTATTTATAGAAAATGTTTGCTTAAATGTACTAAATTTAAGGTAAGCTTTCTAACAAAATAAAAAAGGAACAAAATCGAGATATATTAAATCGTACCAGACCCGCACACAGAAAAAAATTTAATATTGTATTTTTCAAAATATGCTATAATTTTTTATTTTTGAAAAAATTCAAATCTGCAGCGGCATTTCAATACCAACTTTTTGTGCTAAATTTACAGTCTAGACCAATTTTTAATCTGATAAACATGGCCCATCATCAACTTATTTTTTTTATTATTATTTTATGGATTATATTATGGATTATTTTATTTTGTTTCCTACAAGCGTTCGACTCTCCAAAACTAATGATGTAACGCATTCATGTAATTAGAGTAAAATTTCTTCTGGGAATTCGGCGAGATTCTGATTTTTAGTCACTTGTCTCTTTATCTGAAAATCCTAAATCTGCTTTCCAAATATTAAGCGTAATACATCTTATAAAACGCGAGATCTCCATATAAAGACTCGAATTTCGGACACACTCTAGAAGAAATATCTTGATTAGGGGAATCTAATAAAAAAAATATTTATTGTGTAAATTTTACGGGGATAAGTTGTATATAATACAAACTGGTGTACATACCTAGCGATTTAAGTGGGGAAAAGAACATGAACTGGTCTTGTAACATATCCGGATTGACGAAATTCAAACTCTTAATTTTTTTTTATCAGAATATACTTTTCATTAGTAATTTCCAAAAACTAGTAGTTGAAAAAATCTGAAAATATAGAGTGAAAAGCAGAATATTAAGCGACATAACCTAAGGTAATCGAACTTAACTAACTTCATCATTCAATTTTACTACAATGTAGTTCTGTTTTTGTATCTAAATAATATCAGAAAAAATTTAGTAACTGTAGAGATAATTGTAAATATATCATATATTCTTACAAAAATAACTTTACTTAAATTCTAAAATATAACACATTCAGTAAGAGAGAATATGCCACTAAATAACTAATAGCACTATAGCAATGACTAGACTGAGGGCGTAAAAATCTACAAATGTCAATGTTTGCCATGTATCCCTTCAACAGAAACGCAGCAGGGCTGAAAATAATTCTTGGTCGTAAGTTCCAAGACTATATGATTTCAAACATTTATTACTAGTTTCACAGAATAGAGGAAACTAAAATATTGTCTAATAATTTTCAAACATTTAGTAAAATACACAATAGCAATGCATCATACGACATTGTTGAGTTTCCACTGAAAATTAATTATTCAAAATATATATTTATCGACTTGTTAAAATATTGAACTAAATAATAAAATTACATACTCGAATCATATACATTTTAGGGACTGTTATCGCTGTAGGGCCAGGTACAAGAAATGAAAAGGGAACTCCAATTCCAATGACAATCAAAGTTGGAGACGAAGTTATGCTGCCCGATTACGGTGGCACAAGAGTAGAGCTAGAAGAACAAACCTATTTCATATTCAGAGAATCCGAAATTTTAGGCAAATACAGCGAATAAAAATGTGCTAGGTTGCATTCTTGAACAATTTTGTTACAATACCGTACGACTAACTTTTGTTTAAATAAATTTCTTTAATTCTGCAATTGTACATGTTTTTGACAGAATTAATAGTAAAAATAAGGTTATTCAAGCCATTTTAAGAAATCTCAATAGTTAAATAAATCTCAATTTAAACACTTTGTTAAATAGTCTTTATAGGAAATTATATATTCATAATAATCTTGCGAAACAAAATGGCGACCTAGTGAAATGTAAAACAAAATATTACTAAAAAACTATTTATCCAATTTGGCGAAAAAAAATGATGGCTTAGTCAAATATATAAAAATTCAGCTTAGAAAACTACTTAATAGATTGGATCTGCTTTCCCAGGTTTACATATTCTTCATTAAACATTTTATCGTCCGTAGATGCCAAAAATATGTTTTCTCAATTCAGTCAGTCTGTATATCTGTCTATCAACGTGATTTTTCACGATTACAAATATTTTATTTGGCCAGCATCTTGATTCGTACCACAGTTTTACCAGTTCATCTCTGTATAACACAGTCAATCGAATAAGTAGTTTTTTCAGGCTGATTTTTTAAATATTTTTAGGCCGCCATTTTATAGTATATAGTATTTAATTTTGGTGCTACATTTGAGGTAAATTGGATAAATAGTTTTTTAGTAATCATTTGTTTAACATTTCATCAAGCCGCTGTTTTGTTCCACCATATTAGATTTTACCAAAATATTGGGGATGAAATATCTCCAAACCCGTAACTGTTGATCAAAGTTTGAAGTCAATCAGCTAAATAGTTTTTTAGCTATGCCGCAAACAGACAGACAGACAGACAGACCGACGGAATTGAAAAACATGTTTAGGGACCCCGAAACGTGAAGATAAAAAATGTGTATGGAATAAACTGGTAAAATGTTGGTACGAAGCCAAGGTGGCGAAAAAAAATGGCGGCCTATTAAAATATTTAAAATACTATCCGGAAAAATTACTCACTAGATTGACTTAAAATTTTGTGTAAAAATTAAGTATGCTATAGAGATGAAATGATAAAACTGTGTACGAATTCTTGACATCGAAACAAAATGGGGGCCAAATAAAATATCTGTAATCGAGAAAAAATCACTCTTCTATGATTTTGCAGATCTTCAAGTTTTAGGTCCCTAGATGCCAAATAAATATGTGGTTTATCTGACTCTATAAGTGCGCGGCATATCTAAAAAACTACTTACCGGGTTGACTTAAAATTTTAGTCAAAATTTAGGAGTCATATGAAGATAACCTGGTGGCATTAAGATAAAAATCCAATTTAGCGAAACAAAATGACGACCTAGTGAAATTAAAAATAAATTATTACTAAAACACTGCTTATCCAATTTACCTCAAATGTTGCACAAAAATCAAGTATTACATTAGAATTAACAAAATTTTGATACGAATCCAAGATGGCAAAACAAAATGACAGCCTTATAAAATATTTAGAAAGCATCCTAAATAAACTTCTTATTAGATTGATTTTAAATTTTGTGAACTAAATATTATACAGAGATAAACTGGTAAAAATAATGGGACGAATTCCGGATGATGGAATAAAATGGTGGCCAAATAAACTGTAAAAAAGCTTTTATATAATTATTGACTTCAAATTAGATATGGTATAGGGATATACTAGTAAATGTTTGCTAGGAATTCAATGACCTTTTAATGAAATTTTTAAGAAATCAGTGTAAAAACTATTTATTTAATTTATTTTTTTATTATATTCATTTACATATTTTAAATTATATTGAAAAATCAAATGTGACATAAGTAGAAACCGGTAAAATATTGGTACGAATCCAATACGCTGGAACAAAATGGCTCCCAATAAAAATGTTTGAAAAGACAGTATATGTATATGTGCGGAACTAAATTCGGTTACATTTCACTAATAAATAATAAAAAATAATAAAAGGAAATATTCGAAAGTTCCGGGTAAAAGAAATATTGAGATTTTTTTACTAAGCTTACGATTTACTAATTGATATTTCCATGGAAGGAGTATACTCATATTGAGTAACCGTTGTTTAACATACTCCTAATATTAAATGCAAAGTCAGTTGGATAGTCTGCTGCTTTAGTTATTTCTAATCAAATAATAAATGTAATGTAATAAAAGAAACCATTTCTAGATTTTTATTTTAATAATGTAAGAACGAATGTTGTCCAATTTTTTTACTAAGCTTATGTTTTACTAATTTATATTTCCATCATTTAAAGCAATATACTGATGCTAAGTAACCGGAAGTGTTTAGGCATCTCTAAGCCTTCCTGATATTTAAACGTATTTGTATCATAGTACCATTGGTTTTTTTAAGTCAGTTTTTTTCTAATTATTTTAACAGGGCTCGTGAATATTCGTTTCAAAGCATTTAATTTCGATGTTTTTTTATCCCATTTAATATTTACTAACAAATTAATATAACTACAACAAATACACTAAAAAATAAAATATCACCTGCGTAAATTTTATTGAAGATGCATTTTTATGCAGATCATTGAATGTAGGTTTATGATCAACTGTTGGCCACAAAAAAAATTACACAATGCAACATTGAACTAAAATACGTGTATGAGGTCGAGAAATGTCCTGTATATAAAACCGATCTCAATTTTTAGTCTCATGACTGTACTGTGAAATATTTGCAATTAAGGCAATAAACGAGAGCACGTAAGATCGGCTCAGGCACCAATCTGTTACCGTGAAAAAAATAAAATGATATTCACGAATTAGTCATTGTTATTTTTACGCCATTTGGATTCACCTTCATGCATTCCGATTACTATTAAAAAAAAAAACTGTATTTGCATAACATTATGTGCATCTAATCGAAACAAAGCGCACTCATCGGATCGAATATTTAAATTAAGCAAAAAACAACAATCTGTAATCAGCGTTATAAGATAGAGATATTATTTAGTACGCAGTAAATAAATAATCTATAGCAGCTATAAAGGAAAAATATAATAAACGCAAAAATGTTCGAAAAACATTTTTCCAGGTTTGAGTCCTAGAACACTAAAAACACATTTATAGAAAAAATCATATCCGTATGGACGTTTGTGGGGGTGTATATGTGTGTGTGAACAAAATTGGCGCGAACTATATCTTTGCACTAAAAAAGGTTCGCGAAAATGAGATTTTGGGTGTTATGGGCATAGATATTTTTGAGGGATATAAAAATATAAAATAATATTTTGAATCGAATTTGACAACAGAAATAGTTTGGGTAAAAGTTTTGTCATCAAAAAAATGTGAATGACGTATTTAGATACTTTTTATTATTTGTATATAAAACCATTTTTTTCACCATAAAGGGAAAACATCAAATTTAGTTTAATTCTTTATAAATAAAAATATTATGTCTACCTATAAACACTAGTCCTAGGGAAATCAAACAAGCCCCCGAAAACAAACAAAAAATTTTAGACGCCTTTAGCATTTTTAAAAAACAATTAAAACCATATAAATGCGATTATGTGTATCCCATGAACTGAGTGCAAAATTTTATATAAAAGCGCGTAATAACAAAAATTAGTCATCGTTTGTTTTATTTTGAAATTAGCTACCAAACTCAAAATTTGTTTTGACAGTTTCACAATTTTTAAAAAATCATTAAATTTCGGAAGTTCCCTCGTTATGAATCTTTACGTTTATTAGGAATAGTGAAGTGTGACCCAATCTAGTTTAGTAAATAGTCATTTAGTAACACATATATATTGTCTTCTTAACCATATTGGATTCCTACCAATATTTTACTTGTTTCTACGCGACACTTGATTTTGTGCATAATTTAAAATAAAGTCATTAAGTAGTTTTTACATTGACACACACCACCATTTTCTTACGTCATGTCGAATTCATACCAGTTTATCCCTATATCACATTTAATATTTCTCTAAAATTGAATTGAATAAGATTTTTTTACATCGATTTAAAAAAAATCATATGGCAGCCATTTTGTTTCGCCATCTGGAATTCGTACCACAACTTTACCAGCTTTTCTCTATATCACACTTAACGCTTGCATAAAATTTGAAATTAATCTAATAAGTAGCTTCTCAGGATGATTTTTTAAACATTTATTTTGCTGTATAACCTGTTCATTCCTACGTAACATTCGATTTTTGTTCAAGATTTGAGGTAAATTGAGTAATTAGTTTTTTTAAGTTATAATTTTTTTAACGTTTCGCTAGGCCGCCATCTTGTTACGGCATATTGGAATTTTTAAGCTATACGGCGAACTGACAGACTGACAGATCGAACAGACAGACTAGCGAAATTCATAAAACATATTTTTTGACATCTAGGGACGCTAAAATCATTACAAACACTTTATTTGGCCGCCATTTTGTTCCGTTATCTTGAACAATTTTACTAGTTCATATCTATACTACAATTTGTTAAGACACACCATTTGAAATCAATCCACTAAGTAGTTTTTCAGGCTGAATTTTTAATAAGCCGCCGTCTTGAATTCGTACCAAAATTTTACCGGTTGTTTCCTACATAACACTTTATTTTTGGGCAAATTTTGAGATAAATTAGATAAGTAGTTTTTTAGCAATGATTTTTTTAACATTTCACTAGGCTGCCATTTTGTTTCTCCATATTGGATTTTTGCCAAAACGTTACCAGATCATCCCTATATAACCCTTAATTTTTGACCAAAATTTTAAATCAAAATACTCATGGTAGGTTTGTAAAAACAGTTTGTTTATAGCAACCAGTTTTTCTGATAACGGTAACTCACATTCCGTTGAAAATATGAGTGATTTAGATAATATCCCTTCCGATGTGAAACAAGCTACAAAAATGGTACACACAAAGGTGATTAAGAATCATACAATGATACGTACGAGAGGGTACTGTTGGCTTATTTCACATATTTACCTGAAAAATTTAAGCCGCATTTTTATGGTCGTAGGTACTATTCTATGTTGAGAGTAGTGGTATCACGGGGGTATAATGTGGAAATAAGTAAGTTCACCCGTTTCGAAGCATAACAATAGGGAATATTATCACACGTGTGCAATAATATTTCATTATCACACGTGTGCGGTAATTTACTTCATAATCATGAGTAAGATAACGATTTAACACGTTAAAACGTAATTTCTTGTCTAATATTATGTATTTCGACCTCCTGATCAAAGCCGTTCATAGACACAAAACAATCCTATGAATAGTTTCTGATGCCAGAGAGTTAATTAAATTTATTCCATATAAAATATAAATGAACAAATTGTTTTAGCATTTAAAATCACAGTTACAAAACATTTTTAAAAATAATGCTAAACACACTTTTATAATATTTCACAGCTCAAGTGTGCGTTTTTCTTACATCTATTATACCGGAGTTGGTCATAAAGCTTTAAAATTGTAATATATTAATATATTATTCTTTTGCGTTTTTGAATGCATCGTAAAATCTGCTCATACTTTGCGCAGTCTACCTTATACGTACTAAATTTAGTTCAGTTGTTTTTGAAATATCGGAAGCCTAATATGCTTTATATCCATGAAAGTTGAATCTTTTAGTAGGTCTAAAAAATACAGTAAACGATTGTTCTTTCAAACTTCTAAAGAGAACTTAAGTAGGTAGGTCATACAAATGAAAGAGCCGAAGACTCTGGCGTTATCTTTTATTGAGAAGGAGACGCAAAGTAAAATTCGTGACTCATGATGAAATAGCCCATACAAATTGCCAGAACGTGTCCCAGTTGTCAATTTTATCCTGAGAGTGTTTACACAATAGTAACATTTGCCCACAAGGACCTGCACTATTAAAAAATGGTTAAATATTGAAGGGTAAAAACCTTTTTCTACGATGAACCATGATAGATTGGATGGACTAACAGAATGAATTTGGTTATATCAATTATTAATAAATTTGGAAATGACCCAAGAAATTTAAAGTTTGGGTTTAGCCCAAAATTAAATAAAGAATAAGTTGTTAACCAAATACTTGTCTTCGTGTTATGCAGATAATTTAATTGTTTTAGAATAGTCTTTCTTATATACCAAATTGATATGCATTTGCCTTATGCTAGGTTTTATAAATAAAAAAGTTGTTCATTATTTTCAAAACAGTCTATGTGAAAAAAATAAATAAATATTTTCACCTAACAAGTTATTTAGATACCCTCTTCCCTTTCCAAGATCGTCAATCATTAGGCTAAGAATTTGCCCCTTCCTGTAAATTTGTCATTGGGCTGCCACGCAAAGACTTAAACAACCTAGAGCTAAAGGTGGAGAATAAGGAATGTCACTACTTACCTATTCCCATTTTATATTATTATTCTGCTTTGTTCGGTGTTCAGACCAAGAACAGGTACCAGAAAGCTGTATAATACTTCTAAATGAATAAGCTGGCCAAATTTAAGTACGATGTATTTCGGGGTATATCGTTTTACTAAAATAAAAGCTTGTAACGTGTTCTATATTTTTGACTCCTATATATTATCAATAATTAGTAAAAAAGCGTGATGGTTAAAAGCAAATATTTTCAACATATTTGGCCGGCCTACATTTCGAATAATTTGAGGGCACTAATTTCCTTTATAAAAGTATGACCTAAAGAACTGAATTGCCATATGTTACAGGAATAACGGGCATTCCAAGATAGAAACTGAATATTTTAAAACAGCCTTTTTAAAAAAATGCTTATAGTGTGCGCTTAATTTTTGGTTGCTATGTGTTTTCGATATGTATCATGGTTAATTAGTAAATTATAAAGTGCAATTAAAAATTGTAATGTTTAAAAGCGAGTTCCTTAAAATATTTATTAAATTAAGGTTTCAGATTATTAAAGAATACAAATCTTCCTTATACATATTATTCCGGAATACAGAGACGTAAAAAGATCGTAATTGCCATCTCGACTATTGACTATCTCCGGAATTTGGTGGCAAATCATAGTTAGGTTTAAATATGTTCCACAAGAAAACTTATATTAATATAGTTAATTATAATATATTACTAATTACATATATTATGATCTAGACCAAACCTCTCCATGAGTTACGTCTGCTTTTAAATGCTCAATATTCGCCAGCTATTTTACTGCTTTAAGACGACAATCTTGTTTTTTTTACTAATGTTTAACCTACACTCGAGTATAAACGAAAATACTTCCCGAATTTATAAGGAAGTCTTGGCAGGCTCATAGACATAGCCGACAAGTCTGGTGCTTTTATATTTAAAACCCTTTACTTTAATTATGGCATGAATAGTACTTTCAAATTATCGAAAAAAATCTGAATTTAGAGTTTTTAAGTACTTTATGAATTAAATGAGCATTTTATTACACCTAATTTTTGAATATTAACCGAACTTTTAAATAATAAGTCATTTTAGTAACAATTTATTATATGAACCCGATAACTATTCCCCTTATCTTTACTGTCAGCCCCATTCGCGCTATACTATATCGGAATGATTAATCACAAAGAAAGCTAAATCATTCTTCGCAGAATGTTTTCCACTCAATGTTATAAGGAATATAAATTTCCTTCTCGAATATTTAAAATGTATTTTTCTGGAATCTATATTATAGGGAGCCATTTTTAATTAATATGTGTGTACCAAAACCTGTAATGTAATAAAATCTCAGTACTACCAACATTGACAAAAATAGTGGAGAAACTTCGGGTTCCAAACCTAAAAGGGCACAGGGGATGCCTTTTTCAGTTTCTGGTGTCTTTCAAGAGCCTTTGATTATGTGGATCATAGAGTACACCTGTGGAAATTGGAGAAATATGACTCTATCACGGCTCTTGAATGGTTTCTCTCATATTTGGCAGATCGGAGTAAAAGTTTTGTATTCAACAATGACAACTCTTTTGTTTTAAAGATTAATGCTGGGGTGTCACAGGGATATGCGCTAGTTGCCCTGTTCTTTTTAATTTTTTAGTTTTTAAAATGGCTGTTCATATTTTTTTCAGGAGTATACCCACTTTTCTGCACAGCTCTTATTATTTATTTTTTTTGAGTAACCATTTTTTGAAAAAAAATGTGTTTAACCCTCTTCAATCAAAACTTTGGAAATATACCATATAACAAGTAGAATAATCCATGGAAACCACGAAAATTAAGTGCCATTGTGTCAGTTAATGAGAGTTTTGCTGTTCCTTGTTTGGATAGTCACTGTTAAATTTATAATAATAACACAGAACCTGTAGCTAAACTGCGCTTAGCTATATTTTTTATGATAATAATTAATCAGGCAGGAAAAGTGGTTAATCTAAGGCATGTCTTAAAAACATTTTTTTACATTTAAAATATGCCTTAGTGGCACTCTTTTAATCCTCTCTGCCCATATTTTGATTTGCAGTTCCCGTTTCCCATAATAAGCCAGGGGCGTCGAGTTGGGGACATAAGAACTACAGTAAGAAATTAAATAAAGCATATAAAAAATATCTACAAAACATGTACGGGGATATTCAAATAAAAATGAGCAGTTCTTATGTCTTTGATATTTTTATGCGATTTTATATAGATATTAGTAGCTTTTAATCCCCATTCACAGTAGAAACAGTATACAGACAAAATATTAGGATTTTGTCAAACAATTCAAAACTTTAGGCCGCCGGAGCCGATTGTGCAGACTAAAGTCATGATTTTAGAATATTAATATTTAACACATTTATTACAAAAGAACACTGGGACATAGCCGTCTTCAATCAAGTACAATATCAATTGTTTTATTCGCTCCACTGTATTATATATATACCATCTCTAAACTGTTCCACGGTTCAGGAATAATGGCATTCCAACTATTTCATTCTAACTAATTTGATTAGCATATGCTCCATAATGGCTAAAATTAAATTTTGAAATGTAATGTAAGTTTGAAGTATGCATATGACGCGATCACTTACTCAAGGGTTTTAAGTAAATATCGAAATCGGATATGAAACCGTAGCACTAATGCGGAGAAAAACAATTGTACTAAATTTAAACACAGATGCTCTTTGAACCTGAAATTAGTTTTTTTTTACTTTCCTTGTAAAGGAAAGTATTGTAATCGTGAAAAAATCTCCCTCCGAAATGTTTTCAGATCTTAACATTTGAGAGTCCCTAGATAGCGAAAAACTTTTTTTCAATTCCGTTGGTCTGTCTGTCTCTCTGTCGGTATGTCTGTTCGCTGCATAGCTGAAAAACTACTTCTTTGATTTTAAATTCTTGTCGAAAATTAAGGGTCATATGAGGATGACATGGTAAGATTTTGGTAAAAAGCCAATATGGCGGAACAAAATGGAAACCTAACAAAAGTTAAAAAAATATTGCTAAAAAACTACGTATACGGTTTAACCAAAACCTTGTAGAAAACTAGTTGGGGTAAGGGCATGAACTGGTAAAATTTTGATACAAATCCAAGGTGGTGAAACAAAATGTTTAAAAAAGTGTGAAACAGAATGAACCCGTAAAATTCTGTCAATCATATATTGCAAAACAAAATGTCGGCTTAATTAAATGTTTTTTGCTTCAAATTTTGCACAAAAATCAACTGTGGCATAGGTATAAACTAGTAAAATTTTGTTGATTCTATATGGCAAAACAAAATTAAATAGATTAATAACAATTAAAAATAAAATTTTTAAAATGGTATACTTGAGTATCGAAGAAGTGGTTTTAATTAAGTAGGTAAGTAAATGAATATTTCTATGTATGCATGTATGTTAGGTCTGGACAATAAGAGTTATGGCAACGAAAAAATCAAATTTGTTTCAACTTGAATAATTGTTAGATATGTACACAAAATATATGTATTATCATAAAATCTTGTCTGCGCAAAAATGGTAGAAACTATATATAAACAAAATAAAAAAAAATCAAATATGAAGAAAAAATAATTTAAAAAAATGGGTAAATTGGCTTTTACCTAGAGCATCCCTCGCAACAAATTACGCCACACACAGATATATATACCCATATTTATTTGGCAATAACTTTATACATATTGTATAAATTGTAGTAATAAGAGAGTTTTATTATAAGGTAAGTTCTTGTACTTTGGCACAAAAATAGGTAGAGGTTTTTTAATAGGTTATGAGGAAAATTCATGGAAAGTTTAAAAACAGACTATGTATTTTTGAGAGCCTACTTTATATTATTCGTATAACCTCTCCTACGTTACTTAAGCCTATTAATATCAACTATTTTGGGAAAAATATTTTAATTAATTAAATTGTCCTTGTCCTTGTTTTAACTGCTGTTTCGCAACTCCCACATTAGCTAATCTGTAACGCATTCAGTAAAAAATTCATATTTTGTATAATTATTTCAGTTTAAGAGATATTAAGCCTCAGCATGTACACCCAAGGTTTTTGTTTATGTTGAGCCTAGGCCCTTACCCAATCCGGAGCCCCCTCGAGAAAGGTTTTTAAGCTAAAATACATTAATTTTAATATGCCTTTAAATGAGAAAATAAACAGCAAAAACAGAAAACGGGGCCGGAAAATAATGCATGACAAAAAAGTCATCTATCTAGATGAAATATGATATATAATCCGTGAGGCCTAGCGTGGGGCCCTAGGCCCGGAATTACCTAGCCTATTAGAAAATTAGGCCTTGCGTCCATCAGTATGGCAGATATTAGAAAGCCACGTTCCAGCAACACTCTCATATAGAACCTTAGACACACCAGCGTCCAAGAATTTGGACACATTCTCAATTTTATAGCAATTAGCACGTAGTAATGAATCAATTCTTTTGACTCAAATTTTGTAATTTTATTACTCATTAGGCATTGCTCGAATCTTTCACCTTTATAAGTAAAATGTACATGAGTAGGTTGTCACAAAAAGAACAAAATTTTTTTCAGCTATATGTTGTTTAAGAACTGTCAATGTTCTACATCTCAACCATCTAATAAATAGCATACTGGAAAAAAAGCAATTTTAAATAAAAAAAGCCGAGATAATAGTATCGCGTGAGCGAGTCACTTTGATATTTAATGGAAGTATTTAAAAAAGCCCTACTATTAATCACGACAAAATTGTGTTATAAAGCCTATTTTTATAGTATTCTATTCAGGCTAATACATTTACAGATGACAGCTTTGTTAAAGGTACATTTTTTGTGCTTCAGGCAATATTAAAATGTCCCGACTAAATTATAGTAATTAGCATATTTACTAAGTTTGATGCTTTGAGTGAAAAATTCAAAAGAATCACATTTTACTTTTTAAATAATTCCTGAAATATTTAAATTTAGGTTACTACTTTTACGTTTTGTAATGGAGGAATTTAAGGAATCCAAAATGAATTTTCAACAACTCGCAGGAAAGAGGTGGTTGGCGATAGATTTAATTGAACCCTTGTGTTAACATACTTATCAATAATGCTTTACTTCAGTGAGACATAAGTAGCTTATATCTATACTACAAAGACCTAAGATTATTACTAATGTGAGACGAATGCAAACGAAAATGTACAAACGGCAGTCCCAGGAAAGCTGGGTAGATGTCTAAATCGGGAAAACATTTGCAGATTAAAATTTATTGCCGGTGTTTCAACATAACTCACAAAAATTATAAAGTTAGAGTATTGGTGTACCGGTAGGTGTACTACAAAACATGTGCTTGGTTGCAATATATAATTTAAAAACGAAATCATAGTTCATGGGCTATGACCTTGGTAAATTGTGAGTTACTTTCGTAGGAGGACTACATCAGGCATCTTTAAGGATATTTACTCACGAGAACAAGACACTTAATCAGCTCCGGTCGGTGGAGTATAGGTGTTCATAAGAATTTCGATAAATTCTAAAATTAAATTTTATAATATTCCGAGAATGTCACAAAAACTTTGCTATCTTTAGCATTAATCATGTCGAGAGTTTATCATAAGCGAAAAAGAAACATTTTTTCAAAAGAAAAATTTGATGACTTTTATTATCCTAATAATAAATAGTAAGGTAAATTCGTGGTATATAATAAACGTATTTTTAAAATTATAAAAAGTTATTATATATAACAAACTTACTCCAATGATGAAAATTTTGGAAAGAAACTTGTTACCGTAAAATTTGCTCATGTGTTTTTTTTGTTATTGCAATATTTGTTTATCTGCTCAAATTCCCCCCCCCCCTAGAAGCAATCTCTATAGACGCCACTGGACACAATCTGTCCAGTTTTACTTATATCCATCTTATCATTACCATATAAAGAAGTAGGATTTTTATGAATACGCCCCTGTATGCATATTAAACACTGTGCCAAAGTTCTACCTTCGCAGAATTCCAAGATTTTGTTTTACGGTGTCCCTGCATTACTACAGGTCTCGAATTATTTTAGTATTAATTTATTTAGTGCAATATTTGATTGACATTAAAGCTTTAATCAGTTTTTCTGCTTCCGACGAAAATGAATTTGAGTCATATTTTGACCTAGCCCTTGAAACGTATGAATAATCATTGTTTCTGGGACAGATGATGATGGGAACTAAAAAGATGGTATCTACTATGTATCAGATTCTTGTAAACAAGATGACCCCATATTTTTTTTATATTAATGTACTAATATCTACATTAGCTTTTGTAAGTTAGGATGATGTAAAAATATTCCAGTTTTATATTCTTCTGTTCTTCATGTTACTAAAGTATCATCGAAATATGTAAATCAACATTTAAAAAAAAATAGCGCCGGTGATACCAAGCAAGCAAGGCTGTGAAACCTACCAATTTTAACGCAGTAACAGTAATTATTGTAACTTCTGTCTAGACTGATGAGAAAGCCAGAAGTTGGTCAGGCCAAGTTTTCTTAAAATTTCTGGATTGTTCTTCTTCGGTCAGTGATGTTAGATCTACGAAAAATTCCTTAGATCTAACATCACTGACCGAAAGAAAAATAGTTCACATTAGCACTAGTGATGTGTGCCCCAATCGAAAACGATATATTTAAAACATTTTTTAGGTAATTGCAACAGCATGGTTGATTAATAGTTGCAAGTTTGATAATCAATCAATACGGCAACCACCAACACTGATTGTTGTTGCGTGGGCAACTAACTATCTTTCTTGATGAAAATGAAATTATACCAGATTGTAAATCAGGCTTTCGTCGTGGGTTTGGAACGGTTACTGCTTGGTGCAACGTTCTTGAAAATGGGGTGCTGTTGACCGACAGCGAGTCACCTCTCGTCAAATACTGAATACTCAAACACCCAAGTATCTTTTTGCTAAACTTAAACTTCGCTCTGATATCCATCAAAGAGAACTGTGAAGGGTGCGCGAGACTCTAAATACTCCGTCTCATAAAACCATGGCTTTTCAATCCATTTTTTCATTTCTGGCTCCGTTTATCACTAATGTATTGAAAAATATACCTAATGTAACAAAAGGCCACTTTAAAAGCAAGATTAAAGCAGGAAATTCTGTTGCCTGTGATAATGATACTTGATTTTGATTTTAATTTATTTTAAATGTTTTTACGTATATCTAGCTTATAATTGGTGACTTTAAAAGCATGACTGGGTTAGGTTAGATCACTGGAGACTGTGTACCTTGTCCTCTTGTGTATATGCTTTCTTATTGTATGTTTCTTATGCGGAATTATACACAATAAATATTTTTTGAATTTGAATTTGAATTTGATTGTAATGTTTGACTTTCCTGTCTGTCTTGGACAGTGATTCGCGCATTACGAATAACATGTAATTCTACATTTGTTCAGTTCTGTTTTCAGCGTTTTCAGTTTTGCTAATTTTTCATGTGTGAAATGCTAGAAAGGTAGAAATAATTCCGATTTAAATAGAGGTAAAAATACAAAAAAGAATGCAACTTGGCAGTCAAGCTTTAAACGCGGTTGCCATTAATGGTATTAAAAAATTATTGACCAGGAATACGAGATTATCCCGTAGTCGCAGGTTATACCGAATCATAGATTACTATCCAAAAATATTTCTGGGAATACTGAGGACATTTTATTTTAAATGTTTGGGCAATTCTAGGGACATTTTGCTATGAAACCTAGACACTTTCAAGTGTATCCATCTAACATCAATCTCCGGTTCACAAGCAAATTGGTATGGGACTAGAAGGTTTGGATCCCAAGTTTACTTCTTTCCTGTTTTTATTTTCGGTTTGTTACAATAAAATGGATTTGGTATTTCACTCTAAAAAACTTTACATACAATTCATGTCCAAAACTTTGGGAGGTGATCAAACACATAGGAATAAAAAAACAGTTTCGTGATCAAGATACATGGCCTTAAAAAATATAAATTTGTTTTTCCATTTTCGATACACCTCGTACACTCTGAGTGATAATTAAATTAAAATCCTTACTCAGTTTTGTAACACTCTGAATGTTTAGATTTCCGTTCCTTTGAGATACGTTTTGCCTGCTTATTTCAGTAACGACTAGGGGTTGTCTGATTCGTAATTATACCACAGCCACTGATGTATAGTGCCGTAAGTATTATACTGCTTTTTGGTTTTATCTTTAAGTGACCAAACTTAGTGAAGACACATACATATAGATATAGACGTAAACAACAAAGGAGTACTATCTACTGGGACGTTGATTTGGATGCTAATAGGATTGTTTGCCTGGTTAAGTTGTTTATGTGCTAAAACAATTTAAGTGAGAATCAATTTCGTTTATATATGGCACTTTATATCATTTTGTATTCTGCTGTGAATGGAGATTCACTTTATTCTATTAAAAATATGTTTTTCTTTATGGTTTGAAGGTTTGCGGTAATCTAATTTTACTTTATTATGATTAAGAAATTTGTTTAATATCTGTATGATTTCTTTAATTTAGATTTGAAAGAACTGTTACAACTTCAATGGGGTGTGTCATTCCAATGTTGTTTCCAAATAAGTGATAAAGGTCGAAGTTGGGGTCAGCGTTTATTGGGCAGTCAAAAAATATGTGGTTAAAGGTTTCGATTTGCCCACATACACAGTTAGGGAAGTTTTTTTTTGTTGATTTTGTTGAGATTGTTGTTAGTGAGACAGTGGCTTGTTCTCATCAGTATAATAGCAATAATATGTACACGGTCTATGTATGGAAATTTCTTAAGTAGAGTAGAAGTTAGAAATTCACTTTGAGCTTTGTTGAATGATTGTTTCCACCTTTGAGTAAACTTAATTTTAATTTTTTGGCACTTATTGGAAGAATGTGGGCTTTTTCAAGGGGTATTTTTTTTGGTGTTTAAATTTCTTCCATTAGCCAGTGTATCTGAGTTTTCATTTTCCTTGGAGTATGGCCCGGAATCCATGCTAATTTAATATCAATGTTATAATTGGATTCAAATATTAATATTTCTGTTTTCAGCGTAATTAATGGGGGTGCTTTTCATACATCCTAAAATTATTCTTAGTCCTTGAAATTATATTTTATCAAGCTTATTAAGATTTTCCTTTGTTGTTGGTTTATAAAGAAATGATCCGTAATCTAAATGCGACATAACTACTCTCTTGAAAATCGTGAGAAGTGAGTGACTGCAAAAAGTGTTCGTTATATATTCGTATAAAACAAATATATTGACTGCGTCAAAAGCGTAGAAGAACCGCAATTACTGAATATGTTTCACAAGAAGCTAGATAAGATAACTTGTAAGAGATGCTAAATTATGTTGACGTCCCATACTTTTCCTGTAACCTGAGCTGACTGAGGAAGGTTTTTATCATGGAATAGAAATTTTCATACATACCTGGAGTTGAGTTTGAGTTGGATTTTATTGCGGAATTCAATTCATTATAAAGGAATTTTATTCAGAATGTGGTTGTCGAGAAAATTGTGAGTTGTCAATATTAAAAATGTTTTCAAATTTTTTTTTATATTGTCAGGAACTACATTGTTTTGTTTTTTGTGATATGTTCCAGACATTTTGTTTGGCTATAGTATGTTTAAAGTTGAATGTAACTGTTTAAAAAGGGATTGTAATATAATATTGTTCTTTTTATTTTCTTTATTATAATGGAACATTTTGATTTCCACCACGGATTTCCAGTTTTGGTTCCCAGTGTTTGTCCTGATCTTCTGATAGTTAGTTCTCAAATTCAAAATCTTCCTTCAAGGGAGACAGTGCCGACTCTATTATAAGACTTCCATTCTGGTGTGGCTAAATTTCTTCTCTTATATCAAGATTATCATATACATTAGCCTCAATTAGGGTTGGAAAGCGATCACTATAGCCACAATCCGGAAAAACTTTCAAGTGGCACATAGAGACCATATCAATATTTGTGATGATGAGG
Organism: Kuschelorhynchus macadamiae; assembly: GCA_030620095.1. Classification (NCBI taxonomy): domain Eukaryota; kingdom Metazoa; phylum Arthropoda; class Insecta; order Coleoptera; family Curculionidae; genus Kuschelorhynchus; species Kuschelorhynchus macadamiae. Next base: position 370,029 of record JAUTXW010004145.1, on the reverse strand, counting down.
TGTGTTCTTCGTCTTTGTCATTTATATTGTTGTAATTACTACGGGATATCGTGTTATTTAGATCTCTCATCAAAATAATTGATTTTTAAGGAATGTTACTTGTTTAGATACAAACTAGTGTCTATTTTAGTTGATACATTTTGGTGAGAATAATCATAGTTGGAAAGATTAATTGTAATTTCTTGATCTATTAGATTATTTCTAATGAGAACGGCAACACCCCCATATCCATCATCACGATCCTTCCTTAAAGTATAATATTTTTTTTTATAAAAAAATTTAACTCTGTTTTAAACCAGGTTTTATTAATTAGCATTATATCAGGGTTATAATCATATATTAAAGAAATTAAGTTGGCTCTATTCGTAACAATGCTGCGTATATTCCATTGAATTATGTTTAGTTTTTGTTTGAAACTAACTTTTATTTTACTAGGTTAAGTTTTATTTATTGTCTTAATTTGATAGGTTGTTGTCCTATCATATTTGATTGTTTCACATTGTGCATGCTTCTTTCACATACAAAATGCGAAGCAATTATAAATGATTAATAAATTATTAGAAGTACCTATATATCTGATTAAAAATCGGATGTTTCCTGCTCCATGTCGGCCTCAGGAAATTAAAGATATGGCGTGATATATATATATATATATATATATATATATATATATATATATATATATATATATATATATATATATATATATATATATATATGGTTTTTTTTTGGCTGTTGAGGCTACCTAAGTTTACTTCTGATAGTGTACAGTTATTCAGGGTATCTATTGCACTTTCAGGCAAAACGGGATTTGATTTTACCCTCTCTTGTGGGTATGTTGTGATGGAGATGGATGTACTAGGTTAAGAGAGGGGCCTATAGAAAGATGTTCGTTTTTTGGTGTACTATTAGGTTCTAGTAAATATTCTTCGTATATTTGTTTTTCATATCTACTTTTTGTCTGCGTGTGTCTTCTTTTGTTGGGGTTGGCGAGTGCATGTATGTTCGTTTTGGTCTATTTTTTTTGGTGAGACACCAGCCTCCTTTGATTAATACTGACTACATTCTCTGAAGGAATATCTGTTTTATTTTTAAGTTGGGTGGAATATACTATTAGATGGAATATTTTTGTTATTATTATTACACAGTTTATTATGTTAGGTTAGGTTCATAGAATGATAAATTTTCCAAAGCCATTAAATTATTAATTAATTTTTGTCTTAAAAATTCTGGACATTTTTTATCTAACGATATTATCGAATTTGCAATGATAATAATTTTTTAAACACTGATGTGGAAGACTCTTTTGGTTGTCTGTTTCTCCACACTGGGAGCATTTTTTTGCCTCGACATTGAAGTTTGGTGTGTTTATATAAGAGGCAGTTGTAACACTGAGTTACAGGGGGATGTACGGTGAAATGTTTTTATTAATTCCATAAAGTTGGATGTTTTTGGGTAGTCAAGCCCATCGAAAGTTATTAATAGTGTTTTTACTAATTCTTTTTGATTTTGTGACTTATGTTTGTGAGTGTTTTTCGCTTTTGTAGGGAATACCAACGGCTAACCCCTTTTCCTTTAACAGATTAGTATCCAAAAATTCATTAGCAGAAGGCCAATTATATAAGTCTATACCAATTTTGTTTTTACCCTTATTATTTTTTACATTGTTTAATTGTATTTAATTTCAGTTCAAAAATTTCTTTAGCCATTTTTAAATAAGATAGTTTTTCGATATTAGTAGTTGATTGTGGCGAATCTACAATGATTATATATGAAGTTATCTCTTTTTCATTGTATGTTCTCTGAAAAAGCGGACTTCAATTACTAGAAGAATGATTGGAATTTTATTTATCAGGAATAACCTGTTTTTCGTTTTTTTTTAGATATCGATGTTTAGAATATCAACATTTTGCCGTGATATGTTTTGAATTTTTAAATTATCGGGGGTCCGGTCCCAGCCATTTTAAGGAATAAAACTTGTCGTAGGATGTTCTTTCTTTCTTGTTTTTTTTTATATATCAAAGGAAGGTTAATATATGTCACCACCCGTGGTTGTTGATTGGTCTGAAAAATACACGTTGCTGCTTCAATGGACGTATTCACAGCACTGTCATGCATAGCTAATTTGATCTTTATTGATTGGGGTAGCGCGAAGGCACCGGTTTAGCATCAGGTTAAGCGCAACAGCGCAGATACTTATTGGTTAAACAAGAATTTTATATTTATAGCCTTAACGGTAGTGATTTCGCACCGTCGCACGTAGGTCTTTTTTACTAATCTAGGCGTGCAAAAGTCTGTTTACTTTTCGTTCTTGGAAGTTTTGCAGTTAAATGCAAGAACACCCTTAGAAAAGATGTAATACTAAGATTTATTTATAAAAAAAGTCCCCAATTGTCATATTTGGAGCAAAAATTAAATTAAGTTATTTTAATAATGCGAAAAAAATACAGACTATAATTATTTTACCTTTTGAGAAAAAACGTGATATTTAGGTTGAGCATATTGTGGAAACTGCAGATTTTTTGAGAAGCAAACATGCAACACCCTTTCCGACACAAAGGTGCTCAAAACTGTCATATTTGCGGAGCTTCACCTAAGACAATGAATAACCTTGAGGAAGTGCGTAACGAACAATTTGGACAAGCGTCTAAGCGTGGATTAAATGCATAGAGTGCATCCTAAATCTATCATATCGCTTTGATATAAAGCAATGGAAGATTGGAAAAGAGCAACAGGAGGTAACCGAGAAAAAATAAGTCCAAGAAAATTTGAGATAAAAGTTAAAGATTTAAGCAAGGCTGTAATACCACTAAAACCAGAAATATAGCTAGAAAATTCTTTGGAAATCCTAAGCTACTCGGATACAAAAAACTGTTTTTGGCTAGTGGTGACAGAATTTAAAAAAATTATATCTTCATTTTTTTGTCAACATACAAAATAAATCCAAAAAATTAAAATCTATACCCTTAGACACCCATAAAATGACACTCGACTTTTTGTAAATTTAAAAATTTTCATCCCCTACCCCTTTTTTTCCTAAAAATAATACCCTAGCTTTACCATTAGAATCCCATAAAAAAGTATTATTTGATTATTTATATAAAAATGCAATTTTTACCAATCAACCCCCTATTTCACCCCCTTCCCCTTAACGAATTTTTCTTAAAAACACTCAGAATCTTGCTTTATATTAAATTAAAAAATGTGTATAAATAATACTCTCATTCCTTATTAGTCTTTACCAGACTTTAGAATACTATATGGTAATAAGAATTAGTAACCTAAGATTTTCACCTATCTTTTGACATCATAGCGTTACTAAGCTACCGAATTTGATGGTCTATTATATTAAATATTTATCCTATAATTAAGACAAACCTAAATTTGTAGGTTTCACTTAATCTACAGAAACGATACCGCACACCCCCCTATGGCTTAACGCCTAGTACCCGTAATGATGAACGCCTTGAAAGGCAGATCGATTATCAGGCAAAATAGTTAGAGTAATGGATAGAAAACATCAAATAAAAATAGATGCGGCAAATTACGGCAAACAAAATTGTTACCGTTACAATTATAATATAAAAGTTAATTAAAAAAAAAATACCTTTAGACCAATCCTCTTCAATCACATAAGTTCTACTCTAATCTAATAAAATTTAACTTTTTTTGTAGTACTTTTTTCTCTATAATAGTTTTAATATAATTACTTTGGTAAATTAGCAAATATCAAAACAAATTTTACACAATTTTTTGGACATACCTCAAGGTACAAATTACAAAAGTTCGTTTTAAACAATCTTTCTCTGACACAAGTTTTTTTGGATTCGAAACTCCGTAAATAGTTATCAAGTACATGCATATGCACAACATCCGCTGACAAATTGTCATTTCGTGCAGATATTTATTTGTATCGACTAGCGGCGTCTCCTAGGCAACGGTTCTTTTGTTTTCCATGGCTATCTGAGTACCTAATAAAATAAGTTTAAATCCATTTAACGCGGCTAAATTTTACTTTTGCACGCCTAGATTAATGAAAAGGACCTACGTGCGTCGCGTCGCGCTTCGGCGTCTAACCTGGTATTAAACTTGTACCTATCCACCTAGTGCCTCAGCGCCTGCTGCAATCTGGCAATCGATTATCTGCTAAACCGATACCAGTCCACCCCACTACCTTGACTAGCACCAAATTAATTGATTAAGACATCGTCAAAGGCATGACAGAAATATGACTTGTTAAACCTATTATTATTCTGGCAACTGCTCTTTCAGTGGCTCAGTATTAGGGCCCACAATATAAATAAGGTTAGAATGCCCCTTTGGCCTTGGCACTGTCATAAAAGTTTTACTATTCTTTAGCGCCGAGATTATATCCGGAGTATTCATATATCTAAATATCTATAATAAACTGTTCTTAAAACCATAAGGTGGATAAAAATTTTCAAATTTTAATTTTCAATTTTTACCATATTTTCTTTTGGATTTATAATGGCACTACAGTAGATTTTATTGAAGTGATTTTTAAATGAAATTTAATTATTAATTAAAAAATATTTAGTATTTCGGTATTTCAGTTGTTTGTTTAATCGATTTACTATGAAAATTAATGAAGTTCAAAAAAAGGCGTAAAACTGTGATTACAAGATTGTGAACTTTGATGATGGATAAATTTCCATGTACCAAATTTCGTTAAAATTGGCATTTATTACAAAATCTAAGAAATCATAAAATTACAGAACAAAATGGGGAATTTGACTTTGTAGTAATAATGGCCAACGTATTGTAGTAAAAAGTTCGAGAGAATTAACGATTTGCAATCCGAAAAAGCTTTTATTATATTAAAGAAAAGTATAACCTTGTGATATAATTGATAATTCATATATGAACATGAGGAACTTTTTTTTTAGCTCACAACAAATATTTTGAGCTCGAACCACCCTGGGAACGAAATCCTAAATACACCACTGAATATAAAGTATATCGAATAAATATAGACATATAGACAGACAGACTATAGACAGCGTATACGGATTTCAATGGACCACTATTTGGATCTCGGAAACTGCATTATAAGGGATACGGAAAGGGAATTCTTTTACTAATTTACTGCCACCGGTATGTCCCGAAGAAGCTGCTTCATTACAAATATAGTTTTTTTAGTTTAATGTTAAATATAGGAATCAGTTCTTATGTAAACATTACTGTAAAAATGTTAATACATCAATAAAAATATCAAGGCAACCAGGGCCCCCGTAAGTGCGCGCGCAACGCACGCGAGCGCCTTTCTAGAGGGATGCCAAACCGAAGGTTTGAAGCTGTGTTGAAAAATAATAAAAATAATATTTACTTTTAACAACCCGAATTTTTAATGTTTAGATAATTTGCAACGAACAAAGCACTAAAATTTCTTGATGAAGAAAACGAGATTCGATCCATCTAATATTGATTCGATATTAGCAATTAAGACATTATTATCCAAGGGGGAACTGCACGCAGTTTGATGGATCATTTGCAAGCCTTCCGCCTCTGCAATATTATGTTAAAACTCTAAGATATGTATTAACTTCAATGTGATTTAGGGAAATATGTATAGTTGGGCGCTAAATGCGATTTTTTATGAAAAAATCTAATCTAGAATTATAAAATAGAAGTAGATTTGTGCATTTTCGACCATTTTTCGACCACTTTTTGACGCAAATGCCGTCGCATATAATTTTTTTTCCACAAAATGGCTCTTTACCGCCTTGCATTGATCCTTTACCTACGTAACTGCAAAATTTGAAATAGTAAATCGTACTCATGTCTTTGTATTTCTGCAGCGCGTGCACCCTTTTGAACCCATTTTTAAACGAAATGTAATTTAAATTGCCTATACATAACACATTTTTTTGAGGTCGGACGTGCAGGAAGTTTTTTCCAATACGTAGGTACCTTTTCATTTTACTTTGAACTTAACTAGACCTTGTCGCCAGTTTTTCACTTTTTGCGTGCAGTTCTCCCTTAATATCAATGAAGATTCATCTACAAATGCCGGGAACTTAAATAAAACCGCCATTTTGTTCCGTCATACTGAATTCAGGCTAAAAATTTTTCAGTGTACGAATATATCTTATATATTTCTTGTGCAAATATTAAAGTCCATTGAATAACAGGTTTTTTACTTCATCTTTTAAACAATTTATTTTGCCGACATTTTATTCCTCCATCTTTAATTCGTATTACAATTTTTCCCAGTTTATTTCTATATTACACTTAATTTTTGGAAGAAATTTGAAATAAAACTAATAAGTAGTTTTTCAGGCTAATTTGTTAAATTTTATTAGACGTAATTTTATTTTGCCGTTTTGGATTCGTACCAAAATGTTACCAGTTTATTCTAATACTTGATTTTTGTACAAGATTAGAGATACATTGGATAATTAGGCCACCATTTTGTTCCGCCATAATATTTTTACCAAAATATTACCAGCTCATCCCCAATATGATCCTAACTTTCGACGAAAATTTGAAGTCAATCGGGTAAGTTTTCCAGCTATGTCGTGAACTGACAGACAGACAAACCGATGAAATTGAGAAACCTGTTTTTGCCATCTAGGGACACTAAAACGTGAAGATACCGCTAGTGTGATTTTTTCTGGACCACAAACATTTTATTTTGCAGCTATCTTGAACTCGTCGCACGATTTTATCAGCATTTCTATATCACACTTAATTCTTGCACAAAAAAATTAAAATCAATCTAAAAAGCAGTTTTTTCAAGCTAATTTCTGAAATATTTTGTTATGCCGGCATTTTAATTGACCATCTTGAATTCATACTAAAATATTACCAGTTCATACCTACATAAAACTTGATTTTTGTGCACAATTTCAGGTAAATTGGATAAGTAGTTTTTAAGTAATATTTTTTAAAACAATTCACTAGGCCGCGATTTTGTTTCGCCATCTTAAATTGGTACCAACATTTTTCCGTTTCATTTCTACGTAATATTTGAGGTGTGTGCAAAATTTCAGGTAAATTGGATAGTTAGTTTTTTAGTAATAATTTTTGTAACCCTTTAACAAGGTATTAAATTTTAATTTTTGAAATTTCTGTTGTTTCACTACAAAATTAAATACACCTAGGTATTTCAAAAAACATTCTTTGTTAGAAAATAAAACGAAAATTTTATATGAACATGGGTTCACAGATTTTAAGTTAAAAACAAATATGATTTTTTTTAGTTATACCGAAATAATAAGAGCTATTTGATTGAGATTTGGAATAACCTTATAGGTATCTAAAAACTATATTTTCAGCGTAAAGTATTCAGCAGTTTTTACTTTAACTATCCTTTCTTTTCAAAAATGGTACGCCACTTATTTTTTAACAAACCACTGGTTTTATCGTTTAGTGCATGTGAAATTATACAAAAAATATCTCTTAGAGAACGATAAGTCGTTTTCGAGAAAAAAACAAATTCTATTTTGATACGTGCCTCTGCCACCTCTGATCCGGTTTTAGTTGAAATCAGAACTGCTCAAAACTCTACAAAAGTGATTCTTTGGATCATTTAATGTACAAATTTCTATTAAATGTAGGTCCCCAAATACCCTATTTTTGAGATACAGGATGCTAAATTAAAAAAAAACATTTTCTTTTCTAAATTTTAACACATACATAGTGTTAGAAAAATAGGGTATTTGAGCACATCTATTTAATAAAACTTTTTTTCTTGGAATGATCTAAGGAGTTTTGACCAATTTTGACTCCAACTAAAACTGAACCAAAGGTACCACAGGCGTACAAAATTTTATTATCATATCATAAAATACAAAGAGGTATTTTTTGTTTATTTTTATTTGCCCTAAACCATAAAGCTAGTAGTTTTATTTGCAAAAATTAGTGGCGTACTATTTTTATATTAAGAAAGTCTGAGTTACCCACACCTATGCCCATGATTGAAGTGAAAACTGCTGAATGCTATAAAAATATAGCCTAAGAGGTTATACCAAATCTTTATTAAATAACTCTCACTATTCTCAGAATTACTAAAATATTTATATAAAATGTTCGTCTTATTTTCTTACAAAAAATCTCGCTTTAACGTTGGCGCATGTTTTTTGAAACACAAAAAGCGAAGAATAAAATTTAAAAATTGTATGTATAAACTAAGTTCTTATTCTTAGAAATATTATTTACATAGTATATTTAAAGGGCGCCAATAGTACGCGGGCGTCGATAACTCTTGCGGGAGCCCTGAGGGCGACAAAAAGAGACTTTGTCCCGAGCGTTGGAAAAGCTGAATCGAGCTCTTTTACTTACACTTACAACAATCAATTTATTCGTTTTATAAAATAAAGTAAAAATGACGCGATTTATTTTAGTCTTAACTAGGTATCAAAAAAATTGAAAATTAAAAGCTAAGTATTACATATTATTTATTAATAAAATATCGATATAATGAAAACACATAATAGGTTTTGGATGAGAGATAGTGATTAAGCTAGACTCATTTCAAAAAACGTTGAAAGCGAATTCAATGAATATAACAGATTATTTCGCAAAAAAAAAACTTATAAATTCCTTTAGCCTGAAATTTCTCTATTATGAGTTTATTTCATCCAAAGAAAATAAAAAAAAGATAACACAGTTTATATATTGGCTCATATTGATTAATTTGACTAGAACGAAGTGTAGTAATACATTTTTTTTTTCCAAACAATTTATTTTAAGGAACTTCTCTATATCTATTTATTTTAAGGCACTCTCTATATGTGCCTCTCAACAGTGCTACCATATTTTTGGCAATTAACAAAAAAAATGCATATAAAATTTTCTGGTTAATTGCAATTTCGTTGAATATAAGTTATTTTGATATGTTAATTATGCGTAATTCTAAAAAAATCGGTAAATTCCTTTACCCGGAACTTCCATCGTTTTGAATTATTACTTTTATTGGAAAGAGTCAAGTGTGATCCAAGTTAGTTCAGTATATAGTCATAGTATATATGTGTGACATATACTGTCTTTTTGAGGGCCACTGAATATCAGGTATATCGAATATTTTGTTCCATCATATTGGATTCCTTCCAATATGTTTACCATTTCCTTTCTACATATGTCACACTTGACTTTTGAGCATAATTTAAAATAAATTCAATAAGTAGTTTTTACATTGACACAATTTTTAAACATTTTATTTGGTCATTTTGTTTCGCAATCTTAAATTGAAACCCATATTATCAGTCTTTACCTACTCCGTTGTCCGCAGATAGGAAATATCTGCGGACCAATGGAGTAGGTAAAGACTAATATGGGTTTCATTCAGGATATAAAATTTCGTTGTCCTGAGGATGCAACAGTAAATTAGCGAAACTTCGACCTTTAATAAAGAAGACTTTTGTTTTCTATTGGATCCTAATCCCAAATAATACACCACTCTAACATAAAAACAAGAGGACCGTTAACGAGAACCATTTAGAAACTTAATATCTGAGAAATATCTGCGGTCCAACGTAATAGGTAAAGACTAAATATATGTGTCTCATGCAGGATATAGAATCAATATATGTGTCCTGAGAGTGCAACAATAAAGTTTCGAAACGACAACAATTTAAAAAAAGTCTTTTTTTGTTTTTTTAGTGGACCCTAACCTCAAATAATATACACCATTCTAACATAAAAAAAGAAGATCATAAACGAAAACCATTTACAAACTTAATATCTGGGAAATATCTGCGGACAAACAGAATATGATAATATGGTGGTCATGCTGGATATAGAATCTATGTATGTAACGTCGACTATTAAAAATAGTCTTTTGTTTTTTTACTGGATCCTAAGCCCAAGTAATAGACCACTATAACATAACAACAAAAGGATTGTTATCGAAAACCATTTAGATAATTAATATCTGGGTAATATGTGCGGAACAACGGAGTAAAAATACTGATAATATGGGTTTCAGTGCAGGATATAAGATCTATATATGGTCCTGAGGATGCAAGAATTAAGTTGCGAAACGTCGGCAATTTAAAAAAAAGTGCTTCTTTTTTTTATTGGACCCCAAATAACACAACACTCTAACAAACGTTTTTTAACATTGTTCCGCCATATTGGATATTTAACAAAATATTATCAGGCCATCCCCATATGACACTTAATTTGTGGTCAAAATTTGAAGTCAATCGGGTAAGTAGTATTTAAGCTATGACGCAAACTAACACACAGACGGACCGACGGAATTGATAAAACGTGTTTTTTTGGCATCTAGGAACGCTAAGACGTGAAGATATGTAAATCCTGACGGGGTGATTTTCTTCATGCTTACAAAAATCTTATTTGGCCGCAATTTTGTTCCACCATATTGAACTACTAGTAACACAGTTTTACTGTTGAGTCCTATACCACAATAGCACACAATTTAAAATCAATCCATTCAGTAGTTTTTTCAGGCTGAATTTTTCCACTATATTGGATTCGTACCAAAGTTTTACCAGTTGATTCCAACATAACACTTGATTATAAAAATTTTTAAATAAATTGGATAAGCAATTTTTCATAATAGTTTTTTTAACATTTCACTACGCCGCCATTTTGGATTTTTACCAAAATATTAACAGGTCATACCCATATGACCCTTAATTTTTGATAAAAATTTGAAATCAGTCGGCTAAATCGTATAGTCTTTAAGCTATGCCGCCGCGAAATACGACAGACAGACATACATACTTAATTGATAAAATATATTTTTTTGGCATCTAGTGACGCTAAATCGTATAGTCTTTAAGCTATGCCGCCGCGAAATACGACAGACAGACATACATACAGACGGGCCGACGTAATTGATAAAATATATTTTTTTGGCATCTAGTGACGCTAAAATGTAAAGACGTGTGAAATCTGAGAGGGTGATTTTTCACGATTACATACTTTTTATTTGGCCGCCATTTTGTTCGGCCACCTTGAATTAGTACCAGAATTTTACTAGTTGATTCCTATACCGCAATTAGTTATATATACACACAATTTGAAATCAAACCATTAAGCAGTTTTTTCAGGCTGATTTTTAAAATATTTTATTATGCCGCCATTTTGTTCCGCCATCTTAGATTCGTACCAACACTTTACCACTTGAGTTCAACATAATACTTGATGTTTTTGCAAAATTTGTGATAAATTGGATGAGTAGTTTTTTAATAATAATTTTTTTAACACTTTACTAGGCCGCCATTTTATTTCGCCATATTGGATTTAAGATGACCCTCAATTTTTGACCAAAAGTCTATCGGATAAGTAGTTTTTTAGCTTCGCCGCGAAGAGACAGACAGGCAGGCAGGCAAGCTGCCGACGGAATTGAGAAAACATGTTTTTCGTCATCTAGGGACCCTGAAACGTCAAAAGATCCGAAAAAATCTCGGAGAGTGATTTTTTCACGATTACAATACTTCCCTTTTACGAAGGAAGTAAAAATCAAAGTAAAATACGGAATGCAAGTAATAAAATAAGTAAGTAAGTAAAAATATCAAGAATTAGTGAAATTCAATTAAAAAATTGCAATTTCAACCAAGACATACAGAAAAAATAACAAAATATATTCATAATTCAATAAAGTAAAATAGATAAATATTTATCATGATCTGAATTTTTAATATCATAACATGAAATGATCTCGCCAAAAATATATAAGTTTTATTATCTACCCGCCAAAATGACGAATCCGAGAACCGACTTATCCGCAAAATTCTCGGCCGCCAGATTTATTCTGACAAATTTATATATACTCTATATTAATAGCATAACATTTTTGTTTGTAATTGCCATATCAATTGGAACTAAATTCAATTACAATTACTTTACTTAAAACTAATTTTAATAGCAACTAGTAATTAAATTAGATTGTATTAAAATAAATTGATTAATTAATTAAAAAATTCATTGATTGATGCCCACACTGATCCGAGAATGTTAAAGGATAACTACTGTAAAATAAATAGGATGCAGATTAAAGGCGATAATTAGACCTGTTTTAGTACAGTGATTAATAGCGTCTAAAATTTCAACTCAGCTCTACGAAATTACACACCATGAAAGAGTCACTTTCCAGATGAAAAATGATTCAAACTGATCCTACCTTACCGAGTAACATATGAAACTGCTTTGAAAATGAGTTTTCATTTGTTACTCAAAGGATCAATAAAATTGTGAATGCAAACGAAATGTAATGGAGGGTCGTGAACGCGACGTTTCATTGTTCTGTTTTTCGATGTCTCCGTTTTCTCATTATGATTTATTTTACTATAGATTCAAATTAGTATTACAATTCAGATGTCAGTTAGTAAAATATTTATTTTCCTAATTTTTACATATAACGTGTCACTTTTCTACACTGCTTGCCGTTTTGAAACGTCTTACTTTTCGTACCTAGTTACGGATAGTAAGACGTTTCAAATATTTCAATAAAATATATGCCAAAATTCTAGATCCACTTTATTTAAATTATTAATACTATGTTTTCGAAATGCTCCGGAAGAGAATTTTTTTACATGGGATGCCATTCACAATACTACGACGTTACCTTGTGCTGCTTTAGTAATGTATTTTTAACAACCAAAATATTACGTATAAAAGTAATAAAAAATACCCAAATATTTCATGTAAATAATTTTGTTAAGAAGAAATAAAGCAACTCAATAAAAAATACTATATTTATTATGAAAGATTCCATTTTTAAAAAATTGACAATTGAATTGATAAATTGAGACTTTGAAAGACTGCAAAATCTAAATGGTTCTTCTTAAATGAATTGCACATCCCCATCAACTTGGGCATATTTTTAAAAATTGTGTGATCTCTCAGACAGACAATAATTACATACCTATGCATCTTATTAATATATTTCCTGGGATTTTGAATTGGTAAAGATGGTTTACATTTTTCTTAGTTTTAAAATGAATCTAAACATAATATAATTAGTGCACAAATAAAAAAATCTACAAGATCATCCATCCTAAATAACGTTAATCGAACTACTTGGAAATGTCTAGATTTTACTTATTAACAGGTGTTCAAGCTATGGCGCTGGTAGCCAAAACTAAAAAGTGTGCTGTTATTGCTATTTGCATACACTATAAAAAAAACGATTTGATCGGGCTGTTAGGTAAATTTAATGTAACGTCTGTTGTTATACATGACGTCGGGTGTCCAAAACAACCATCAGATTGTAATGTGAGATAAATAGGTATTATCTTCAAAGCAAATATATTTGCAGTCTTTTAGAAACTTTATTTAAACATTTAATTCCAAAACCTATGTTTCGACATATATGTGTCATCGTCAGGGCTAAACGAAGAAATAAATCAACACAATTTAAGAAAAATGAAGACATAATTTTTAAAACTGCAATAAAAACTCAGCCATATCAATATTTTAATTGATTCAAACTAAAATTAATAAATTATACAGAAATAAATTCCAAATAAATGTATTAAAATTGTTCAGCAATTTAATGAAATTTTTTGTGTTCCTTAAAACTTCTGTAAGAATAGTTACCTTTCTATAAAACACGTGCCGTCAAAAATAATAAAAAACTAGTAGTTTTAAATATTTCAATTTTTTTTGAGCTGCTTTAAATCGGATCAACAAAATTACCCAACTTAAAAATAGCTGTTTAAAAAAGCTGTGCGAAGAGTCGGTCTGTTTATTCGTTGCATAGCTAAAAATCTACTTATCAAACTGACAAAAATTAGGAATTATATGGAGATGACTTGATAACATTTTGGTAAAAATCCAATATAGCGAAAGAAAATGGCGGCCTAGTGAAATGTTAAAACTATTATTACTAAAAAGCCACTTACCCAATTTATCTCAAATTTTGCACAAAAATCAAGTATTATGTAGGAACCGAATTGTAAAATTTTGATACGAATGCAAAATGGCGGAACAAAGTGGCTGCTTTATAAAGTATTTTAAAATTCAGCCTGAAAAAACTAGTTAATTGATTGATTGCAAATTACTTGCTATAACTAATTGTATTATAGAGAAGAACTAATAAAATTGTGATACTCATTCAAGATGGTGGTACAAAATGGCGGCCAAATAAAATGTTTGTAATCGTGAAAAATTCACCCTCTCAGATTTTACAAATCTTCACGTTTTAGCGGCCCTAGTTTTATATTTATTTAAAGTAAAAAAAAATATAAAACGAAATTTGAGTCTAAGCAATGTATTTTATTTTTTTTTACTTAAAATTATTGTAATTTGGCGTGAAATGATTCCTTCTTAATAACATCATATTTCAAATAATGTTAGTGCATGATTCTTACCACTTGTTTATATTTTTATTCATTTGTTAGTGTACACGAGATAATCGAAAATGGCTAAAAAATAGCCGAAACGTTTAAATTAAAAAAACACCAAAAAAAAAAGGATATGATATAATTTTTTTTATTCTTTGTATGAACCTCATCCCATCATGTTACTAAATGACCATTTACAGAACTAAATTTAGAAAATTTACTGTGTAAATTCCAATTAAAAAAGAACATATCTTTTTAAATCGGAATAAGAAATCCAAATCACCGTTAGCATCTCTAAATGCAATTACTTTCCAACGTTTCCACGAGAACTGTGGTTTATAAATTTCATATCCAAATATACCAGTTCCTTTTCATATATACCCTTTAATCTAAATGTCTATTTCTTGCACTAAGGCTCACATCACTTACTCGCGCTATATGCGCTATAGAATAATAAATAGAGCGGAAAAGATGCCTGGCACGATTTATTGTTCCACATATCGGAAAATACAAAGGATTTTTCACAAGACGGAGAAACGTACTTGACATAAAATGGAAAATATTTTCTATAATGTAGGTGTCGCAAGACAGCATTATTAATGCGGTTTGCTGATGTCAGGAGTCAAGCGAAAAAAAAATTATTTGAGATAAAATAAAGAAGGTGCGGATTCTGAACGATTTTATAGTCGAACGAAGTTTGACAGGTAAACATATCGACATAATAATTATTCTAATCATTAATAAACTGCTACTCATAATAAATAGATCACTGACTTTTTTATGCCAAATTTTAAGCCAAATATTTTTAAACTATATATCGGCATGTGTCAGTGTTTAATAGAAAACATTATTTATTTTATTTGGGGAAGAGAACTCGCTTTTATCCACTTCGTTGACTTAAAAATTAAATATTTACAAACTACAGAAGTCGAGAAAACTCGCATGTTTCAACTGCCTTCTGTAAAAGTTATTTCCAAAAAATATGAAAAAGTATAGCTGTCAAGAAAATAAATTGGCCTTGTAATTTATCAGTTGCTAATATAATATTGAGAAACTAATTTATATATCTAATTCAGCATAGAGGTTGTTAGTACTGGAACCTGCCACACTAGCAATTCTTTGTGCAGTTTTTATTCTAATCTTAACCGTACGGCAATGGTCTATAAAAACATACTAAAACATATGACTACAATAAGTGGTTTTTATGAGGGTTTTAATACTGAGGGTTTCAATAAAGAAGTAATTTCCAAGAATACTGGCATAACAGATATATTTTCACAGGAGTATGTGACTAGTTTAAATTTATCACAAAGAGAGACTGCAGAAATAATGCAAATAAAATTGGATTTTCCGAACGTCTCCATATTTTTTAAGTGGTTAATAAGTTGCAAAAATCTTACTTTGGATCTGTATCCGAGATACATTCAGGAATATGTCAATGTACTATTTTGTTTTAATTGCTTTATTTTGGACATGTGAAAATCTGATGTATGTTGTCATAGATATGGTGGTACACATGATGCCAAACAGTGCAGAGATGATTTATGACTGTCCAAATTGCAAATAGTCTAAACTACTATGAGTTAGCCAAAGAGCATGAGATATCTAACTGTCCAATCCAATCTACATCAAAAAAAAAAATAAAAAACAACAACAGAGCACTAACTATTATGCTCAAAACTGTTTTTTCAATATCGACGTAACCCCAATTAGCGACTTAGACATATCCACGTTTGTGCAAACTAATTCAGTAATTACAAGCTTGCACAAAGATAATACAATATTTAATGTAGCCTACCATGCCTACCAAAATATACGTCGATTGAACAGCAAGACCTTGGAATTTTATAATCCATTGTATTCCTCAGATAAGGAATCTGATGCTATGACCCAGCGAAACTTGGTTAATTAGTGACGTATGACAGTGAGTTATTTCCGAATAACATTTTTGTTTATAGTGTTTGCAACAGAACAGAAACTATGTGAGGTGGGGGTGTACTTTTGGCCGTTCAGGACAATTATAAATGTACTTCTGTCAAAACTAATTACATTGAACCATGTATAGATTTTTTAATTGTTACTATTGAATTAAACCGCTATATATATATATATATATATATATATATATATATATATATATATATATATATATATATATATATATATATTTAGGCAAGGTTCATTACTCCTTTTTTTTGTTATATTGAAAGCTTAGAATATCTTTATGAAAGTAATTTTTTTACAAGCGTCCGAAAAATTTAATTTTTAACACAGATTTTAATGAAAAATTTGTTTTTTAGTGTGAAAAATGTTTTTAGCATTGATTCGGAAAATGTGATCAACATAGGCGCATTTAAGATTCACCCAGGGTTAAATAATTACCAATTTCTCCAGAACCGTGGCCCAGCACGTCGTCAGGAACTGGCGTTTTAACAGTGGAATCTGAAGAAGTTATTATAACGCCAAATATAGTCAATAGAGATAATATGATGCCAAACAGAAGCAACCAATTAGGATTTGCTATCAACTTTATTAATGCAACTAATTGTACTTTTGTTACAAAATGTTAGAAATAAGTCATAAAATATAACCTTTTAAATAAATTATCTGTTGGACTTTCCGCACGCTTGTAGAAGAAGAATGTGAGGGATGTTTGCGAATATCATGGCAGCCTGAACCTTGATTACTGCAGCTCGGAGCAGATCCATTGTTCTTGTATTGTATCATATTCGAGGGTTCTCGAGCTAAAATATAAGTCTTTTTCCGGGTCCTTTCTTTCCGTCGACTTTCCCTTGCAATATCAATTGCAGCAGATTGTAGTTCTCAGAATTGCTCATGACGTGACGCAAGTGCTCTAGTCTCTCTAAACTGCCAGATTAGTGACATGGTTAGTCCAAGGTATTTTAAAATAGGACTATACAACCACATCTCAAACGCGTCGAGTTTCTTACATAAAGCTTCTGTTAGTGTCCATGACTCGCCTGGCATCTGAATATTTTTGCCATCTTCAAAAATGCAGCTCTACCTTTTTCTATTCTGCATTTTATTTCCTGACAATGAACCCAATCCTAGTTAATGGTTGTTACGAGATAATTGTGCGTTTGGACTTTCTCGATCTGCTGATTATTTAACACAAGTTGACCGGGCTGGATTGGCTGCAATAGTGAAGGGAGCTTCATTATATTCATATATTTGAAGAAAAGAAAAATAAAATCACCTGCTGCTACAACCATAAACTTTGTTTTCTTAATGTTGAGTGACATTCCGTATCTTCCGCCTGCATCCATCACCCTTGCCTTTATTTCTTGAAGGTCTTCTAGGTTACTCGCGAATACAACCATGTCATCGGCATATCTCAGATTATTTATGCATTCACCATTAATCTTTATTCATATGTCAACCTCGTCCAAAACCTCCCGGAATATCTGTTCTGATTATATGAACATTAATAGCGACAACACACAACCCTATCTAACTGCAATATCTCAACTTCTTCGGAATCTTTACCTTCGATGTTTATGGATGACGTTTGGTTCTAGTACTAATTACTGATTATTTTTAGGTCTCGTTTATTTAATTCTATGCTAGTTAAGATTTCCAGGAACGTGCTGTACTGTACCCCATCGCACGTTTCCTGATAAACACTTGCGTAAAGATCGCAGTTGACGTCTCTGCATCGCTGAAAGAGTATCTGTAGGCTAAACAAAGCCTCCCTTGTTCCCATGGCTTATCGAAATCTGAATTGTGTGTGGCTGATGTGGTCTTCGCATATCTGGAACAGCCTTTGATGTAATATTTTAAGAAACAATTAATTTCGGCAGATGGCTGATCAAACTAATAATTCGATACTCATCACAACGTCCAGCATTTTTTTGGAATCACGATGAAGGTAGATCTCAATCATGATTTTGGAATATCTCGTGAGAAGTGTATGTAGTTGAATATTCGTGTCAGCCATCGAAAGCGGTCTTCATCGATTCATTTTAGGAACTCAGCATAGACATTATCAGGCCCAGGGTCTAAGCCAGATAATCTGGCTAGAACAGGTAATTAATAAACTAGGATATTAAGGCTAAAGTTAGATAAAGAACTAGAAGTAAACGAACTGATAATTTGGAAATACATAACCAACATATTAGGCTAAGAACTAAAATCAAGCGAGATATAAAAACTTCGCATGCACAGCACCTTCATCACCTTTATCTAGTTTCTGTTTACTATGGGAGCTCTAAGGTTAGACCTAGAAATCCAGAAAACGCAGAGCCAACTGATATTCTCTGTTTGAATGAGATTACCTTTCAGGATATTTATGAGGCGGTCAGTAATATTAAAGTCCAAAGAGCTATAGGTCATCATCATAGACCTAGATATCTTTGTTCAAAGGAATGACAGGATTTCTTACTGAACCTCTTAGATACATATTTAATCTATCACTTAGGTCACAAACGTTTCCACAAAAAAGAAAAGAAGTCAAGTTATGCCAAGTTTATAGAAAATAATAATAGACTTATAGCTTTAATTTCCTGCCTAGCTAAAATATTTAAATGTATTCTATAAAAAATTATCTTTAAGTTTGTCTCGCCAAAAATAACTTACAACTACAACATGGCTTATGAATGAAAATCTACAAGTACTAATTTATGTAACATAACGCAGTATATTTCTGAATCTCTGTAAAAGATCACAGGTCGATATATATATATATATATATATATATATATATATATATATATATATATATATATATATATATATATATAGATTTTTCGAAAACTTTCGATAAGGTATCGCATTCTATACTAATAAATAAACTAAATTAATAAGTTTTCATTTCAATGTTAATCTATTTTCAGTCATATTTAAGTAACTGAAAAAGTTATTATTAGTGGATATTTCTCCAAATTCTTTGTGGTAACTTCGGGAGTCTCACAAGGCATGGATCTTTACTTTTTATAAACAGCTTAGTCAAAAAAATTATTCTTTGTAAGACACTAATATTTGCCTGTGTCCTAACACTACATTTAAGAGTTCAAGATATTAATGACTGTCTAGTAATTCAACTAACCAACCTAAATATCATATACAATACAATAACTGCTTACGTTTAAATATTGACAGACGCTTTGTACTCAGGTTTACTAGAAAGAAAAACATATTGGATATAGTTACAAAATATGTGAAATTACTATAGCACCTGTAAATGAAATGCGAGATCTCGGAGTGATATTTGATATTAATATATCTTTTATAGCACATATGTTGGATATTTTCGGCATTATTCTAAGAAACTGTAAGCCTTTCAGAACATTGTATATATGAAATATTAGAAGTATGCTTCCGTAGTATGGTGTCCCCCCTTAATACAACAAAAAATTCTTAGATATTTAAATTACAAAGAAACTGGAATTTATGAATGACATATCCAGAAAAACATAATGATACAAAATATAATCTCAGAGACATAAATTATCGTTCTGAGACTAATAGACTTCTAAAACAGAGGCCAACTTCAAACCATCACCATGGTCCTACCCTGATACTATCTTAAAATGTGAAAAAAATATTTAAAAGCTTAAATACAGAAGTTTCTAAGATGCATCAGTACTTTTAATATATGGTATTTCTTAAACATTGTATGACCGGATGGACTTAACTATACCTGTTAAAAATTCATTCTTCATAAAAAGTTTTCCTCTCGGTTTTGCTTGCCCTGAAAAAGTAATGTTCAAATGTAAATTAGTCATAAGAGTTTTTCAAAAATTATAAAAATTAAAGTGGCCTCAAGTGTAAAGTACCCTTATTATTATAGTTATTGAAAAAAATTATAAAGAAAGGTTATTTGGAAAGAAATAAATAATATTTATAAACTTATTATAAGCAATTTAGATTATTTTGGTTAGATTACGGCTCGCGGGCCAACACGGGCACGCGAACATTACTAATCCGATCCGCCATAGTTTATTTTCATTAAATACCAATTAATTCATATATTTTTATTTTAAGGATCAATTAACAACCACAATAACTAAATATTTTAATTGTAATTAATGATAGAAGATTTATCTTAAAACATTTTAACATAATGAAATTAAACATAATAATTATGATTAATGATATTTACGTCGCTGTAACTTTCGACTGACAATTGTTTGGAGTTGTGGATCAAGATTACTAATGGAAATTAGCAGCCGCGACTTCAAATGCTCATCAGTTAATTTGGACCTGTAAATATTTTTTGTATATTTATTTTATTTTTTCACACAGATAAGTAGTGGCGAAAGCGGAAAAAGGACACGCGCAAATTTATGCAACTATGATCGTTTTAAAATTCCAGCAACGACGCTACATTGCAAATCAATAATTTCCATTTGGTGCTGATATCCCTTGCAATAGCATAAAAAAATTTGAAGAAAAAGGAACCCACATTTTATTTTTACAGCCCGCAAAGCTTAAGTTAGGAAATCTACCAGAAATGGAGCCCCTGAAAGTTTGTTATGTATTAAACCGTGTTTGTTAAATTGAGATAGAAACTAAACAATTTTTTAGGGGCTTAAGGAGTATATAAATCAGGCAAAAGCTGGTTTTCTTGTTGTAATCTTAAATTAGAGTCATTCATATGTTTAGTTATTAAGTATCTTAAATTAGAGTCATTCATAAGTTGTAGGTCAGCTAGAGGACGATTGATTTCTTTGCCATATTTATACAAATAAGTTGTCTCTTATTTTTGTACCACACGTCCTCGGTGTGTAAAACATTTTCAAAAACTTTCAATAGTACTCGAACTTTCCAGACAAACGAACAAGCAGCAGAACTTTTCTAGAGAATTCTCTAGCTCGGCTACTCGCTACAAGATGGCGTTGTATACTTCGACTATAACCAAAGGTAATTACTGATTATTTGTATAATTTCGCTGCTCTCCATAATATGCGCTGTACTAACTGTAGCTTTGCTTTGTCCTGCACGTAACTTCTCTACTCTCGCAAGATGCAGTCGTAACAACACCTAACGCACAATATGCGCATGGGATATCTCCATCGCAATATAATGTCCTTGATACCTGTCTGCAAGTCTGCAATGCGGGACTGGCTAGACCCAATATAAAAATTTGGGCGTAATTCTAAGCTTCAATATGTCGGTATGAAGAGTTAGCTAGGTCTTTGCCATTGGTGCTTGTGGAGAAGTCAGTATGGCCTATAGACTAGAAAGGTTGGAGACCCCTGGATTAGACGATTGTCTTCATGTAGTCGAATCAAATTTAATTTAAAATTAATTATTTAGTGTATGTGCATACAACAGCCAGCATAATATGGCATTCAGTGCAGTAAAGGATCGCCTTTTACATGAATTTACTTTAAGCCCCGTTTTTACGAGTCATTTATCTGATGAACCATTTGAGCCGTGTTTCGAATCGAATGAAAATTAAATACCTGAAGCCGCATCAGATGACATGTCAAAGTCGGATAGGTTCAATAAATCACAATACACGTATATATGCATTTTGTTTTAAAATGCTTGCAAGCGGATAGTATAAAATTACCACGATTTTATTAACTAACAAAAAGTGAAAATTTTTATTCGGATGCCAAATGTTTGCCCCCCTCCCCCGGGGTAAATAGGCCTCTGAAGTGGCTAGGAGATCTGAATTGTCATCAATATAGCCTGACATAACATATCTATATACGACTAGAAAACAATTTAATACACATTTTCGCTATTGAACAATATTATGTTGCTTAACAGTGCGTCGGAGAAGTGTGATTTGAAATATGTAGGTGTAGTCAAAACGAAAGCTTAATCACGTTGTTTTATTAATTTTTGTTAAATATTATCATTTTTACTTTTTGAACATTACACCAGGTGGTAAGTTGTACTCATAAATTTTCATTTTCAAAAAAATTGTATTTTCAAAAAAAGATTCCACAGAATAAAGGCATTAGGAACCATTGGTCTGTGTCATATTTTTTCCACAAAATTAATTTATTATCCATGGAAAAACGTTGTTTGAATATGTATATTACTGAGCAAAATAATATGCATATATCTTATATATTTTAGAGAAGTTATTTCGATCCAAATATATATTTTTCAAATTAAAAAAAAGGTATCTAAAAAATTAATTTTCTAGTCTGTAGATCAATGCGACATGAAATATTTTGATAAGTATTTCTTTAACATAATAAACTATTTTAAATCTCGAATATTCAGCTGAATGCTCACTAAGTTTCTGTAAGGTTGATACTTGAAGCAATAAATTTTTATTCGCATCTTTTCAAACGTGCAATCTTGAATAAATCGATGCTTATTAAGAATATAAAGCCTCGCGGTACCTTGATATATTTTAATTTAGAAGCAAATACACAACGGAAATTGGAAAAATATTCTTGCATGCTATAAAATAACCTCGAAAAACTGATATAATAAATGTTTTACATTATACAGATACTCAGAAGAAGTAAAATAAGATGGCTTTTATGCGATAACTCGTTATTTTTTCGTTATATGAAGACAACAGGGGCGTGCAGTCCATGGAAACAAGGGAAGCAGTGCTTCCCCAAAAAAAAAATACAAAACATCTTCTAAATTGTAATTTTTGAAATAGCAAACCATTAATTTAGTTTTAAAAATGCTAAAATATTATCTTAATTATCAAGCCCATAATAAATGCGGCCTTGACTCCGACCGAGCCACAATAAAAATCGAATAGAACCTATGCGGGCCGGTAGCTTCTCTGCAGCCAAGTCCTGTATGCTTGATTTCCTGTGAATCCAGAGGTTATTGAACTTTCCACCGGCCGTTTGCAATTTTTGCATTTCAGTCGCGTGCTTTAAGTGGAGGCGGAAGCTATCGTTGGAGTAGGTTCTTTGTTTGAACGGCTATCCGTGTGTTGTGTGATACGTACGTCGCGTCGTGCTAGGTGCGATATGGAAGACAATAATACGGACGCGGACATGCAATTACCGTCAACTTCGGCTATCGGTAATAACGTTGGAAATGTTGGAAAATTTAGTAAAAAGAGTGATAAGCTTCAAATAATGTCCAAAGGAAGAGCAAAACCGCCTATGAAAAATTTAACCACAAAAATGAAAAACTGTATTAGATATTTTTATCCGGAGAAACAATACGAACAATTTAAATGTCTAACAGGGTGTGAAAATATAAGTAAATTATTTTGTTGGTCATGTTTACTTTTTGAAAATGAAAAAGGTCTCTGGAATAAAAATGGTGTTTCCGATTTAAAGAATTTCCATAAAGCTGTAAAAAGACACATTATGTCCAAAGCGCAATTGCACGCCGTCATAAAAGAAAAAGTCTTCGGTAAAACCAGAATTGAACACACCCTTAATAAACAGTTGGAAATTAGTCACCGCCAACAGAATGAACTAGACGATAAAAATAAGCAAATATTAAGAAGACTTATCGATGTTGTTTGTTTTCTCGGACAGCACGAATTGGGATTTAGAGGTTATGACGAAACAAGGATTTCTTCAAATAGAGGAAAGTTTCAAGATTTACTTAGTTTAATGGCTAAATATGACGATTGCTTAAAAAATCATTTAGGGCAGTCTAGAGTTTTTCGCGGAACGTCGAATAGAATCCAGAATGATTTAATTTCCGCTGTTGCAACCATTATTCTAAAAAGAATTAAGCAGGAGATTGGCGAGGCGCGGTTCATTGCTATTGTTCTAGACGAAACAACTGATATCACTAATTTTAGCAGATTATTTATAGTAATACGCTACGTTAAAATAAACGGAAGTATTTACGAGCGATTTTTAGATTTTAAGAATGTGTCCGAAAATCGTACAGCAGATGCATTATATACCGTAGTTTATAACGTTACTAAAGAAATTAATGGAGAGAAAAAATTAGTTGCTCAAAGATATGATGGAACTGCAGTGATGGCAGGACAATTAGGGGGTCTGCAAGCAAAAGTTCGATAAACTTTCCCAAGTGCTGTGTTTGTCCATTGTTTTGCTCATAAATTAAATTTAGTTTTATCCCAGTCCATCAATCATATTAAAGAGTGTAAAGTATTTTTCGTTACTTTAAGTGGCATGGCTGCTTTTTTTTCCAAGTCAAAAAAACGTACACAAGCTTTGGACTCCATTGTCCACAAACAATTGCCCAAAGTAGCTCCTATTAGGTGGAACTATAATGGAAGACTTGTGTTAACAGTATCTGAAAATCGTGAATCACTGATTGAACTATTTGAGAATATAATAGAAAATAACGAAACGTGGGACTCAGAAGCAATAAATAGTTCGAGGGGGTTTTTGGACTGTTTGAAACAAGGTTTTAATTTTAATTATTTGTTGAACATATTTTCAGAAATATTTCCATTCTCGGACAATGTTTTTAATATATTACAAACTAAAACAAATGATATTACTTTTTGCCTAAAAAAAGTGGATGATTTTAGGTCCATGTCAAGTCCAAAAAAGAGATGACTTTGACCTATTTTGGGAGAAAACGATGACGTTAAATGTAGCCAAGCGTCTTCGAACAGACGAGGTCGGAGATGTTCAAACATCATAAAGACGCCTCTTTTATGAAATAATCGATCAAATTCAGCAACAAATAAACTATAGATTTAACGGTTTAAATGATTTTAAATTCCTCGAGCTCTGCAATTTTGATACATTTAAAGGAAAAATGTTTCCAGAAGATGCTTATATACCTTTTACATAACACCAGACCTCTCGCGGTGACACCCACGCCAAGCTGATTGATGCGAGTCAAGCACAATTAACCCAAACATATAAATGTGCTATCATAAATGATGAGAGCGAGCGAAACGTCATATTTATCGAAGAACAAATTTACCCACCAGATGTAGCATTTTTCCGGAAATACGAAAATAATATTTGTATTTTTTTAATTTTTTAGTTGTCACTTTGACAGGTCTTCGACAGAGTGAAATAGAGAAAGACAGATTCGGGTTCAGCATGAGTACTTTTTTACATGCGGTATTGCTGATTCCGCCCCATAAACAAAAGTGGCGAGTAATATTTTTTTATTGTTACAGAAAAAAAAATAATCTGAACTTTGTTTTTTTATTAAAAAAATTGATTTTTGAATTTTGTTTATTGTATACATTGCTGTTTTCCTCTGAGCTAGAGTATCAATGAGTTTACAAAAATATTAAAATCGTAACTTTATTCGTTAATCACCAATATTTTCAAAACTGATTTATTCTTCGATAAAAAAACGGTCGTCGTATGACCTTTTTGTAATGGCTAAAGTTAAATAACTGGATAAAATAAGTCTTTATTTGATTGCCGTTAACCCGCTTCGGTTACTCGTTTTCGAAAAAAGTGGAAGAATAAAAAAATTGTTTGCAATAAAAAAAATAATTTTTTGATAAGCTGATGCTGTCCGAAAAGGCTGAAACAAGCGTTCGTGTGCTAACTCGCATATTGTCAAGTGCCTCCATAGCACACTATAAGACTTACATGATTGAGTTATTAGTGCACAAGCATCAGTGAGATTTTATTGGCTATCACTGCGATATAACTCGTGTTACGTAAAAAAATTATAGAAGCTTTTTTAAAGAAAACTTTATAAGCTTCCATTAGTATATTTATATTATGACAAAAACAAAACGAGTTATCGCACAAAAACCACCTTATTCTACTTAATTTGCAAATTAGAGAATTTCGCGTTTATATGGGGTGGTGCATTTCTAGTTTACAGTTGGTAGCCAAATTTTGGGTTGATGAATAAGTTAGTAGTCTTTAAGGTTCTTTGCGGCAAGAGTGGCTATATGGTACTTGTCACCTTTAGTTTTCAGAAGACCATAATTAACATTTTCTTTCATTGCCCCAACTCTTTATAAATGTAGGGTTGTACCGAGAATTATTGATCTCAAAGGTTTTCTAATGATTGAGTTAAATTTTGTTTTATTTTGATTTTTTTTTCAAAATATAAATTTGACTACACCTGAAAGAATCTTTAATACAATTTCATGATACGTTTATGTTTTAGACAGAATTGTTGCAAAGCTACGATACCAGTAGAGATTGCAGAGGGCTGGACTTCCTTTTCCTCCGGAGCAGGTAACTCACTTGAGCTATGCTGTTTTTTTTTTACCGAAATGACCCCTAACCCCAGTTCATGACCCATCCCAATAGAGATTAACCTAATTTTATGACCCTTTCAAATCGAGTTTAACCCAACTACCTGAATGATGCGATATTTTTAAACCTAGTAAATATCTAATCTAACCAAATAGACACTTTGAAAGTAGGCTTCCCGCTAACGTCATTTAACCCACCTGAAGAAATACAGCATTTTAAAATTTGCTTAGCCAGTACCTTCCAATTGTCGTATATCATAAAATATATTATATACTCATATGCTGTTTCCTTTTTAAAACTATACTAAAAGACCTGTAAATAGATCCAATAAACGTTTATGAAGTATAATAAATAAATATGTCAAGGATATGGCTTTCATCCCCCAAGGTGTTACTTATCGCACCTTTTGCCTCGACGGTACTCTTTTTGCCCCAAGGTGTTAACATCTCTGTAGGTAAATTATAATTATATTATTTGATTTATTACTAGACATTTCATATCCTTTCGTTAAAAGGCGGATAAATACCATTTTTTCCTAATTTTAAAAACTAGGATAGCTGTACGTGTAAAACAGGCCTTAACGAGTGTTTGACCAGATTCAGTACATAAATCTGTCCGATCGAAAAATAAAAGTTTATTGTACTTAATTACCTTACACTATATTAAGTAAACACAATACGTAAAGTTTGGCACATAAGTCTGAACGCGTGAAAGGAATGCGAATAAAAATTATTCTAGTTATGTGGTCCGTTCAAATTATTTTTTAACGCATCAGGAATTGAAATAAAATAGCAAAAATAATATTGATATGTATCGGTAGACGTCAAAGTAGTCAGGATACCTGTGATTGACAGATTTCAAAACCCAGGCCCGTTCAGCGATCAATTATTGTCAGAGAGAAATGGTCATGTTCGACGCGGATGACGTGGAAAAGACTAAGATAAAAGATGCCTTGGATTGAATTTTGAACGGGCCAGGATCTGAAATCGGAGAATTGTACTCCCGGGCGGAGTTTTCTGACTAGTGGTGTGCGATATCTAATTAACATATAGCAAAAGTAAATGGCTGCTAAATAAAATATTAGCAATCGTCAAAAAAAAACGCCCTCCCAGGTTTTATGTTTTATCTTCCCTAGATATTAAAACATATATATTTTCAATTCTGACAGTATGTCTGTCTATCTGTCATTCCCGAAATAGCTACAAGACAACTTACCCAATTACTTTTAGATTATGAAAAACAATTTAGAGTTGTATGGGGATGACCTGGTGATAGTTTTGAAGTATTACTAAAAAACTTATTTCCAATTTACAACAAATTTTGCATAAAAATCAAATCTTACATAGAAAAGATAGCAAAACCAAATAACGGCCAAAAAAAAGAATAAAAAAAAAGCCTGTAAGAACTATTTACTGGATCAATTTTAAATTTTGTGCAAGCAATAAATGTGATGTAGAAATAAACTGGTAAATTTGTTGTACGAATCCAAGATGGGGAAATAAAATGGCAGCTAAATAATTCTTTTCAAAAATATTAAAATCTTAATCAACATAAAGGAACAAAATGACGGTCTTGAAAAATCAGAATAGAGAAATTTATCCTATTTACTGGTTTAGGTAGAAACTCGTAAAATATGGTGATAAATTATATGATGGCACAAAAAGGCGCTTAATAAAATTGTTTGAAGGGGCTGTACATATACAGGGTATTTCACAAGGGCCTTTCATATTTGAAAATAAAAAAATTCTAAATTTATCTTTAACGCATATACAGGGTGATTTGTCAAAACCTCCCAAATATTTGGAACTAAATACTTCAGGCACTAGTTAACCTATTTTAATGAAATTTTGCACAGTACTAGAGGTACCTTGGACTAACCTAAAACTGGTATACGACTGAAAAATAAAGTAGGTTCGGACTCATTTTTTTTTAGTTTTTGGTACATTATTAAAATCAATACTCTGTAACCTTAATATTGAATTTTTCAACATTGCACAAAAAAAACCAATGAACGGTATTTAAATAAAAAAATACAAATAAATTGATTGCGCCTCTTTTGGTTTTTTAGATAAAAAAAAATATTTTTTGTAAATAATTTTCTATCAGTTTATGTAAAACAAAACTTGATATTACAAACAATACTGACCCGATTCTATTGAAATTTTACAAAATGCTAAAGATCTTTGGAACTAAACTAAAACTGAATATATATATATATATATATATATATATATATATATATATATATGAAGTAAATATTTTTACTACATTTAATCCCTGTTACCTTTGGTTAATAAATTTAATCACATAATTTACTTAAAAATTTTCAAAAATCTGCAAATTTCTTTAACTTTAAATTCCTTCACTAGTTATGATTCATTTTACAAGGAATAGGGAAGTGTGACCCAATTTAGTTTCACCCATATTTATTTAGTAACCAATATACACTGTATTTTCAAATATTTTTATTAGCATTATTACTTCAGCCTTTTTGGGCTTCATTTAAGTTATTTGAACTTATTTTTTTAAATATTTTATTAAGCCGTCATTTTCTTCTACCATCTTGTATTCATACCACAATTCTACCCGTTTATCTTTCTATTACACTTAACTCTTGCAAAAAATTTCAAATCAATTTAATAAGCATTTTTCCAGGCTAATTTTTAAATATTTCATTAGGATATCCTAGTGTCGTACGTAAATTTTACCACTTCATTTCAACGTAATATTTGATTTTTTTGCAACATTTCAGATAAATTGGATAAGTAGTTTTTTAGTAGTAACTTTTTACACATTTCATTAGGCCCCCATTTTGCTCCGCCATATTGTATTTTTACCATAATGTTGCCAGTTCTTCCCCATATGATCTTTAACTGAAAGACTTAGTGCATTTTTTTAGGATATAGAGTAAATAATGATTTCAATATTTTGTACAATAATGAATAGTTAATATCAAAGGAAAACATATCTTTTCTGGGAGTTGAAATAGACAGAAGACTGGACTGGAGGGTACCCATTGGGGGTGTGGCCTTAAAAGTTTCTAAGTATTGTTATGCCTTAAAAATTGTGGCTGAGAGGGTTGGTCAGGATGCTGCTCTATCTGCCTATCATGAATTTATTCAATGAAATATCAGATATGGCCTTAGCTTTTGGAAAAATTCAGCTAATGTTCCTAGAATCTCTGTTTTGCAAAAAAAGTGTCTTCGCTCTATTTTTAAATTAAGACTGCAGGATAGGTGTAGAAAAGTATTTATTGAAAATAATATTTTAACTGTTACTAGTATGTATATCTTGGACTGTATAATGTTTATTTCAAATAATGAAGATCTTTTTAATAACTTTAATTATTTAATTTATTTTATTTTACCAATATCCCACCAGAAAAAAACCTTTTCACTTTGCCAGCGCTTCTTAAAGGTCAAGTCATTATCCACCCAAGTTTCATCAATATAAACAATATTTCGACCTTCTTGGCGATATTTCCTTATGTCATGGATGTACATATATCTCCAATGCAATATATTGGGTCTCTCCATCAGTACCTTCTTCCTGATAAATATAAATTCACATATAAAAAAAATGTTGAATTCTCAATTAAAAAGATACTTAATGCAGTACTAGTGAAGTTACGTACACTTCCTAAACAAAAATTAAACAATGTATTATGAAAATTCTTACGTAAAAAGGCCTTTTACACAATACTTTGCTCTGTCAAAAATGAAATAATATATTGAATTTTTCTCTCCCTATGACTTATTATTGTTGCTACACTAGACGTGTAGGTATTTTATTGTGTCAATATATGTATTTTAATCTGTAATTGTACAGACTGTAAGTAGAAATGTGAAACTGAGTATTTTTATCTTACTGTTATGTTTGTTTTTGTTTTTTTTCCTCTTTATCCAAAATTATTTTCAATGCAGCTACATAGGTAGTTAACTCATGATTCTAGGTATTTGTGATATAATGATAAATTCTAAGATGCAGGAAAAAAAGCAAGGTATTTTATATATGTCGCTATTTAGTAAATGTAATACTACTTGCTGAAATTGTTCCACATCCACTGGGTTTTTTTTGTATACCTATTTGTTATATTTTGGAATATAAATAAACGTTTATGAATCTATGTTTCTATCAAATTTTTGACCAAAATTTGTAGTCAATCGTATAAAGTTTTTCGTTATGCTGTGAACAGACTGACCGACCGACACACAGTAGTTCGCTCTCTTGTAAAGTTTTGGCCAAAACTCAGTATATCGAAAACCTTTATTTTAGTGAATATGTTTAAAATATGTTAAAATATATATTTTAAAATCATAACGGTGTTATTTAAAGAATGTCCTACGTAAGATCATACACTTTAGAGCACCTAGTTATAAGCGTTTTACATACAAAAATCGACCAAAACTTTCAACAATTTAATATAAAAAACGAATTAAAGTACCCGTTTAAGCGTTTTTAAAGTAATTTTAAATGGTCAAATTTATGCTGAGGCTATACTTCACATATTCTCTTCTTAAATAATATCGGTTTTTATCAATAATTTAAAAATAAATAACACTAATCATTTTTGCGATTTGCATTTTTGCAGTAATTTTTATCTATACAGCCAAATCAGAGTCATCCAAGCTGATCCAAGTTATTGTTTTTAGCTAAAAGTAAGCCTCACAATGTCCTTTTAAGGAATATTGCCAAATTAGCTGCTACTATCTGCTATTCAGTTAGTAATATTAATATAGGTTGGCTTTGGAAACATGGTTTGTTTACTTTTCACGCGTCGCGTCATTCTTAGTTGTTATGGTGTCAGTTCAGTTATAACTGAAGAGTTAACATTAAAAATGCAAGTAAAAAGAAAAATATTGTGCGATATTTTAATAGAAAACAACGGAAATGAAACTTTTGTTTTTAATTACCTACAAGAAAAATATCATTTTTCTGGTAATAGTGAAAAGTTAGCGTTTGACGGTTTAAGGCGCCATTTTTTGCCGCAATTTCGTGAAAAATGGAAATTGGCAAGTCGCAATAGAACTTTTTTTTATAAAAAATGTGCTTCGTGGTTGGAAGGTTCATTGACGCTGTTCAAAGGAAAAGGAGGGAGGCCAATTAAGACTCTAGAAAACTGTTCCGGTCGCTCAAAACGAAGAAAAGTGTCCTCTTTAAGTAAACATACCAACTTATCTGCCGCTGAATTACAGCATCTTTTAGTATTAGTGTTAAATTCATCAGGTAAAAAACACGAAGCTCAATTAATTAGTGACATTTTGGAAAACGGTGCAAAAAATTATAAAAAAATCACATGTGATGACATTCCGGATTTGTTTACAAAAGAAGAAGCCTTAGCGTTAATAACCGATACAAAACTTTCTAAATATCAATATGAACATTTGCGAAATCAGTGTAAGCTTAAGAACTATCATATTTTTTCTCGATATGCTTGTATTTTAGAAGCGAAAAAGCAATGCTATCCTACCAAAGAAAAAACTGTTATATCTGAGAGTGGCGTAGATGTGGAACTACAGTCTTTGTTAGACCATACTGTTAGACGACTGCTATTAGTTCCAGATATAAAAAGTAATATACTGGCAACACCACCAGAGACATCAAGGTTAGTACTAAAATCAAAATGGGGATGCGATGGTTCATCTGGTCAAAGTATCTACAAACAAAATTTTTCGAATCCCAATTTAACTGACGAGTCTGTTTTTATGTCATCCCTCGTTCCAATCCAACTAAATGACGTTTTAGATTCCACAACTTTTTTTTGGAAAAATGAGCGACCATCATCCACAAATTACTGTCGACCAATTTCGTTTCATTTTGCTAAAGAAACAAAATCGTATGTTACTGATTTTGTTAATTCCATAAATGACCAAATATCTAAATTGTCAGATACTAAAATTGAATTTCCTGGTAAAACGGTATACGTTAAGCATGATTTGTTTTTAACAATGATTGATGGAAAGGTGTGTCAGATTCTAACAGGCACATCATCTTCAGCGTGCTGTAATATATGCGGGGCAAAACCTTCCGAGATGAACAGTATACAAATTATTCAACAGCGACAAGTAAATCAAGATGCATATAAATACGGATTGTCACCTCTTCATGCTTTAATACGGTTTATGGAATGTGTGCTTCATGTTTCTTACCGTTTGGAATTTATGAAATGGACGGCCAAATCATCGAATGAAAAAGAACTTCTAAAATCCAGAAAATCAAAAATTCAATGTCAGCTCAAAGAAAAACTTGGAATAATTGTTGATGTGCCAAAACAAGGTAGTGGCACATCAAATGATGGCAATACAGCAAGACGATTTTTTAAAAATTTTGAACAGGTGTCAGAAATCACTGGATTTAACAAAGAAATACTTAGACGTTTTGCAGTTATTTTACAAGTTATTAAGAGCCGATGCGATATTAATGAGACAAAATTTGAAAACTATTGCTATGAAACGGCCAACATTTTCATTCAGCATTATTATTGGTATTATATGCCATCATCATTGCATAAAGTTTGAATTCACGGGGGTCAAATTATAAAGTCCATCAGTCTTTCAATAGGCCAGTTAAGTGAGGAAGCAGCAGAATCTAGAAATAAGGATTTTAAAAGATTTAGGCAGTCTCATTCTCGAAAGTGTTCTCGCGTTTCAACAAATGAAGATGTAATACATGCGTTACTTATTTCTTCTGACCCATTAATTACAAACTTGAGGTATAAATGGCAGATCAAAAATAATGAAACAGAACTGTACAGCAATTCTATAGACCTTTTAAATTAATATCAATGTTATTCTACACTTCAACTTTCTTTTTACTTGATAGCTTAGGAACTATACAGGGTGTTTTCAAAGTTAAGTCATTTATTTTAACAGCATACAGAGCTTGCCAAAAGAAATTGATTTGCCAAAAATCACCTACATAAAAGTTCCATAGTAAAGTACAGTGTGCCCAAATTTGATTGCCAAGTGGAAATCTTTTTTATTTTCAATTTTTCAGCAACAACTTATTCTTGATAAAAGTTGGTGCTTGAAAAAGGAAAGCTTTTGACAATATTGAACCTGACTGTACCCTTTGGGATATGCCAATGCAATTGACAATTTTTATTTGTATGGCTAAATAGGCCTCTAATCACTATCTACAAATAAAATTACCAAATTTCAAAAAAGTTGGTTCAAAAATTCTAACATAAAAAAAAATTAAACTAATTTTGAACACCCTGTATTTTGAAAACTGAGCGACCGACGAAAAAATGTTATTCTTTATTATTGTCTTAAAACTAAGTAAGCATTCATCCCTTTTATTTTGTAAAAAATGTTAGGAAATACCCTATTTTAGGTCGCATATTATTAGCTTATTGTTAGATTCTTTTTGGGTGCTCCTGTATATTGCCAATTGTAATAAAAACTTGTATATTATCAAAATATAATTAGACATGCTTAAAAAATAGAAACTGATACATTATTTTTGACAGATATAATAAAATATAGGTTTTGGCCACATGTGTCCATAAGGGCGAACCAGTGTGCGACAGATCGATGGATCTGAGAAAACATGCTTTTTGGCATCGAGGAGGACCCTAAAAAATAAAGATCTGTAAAAACTTCGAAGGGCGATTTCTTAATGATTACAATATTTGGCTATTACGAGAGAAGTAGAAAACAGCTTATTAAAAGTGAGTCCATTATTAGTTGATTACGTTTTTTTCTTTATCTAAGTATATAAACCCATACTGTTAAAAAATTAAAAACGATTTTAAAATGTTGT
Source organism: Kuschelorhynchus macadamiae (assembly GCA_030620095.1). Lineage (NCBI taxonomy): Eukaryota > Metazoa > Arthropoda > Insecta > Coleoptera > Curculionidae > Kuschelorhynchus > Kuschelorhynchus macadamiae. The sequence goes on along the minus strand of JAUTXW010004145.1, from coordinate 335,909 downwards.
GCATTATCTAGACTAGCAATACACTAATACACAATAATTCCTAAATTATATTTTTTAATATTTCAGCTAAAGTATTTAGGCACGCCTATGAATAGACAGGAGACAGGCTGGATTTTTCCTCACCTCTCCCTTTTGTCAGAACCGTGTGCCGTTCTATAGTTGAACTAAGTGATATTTCTATTTATCATGCATAATTTAAACACAGCTGCGTATATATATATATATATATATATATATATATATATATATATATAGCTGTATTTAAATTATGCATGATAAATAGAAATATCACTTAGTTCAACTATAGAATATATATATATATATATATATATATATATATATATATATATATATATATATATATATATATATATATATATATATATATATATATATATATATATATATATATATATATATATATATATATATATATATATGTTGATTTTTAGTCCTTCACGGATGGAAAAATACAATGTGTTTTCATTCCAGGTGTACATCCGTTCGCTACTGTCGTTCTGAAAAGAACAGTTTTGCTAACGTTTCGCCAAAATCACATTTGGCATTTTCGAAGCTTTCTTTCTCGCGTCCGAATAGAGACTGATGTGTTGGTGACTGCGACGCTTCCTTTTATACCCCCACTCTGGGCCGAAGGTTATATCTGCGCAGGCGTTGGTCGTTATTTATGTTTTCCGGATGGTGCTGTTGCGCATTGCGCTTGAGTTTTTGCGATTTTAGATTTGTCGATTATTGTCTTCCATACTGTTGGTAGTTTTAATGATTGGTCCCTTTTATTCAAATCACCTTATTTTTCAATTTCTATGGCTTCTTGGATTATTCTGGTTTTATAATGCTCTATATTTTCAATCTCCCTTCACCCATCGAAATTTATTTTATGGCCAGTTTCTTGATGATGTAGGAATAAAGCTGAAGTTGTTTGTTTATTTCTAATGCTGAGTTTATGCTCTTCCACTCTTGCTGATATTCGCCTGTTAGTTTGCCCCACGTACAACTTTTCACAGTCCTAGCACGGAATACTGGATACTCCGTGGTTTTCCAGTTTGATTTTATCTTTTGGGTTTCCAAGTAGTTTACCTATAGTTGTTTGTGGCTTGTGTATTGTTTGTATGTTGTGTTTCCTAAGAATTCTTCCGATTCTGTCTGTTGTGCCTTTTAAATATGGTAACACTACTTGTTGCTTTCCCGGTTCATAATTTTTGTTGTTCGTTGTTCGGGAAACCTGTGCATTAATAGCTTTCTCTATGGTGCGATTTGTGTATCCATTTTTCTTTAAAGCACTAGATATTACCCTAAGTTCGTTTTGTCTCGTCTGTGTTTCAGTTAATCGTGATAATGTGATTTTGCATTTAAATATATGTCTGTATGTGTTGGTTTTCTATACACGGTGTATTCGAAATGTCCGTTATGCAGTTTTGTGACCAAAACATCTAAAAATGGTAGTTTGTTATTTTCCCTCTAGAGTAAATTGTATTCTGGGGTGGATTGAATTTACGTGAGTCAGAAATTTTTCGAGCTCTGCATGACCATGTTGCCATATAATAAATATGTCATCCACATAACGAATCCATAATTTGGGATTTAAACTTGCTTTCTCAAGAGCTTCTTTCTCGAAGTATATCAAAAATATATTCGCGACTACTGGTAATAGCGAGGACCCTATTGGAGCATCATCCATTTGTTTATACATTTGCCCGTTGAATGAAAAATAAGTACTTTTAAGGCAATGCTCCGAGAGTTGTATTATATGTGCCTGGAAATCCTCGTTCGTAGCAATCTTGTCCAGTGCTTCGTCGATGGGAATGCTGGGATAAAATGATTTGACATCTAGTGAAATGTTTCGAGTTTTTTACAAATGAATTAGCTTTTTCTACAGCTGGTTGCATAATTTCAGAAAGGTATTTCTCCAGTTTTTTTAGTGGCGAATTAACAGCACTAACAATAGGTCTGATGGGCGCCCGTGGTTTTTGTATTTTTGGTAAATCATAGAGTTTAGGACAACTGCTCGACTTTTCCCGTGGTATGATTTTGTGTTGAATTTCGGGGTTTATTGGTGAACTTTTTATTTTATTTTTAGTTGTTTTTTCTAGGTACGTTGTCGGGTCCCTTGGAACAGGCCTATAACAATTGTCTTGTACCATATCCTGCATTTTTTGTACGTAAACTTGAGTATTCATAACCACAGTTGCGTTTCCTTGATTTGCTGGAATTTATTAGGGCCCTTTGTTCAGTGGCATTTAGATTTTATTTTGGTGTTTTGCTTGATCTTAAAACTCTTGTCGAATCTCCTCTGCTTTTGTTTCTTCAGAGGAGCCCAGGACAGCTTCCACTCCAGCTATTATTTCTTCTTTAGGGATTTCCTTAGGAGATATCGCAAAATTAAAACCCTTACTCATATATATATATATATATATATATATATATATATATATATATATATATATATATATATATATATATATATATATATATATATATATATATATATATATATATATATATATATATATATATATATATATATATATATATATATATATATATATATATATATATATATATATATATATATATATATATATATATATATATATATATATATATATATATATATATATATATATATATATATATATATATATATATATATATATATATATATATATATATATATATATATATATATATATATATATATATATATATATATATATATATATATATATATATATATATATATATATATATATATATATATATATATATATATATATATATATATATATATATATATATATATATATATATATATATATATATATATATATATATATATATATATATATATATTTATATAGATATATATATATATATATATATATATATATATATATATATATATATATATATATATATATATATATATATATATATATATATATATATATATATATATATATATATATATATATATATATATATTTATATATATATATATATATATATATATATATATATATATATATATATATATATATATATATATATATATATATATATATATATATATATATATATATATATATATATATATATATATATATATATATATATATATATATATATATATATATATATATATATATATATAAAGCTTCCATATGATCCAACTGCTATTTTTTTTAATTTACCACATTTAGTAGCCAAAACTTCTTAAACATCTTATCAAAGTTAGTGTGTGTAGAAATATTTTCGTAACGAGAATTGTTATTTTCCCTATTATAATCGCTTGTTGGCTTTAATATAAGTATAAGGTGAAAGATTACTTTGTTTTACAATTTGGATATTATAAAAAAAGTTATTTTAATACATTAGTAACTTTTAATTCCCGGAATAAAACCATCTAAAAAACTAAATACTTTATTGAAAGATAACTTTATAAACTAGTTAAGTCTACAGTAGAGTCTTAATACCCTCTGGTTAAATAATGCACTCTATAACGAAGACAGAGTTCGAAAAGAGTTCTGCTTTACCTATCAGATGTTCATTCAAGTTTCTCCAATAATACCTACCTTGAAAGTTTTCATAACTACTATAAACGGTTGCAAAAAGCTTTCTACAGAAATCTAAAAACATCTAAGTTCTAATATAGTCTGATATTTTTTATACCTTAAACAATAAATTCGGTAGCATTCTTCTTTTTGTTATCGGAGGTTCCTACGTTTTAAAAACATATAATGAAATAATGTTGTTTCTCCAAATGATTCTCAGTTTTTAAAGCCCAAATATCTGAAATTGTCTCCCTCAGAGATGTCAATTCATATAGAGCCCATTTTCTACTGAGGCACCATCAATACGATTGCAAATTCGTGCTTTAGCATCTGGTACAATTTGTCGAATCTTTTACAATTTTTTTTCAATTTCAAGTGCACTTGCAATTATTAATAGCAACAATTTTTTCACATTCAAAATTCTTTTAGAATAGTCTTCTACGAATCCTAGAAGATATTTTAAGGGTAGTTTCCTGCTAAATACATTAAAAGTTGTAAGCAATATATCCTGTCAAGATCCTAAATATCCATTCTGAACGTAACATACGATAGGATTTTGTTTCACCAAATGCTTTTATGGTTTTTAGAGCGGTGGTACCAAACTTATGTACGTCTTTTGCTCTTTACCAATTGCATATTGAATTTCATCAAATAGAAATGCCAATACATTATTAGACAGATAGCACTTCTTTGTTATACCTTTGTTCAGTGTATATATAGCTATAACAAATATCTACTATGAGATCTTGAAAGTGATAGGGATGCGTATTTCATCTCAGTTTTTAAACACTCTGGAGCCATATGGCTTATAACTGTATAAATGTCTACTGGATATGGGTAAGTCATAAATAGAGCTTTCAAAGATTTCCAGCAGTTCACATATTTTAAGAAATAACTAACATTTACGCAATTTATTACCAACAAAACTTAACACTCTTAGATAAACTAACAATTTTATTGTTTTTATGCTTATATGAAAATTTATATGGTTTTTGAATACTTCTTAAGATCACCACATATCGTTCTAATTTGACTATACATTTTTCACCTTAAAATTCACTAATCAATTATCATCCAGTATCCTCAATGTAAAGTTATCAATGAACTAACGTCCCTCAGGCATAACTGGTATATATAAAATTTTATAATTGAAGCACAAGCAGTAATAATATCTTTGGATAAATTGGCTAATTCTCTTTTGGTCGTATAAAGTAGTCATCTTTTATAAGAGAATACTTTCAAGAAATACTCCATGTTTTTTATACAAAGGTGTCATAATAGTGAGTCAGCCAACTAAATTTTTTAAACGCCCCTGCTTATTTACTGTTTTTTCTAGATTTGCTATAGCGCGTTGATATCTTCGAGGCCTTGAAGAACGTAAAGTATTCCTCATATAAACATCTCTAAAGTTTGGTATCCATTACTCAGAGTAATGAAAAGGTTTTTTGAGGTGGGGACATAATTAGATTTTTTACCTATTTTCGTTAAGTATAATCCTAATCCATTGTGATGTGCTTTTAAAAATAACCCGTACACCTTCTTTCATGATGCTATAGCTTTCAACGTTTCATTATGTCTCTTGAACTCTCGTAAAACTTCATGAGCATTTTTACATTATTTTCAGCCTTCAAATATCCCCATATTCCAATCCAAGGTGGGTTATTACCCCTGATTCCCATCAGGGTTCATAACCCACCTTGTTTTGGAAAGGGTATTATAGGAGAAATTGTATTTTTATTTATACTACCTGTGTTTTTAAAAAACTTTTGAGCTCTCTTTTTTCCGAAGATTTTATTATATTGTAGCTTTTTTATTCAGTTGTTTAGATTTCAATACTCTTTTAGTAGTTTTAATTAATCCACCACCAAAAGCAATTGTTTTTTCCTTTGAATTATTAATTTGTTTTAATTGTTTTCCTGACTTTAATAACAGTGGATTTTGGTTGTTGACTGTTCCTGAGTTCAAGACCTAATAGCACCTTTGTTTTTATTGCTATTGTAACCAACTTGCAGCTATTTTCTCTCCAAAACTGACTATTCTGCTTTAAACCTTTCCTAAGCTCTATGTTGTATGAGAATGCCTACCTTATATCTTGACTAAGTTATCATCTTCTACATACGCTGTATCGTGAGTCTTGCAAGATACACCTAGAGAATTGATGCCTTTATCTCATCTTGCTAATCTCTTCAATAAACAGGGAAACTGAAGCTCGAAAGATAGCTTATTTATCAAAGTGTATATTAGCCCCCACCCAGAATTAATGTTTTTCATTGAAGCAAGAACTAGTACGTGTTGCTCGCCTAACGGTAGAAATAAGAAGATTGCCTTATTGAATCATAAACTCGATGTAGATATGGATAATGTTGTTGGTGTGTCAAACTGAGGCAAGCCTAATGGTCTCATTAAATACTCATCCAAAGGATGTATGTATTCAAAATCTTATTTTCAACTTAAATATGAATATTTACATCAAGTATTAGCACCTGTAAAACAAATTGGTTACTATAAATGTAACACTATATTCGTCATTTATATTTGATGATGTAAATAAGAGGAATCCATCAGATCATATTTAGTATGCGACGTCCTAAAAAGATTTCGAGTTTCTATCGCTTAATCAAGTTTCAAAAATTCCTTCTACCATTTCACAGTTCATTTTATTTCCTTGCTATCAAGGAAAAAATAAGTTGATCTGAATTGCCGAAACCGCAGGAAGTTAGTGATACTGATTTTCGTTATTGGCTTACTTGCATGGTTCTATATTACGTTTCTAGACTCGGGAGCTACTTCTGTTCAGATGTTTATATTGGTTAAATCGACTCGGATCGTTGGAACTTTACGTAATATGAGTTCTAATAATATTATTACCTGGACAGTACATAGCCTGTTTATAGTTTCAAAGCATAGGATTCAGTAGTTGTATAACTCAATTTGTAGCTTAACTTATAACAAAATATTAAAACCTTATTTATATATTCTAAATAAATACTTAATTTATCTTATAACTAATTAACTAAATAAATATTTATATTAACAAGATCCCTCTAAAAAATCGTATATAAAGCTGAATGATTGAAAATCAAAGCTATGGAGCTGAGAAATTTAAGAAAAGCCCTGCCAATATGATTAATAATGTTACAATGTGTGAGATTTAGTTTACATAAACAATTTTTACAATAGTTAACTTGTTGGGGTTATCATTTTACTTTTTTTAGGATAGTCCTGAGCTCCATAACTCTTAATTCGGTAGTCAGGCGGGGTTCTTAGAAGAAGTCATTTTTTGAAGAATAGTTGGGAACTATTTAGAATGACGATAACTTGCTCTATTTATTATTTGATTTAATGTTACAATTTTCAATAGTTCATTAATACATAATGGCCAATTGCATTAACTGAGTTGCCACATCCGTGGTATGAGGCTATCCATTACCACTCTGATATAAAGTCTTTCTTATAAAAAAATTATTGTTAGACTTTCTAAAAAAAACGCCAGGAATATTTATATTGACCTTTCTTTGAAAACAGCAATTCAAACTTTTGTAATTCAGCAGCCATTTAACGCATCTAGTTGAACGCGGGACCGTTTTAACGGAGAACATCCGAAAAATGAGATTTATAAATCAGATTTTTCCATTACACAAATCGGACGAATATGCATTTGAAAGAGAGGGCAGTGTAGAGAGCTCTATTACATAGTGAAGCCGATGGGAATACATTGCCTCTTATAGCAGAGTTTTTCTCAGGTTATATATATATATATATATATATATATATATATATATATATATATATATATATATATATATATTTATAATCTGCAAGTATAGACCCATTTGGAGGACATATAATATACAGGGTATTCCATAAAAAAATGACCTGTCAAAATTTGATATTTCCAAAAAAGGTTCGCATTTAAGATAAAGAATTCTTCTGTGGACAACCAACAACTCGACCAAATCTCTGAATCAACTGAGGAAAATCGCAATCGCTATCCTGCTTATAGACGGAACCTCGTAATAATTCGACCTATTATATGTTTTTTGCTGACAAATTTACTCGTTGGGACCCGTAAATTTCGAAGAAAATATAATTCTTTGAAACCGACAGAAAGGATGTTAAATGTCTAGGAATAAAACCAGCAAGATAATGGTAATTTACTCGGCAAAGAAAATAATACCTTGAAGTATGAAAAGGGTTCTTTTCCGCAAAAGGAGTGAAAAGTAACAGGGGTGATAGCGTCATCCTTCATTTGAAATTGTTTTAGCATACTTTTAAAAAAGGATACAAGATATAAATATATAATATATTTTTATGATATCCGACAACTGGAAGGTACCGATAATTAAGGTGGATTTTAGAAATTTAAAAATTCCGTATTTGTTTAAGTGAGTCTAAAATGAACCAGGGATTTGAAGTGTTTATTTTTTATGACATCGGGCAATTGGAAAATGCCGTTGGGTTAGGATAGGTGACGCCAGCAACGTGGATGGGAAGCTGGGTCAGAGGGAATTTTAAAGGGTCGATTTGGATAGGTTATGCAAATATTTATTAGATTTCAAAAATATCGTATCGTTCAGGTAATTGGGTTAGACTCGATTTCGATGGACTATAAGTTGGGTATGCTCAGGTGTGCTACCTCCTCCAGAGAAGGGAGGAAGGTCAAGCCCACTGTAATCCCTACTAATATAACATAAAAAATTAAAAAATCCCGCGGTACGAGGTTATACGTTACCCTTCCGATATAAAGTATTTATTATAAAAGAATATTTTGGTTTTTATACCTTAAAAAACGTTAAAAAATCAAAACATTAGCACTTAAAAGTCAAAAACTCTACCTCCAGCTCTCCCAAAAAATCCTCTAATTTACACTAGAAAACTATCTGCCATTTCTAGCATTATGTTAATTGCGATGTTTGACTAACCTTTGTCAACAGTTGCCACGGAAAGCGATTACGTTTGCAAAAGGAACAGTTCTATTTACCTTCCTTTGAAAACAGCCATTCAAATTCATGTAATTCAGCACCCATTTAACTCATCTAGTTGAACGCGGGCGCGTTTTACCGAGGAACATCCGAAAAATGAGATTTATAAATCAGATTGCTACATTACACAAATTGGACGAATATGCATCTGAAAGCGGATGTTTGTCAAATGTCTGGGCTTCCATTGCGGCTATTACACTGAAATTTAGTTACATTAGTTCATGAATTAGCAAAGGCAAATAATGGGGCACAATCAGCGGTTCATTAGTTGCTTGTTAATCAAATATCAGAATTTTTATAGGAATTGAACTTCAATTATTGTTTTGTTCATTGTTAAATAGAACACATTATATATATGACTGACGTTTGATTTCGCTCCTTTAATCACAAAGCAAAACATGATTATAATCGCACCAAAAACAAAGCTTCGTGTTGCAGATTCTTTGAGCTTTGGTTGCTCTATTTCTCTTAATAACAATTTTTATTTCGGCATTTTATCAAAAAATTAAACTAACACAATTACTGAGAATACTGAGGTCCTCAATGTTACGTTTCCGTATTAAAAGGTTTTTGTCTGGCTTTCATAAAGGACTGGTTATAACTAAGAAACGGCCTTTGCGCTATACTTGTTGCTGCTTGGTATAGACATACTATACTTTAAAATTATTTTCACAATGATTTGTCGATTTGTCTTTTTTTTGTATACTATACAATTTTAAATAAATTGTATCGGATGATTGTACAATATGTTAATATAAATTAAATTCAACAAAAGTATCTAATTTTTTTTTTTATTAAACATGTAATACTTGATAATACATTCAAAAGTATTTCCACAAAAATCGTTCTATATTTTAAATACTGTAAGTTATCCGGATTTAAGAGTAAAATATAAAATGAGCTAAAAGATGGCAACACTAAACATACGTAGATGCATTATAGTAACATTTTTAGCGTTACAAGTTTCAGTCACGTGACTAGTGAAGTTTAGTTCATGAATAAATAACAAATAAGGTATCTAATATCAACGGTTTATTCATTTACTATTCTTAATCAAGAATCGAATTTATAAAAGAAATTATTCTTAAATTTAGTACTAAATCTCTAACGTGTATTTTTAATAGGTACCAAGTTTATTCTGGCGCAAATAAAAGTCTAATATTTTTATTGTGTTGGGTACATATATTAGCTAATCTAAAAAGGAGTTAAAGAAAGAATCTGCACTGCATAATGTCAATATTATAGGAAACAAAATCATTTTTGCAAAGGATTTCGTGATTCTAAGATGAAAAATTGAACAAAGGCCATAAGTTAAACAAATGGTCTTTAAAAACAAAATCCACATGTTGCAAATTATTATGGGAACAAAGACTTGAACCTACGCAAAGCAAATAATAAATTAGCTTCGAAATAAAAAATCCCTCAATTATTTATTTTTAGAAATAAACTAATATTAAAGGAGTGTTTACAAGATGAATTTCTGTTACTTTTATCATTATCCTTATTAATATAACTTGGAACTGAAGATCTAATAATGTATAGCAGTATAGCCATGCCGTCATAATGCTTCAACCGGTTTCTCTGTTTCTGATCGTAAAAATCAGCTACCTTTTAATTTTTACCTAGCAAGCAGCGAACGTTTAATGGTTGTGTTTTATTTGATTTTAAAGGAAATTGAGAAACCGAATAAGTTAAGAAAATTTAGTTTTTTTTCCTAAAAGGCCTCCTAATTTATTTGTTATAAAACGTAGCTAATCTTTTTTTGTATGTCGATTATTATTAGTTTTTTACTAATTTGAGGTTCAGTTTCTGTATTCCCATAATTGCAAATAGAGCTGGGCGTTCATATCGATTTACAAAGTGTTGGTGATAGAGAGCAGAAATCAGACGTAGACGTACTTGGTTTATTTCATACTATTTAGTAAATAATATTACAATATTTCTAATTAAATATAAGTACATTTAATTATAAGGGAACAAAATCGAATGACCTATTGTTTTTTTTTTCAATTTTTTTCTTCTAATTATTGTTAAATTAGCCCGTCACCGGGCAGCGGCAGCGTCTGCATCCTCAAACCAACGAGAAACACGCTGATGGTGGTAATACCCATACGTATACAGGGTTAGTAAAAAGAACCGAAACGCTAAAATATCTTCAAAACCGCTGAAGTGATGCTTAAAAATTCAGCATTTGGGGGCTTTTCGGCACGCGAAATTGAAAAAAGTATCGGCACTGTTGCCAGACTTTCCAGTTTTGCGCTACATCTAATAATTTTCTTATCTTAAATAGAATGGCTCTTTTATTTTTAATGCAACTGTAATAGTTTCTGAGAGATGATACTGCATTTACACTAAAAAGTACGGGAACGTACTTTTTAGTGTAAATGATTTTTATTGAAATTAATGACTTTTAATTTATGAAAGTTATTTTCTTATGAGTGATATTGACGCGTTTTATTCACACTTTCCTTCACACTTTATCCCGGCTTAAGACTGGTCTAACTTCTACCAGGGGCTGATACTTAAAGCGTGTTTAAAAACGGGCGAGACCACAACGACCAAACACCAATAACGTTATCATAAGATTTAAAAAAGTTGAACTTATTGAAAATGTAGTATACGTATTATATGTACTTTTCTAATTTGTATAAAAACTCATCATATTTATTACACTAAAGGCTCTTTAATTTTGACATTTTAAATAATATTTTCGTTATAATAAAATATTTTATTTTCGTTGTCCTTCCAAACTCAATAGTTTTTATTGATTTGTTGGCTTTGAGGTTTTTGGTAATTGTACCCTTTATCAGAATCTAAAATTTTAAAATAAACAATTTTAAAAATCAAAAATACTACCTACATAAAAATATAGCCAAATTTTGGTTTAGGTGATGCCTGTTTTACTGAAAATGGTACAAGTGATTTATTGGATCATTTAAACCCCTTGCTCATGATGCTATTCTCACTGAAATTTGTTTAAGAAATGGAAATAAATTAGTAAGAAGACCATAGCACAAAGTTAAAATAGAAAGAGCGATAAGTGGTTGGTTTCTGAAAGCTAAGAAGAGATTATTAAATTAATATAAAGCACTTTGTAATTTAACGGTTTAAGGTTTTTGGTAATTGTATTCTTTATCTGAATTCAGACTAAGATATCTAAATAGCAAAAATAATTTATGTTAACAAACGAATTTTTTTAGAGTAACTCGTCGTAAGATGTCATGTAGAATATGTGAACCAATCTAAGCCATATTAATTACAGCCATTGATGTATAAAGCAAAAATATAAATTTCTTGGAAAAACTTGTAAACTAATTTAGTTGAAAATAGAAAAATGAAACAAAGTTTTTTGTTCTACTTTCATAATTCGGTGTGCTATTAATGATATCTAAGGACTATTTTTTTATCTTAAAGTTAATAAAATGGATACTCAGAAATTCATTTATCTTAGACAAGATTAAAAACAAGTTTTTTTTTTCTTTTCAAACAAAACATTTGTTTTTCCCATTTAAAACAGTTTTCTGTGTTTAAAACTAAATTGCTATACTTTTGAATTTTCCAATGACCTAAATAGTACTAATCGCTGGTAATTAAGTATTCCGAGTTTATTTATTCTCGCAACCGATAGTTGGATAGGATTCCTATGAGGAAATGTAATACTTTTAATGTAATTTTGTGGTTGGATTCATGTTCAATGACGATAATAATTACTGTAAATTGCACTAAGAGGATATCATTTTCGAGTCTATATCTGCAGTTATAAAGCATGCTACTTACATAAAAATATAATTATATTTGAGTTAAGATTATGCCTTTTACTAATTGGAAACGGTATTGGTTGTCAGTGGGGCGATTTAAAGCCCCTTGTACATATTTCTAAAGAGATGAAATAAATTAGTCAAGACAACATCAGCCAAAATTAAAAAATCTCTCATTGCAAAACAATCGTATATCAATAATTGTAAAACTAATAAGTAAATATTTTCTTAAAGCTATTAAGAGAATATTAAATTTTTATAAAGCAATTTCGCAAAAAATCACATTACAATACTATGTTATACTTACATATTACTCTTTATTGAACACCAAAACAAACAGTACCTATGCTACTAATTAAAACTTCCTGGCTACAGTAAAAATCCACATAAAGAAAAAAATATCAGGAAATAACTGATCAGACGTAGATTCGAAATCTCATTAAAAAATGCTAAAATGTATTCAACCATGACTGATGTTATCCCAGATAGAGCAAGTTTTGACTGTTCGGTCATGCTACTCTAATGACTGGGGAGTCTGTAAGTACACTCTCAAATCCTACAGGATATCCGTTCTCATTTGGCTTGTGTATCGATTTAAACTGGGCACCGATTTTTCTCTGTAAAGATTTTACCTCTAACAAAGTCGTCAGTTAGACCAACGCTTTCCACATCGAACACTTAACATGCTCGGAGATCTTAAACTTTTTTTTACTTTGTTGTCATATTTAACTGTGTATTCCAAATCCATGCTTGAAACTAGAGAAAAGCGAAGGTGAATTCTGAAACCGGCGCAGACCTTAAATTTTGTAAATGTCTAACGTAAATTCGTAAGCATTTTTTAAGAAACTTTAGCTTTGTTAATAGACAAACGAAGGAAAAATAAGTTTATAACTGGAATCCTTAAAAAACTGTAGCCAAAATAACTATTTCTTTATATATCAAATATGTCAATTAAGCAATCAGAAATTAAAAGAACATTCGAAATTACATTTTACCACAATAAACTGCTACATATGACCATTTTTTATGAATGTAAAACTATGATTTTAAAAAAGAAGATATGAAAAAGCTAACGGCATTTCAAATATGAAAGTAATGTCGAATAGTACGCGCCAACTGGATCGATAGAAAAACAAATGAAGAAGTTCTGAGAAAAATGTATATACTCCCTGACCTAACATCGACCAGCAAAGCTTGAAAAACTTTTTAAAGGATTAATTTCAAATTTCGTGCGATAATTAATTATGGTATAGAAATGAACTGGTACAATTGTGGTACGAATTCAAAATGGCGTAACAAAATGGCAGCCAAATAAAATGTATTTAATCCTGAAGAAAATCACCAGGTCTTACATATATTCACGTTTTAGCGCCCCTAGATGCCAAAAATATGTTTTATCAATTCCGTCAGTCTGTCAGTTCGCGGCATAGCTTAAAAACTGCTTATCCCATTGACTGCAAATTTTGGTCACTGGAACTGGAGGTATTTTCGTAAAAAGCTGGTATTGCGGAACAAGATGGCGGCCTAGTGAAACGTTAAAAAAAGTTATTGCTGAAAAAACTAATCATCCGGTTTACTTCAAATTTTGCACAGAAATCAAGTGTTACGGAGGAATCAACCGGTAACATTTTGGTATAAATCCAAGACAGCGAAACAAAATGACGAACTAATAAAATATTTAAAAAATCAGCCTAATAAATTATTTAAAAAATCAGTAAAAAAGTAAAGTTTGAGTACGAATTCAAGATAGGGAAACAAAATGGGCAAATAAAATGTTTAAAAAATCAATGTAATAAAAATCTATTTGTTCAATTGACTTTGAATTTGAATTTTGCAGATAAATAAAAAAAGAATAAACTGGTACGAATTCAACATAGAGGAACTAAATTGCGGTGTATGTTAATGAAAAAACCACTTATTCAATTTATTTTAAATTACATCGAAAAATCAAATGTGGCATAGGTAGAGACTGGTAAAATGGTCCCCAATATACATTTTCGTGGACTCCCGAATATATGATGATATTCTTTTAGCTTTATTGAGACTGATTTTTTAGACATTTTATTAGGCCGCCTTTTTTTTTCGCCATCTTCGATTGATATCAAAATTTTACCAGCTCATTCCCATGTTACAAATGATTTTAATGCAAAATTGGAGGAAAAATTAAAAAAGTAGTTTTTTACGTTTATGGTTTTATTTAGCTGCCATTTTGTTCCACCATTTTGGATTTTTATCAAAATGTTACCATTTCATCCCTTAATGTTTGCCCACATTTTGAAGTCAATCGGGTAAGTAGTTTTTTAGCTATGCCGAGAACAGACAGACAGCAGAATTGGGAAAACATGTTTTTTCGGCATCTAGGGACCCTGAAACGTAAAGATCTGAAATCTTTACGTTTCAGTTGGGGGTAATCACGATTACAATACTTCCTTCCCTCGAAAGAAGTAAAAATTACGCATAAAATATGAAAAACGCAAAATTCCAACTTTGACGCTATACAATGTGTGCAAAGAAGTATGCATCGAATGGATTTTTTTTATTATTCATTTCTCAGAAAAGTTTATTTTTGATAACAGCTGAAACTTGAAGAGAAAATAGTTTTTACAGAATTAAACTTTAGGTCAGATATACTGGGTATTCAGAAAATTAAAAAAAATGGATTTCAAAAACTAAAAATTTATTGAGAGCTGTTTTAAAGGCAAAAAATCGTAAATAAAAGCTAAATAAAGTTTTTTCATATTTGTTATAGCTAAGGAGATATAAAGTCACAAACACGGAAAAAAATTCATTTTTTTCGTTTTTGCAATCCAAATATTCGAATAACTATAACTATAACTATTATGAAGAAACATTACTTAGCTTTTATCTAAGATTTTTGTGACCTTTAAAACCGCCGTCACAAAAGTTTTATTTAATTAAATTTTTAGTTTTTGAAATCTGCTTTTTTTAACACTCTGTATATGACCCAATACTGCTAAAACTATTTTTTGTTCAACCATCAATTTTTTTCAAGAATAAAATTATCTGAAGAAGTTTTTTTTAAGAAGGAATGAGATATCTTGTCCTATATATAGAGCGTAAATTAATTTGTTTTGAAGACTCTGGAAGAAAGAAGTTTATATAAAGGCAAGCGCATTGTTTTCGGGGTACAGGGTGTTAAAACGAGTGTTAAAATTTTCCACATTATAGTATGATAAAGTCAACAAAGCGACTAAATAATTTTGAAAAAAATCTACATGGTGCTAATTTTTCCGGCTTGGAACCCCTCCCAAGCTTTCTACTGCGACGTCACTGGCTATTTTAGAAAAGAAGAGAATAATCAAGTTCTCCATTCTATTCTGTAACTTTTTGGTCTTTTAGATATTTTTGATATATTGCACCGTTTAGAAATTATTTGGCGGGCATTCAGTGCACAGATTAGCTGTGCATAAAAGATATTCAGCTACATGACTTCCACTCGCTGCAGAATATCACAAAAAAAATTAAGAGAACAAAAAGTTGCCGAACAGAATAATGAATTTAAATTAAATAGCTCTCGGAATGTGTGTAGGAGGTGTATAGAAGAAACTAAAAAAATAATAACGCTTTAACACCCTAAAGCCTGGGTTATAGATTGAAAAATTTTGCATCTTGCGTCTTGCGTCATGCGTTTGAGATAAGTGTTTACGCTGGTTCTTAGCCCGAGTTATAGATTGAAACGTTTGTGCTTTGCGTCGCCTGTAGAACTAACCTTACTTTAATGTTTATATTTATCGCCTTTTTGTGTAATGCAATTTTATCTTGTTTGTTTTTCAGTTTATGTACGTTTTTTTAATTTGCTGAGCGTGGAAAATCAAAATCATAGTAGTGATGCCTAGTAAAGACTAGGCATTATGGATATATTAATGTGTGCCGCAGCTGTACGTTGTTGAAGAGAAGACGGCAAAGATTTCGGGATGGAAATACTCCTAACCCCTACCAGTACTTTCTTAAAATTAGAGACAATGATCTTAAGCAGTTTTTTTTTAAATGGACGAGGATGTTATATGTATATATTAATGTCAAATTTATTACGAAGGACGAACGTTTTAGAAGGCCCTCTAAAATCCAGCAATTTCATTGGTTGCAGCTTAACGCAAACGTCGATTTTCGCCAGCCGCTTCCGTCAAAGTTAAAGATCGCCATCTTTTCGACGGCTAGCAGAAATTCATGGATGGCGGCAAAAATAGGACACCGCAAACGGCGACGCAAGACGCAAACGTTTGCAATCTATAACCTAGGCTTAAAGGTCGGTTGCAGTAAGCTCAATTAAAGTTTAGAATGTTTAACGTAGTGTCAAATTTGACGGCGAGTTCTTAGATTTCTGTAAGCAGCTTGTCAAATCCGTAAGCTCGGTTAAATGTTCTAAACAATAATTTTGATTCTTCCATCCCCAACATCATTATCCCTTATCGCAAAGTTAGACATCGATAAGGTAATATCAATATACTCACGTAAAGCGGTTAAACTTTTATTTCTTAACGTATCTCACAAGTCTTTCAACAGACATTTTTTTGTATGTACCATAGGTAAATAGTAAACATAGTGGCATAATATAAACCTCTGAAGTTCCTGCACCGTGGGGAAAGTTCAAGAATAAAACTGAATAACTCTCCAATATGTCCAATATGTAATGACAATTAACAAATTATTAAGAATTATTATAAACCAAGTATTAAACAAGCCAAATCAATTTTAATCGAAATAGTTCAAAACAAGCACTAGTTGAAAATTTATTACTCTCCTGTTTTTTTTCCTTCAAAAAGTTTTGCCGTTGCCAAAGCATATAAAGAGAATAATGTAGTCTCTAAAATATGTCGACTTTACAACCTCTTATTGAAAAAATGTTCAGATTAAAAGTGTGTTATTTTCGTTAAGATTACCTATTTTAGTTTATGTTTCTGTTTTTTGAAGAACCGTATAATCTCCGATAATCTTAATGAAAAATAACATACTTTTCGTACTATTTCCAACACATAACAAATAGTTACAATATAGGAACCACCAGCCCCACCGCCGATGGGGTTCAAGGCTATTTTTCAAAAATACGTGCCCCCTTAAAACTATTCAGTTAACTAAAACTAAACTAAAAATTAAATGTCTCATTTTGTAAATAAAGTAATGTATAGAAATAATTTAAAACATTTTGTCGTATCTTCATTATACATTGTCTTCTACCAGGTACTATAACTAATGTATATTTATTTTCATTCCCATCCAAATTGAATATACGAATTTATCATGTAGAGAATTATTTCTAAACATGAACATAAAATAAACATATACTGATGTGGTGTTTTATAACATCTTTAATATTCTAAATATTCTCTATATTTCCCCACATATTTCATATAATTATGATACAGAGAATAATATTTCTAAATTTAGGTTGAGCCATACCATTACGTGTACATTAAAGAATATATTAAAACTTTTACACTATTTGGTATAATTTTCTTTTTATCTAATCTAGAACAATTTAAAATTATTTT
Organism: Kuschelorhynchus macadamiae; assembly: GCA_030620095.1. NCBI lineage: Eukaryota > Metazoa > Arthropoda > Insecta > Coleoptera > Curculionidae > Kuschelorhynchus > Kuschelorhynchus macadamiae. The sequence goes on along the minus strand of JAUTXW010004145.1, from coordinate 318,090 downwards.
TATTTAATCCAGAGCAATTTAAATAGTTTAAACTAGAAATGTTCTAGATTTTCCACCGTAATTGATTTATTTTTAATCTTAATTATTCATATCGTTTTTCTTTCCTATTTACTTTATGTTGCAAACTATTAGGTGAATTGCGATGATGAATTTAGAATTTCTGAATAAGTGACAGGGCCAAGCGAAACTAGCCCACACCATAATAAAGTATGTGGGTTACCAAAGATTCTGGATTCTAGCCGCTACATTAATTAATCTTTTAATCAAACTAAGGTACATATTATGAAGCTCAATTAAGCAGAATGTAACTGTTTTTCATTGGTCTGTAAAGTTGCAATATGTTTAGCCTCTTTTCGAAAACAAATTAGAGATGGCCAAACCTAAATTTGTGGGCAGCTGATATTTTCCGTAACGTTACTGACTTTATAATATACCTCCCTGAATAATTTGATGAATTTGCTTAATTACTTTTTACCGAAATTCGACGCCCGCTATAAGCTATACGATGTTTTAAACAACTAAAAAAATACTACAGGGTTTTTTCTCAAACCCCAGATGGAAAAGTGAGAGTTGCGGAGCTACATTTTCGTTATGTTAAAAAAATAATTATATTTATTGTATTAAGTATTGAAATTAATAATTATTGAATATAATTTTAAAATGAATGCCTATTTTATATTTCATCAAATATTTCATCTCTTTTTCCTAATTGTATAAAACAAATCAGTTATAAATGTTTTGGCGTTATCTTGTTTGATTATTGGTTCATAAAAACGACAAAAAGATTATAAATACAATTAAATATTTTGCTTACCTTTAAGTTTAAAAAATATGGTAAGTCGTCATTTTTCTAGAGTCGCACCCTCTTCCAAAAAGACAAAGACTAACGTTTTCAAAAAAAAACGAATGTCTAAACGTCCACTAATCAAACAAAAACCAACCGTCACTAAATATCGTGAATAATTTAAACAACGCCCGTTCAATTTGCTCCGTCAAACAACACCGATAACGATTTTATTTACAAATAGTACATATATGTTTACTTTTCTCTTAAAGCTCATTACAAATATACGTTGTCAAACATAAGATATCGAACAAACGTTAAAACGGAAGAACGAAATTGTTTCAGTGTTTTTAAACCAACATGCTACAGAAAAATCGACCTTTAACAGTTCAGATTACTATCGCTCACATCGGTGAAATTAATTAAATAAAAATGCTTGTTGAAATGTGGGGATACGATTGCTTTACTAGATTCAGAGCTAGAGCAGGACTAACACTCATTCATTGACTCGAACAGAGCGCAAGCGCTCTAGATTACGTGTTGGCTCTACGTGAACGCTCTGGGCCCTAATAAGGGTCGGGGCGTCCGGAGCATAGAGAAGGGATGGAGCCTGTGGGGTGCAACTGCGGTGTAGGGGAGCAAACTTTATGATTTAAGAGTCTTTATACCGATTTGGTAAGCCGAAAGAAAAATAATATTATATTATTATTATTATTTTGAAAAGTTTTTGTTGCATTATCTATTACGTTTTGTGCATTTTTTCACAGCTCTTACCCCAAGGTGATTTTCAATATTTATAATAAATTATCTAGATCTAAGTTTTTACACTTATTATATACACATTTTTATGCTAAAGACTGCAGCATGGGTGGTTTTGTATTTTATTGAGGGTTCAAGTTCCTTTCTCGTATTTTATTAACTCGAATAGTGGCTCTGGTGATTTTAAATAAATATGTTGAGGCTGCAGCGCCCTCAAGCAATGTAAATACCAAGCATATTGCACAAATAATTTTAAATACATTTAAACAGAAGCCTATAATTTTAGAAATTAATTTATATCTAAGTTCATCAGCTGTTATTATTTGATTGGAAAATAGATTGTTTTTCCGTTTCTGGAAATTGTTGTCTGTGATCTACAAATCCATCCTCAAAACACATAAGCGGTAAGTGACAAAATTGAGTGATCAGCTTTTATTCATTGTTTTTTGTTGTCTAAGCGACATCTAGTTAATTAACGCAGTGCAGGCAATACAATACAAACATTTTCACCCAGAGACTGGGCTGCTAAAAGACATGCTAGGACTCGGGTTTTTTTGAAGGATCCGTCAAACCATATACCTTGACAACCAATTGTTTTAAGTTTATGTCACAAGTAAATAGGCAGCACAAAAACATTTGTATTGACACTAAGAATAATAATGTAAGCATAATGTGTTTTTGCTCGATGAAATCATAGAATCAGTTCTTTAATGCCAGAGAAATTAGAACCTTGTAATTTAAAAAATTATGTAGGACCATCAAATCCACAGCAAATGTACATACATCTCACACTCTTTGTTTACATATCCATTTGTGGAAGATTGTATACAAAGAAATTTTATTGATTGTAATTTATTTTCAGAGCTTCCAACAATTTTGATTATGTTATTTAATTTGATCTGCAGATCAATTTAAATAACATAAGCAGAGCCGGCGCAAGAATTTACTGCCCATGCCTCGAACATAAGGGTTACGAAGACAAATGCGAATCATCGGGGCGACAAATGACATGCATTTCTTACTTAATTCCCCCCCCCAATAGTTTGTCTTCGGTGCGTCCCCACCTTAAGGGGCTGATCTTGAATTATGTCAAAGGGGAGCTAAATCAGTGTCGGATTGTTACGAAGAAGCAATGGCGGACTAAGAGAGTTTGGTGTTCAGGGCGGTCTTTCATAAAATAAGCAAAAAAAAAGTTTTCATTTTCGTGTAACATAACAGTTCATATAGAGAAAAAGCCGCGACCAGAAAAAAAGGTCTTCACAATTTTATATAGCACAATATTTTAAATTGCGGGTCCCTTGACACTTGCTAGCGAGGGGCGAACAGACCCCCGCTTCCCCTTAGTCCACCACTATCAAGAGGACCCATAGAGAAGTAACAAAATAAAAGGGTAAATATATATATATATATATATATATATATATATATATATATATATATATATATATATATATATATATATATATATATATAATATATATATATATATATATATATATATATATATATATATATACATCTATATTAATATATATATATATATATATATATATATATATATATATATATCTATTGGGCTAAGGGAGGCTATAGTCCCTCAAATATGTACTAGTGCTTATTTTTACTACTTTTTTCTTTAAAAATAATAGATGTTGAATTTTAATATTTCGTGAACTACAGATTACTTAGGTTGACTGCTTTGCTTTCATCTCTGGCTGTGGCTTTTGTAGGAGACTGTGAGGTGGCAGGTGCATTGCTGAGGGAATGTAAGACGCAGGTTATTACAATTTATAGGTCCCCTAATGGAGATTATGTGAAGTTTCTTTAAATACTCATTTTAAACAAATTAAATCTATATCTATATATAAAATTCTTATTGCCAGTGACCTATAATATTCATTTCAATACGGAGAACCATGATTAGCTCCATCATGTTTGCAACTGTTTTTCTTATTATGGTCCTCATAATTTTATTATACCTGCCTGTATATTTAAATAATTACCTTGCATTTATCTCATGGATATCACCAAATAAAAATTTAAATACCTACATGATATTGTGTAAATAATTAATAATATCTTCATTGATTTCTCATATTACTTACATTCTATTAATTAGTTTTGTATATCTATTAATGTGTCATATCCACTTTGCAACGTAAAGAACTTCTGGACCAAAGTGGATGCGTTGGTAGCAGATACAGATATATTAAAGCAAATGCTATTATAACTTTATGGCAGTGAACAAGGTAAGCTTCATTTATTTTATACAACATATTTTATACCTTGTTAATTTTTTTATCTGAATTATTTTATTTATAATTATTGTTGTGAACTACAAAATATTTTTGAATGTTTTTAGTATTAACATAGACAGAAAAAAGTATTCCATAAAAACAGAAATAAACATTGCAAAGGTTAAATACCAATAATTTCCGATTCTATAAGTAGAAAATAAAATATATTATTTTTCCACTAATCTACAGTAAGATTTGGTCTGTTTTGTGATGGTATACCCAATGATTCTCAGATGTGGTTAATCCCTACCATTTGTTCTGTGAATTCTGGGATATCAAATAACATATCTCAGTTTAGATCTGCTCATATCTAGAGATAATATCTCTAATAAATTTTCAGTTATTTGGATTCACACTTCTCATTCTGCTTTCAATCCATAGAGGTTATTACTTTTTGGCATTTAGTGACAAAAAACTTTTAAAAAATTTATAATTTTACTACTTAATGAAATTAATTTTTTTTAAATATGTACTTACATAAAAGGTCACTGGTTTTAAACCTAATTGTTTTTATTTACAGTATTTATTATATGCAATATAATGCTTTTACTTTTGATATTTATACGTCGTGTGCCATTTTAACTTCATTAGTTACCATGGCAACCAATATCAAACTGAATTAATATTAATATTCATGGTATGCACAATGGGTTTATATAAAGTGATGACAAAACTACTTGTACTTTTAGTCATACAGGCAGAGCATCCGTCATTAAGGTATCTTTCTTCTCTATAATAATATTTTGTAAACATTTTTCACATCGTCTCCAGTCATTCTTAAATTAGTTCTATAGACATTCAAGACATTTGCAGCTAATTCTGATAACAAATTTACTGAGGCACCTTCGCAAAATGATTTTAATTTAGTTTTTTAAATCACACACACTACGTACTTCGTCGAGGCCATTTTTAGAAATCACATTTGTTGACTGAATTTCAATTCTATTTTCTATTACCTAGATTGAATGTTATTAATCAATAAAATCCACTAATGAAAACCCGCCTTTGGGATAGAAGTTAGAACAATGTTAATTTCCCGTTTAACGGGAAGTTTATGTCAATTGTTTCTTTGCCCCAAAGCTTTTCAGCCCTAAGCCTGTGGACCTGAATAATTTACAATTTAACTTAAACGTTTTGTTTACCGGCCTATTTTAAATTTACATTTTTATTGTACTATATATTGTGCATCTCTTAAAGAAATAGTTTGATTACTTAACTTAATATAGTTTTTATTGTTTTCAGATTTAATGACACACAAATGATTGATGTCTTATACACAAGTTAGAAAGGCTTCAGAATTTACTTCAAAGGTAAAATAATGTGTAGAAAGGCCTCTGACGTTCGAAGAACTGCAAGGAGATTAAACTACAGCTGTACAGATCTCAGACAAAAAGAAGAAAACGTGGAAGCTGAGATGTAAATAAAATCATAATGTTCTCAATTATGTATGTAACTAGACTTGATTTATATATTTGGATCAAAAATATTAATCAATTCCTTAAAGGAAAACCAAAAATTAAAAATTCTTCAGATGCCATCAAATTGTATGCTGCCATGAAATTCGAAAAACATCAAACATATATAACCAAACAGTATAAAATGTTTGCCAGCCTAAAATTTTAGCTTTTTATTCTTTTAATACTTTTAGCATTTTTTGACTTTTCTATGCACTAGCTTCTGTTCCTTTAGCTTCCTTGCAGCTTTATATAACCTCAGTCTGCTCTTCCCACTTTTTTTATCTATTGTGAGGATGTAAACTACATTATAAGACTCTTATTTTTATTGATATGTTTCTTAGAATGTACCATTGCGGTCAAAAAATGCTGGGAGAGAAATTTGATTTAATCTCCTGTACTATTAGCTAACTTAAATAAATTAATTTTTTGAGCGCAATGGCAGACTTGCATGTATCATTAGAATTTTGTATTATTATAAGACGTTCAAAAGAGCTGCATACTCTATACTTATATTTTATAGTTAAACTATTAAATTATAATGTGGATATATTATATCAAATTTGCAAAATATTACGTAGAATTCAAAAATTGAATAAAAAACAAAGTGTAATGTGAAATATTTTTTTTTGTAATTTTGTTAATTTTTTTATATATGATATTCAACTGTTTTCTCATAAAACCGTCACAAAAATCCTCACAACTTTCTACATATTTCCCAAAACAATATATGAGGTCTCTTCCCAAAAATCTGAACCACCCACCCTATATCTAAGAAACTAGTGATATATTTAGCAAGATAGTCTGTGAACAAATTGTATTATTACATATATTGCCCCAGTAGAACACACTTACTTTCTTTCAAAATTGTATCAGATACTACAGACGTTGCCAAATATTACAGTGAGTATAATGTAACTAATTTTCACTTACGCTTACCAAAGGCAATTAAAATATAAAATTTAGCTTATTTAATGATAAAAAAAGTTTTAAGGTCCAAAACAGCATCTCTTTAAAAAACGTTTCTGTATGTATAATGATTGGTGACTTACTTTTAAATGTGTAAACTTTATCGTTTAACTGCATTAGTGAATCTGCAGCTCTCTATATCCGTGAGGTAAATTCATACAACATTTATGGATTTCGATTTATATATATATTAGCTTTGTAATTAACTACTTCAAATCACAATGCTCCTTTTTGTTTTTTTTTGCATTTCTAGCATCATTGTAATAAAATACTAAATTAAATATTTTTATTAATAAATCCGCTTGTCTCATCAAATTAAATTGACTTACAGAAAAAAAATTTAAAATATTCAGTATACATACTTTTAAATACTAAGTGTGTGCATACTAATTTCAGACGACCCGCTTGGTTTTGTTACTTGATTAAGGACAATAGATGGAGTCAGCGGTTACTCGGTCTTGGTAAAATTTTAAAAACTGTCTATCTATCTTCCAATAGAACAGTCCTTTATCTATCTATCCTTTTCTTTTTACAGTTCAGATGTGTAATTCAGGTGCCGCGTTGTTTGTAATACTGGACATTTGGATGCATTACTGAATTTTATTAGTTAAGAAGTACATCTATAAACACAATAATGGGTAAAACGTCGCGTAGCACATCCAGCTCTAGTTCGGACAGTGATATAAATAATTATGGCTATAGAAAATCTACCTGATGTGACGAAAGTTTTGATTCAAGGGAACGTCCAAGGTCACGCGTAGTTAGGGTTAGTAAGGAAAGACAAATAAAATTGCTTACGCGTTCCTGTTCTAGTCCTCCAAAACACCAAAACGTACTACCAACGAAGTTGGAAAATATGATTAGGAAATTAAGCAGACAACATCCAGGTTAAATGTCCGTAGTGATTGTATTCCTGAATTTTCTCCAGAAAACAAAAATCTAACTGCTCAACAATGAATAACGAAAATTGACCAACTTAAGCAGCTAAATAAATGGGACAAAATTATGCCACATGCAGTCAAGACTTGTAGGTATGGTAAAACTTGGTACCTAGCCTACAACATTGCAACATGGAACTGGAAAGAATGGAAGGTTTTAATTAGCCAGAGTTTTTCCTGATCACATCGACTGTGCTTCTCTCCGACAAACTATGCTGAATAGCAGTAGCATACCATAGTAGATGTGAAATACATTAAAAGCAGACAGTATTATGTCTTTTACATTGTCTACACGATTTCTTGAAACAAGATCGGGCAAGAGCAGGATGATTCAAAACTTCAGAAACTTTAAACGAAGAGTACTTTTTTGTTTTATAGACAAATAATCCTGCAATACAAGGGCAACGGCCAGAAAAATATGTTAAGGAACACCGATCAGTAGATTTACGAAATAATCTACGACAAAAATAAAAAATAATGGATGTTTGCCAATGTATTTTAATTGCGGCTAACGGTGTCATCGAAGTGTTATAAACCTCGTCTAAAGTGAAAAGGATGGAAATTTCTAGGACACGATGGAAACAACTGTCCCGATGATAAACAAAGAAAGTCTACCGATAAATCACAGTCTCTTTTAAAATTAGATTTATATGAAAAGAGCAATTCTTGTTTGTGTTATAAATATTAATAAATGTCGAGATTGTTTTGCGACAAATTTGAGTAAAATGGGTGGGACAAAAGCAGCCGAAATTTTGATCGTTTTTAACTCATGGCATACCTGTCATATACAAGCCTTGCCGTTTGTTATTTTGTGTTAACAATCGTCACCTTATACAAGCCCTTTTTTATTGGTTCTAAAAAAAATCGTGAATTGCGCCTGTGCATAGATTACCGTGCGTTAAATAGAAAATGTATAAAAATATGTATCCATTGCAGAGTATAGATGTCCTACTAGACGGACTTAAGGGAATACTCTATGTTACCAGTCTGAACCTTGCATCAGAGTACCATCGGATACCCGGAGCTAGTGAATCAATTTCAAAAACGGCATTTGTAACACCTCATGGGCTTATGAATGTTTGATCATGCCTTTTCATGTCGTTAATGCTCCTGATGTCTTTCAGCGAGCTGTTAATACAATTTGATGTTTTTTTTCGCTTCGCAATTGTTATAGCATATCTTGATTATATTGAAAGTCAACTAACACCATTACGGTTTAATGTTTTTGCAAACAAAAAAAAACTATTTAGGCCAGGAAATATATCCAGAAGGATTCAAATCAAGTTCTAAGAAATTAAAATTCGTTGAACATTTTCCTATACCAACAGACGTTCATTCCGTTAGGCGAATTCTAGGTCTGGAAAATTATTTCTGCAAGTATGCAACTGTACTGCACTTTTTGCTAAACCCCTCACAAATTTGACACAAAAGGAACTTTTCGCTTGGAACGGGCGGCATAGGCGGAATTCTTTTATAGAGACAAAGTAATTTTAAACCACTTCAGTATTTTAGCAGATTAACATCAAAGGATGAACAATTGTATCGGTCGTACAAATTGGAAACACTGACAAGAGTGTGTTCTTTAAAAAATCCGAATTTACCTCACAGGCATACATTTTAAGATAGTCACCGATTGCAAGGCATTACGTTTAATATTACCAAAATGAGATTTAATTCCTCAAATTGGTAGATAGTGGCTCTTACGCAGGAGTTTGATATCAGAATTGAATATAGAGCAGGGAAAAAAATAAGCAACGTTGTTGCACTGTGTCGAAACCCCATAAACAGCGACGATCCCTGTAAAGAAATCGGTATACTACATGGTAATATTTCCAGAAGGAGAATTTTAATGGTTTAACATGACGGAGCAGGACTGTTTCCTGTGCCTCAAGAGCCTGAAGAGGTATTGGTTTCCTTCCATAAACAACTACATAAAGAACTACATTTGATCTTATTTGGGCTTCTTATATAACAAAAAACTGACTGTAAAAAATTACCTGGTACTATTTAATCGAAGTTGCAAATAGATTTACGAAATTTGTTTTCCTTCAAGCCGTTCCTAACAGTAAAAGCGTTTTTGCTTGGGTTTAGGAATAAAACGCGTTATTTGTGCTACGGCGACACCACGTAGCAACAGGTAGTTGGAAAGATATGATAGAGGCTTTTTTCAACAATAACGGCTAGTATCGACTACGATGCTAACTGGGATAAAACCTTCGATTCTGTTAGATGGGGCACTAAGACTACTTTGAGCTCAGTTACTGGAAAATCGTCTTATAAGGTATTTTTCGGATATCCGCCCAGTGGTATTAATGATGTTTTTATGACAGCGGAAGTTTATGATGAAAAACACTAAGGTGTCCAAACAAATAGCGGAACGTCAGTTAATTAAACAAAAGTTGTATTTAGATGGCATGCCAAGCCTAAAATATATTCAGTAAGACAACAGGTCCTTATCCAAAGAACAACGTGTTCAAATGAGAACAGAGTATGAAATTTGCACTTCGTTACCAGGGGCCCTTCACTGTGACGGTAGTGTTAGATATCCATCGATGGAAAAGCTTATAAAGAGATATGGCCCTCAGATCAGCATACAATTTTTTAAACGGTTGTGAGTTCTAGTGAATCAGACGTTGATTGCGCAAACTCCCAACTGTACATGTTTATTCCCTTTCGAATTGTTTTATATTTATTTTATAGATTAGATAAGTGGTCTTCACGGGGACGCAAAGGTTGTCAGGGATGGCCGACTCTAAGAACAATATTTCGCGGCATTCCAGCAACAAATCCATGAACATGGGACAAAGAATATTTTTTCGGGCATAGTTGGGGCGATAACTTTTTAGATTGTTTAGATTAAAGATTTTTTGTAAAGCAGTCGGAAATATAGATTTGTTTTAAGCCAAATCGGTCTTATGCTTTTCTCCCTTTTTTGACTGTTTACGAGTAATAAAATCTGTTTTAAAAACATTTGGTTTGACTAAAAATCGGTTATAAGAGGCATAGGCTGTCCATCAATCAGTTTCATAAGTTCACTACATCAATCTCTCGTAACGCCGTTTAGGCGATGTAGCCCGATTTAGGTCTACTCTCGATCGATCCAAACCATACTGAAAAAGGGTAAAGTTAGGATTCATTTACAGAGCATTTTAATACATTTATCAGAATATAATAAAATAATAAGAAATATTGTGACTTTTTTGTGTTTGAATGTTTTGAGAAAAATCAGGTGAAATAGTTCCGTCGGAAATGTAAACACATATGGTCATTACATCCATTTTTTTTATCCGCTTGCTGTCACCTTTTCAGGGTTAGTGGTTTAGGTTAACAGAACTAAATTAAATATTTTTAAAAGATCGTTTAATATAGAATAATGGCCAGTGGAACATGCGGTGAAGTGGGGCAACCTCCAGGAAATCAGGATAGAAATAATCTGCACACTCCAAAACTCAGTGGGATTACTCCATTATTTCAAACATCAAATAGAATTCTTAAATATTTACAAAAAGCTATAGAAGATCGCGAATTAAATAAAAACACATAAAATAAATATAATATCTCAAATAATTCTTTAGTCGAAAATAGTTACAGAATACCCCATTATATCGGTCTCAATATCTGATATAGTCCCAACGACATAAGCCCTTCAGCGCTGGAAATTGGATTTTTTATCAACCGGAACGCCAAGTTTGTATATCGACTTTATCGTTCTACTATACTAGAAGTAGCATTGATAATGCAAAAATTGATTAGTTACGAACTGAAACGAATTAATTTAATAATTTTTTTAGGGAACAGGAACGCCATACGGTCCATTTCTAGCCCTTACTATATATACTACACACAGCTAGAATAATACTCTCGCAAATAAGCACTTAGTATTATCAGTTTTTTTGAAATTATATGGGCTCATTATTTAAATATATGTAGTTTTTTTTTCGTTTTCTTTTTAAAATTCAAAGCATAAGTTCACCAGTACCTGGTTATTTTTCTAAGTAGTGCAATATCTGTTTAATTCATTTATTTTTTTTAAATAAGAGTATTAATATTTTTAAAAATAATTAGGAATTTTCTTTATTTTTAGTATGCCCAGGGACGACCACTATGTAATAAGATCACCAACAAGATGTAAGCTCTAGGATGTAAGAAAATGATATCATCGTGGACTATGTCATCGATTAAAATCTGGCCTTCTTACCAACTACACCAATTCAGTTATTGCCAGGGGCAAGGCAAGTTACACGCCATTCGAGTTAAACCTTATCTAAAAATGGACCCAACCAACCAATCAACCAATATGGACTTACACAATTCTTGAACTAATAATATAACATTATCCAGTATGCAGATGATATCGCACCCTCTACAGTATAGAAAATAGCAAAGAAAAGAGCACAACTTAGCCATAAGATCAATTATCGACTATATTAGTTTATTCTATAGTTTAGCAAGTAACTGCCACCTCAAAAAATATAGACAAACAATATAAGCCTCTGAGAATAGGCTTAGGACTATTAGTTGAGGCACTCGAAGCACCACTGCATCTGAGAAGATATTATTTAGCCGCCAAATTCATTTTGAAATTTCGTATAAACAAACATTCTATTTTAACAAAAATGTTTAAATTTTTTCTTTATAACCTTTTTGAAGCCTTTAGATACAACCTATATGCAATATCACGACCTTGAGTTTAAAAAAAATTCATATCCCACAAGTATTTATCATCTTGATTACAAGATATTGTTTACACAGGCTGAAGTTAATATCTCTAATTATCCTGAAAACGTTTCGTTAGCAAATCAATCATTTAAAGAATACCTCACGAATATTTACCATAATTCCCTCATCATATACACAGATGCATAAAAAAACAGAACCAACTTAGTGCAACCTTTTATTTCAGTCCTCTACCCTTAATGAAAATGTATGTATTTTCTCGACTGAAGCAGCAGCCATTTATCATGCCTTAAAGTGGACTATCTGGACTAATAACAAAAAATAATTTTACTTAAGTTCAGAGCAATATATAACCATTTTTATTACCGATATAAGTAACGAAAATTTTAAAAGCAACTAAAAACGTTGAAATAAAATTTCTCTGCACTAAAGTACGCTCAGGCAATGCACTTAGCAAAACAACCTCAAACAATTTATATTGAACCTATCTTAATAATATCAGATTACTTTCCTCCATTAAGAAGTTGATGCATAATAGAAAGTTCCACATATTACATACATTGGTATTACATACATTGGAAAAATTATTACTACTATAAGCCGTATTGAGCAGAGAATGTAGTGACATAAATCATATATTATTTGGTTGCAGATTAACCAAAGAGGACTCAACAAAATTAATCACAAAACTTTTAGCATCTAAATTTTCCCTACCAATATGGCAATACCCTTAATTTAGTGTTAAACAACACTTTATCTTCCTAACATTTGTGTCGATTCCCGTCTTTAGTGGCCTTCTTTGTTTGTAAATCAAAAAAGTTGGCTTGTTAGGCCCTGGGAGTGAACACGGGGAAAAGTAAAAAAGTAATCATAAGTATATTTTTAATGTCATTCTAAGGCGTATTAAATAAAATTCATAGAGATATCTAAAAAAATTCCGATATATTGCGAACTCAAAATATTTGCCTTAAAATGAATCCATCTATACCCTTAAAAAAATCAAGGAGCTACTTTTAAGAAACCTTTTGATAATAAATAAACATAAAAATATTGATTTAAGAAAACTTATTTACCTAGAAATAATTAAGAAAAATGCTCGATTAAGTGAAATATATGTTTTTTGGTCAGAAAATTAGTGAGTCGTTTTTTTATTCATAACTGAATAATTGTTTGTTTTTTATAAGTTTAAACTACTTTTGTAGCTATTCAAAATAAATATTAACAACTGCCCCATAATTATGTAACTGTTGCACAGCCACATATTTGGCCAGTACATTGAAGACGACATAATTCACTGACACTACTTTTTGTATATTTCGGCATCAGTATTACTCCCGATGAAGTCCAATGCACTTATGGAATGTACAGTTAAATGCCTTGAAATCTAACTTTTTTTTAAATTACATGTATGTAAACATATTCATTTTGATTAAAAGAAGAGAGGTTTCAAGACACTAAGCTATTATATCAGGCAAGATGTATAGTGATTCTCGTTGTCTTCTACCCAGTTATGTCATGTAATGAATGTGTTGTGTAAGAAGCCTTTTTACTATTCGTATTGAGCTCAAAACTCCATTAAAGGCGTCTCCAGAATGTATCGCACCAGAACATAAAAATTGTGGCCACGCCATTCCTAGGTCCTACGACCTTTTTATCAAAAACAGACATTCTTAAAACTAACAGGTGATAACGTAACAGAATTTTATAGGAAATGTTCAATTCTCTGCCATTGATACACCTTAGTAAATAGAATATTACTAAGCACGTAAATAATCATAGTTCGAGGGTTTAAACGATGTCAAATTGACATTACTTTCGGACGTCTCGCCTGCGTATGAACGTGGCATATTCCCATCATTACTGTAGGAGATTAAAACACTGACGCGTGACCCACTGTAATGATACGCAGCCCGCGTCTTTATTCAAGTTTTCAGGGTACCTGATTATTTCAATAGACTCTACAATTTTGTTTTTTTAATATCCTTAGATAAATGCAAGAACCTTGGCATTTTTAAAGCGAATTAAACAGTTTGATTTTTACGTAAACATCTTTCATTTTCCTATATACACAAGCAGAATTCTTTAAATTTTGTCTGGGGTACCCTGTATAAAAGGTAAAACTGCATTACTGGTCTACTATCCAATACTAGTTGAAGTCTGGGATTATTGTAATATCTAATGGAAGGTCTAATATCTTCAATACAATATCCGTTTGATTTTAAAGTTTCAGTCAGTTTCTCTGTTTGATTCGGAATTAAATTTGCTTGAAAAAGACTCTAAAGACTAATGAATTGATTGATAACTGGCTGTGTCTGATATGAATAATGGCGAGAGCCAAAATATAAATATTATGTAATTCCTTTGCGAACAGAAGGAGTTTACTAAATTCCCTGTTCCTGCTGTAAAAAGCATATAGGGGAAACTGGACAGATCTCGTGCAGTGAAGATCCCTAAAGCCTGAAGATGTCTCACGTATACGCAGGCGAAATCGTCAAATTGGAAGTACGAAAGTAGCCTATATAGATTTTGCTTGCTGGACGCTAAAAACTACTTTTTTTTTGATCTGGCTCCTCTTGAAAAATCACTATCTTAATTATCTTATATGTCAAGAATAACCCTATTAAATACATATTTTTAAATTAAGTGAGTGGTGAAAATCAGCTAAAATAAGAAACGAGAGAAAAAACACAACAATATAAACATATCTGAAAAACAATACTGAGTTGGGACTCTTAAGGATTGAACCATCACCTCCAGTGAAGAACGGGAGCAAATACATTTGAATATTATTAGTCACTTGTACTGCTTTCTCAAAACTCGTTTTGAGTGGACAGTGTTACACTTCATGGATTTTAACACAGCGTATTTTATTTTGATAAAATACGTAGGTGTTAGTTCCCTAAAGCGAGTTATTATTGAAAATTAAACCAAACGTGTTTAAAAATCATATTTCTGAATACTTGGAATAAAAACTTTATATGAATAAATAATTCGATGAAGAACAATAATAGCCAGTAACCCGCGTCCCTATGCTAATTCTATAACACTCCTATATTAGTATACAGTGGCCACGACTTCAAATATTTATCATTGGAAAAAACGTCAACTAGCAAATTGAAATGAAGACTTGACACTTTTTTTGGGTGGGAAGGGTTTAACTTGTATGATACAGACTATTTTGTATTTTATAGTGGGGACGGATGGCTTATCAGCCCTCCCCTCCAATGACAGACCACGAGCATTTCACACAAAATAGGTAATGACATCGTCTAGATGGACTTCGCTTAATTTCATGATGGTACTAGGCCAGCGCTCTTCGATAATGGATTTTCTCATTGATAAGATGAGACCAACCTAGATTAAATACGATATCGTTTCAACCGCTTTTCGTAAACTGTGCAGCTACAAAGAGAATTTCCACCCAATGTTTTCTTAACTGGCCACTCCAAATTCCTGATGCAAATTGCAGGTTTGTGCGTGACATTGCCAAAAAGATGTTTTTTGTAAAGACATCCATCATTACTTTATTAGATCCGCATACAGAGGCCCTGTGACTTTTTTACAGTTTCTCAGAGCTTGTAATACTTTTCTACTATTTGTATAGAATCTAATACTTTAGCAAGTTGTATTTCCAGAAACAAGTGTTTTTCTGTTGCAGTTATGCCAGCTTGTTCAGTTTGAACAATGCTGGCATGTTTATCGGCTGATCCGTCGCAGGGACTGGAAGATTCTACGACTAAAGTAAATGCCACAAGCCTGGTACTTTTTCTAACTATGGTCTGTCTAAAAAGATCTATAGTTCCTTCTGTAGAGGTATCATTGTCATCAGTCATATGGATCGTCTAGGGTATGTTGAATGCAAACTTGGAAGGAATGTACTCGACACATACTTCTACTACTAGGATAGGCTATAGTTTAACGACAATACCCTTTTTTTTAGTGAAATTGTTAGCTTTCTTCGCCTTACCCTTCACTACACCCGTTGTTCTGTCTCAAAAAAGTAAAAATAGTAAAAATCTGAAAAGGCTTAAAATAGTTTATATTTCTTATTTGAAACAATAAGTTGCACTCTTATTTATTTCATATATCAAAAGAATATCAAATAAATTTTAAAAAGGGCAGCAGCGCTTTCAGAGTTGGTTTGTAGTGTAAGTAATTTTTGATCTCAGCATTTTTACAAATATACCAGTAGATAATACTTAACTATTGTATAAAATATACTTGAAAATTATACAAATCTGGGTAAACGAGCAATATTAAACATTAATACAATCCTTCAACTTCTTACAATTTGTGTATAGACCACATACTATAAATAAGATGATGACTATTATTAAAAGGTTTGTGGCTTGGCTATGAAATAACTTTTATCTTCATTTTTAATTAATATTTTCATGGAACAGTTTGAACCAATTTACATTCAAATGTATAATTGAATATCTTGAATCTGCTTGAGTGAGATATACTGAGGACGTTTTTTCAATGTATTAATATAATGAACTATATAACGGTGTTCTAAATCACATCAATATAAAAGAAACTACTATAAATTGATAATATAATATACATAATCTTTACATTAATATATATATATATATATATATATATATATATATATATATATATATATATATATATATATATATATATATATATATATATATATATATATATATATATATATATATATATATATATATATATATATATATATATATATATATATATATATATATATATATATATATATATATATATAACAAACAGATAAACACTCGGGAAGTCGCCCGATGACTTTCAAGCGCTCCGAGCGATGCGTTATGAATAACAGTCAGCTCTGAGCGCTCGCATCGCATATTCGCGCACAATCGAGGCTCTCGATTCGAGAGTATTCTACTTCGTTATTGCTGGTAATATATAAACCGCTTAAAGCGCGTGTCAACTTATTACTTCTTAACAACTAATATGAAAAGACGAGGGAAATATTCACTAGTAATCCCCCTAGTGCTTGAATTATTGCCGGAAATTATTTGCGAGTGGACGAATTTTATGAAAATTTTCTCGAGTCAAAGACTAGAGAAAATTTTCTTAAAAAATTCGTTACCGAGGAAATAATTTCCGGTATTAATTCATGCACGTAGAAGATTTGCTAAGAAAATTTCACACCAAAATTTATTGTTAATTTTCATTTCGATTTTCGTGTAGATTGATGGCAAACGACATATTGTTCAATTATTGTTTAGTATGCTGTGAATGATGAAAAGTCAGAATGACAGACCCCTTGATGATTTAGTTTACGGTGGTCTAGTTATCCGTATATTATATAGTATAGTTTTGGTTCTTATAAAAAAAAAACATTTTTTTTTTTTAGGTTTAAAATTAAACTTTTCCTGAAACTTTAGAAAAGTAAAATATTTTGCACTATCTTTAAAACATACTAAAATTTTATTTTTATTTAAGCTTAATTTACTAAAATTCAAGGAAGTACATTTTATTAAGTAAAACTTGCCAATTTAATTAACTACCACCTACCTACGGTCTTGTAGTTTTTGTTACCTAGAAAAAAAACTAATTTCCGTAAACTTTACCAACGAGAAGTATACTTTATCAGATTCAGGACATTTTAAAGTTGAAACTTTGTCCTATTTAATATCACTAAACTGACGGAACTGCATGAAATTTATCCTGAGAATATATTATGTAGGTATTATGTACAATATTTAAATTATCATATTAATTAAGAATGACAGTGATATTTACACCGCGCAACGTTATGTGAAGATTTTTTTAAAATGGATAATTTAAAGAGTTACACTTTATGTAAGTTTTGTAAGAAGATTAACGATATTAAAGTAAACCACAGAACATTGCCTTGCCTAATAAAAGTAGTAGAAAAGGCCGCTGCTGTCTACTCGTTCCAAAAAAGTCTCTTTGCGGATGTTAAGAAAATAGTTTATCAAGAATCTTCTTTCTTGGACCGATTATCCCGAAGTAAGCGGAACAAAATAGTGTACAAATATTATATCTACTTTCTGAAATATAAACATTTATGGGAATCTCATGAGTTGTATACACCTGAAGCACCTCCTGACTCCCCATTAAGAAAGCAAGAAGTAATGCAAGAATTTAAGAAACATTTTGATGCCTTAGCTGGTAGATTAGAATAATTCGTTGTTTATCTAAAGTAAATACGTAATATATGTTATATATATATAAAGTTGTTTTATTAGTGAAAATCCAAACTTTGGAATCACATGACAACTGTCAAAAAGATTTCCAGTGTAATCACCTCCAACCTACCCTGGACGCAAAAAATTTCCGGAAATCCGACCCGTTGCTATGGTAACGTTGAAAAATAAAGGCATCTGATTGGCTTTAAAGTACAGGTGTGAAATTTTCAAGCAAATTCAGCTCAGAAGAAAAAAAATCTATCAAGATCGTTTAAAAAAGCGAAAAGTGGGCACAGAATGTAGTCAATTCCAAAACAAATGTACTGATAAATACTTCTTTATCATGCCCAGTGGTAAACCTTTGTGTTTGTTGTGCAATGAAACAATTTCTGTTTTAAAAGAATACAATATGAAGCGGCATTACTGCAGCAAGCATTTTGCTCAATATAATTTACTTGCGGGCCAGTTAAGAAAGGATAAAAATTAAAAAACTCATTATCGATTTAGGGAAACAGCAACAAATGTTCCATTCACAATGATCAGTTGTTAAAACTAGCTTTATAGTTAGTTCCAAATTCGTTTGTTAAAGAGTGCTTAGTACATGTTGCAGAACTTTTGTGCCCCGAAAAGAAGAAAGAGTTTGAGAAAGTGAGCTTATCGCCACGTACTGTTGTTCGACGTCTAGATATGATGGCAAAGAAAATTCACTTTTTAACATTATCCAGTCACGAAAGAAGAGTGAAGAGCTGAAATTACTGTCAGTGCAATTCACTGACCCGTTTTCCGATTTTAAGAATATGGATAGCACTTTCAATATTTTTGCAAATCCTTGTAAACGTAATGTGGAATATGCTCCGCTTTACCTACAAATGGAGCTTCAAGAAGACTCATACTTGAGGTCGAAATTTGATGATGTGGAACATACCTTTCCTAAGAAAAGAATACAACTGAGAGTTTTCGCACGAAAAATAATTTGGACATTCGGTAGCGTATAAATGTGAGCAGCGTACTCAGCTTACAGAGATCAGTTCGCTTTTTGCATTGAAACAGTACGGATCGGTTTGTTCACCCGGCTCCGTACTGTGAAAGTGTAAAAGTGGATAATTTTCCTTTACTGGAAATATCACTTGTGAGGTCATTAGTGCAGTGAACGTGCTAAAACAAGATGAAACCTAGTAAATCATCCAAAGTCAGCAAAGTTGCTTAGGAAATAAAATCCGAGAAAATCCTACGACTAAAGGAAGAAAACATTCGCCTAAGCGAAAACCTGAAGGCCTTACGCGAAGAAAATCGAAGCCTTACAGACAGGCTCGATAGATTAGAAAATCTTCTTCTTGTTACACAACGAGAAGGTAAGACGACTCGGCAACCCCCGCAGAGCGAACCACCAACTACAGCCGCCGAAACCAAAATCAAAAGGAAAAGAGTTAAATCCTTCCCAGTGGCGAAAATAGTGAAACCCCCAATAGTGAAAACCCCAAAAATTAGGGAAAACAGTGAAAACAGTGAAAATAATAGTGTGCCAATGGAAACAACTGAAGCCGCCAAAAGTGTAGTGTCCCATGAGCCTACCCCAAAAATCCCCCCCGTAGTAATTGAGGACGACGGGACCTGGACAGAAGTCCGCCGTAACATCAAAGGAGCAAACATAGGCTTCAACAAAGCCAAGGCCTCCGGCTCGAGGCTCCAAATTTTCCCGAAAACAGCCAACGACCATAGGGCCCTGACCCACCACCTTAAAGAGGCCAATCGCCCTTATCACACTTATCAACTCCCAGAGGAAAAAAGGATCCACGAGGTAATCCGCGGTTTACATATGAACACCCCGGTAGAGGAGATAGCTCAAGAGCTACACGAACTCGGCATTACTGATGCTAGCGTAGTCAGAATGACTTCAAGGATTACTAAAAAACCATGCCGCTATTCCTGGTTAAGACTACGAACAATAAAATAATGAAAATAAGCACATTCTTTGACCGGGTGGTCAAAGTGGAAAATAAGAAAAAGGACGGCACTGTAAAACAGTGTTTCAAGTGCCAGCGACTCGGGCACACACGATCGCTGTGCACCTACCCAGATAAGTGCGTTAAATGTGCAGGACTTCACAGATCGGACGCATGCCGACTCCCGGAAAAGGAGGAAGATGGCTCCAAAAATGCAGTTTGTGCTAACTGCAATCAAAAAGGACACCCGGCCAGTTATAAGGGCTGCCCGAAATATCCTGCCCCCAAAAAGGCAACTGTAGCCCCATGGGCCAACTTCAAAAATTCAGTTAAGCCTGGAGCCACAAAACCTGCAACTAAAACCACCTTCACGGAAGTGGCCAAAACTACCACTACTCCCCCGAAGGAAAAGAAGGAGAGCTCCCCTCCTCTTGATCTCCAGGCTGCAATCCTGCAAGCCGTCACCGGAATGATGCCCTCTATTGTGGAAACCATAAGTCCCACAATAGCAAAAGCTGTGGAGGAACAGCTCCGTAGACTAAAATAAGTGATGCCAGAACAACAAAATGAAACCTTAAACCTCATTTCCTGGAACACCTGCGGTCTAAGCGGTATTGCTAAAACATCGCCTCGATGTTCTAGCAATACAGAGAAAATCACCTCTGCGTATCGCGCTCCAACACAGGAGCTGTTGGATGAGGACATCGAGCATCTGGCAAGAGGACGAAGAGCCAAAATCATCATTGGTGATTTCAACTGCAAATCCGAAGAATGGCATTGCACCCATACCAACGCAAATGGTCGCAAACTATCCAGACTATGCGAGGACCATAGACTCGCCATAATAGGATCAGAACAACCAACACACCTCCCCAGTGGAAACGGGAGGCCAACCGTGTTGGATATTGCACTCCTGAAAAACATCAGGGAAGAGCTGGACATAAACACTCTGAATGAGGGTACATCCGACCACAACCCGGTACTCCTGCAAGTAGGAGTAAACCTCAACAGAGTAAATCACAAAACCAAGAAGACGACCGACTGGAAGGCCTATCAAAGATATCTGAAAGCTGCAATCGAAATCCCGGAGATCCGCGCTCTTCAGGGACTAGATGAGGCCGTAAGACGTCTAGAGACATGAATGCCTTCCATGAAAGCACAGTAGTGGAAGACATAAGCAGGCATCGACAAACCGAGGAGCTTCCTGAAAATCTCAGAGATGAGATCAGGACCAACAGACGCCTTCGCAGGATCTAGGCTAGATCCCACGAGGAAGAGGACAGGACTGCTCTAAACCGACACTCTCAAAATTTGAGAAATCGGTTACAAGAACACCGAAACAACAAGTGGCAGGAAAAGCTGAGATCCCTAGACACGCATCACCAAACAGCCTGGCAGATGCAACGTGCTCTTCGAATGGACAAACGTCCTATCCCTCCACTCCAAGGTATAAATGACCCAATCTACACCGACGAGGACAAAGCTGAAGCCTTAGCGGATGCCATAGTCCAACAAGGTCAGCTAAACCAACACCCAGAGGAAGACGAAGAGCTCACCGAAGAGGTCCACGACTCAGTTAGAGACCTGGATGCTTGGATTTTACCTTAACAAAATCCACATCCTGTCTCACCCGGGGAAGTTCGAGACATTATCAGGAAACTGAAGGTCAAGAAAGCCCCTGGAGCCGACGGCATAACCAACAAGATGCTAAGATACTTCCTCAAGAAAGGATACAGTGCGATGGCCAGCATCATAAACTCCATCATAAGAACATGCCATTTCCCCAGCACATGGAAAAAGGCAGAGGTCATCGTCATTGAAAAACCAGGAAAAGACAGGACATTACCACACAACTACAGGCCCATCAGTCTACTCCTTGCTTTAAGCAAAGTAGCTGAAAGAGCCATAGCCAGAAGACTAAAAGATGAGTCCCAAGAACTAGATACCATCCCAGATGAACAATTCGGCTTCGGGGCAGTATACAGAGTATATCACCAAAGGATTCAACAACAGAGAGACCACAGGAGCAATTTTCCTGGACATCGAAAGAGCTTTCGACAGAATGTGGAACCAAGGCCTGATCCACAAAATGTCGGTGGCTGGATACGAGAGAAAAAACATAAAGCTTATCAGAAGCTACCTAAACGACACATCATTCACAGTCAAGGTGAATGACTCTCATTCAGCTCCAAGAGGACTAGTAGCTGGAGTACCACAAGGGTCTGTGCTGAGGCCCATTTTATACTCCATCTTCTCTCACGATGTTCCAATTGGAGAAGAGGGCTTAATGGCACTTTACGCTGATGACACGGCCATCCTACACCAAAGCAGAAGCACCCGGATAATGGGCAGACGACTGCAAGAGGACATTGATAACCTTCATGACTGGTGTGTCAAATGGAAGGTTAAGATCAACCACCAGAAGTCCCAAGCAATCCTATTTCAACGTAGCAGACTGGCTCCAAGAACTAGAATCCGAGTTGGAGATGTCGAGATCCCTTCGTCAAACGAGGCCAGGTACCTAGGGATGACCATGGACAGAAGCTTGACATGGAATAATCATATCAACGCAGCGAGGACAAAAACCAGACGAGCAATGGGTAAACTTTATCCACTGCTCTGTCGAAAAAGTGAAATGGGACTGAGGACCAAGCTGCTACTGATCCAAACAGTAGCTAGGAGCTAACTCACATATGGCTCCACATCCTTCGGATATGCTTCTAAATCCCACCTTATGAAGCTAAAGAGGACAGAAAACAAACTCATTAGGATGGCAGCTGACGCCCCATGGTTTATCAGGAATGAGGACCTGCAGCGTGATCTTCAATGGACACCTATTGAAGACTTCATTCTGCAAAAGGCTACCCGAGCCTTCAGGGCAGCAGAAAATCACCCCAACGAAAACCTACGAGACCTGGTAGATTATGATCCGCTAGCTCCGAGACGCGACAACTGGACAAGGTACAGGATACCTAGACACGGGCTCCTGCACTAAATATACTCTAGGATGGAAGTGGGCAAATCGAAATTTCTGAGTCTCCGTGCTCCTCAGGAACTAGATCTTGCCCACCGAAATCCTAAGAGTATCAACAAGTGGCCATCAGACTCCAAGAAGAGGATTCCCAGGTACCTCAGCTGGCTCCGGCGTGAGTTGCAGCTGAACCTGAGGTAAAAGAAGAGGATTCCAGGTACCTCAACTGGCTCCGGCGTGAGCTGCAGTTGAACCTGAGGTAAAAGAACACCCCATCTCAGCCTCAACACCGCCGGATCACGGAACAGCAGTGTCGCTGAGGGCACAGAAGAGGACCATAAACTCGGAGACCACCAAGCACACTGACGCATGACGGAGGGACACTGGCAACGGCAGACTGGAACACGGGACAGTAGGACGTAGGCAGCGGCAAACCGGACAGAAGAAAGGAGGACAGCAGAGAAATATCCCCCCCTGGTAAGACGACACTTTCCCTATTAATAATATTTTTTATTTCAGATGACTACAAGTATCGAGAGGTGACAAAAACATCCTGCCAAGTGATGACCTCCCCCGTCTTACGACAGCGAGGACCATGTCCTTCATAGGAGTTTCTCCCGAAAGGACGGCATCAACCCCATCGAAGGATCCTTGGCTAGCCCAATGATGGTCCATCTGATGGGGGCCCGTTGATGTTTAGTTTATATTGTTGACTCCGACAGGTGAAAACCTGACAGAGCAACGAGTCCCACACTGTCTTCCCTTCTACTGGAAGGGAATTCGGGCGTAAAAACATTCCCCATCGTCACAAAAAAAGAAAAAAAAAAAGCTTACAGATATTAATTTAGAAAACACTACGCACCTTCTCAGCTTCAAACTCAAGTGTCTCATTAATTTTCATTTGATTTTTCTTTTTTTGTTAATTTGTTTTTTATATGTTTGCGTATGCTATTATAATTAATAAATAAAAAAATGTGTGAATTTTTATCGCTTTTTATTCACTACTACCTACTTATTTTGTACCTACTGCCCGCGACCTGATTAAATCCCGAAATTACGCCCTCAGCTAAGCAAAGGTTGCCCATAGCTGATGTAGAATATCAATGGTAGAGCAAAACACAATATTCTTCCTTTTTTGAGGTTATAAAAATAGAGATCAATGCAGAAACATAAACCATATAAAAGATATAAGCGGCCAACTTTTAAAATGGGAAACAGGCAACACGTGCGATTGATGTAGCGAATTTGTGAAACTGTTTTCAAAGTATATTCGATCTTTGGTGTAGCTAGACAAGAAACGACTAACTGAGCAAAATATCAATTTCGATTTTTATCCCCGGACAGGCATAGGAAACACTATGCGTATGCGATTGTGCTTTCAGCGCCACACATTACCTTAAATACACTCCTGCTGATGAGGCTTGAAGTGTCTGATGTCCATCTATTTTAACTTACCCTAATGAATTGCAATTGGATATATAACTAGAGGGTCAAGAATCACGTATTTAATGTAATGCGCTTATCGAACTGCGCGAATATTTAAACTTTATCGTTTTTTCTAGTGTAAAGTTCCCAATTAGGTATCAAAAATCAATTTTGTTATAAACCTAACTGCTCGAAGGTCCTAAAACAAAATCATGTTTACTTTGCATTTTATCGGTGTATGAATTAATTTTATCAGTTTATGAATAAAATATATACATAAAATAAAAGCATATTATGAGTAGCCCATTTACCACATATTTAACGCCGGATTAATATTTATGCCTTAAAAAAAGTTTATTATTTGCATAAGTACCGAGAAACATTTGATAAACTACCTAGTAACTAAAAAATATATTAGGTTATATGTGATTAGACTTAAAAATTCCAAGGGCACGCTTCAAACTAGAACTAGATCTATGACTATATAAATACCTGAAAAAAATTAATCTAAGCGTTTCTTTCGAAATGTTTTCGGAACAGTGTAGTGCTAATTTAAGAACTTATGGTCCTTCGTTGGCAGAAACGTGTAGCGGAAGTGCGTATCTGATTTTTATGTCTTTATTAGATACTTTTCTGAGAGATTCATGTGAAATTTCCGACCCTTATGGCAGAATCATTCCAAAAACATATCCAGGTAACATATTAGCATTCTCTGCTTTTACTCTTCTGCCCTCCAAAATATAAGCTTTAACTAAAAGGAATCACTGAATAGGTGTCCCGAATCTGAAAAGCCTAGTACATATTTTAACGAAAAATTTGATACGCCACTAGTTACTCAAATTGATACTTTCCTCGTAAGAGGGCAGTTTGGTAATCGTAAAAAAATTATCCTCAGAGACTTCTTCAGATCTTCACGTTACAGGCTGCCTACGAGGCAGAAAACATGTTTTCTTAATTCCGTCTTTCTGTCTGTCGGTCGGTCTGTGTGTTTGCGACATTGCAAAAAAATTACTTAGTCGTCTGACTTCAAATTTTGATATGAAATTAAAGTTCATATGGGGATGGCATATACTATTTAGTAGAATGATTAAAAATCTACTTATCATATTTACCTTAAATTTTGCATACAAATTAAGTGTAACATAAAAATGAACTAGTAAGCACGATTCTAATGTGACGACAGAAAATGGCTGCCTAATAAAATGTTTAAAAAATCAATCTGAAAAAAATTGATTTTAATTTTTTCCTAAAAATCAAGTGTGACATAAATACTGGTAAAACATTGGTGCGAATCATTCAATATGGTGTAGCAAGATGGCGGCCTATTTAGATGTTTGAAAAACATAAAAACCAATAGATAAATTCGCTTTTACCCACCACTTCTTTCTTAGAGGAATCCCACAAATATAACACCACTCGACTTCTTACATGATACAAAAACACAACTCACAGACCTCCATATCTGTAATGGTATCCAGAAACATGAACTGGTTTTGTACAAAAAATCTCAACCTACAGTCAATATTATTAAACGAATTGTGAGTTGAATCAACAAAAAACTCGTTGAATTCCCATGGCAGCAGAAGTCAAATCCAGAATCACTTTACCATCTGTATCCCGGAAAGTCTTAAGGTATTTTTTGTCAAAGGCAGTTTCATTCTAAATTATTAACCAAGAAGTCCTCGACTTATGTGAACTGTTATAAAGTTCAGAATATTTTTTTTTAATCATTAATAGGTTGTCTATTTACCTTTAGCGTAACTTAACCCCACAAAAGTCTCCAGAAATAACTGAAACTTTAAGTCAGCTCAATCATTGTATGGTGTGTGCCGAGATACATTGCTCAGCAATCTCTTTAGTGTAATTATACTAGCTTCTTTGCAAAACTGTCTAATATACCGAAAAGAATTGTGATATGTAGGGTTATTAAAAGAAGTGAAAACATTGGCAATGCAGACTTTGTCCCATTTTGTACCCTGGAGAATTCATTAATGCTAAGTCAAAAACCAAAAGAATTAAAACTATTCACAATCTGATAAGCATAAATATCATTAACTGATCTATCAAAATTGACACTTAAGTCGCCACATACAATATAAAATTCTCGTTACAGCACAATTTAACTTAAGACTATAATTAACAAAATCAATATGATCACGACAGTAGTGGGCAACTCCACCACCATTTAGTTCTCTACAGAATGAGGCTGCAAGGGTGTATCCCTCTATGTGAATCTTGGCTACCTCATCTGAAGAGCATTAGACTTCAGTTAGTACTGCAATTTTTGGACAAGCTCTAGCTCTTCTAGCTTTTAACAAGCATGCCAGCTCACTATTATCCTGATGAATTGTAACTTTCATCGAAGTATACAGTTCATATAGGAATAGTGAGTGAAGTGTGATCCAATTTAGTTCCGCAAATAGTTATTTACTAACATATATATATATATATATATATATATATATATATATATATATATATACTGTCATATATATAACCTATATTATAATATATATATTATATAATTATATAATATATATATATATATATATATATATATATATATATATATATATACTGTCATTGCAAACCTTTTGAATTACGAGTTTCTACCTATGTCACACTTTGTTTTTAGGCATAATTTGAAATAAAGTTTATCCCTATATCACATTTAATTTTTCTGTCGATTGAATAAAAAGGTTTTTTAGTCTTTTTATTTGTGTATACGTTTCGCCATCTTGAATTCGTACTACAATTGTACCAGTTTATCTCTATATTACTGTTAATATTTGCACAAAATTTGAAATTATTCTAATAAATAGTTTTTCAGGCTGATTTTTTTATACATTTTATTGGGCCGCTATTTTATTTTGCAATCTTGGATTCGTACCAAAATGTTACCAGTTTATTCCTTCCTCCACTTGACGTTTGTACAAAATTTGAAGGAAAGTGAATAATTAGTTTTTTAGTAATACTTTTTTTAACATTTCACTAGGCCGTCATTTTGTTTCGCCATATTACGGTGGCATACTCACTTAGCTATCGCATACGGCCGCACGATGAAAACCATTCGCCTAGTGTGGACGTGGATAACGAACGTAAGCGTTCGCTTACGGGCACGCTCGTTCGCTGGTTTGTTTTTCTATCGCGTACTCACTTGGCGAACGAATACAGCGGTACGACGTGGAACGTATACGTTCACTTAGTGTGGACGTAAAATTTTAAAGTATATGAATGACGAACGTACGCGTTTGCTTGGAGACAGGTTCGCTCCTCTGTAGGTACATCAAAAAGAAAA
Organism: Kuschelorhynchus macadamiae; assembly: GCA_030620095.1. Lineage (NCBI taxonomy): Eukaryota > Metazoa > Arthropoda > Insecta > Coleoptera > Curculionidae > Kuschelorhynchus > Kuschelorhynchus macadamiae. The sequence continues at coordinate 290,405 of JAUTXW010004145.1, read as the reverse complement.
ATCGTTGCACTTTGTCAATTGTGTACGTATTTTCACATTTGGTCGGATATTCAAGGAGGCAGCGTGGCTTAATATCCTATTTATTATTTAAGTACATAGCATAGGGTCATTACAAGAATGTTTATGACTAAATTGAAAATTTTCTGTGCAAATAAATTTAGTTTTAGGTCGTAATAGTTAATTAATGATTAAATTTAGGAAGGATTAAGGAAGGACTAAATTGGATGCGAAAAATAGCAACTTCTAGCAATAAGTGTACCTTTGTAAATGTATCTAAAAATGAAACCAATCTGCATTCATTAAATACTATATTTATTTTCTCTTCTTATTTACAGCTAATCACTACTCTACAGAATATATCAATTTTCACTAATGTATATATATATATATATATATATATATATATATATATATATATATATATATATATATATATATATATATATATATATATATATATATATATATATATTTTGTTGGTAAAAAAAATAAAAAAAATATGTTTTTTAACGGAACATTATTGGAATATAATTTTCAATTAACTATTTAATAAATCCTGCAACTTACACAATCAACAATTTTTCTATCTCCTAAAATTAAGTTAAGATTATGGGCAGCGCATTAAGAGCAAAGACCCAGTACATCGATTTCTCTCGATTTGGCCAAATTGCATGATTTTTTTCAAGATGTATTTATAATAGTGCTGAGATCATCTTATAGAGAGCAGATTTTAAAAATATAAAAATTGGGTAATGGCGCCATTTTGAATTTTTTCCTGCTAGAAACTTGAATGCTTTAATATAAATTGAAATACTGAAATTTAATGTATAAACTGTAATTAACCCAAAAAAGTAAAGATGTGCATCCTCTGACCTATGGGGGTACAATTTGTTTTCTGATCAATCTGATTTGGTAGGTATTTCATATATTTTCCTGAGTTTTTAGTGGAAACAATTCCAATTCTAATTTTATTAATTATTTTAATTTTTTAACAATTTGTATTATTGATTTTCTATGTAGATGGCTTTTATAATATCGTTGTTTGATTATTCAAGCAACGATAATATTACCAAAAATAAAACCAACATCAAACGAAAACAATGAAATGTAAGAAATAATATTTTATAGTTTATTATAGGTGTTGGTTGGGCGCGGACTTCATGAAATAACAATTCTAAGATAATGAAATACAATGTTATTTTTATTTTTTAATATTATCTTTCAAGTTGGTTTTCTGCTATCATTGGAAGTTTACCGTTTTTCCTAAAGATTTTATATAAGGTGGTGGTTTAAGGTTTGATAAAATAAGCAGTTTTGCTTATTTTTTTAGTAAATTGATAACACTTGAGTGATGGTTTCTTTAGTAAAAATAGGATTACTATTTTTATTATATTATTTTTATTATACTTTTTAACACACTATCTATTTTATGTCTATCAAATAAATATAGGTTTTATACCTTCATCTTTAAAGACACCTGAGAACGTTTAACAAACCCATTTCAGGGCATAAAATAGTTTTTTGAATAAAAAATCTGACTCAGCCTTTGTAAATCATCTGTTATTCGAACAACATTTACTTAATAACAATTTTGAAAACCTATATATCGAAAATAAGGGCATACAATTAAAATGCTTGAATTTCGAAAATAAACAAATCAAAATCATTAGACCTTTTGCTAAATGACCAATTAAAGTTAAATAGCTCTCCTTTGTTAAATTTACTTTATTAAACCGCCCTTCTGCCGTAGATATTTAAGTCAAAATTTTAAGTTTTTTCATTTATTGTAACACCACCATATCTGGGTTTTCCCTATTTTTGTTACCTGTTGTTTAACTTTTGCATGTTAACATCCTAATATTTTAGTTGTATCTCAACATCTGAAGAAGCTATTGTATATCCGAAACATATCATGTTGACAACAAATATAATGAAAATATTTAAAACTTTAAGTTGTCTTTTCTAAAACTTTATCCAAGAATTTTCATCACGTAACGGCGAACAGTATTCAATTTTATATGGATTATATGCCAGGCGCCACTTGCGCCTCTCATAGGCATTTAGTTCCGAGGTCCTGCATTAGTTCTATATCCCTATATCTGCTTTTAAATATAGACGCCATCTACCAATGGAATTTTCTTTTGCACTTCCTTATTAAGAATTACAAACGATGCACTAACAATGAAAATCATTGTTTCAATATACGTTTTAACGTCGACATTGACCGAACGTATGCGTATGGTGTTGTTCGCCCGCTTTTCGACAGTCAGTGGTTTCGTGCATATGCGTGCGGTGTTGTTCGCTAAATGAGTACGCACCTTTACATTTTCGCCACAATATTATAAGGACATCCCCTAATGACCCTTAATTTTTTACCAAAATGTGGAATCAATTGGGTACAAATAGTTTTTTAACTACGCCGCGAACAGAGAGATAGATCGTCACACAGACCGACGAAATTGGGAAAACATATTTTTGGCATCTAGTGACGCTAAAACTTGAAGAAGATGTGTAAAACTTGGAAGAATGATTTTTTTTTCATGATTCCAAACAATTTATCTTGAATTCATACCACAGTTTTACCAGTTCATCTCTATACCCACAATTAATTCTTGCAGAAATTTTGAAATCAGTCTATTAAGTAGGTTTTCAGGCTGAATTTTAAATATTTTATTGAGCCGTCATTTTGTGTCGCCATATTGGATTCACACCAAAATTTTACGAATTGATTGCTAGGTAATACTCGATTATCGTGCAAAATTTGAGGTAGGTTGAATAAGAAGGTTTTTAGTTACAATTTTTTTAACATTTCAATAGGGCGCCATTTTGTTTCGCCATTTTTTATTTTAACTCAAATGTTACCATGTCATCCCCATGTGACCCTTAACTTTTGACCAAAATGTTAAGTCAATCGTAGTAGTAGTTTTTTCGCTATGCCGCGAAAAGATAGAGAAACCGACAGGTGCTTCGACAGACAGGCATAGAGAAACCAAAGGAATCAAGAAACATGTTTTTTAGCATCTTAGCACCTCGAAACATAAAGATCTGAGCAAAATCTCGGACGGTGATTTTTTCACAATTACAATACTTCTCTTTTACGAGGGAAGTAAAAATAGTAAAATTTATGGCAAGGTCCACATTTTGGAAAGTTTGAACACATAAAAAAATTGTTGGTTTTTCGGCTGATTGTATGTGTAACATTATCCAGAAAATGTATTTTTAAAAAACTCAAATTACCTTAAATTGAAATTTAAAAAATTAAAAATGAACCGAAAACCTTTATTAAGAACTAATAAGAACATTCGTAAAAATTAACATTAAGTATTAACTTTGGAAAATTTTAAATTTAATTTTTAAATAATTTAGTATAGTGTGAAAAGTGGCTCCCTCTAGTAGTTGTACTCTAGCGGGCTGCCACTCCCCCTTGCTACATATTGAATACTATTACAATACGTTGCCAATTGCCATCTGTTAATACATATTTTTTATTTTTTTACTGAAAATAAATTTGGAATACAACTCTCAAAAGTTGGCAAACCTGAATAGCACTAAATAGCTCTCAGAGAACACACATTGAGAATATTCTCATATTAAAGCCGAAAATCAAGTCGTTATATTTTTCTCTGTTATAAATAAATTAAGACCAATGATTTTTCCTAAATGTTATTTTGAGATAGCCCTTTTGCTCATAAAATCAGCTCGTTATCACAATATTTTTGTATTTGATATTGGTTAGCAAAAAACTTTTTTTAAGATCCAGAGTATGATTTTATAATAATCGGATCTGGAACTGCTGGTGCGACTGTAGCTGGACGACTTGCAGAAATCGAAAACTGGAAAATATTACTTATAGAAGCTGGCGATGATGAACCTGTTGGAACTCAGGTACAGTAACGGTAACGAATTTCTGTTTTCTGGTATAAATATTAGTTAATGATAGCTTAATATTTTAAGTAAAATCGATTTGAAATGCTTATTCATGTATTATATATATATATGGTGTTTCACTTAAACCTCCAAACGTTGTTTTCTCCAAAAAATAATGGAGGATATCAAATAGAACGACACCTTCAGTACTATAGACTTTGCGACGTCAAGAGAAAAAATTGGTAAATCTCCTTTACCCGGAAGTTCCCTCGTTATGATTTTTTCGATTTGTTAGAAACAGAGAAGTGTGACACAAGTCCAGCACAAAGTCACAGTATATATATGCGTTACGTATATGTACTGTTTTTTCAAATATTTATATTAGGCGCCATTTTGTTCCCTCATATTGGGTTCCTACCAATATTTTACAGGTTTCTTTCTACCTATGCCATTACTTGACTTTTGGGCATAATTTAAAATAAATTCAATAAGTAGTTTTTACATTGGCACATACCGCCATTTTGTTACGTCACGTTGAATTCGTACCAGTTTATCCCATTTTCACATTTAATTTTTCTGCAAAATTTAAACTCAATTGATTTTTTTAAATTTTATTTGGCTGCCATTTTGCTTCGAGATTTTAAATTCGTACAATAACTTTACCAGTTTATCTCTATATTACACTTAATTCTTGCAAAAAAATTGAAATAAATTTAATAAGTAGTATTTTTAGGCTAATTTTTAAAATATTTTTGTAACACGCTATTTTGTTTTTGCTATCTTGGATTCATATCAAAACGTTACCAGTTCATTCCTATGAAACACTTGATGTTTTTGCAAAATTTGAGGTAAATTGGATAATTAGATTTTAACCAAAATATTACCAAGTCGTCGCCATATGACCTTTAATTTTAGACTTAAATTTGATGTCAATTGGGTAAGTAGTTTTTAAGCTATCCTCCGAACTGACAGTCAGACGGGCCGACGAAATTGATAAAACATATTTTTAGACCCCTAGGGACGCTAAAACGTATTTTGGAAATCTGAAACTATATATAATTACGTTATAATCACCCCAATAACCATTTTTTACCAAATACATTTAATTCCGGACAAAACGGCGGGGTATTTGGAGTTTTCAGTGAAACACTCTCTATATATGCCTATAAATTACTTTCAGGTACCTTCATTTTCGTTTAGCTTCACTGGGTCCTCAATAGATTGGAGATTTAAAACTGAACCGGAGCCGATTGGTTGCCAAGGATTGCAAGATAAAAGATGCCCCTGGCCAAGGGGAAAAGTTTTAGGAGGTACCAGTGTTATAAACGGGATGATGTTCATGAGAGGAACTCAGAAAGATTACCAACGTTGGGTAGATGCCGGAAATACTGATTGGACATATGAACGGGTAAAATATATGCTACTATGACAAACTAGAAAACTGAAATTAACAATAAAAAAACAATCATTAAACCTCCACCACTTAATAAAGAATTTACTTTATAAAAGTCTTTAGATATCAGGGGCGTCCATAACGCCCAGCAAACACCGCGTAGACCCGTAATGGATTTTTTTTCTGTTTTAGAATCATAAAGACGTCTTTTCGACACGAAAAGTAGTGTCGTACTGGCCTTCTTTTCGAGATTACTACTTTTTTTCTCTGCAAAGTTAGCAATGCCAAGTCATGGCATCTCGAATTTGAAACCGGTCACCTCAAAAATAAAAAACAAAAATTGTGCCCTGCAATTGCCACTTTTGACATGTATTGTCGCCAACATGAAAATGTTCTACAGTAAATATGTTTTTTACACATGATTTTTACAATATAGTGGGCAAAAGAGAAAAAATAGTAGAAAATAATCATTTCATAAAATATTTAATCTCACTGGCCCTCTCCTTATGGCTCGCTATAAAAATTAAATGTCATTTGAAACTAGTGATCTACTATAGTATTTTTGGTAAGGTGATTATGTGACATGTTTTAAATCATGTCATATGGAATCCCCAACTTTTGTCGACTTAACGAAGAAATAGAAAGGTTGACCTTGCCTTTAGATATTTGAATAAAACATGTAATTATTTAAAACATATGTATTTAAAGAAGAAAACAATTTTATAGCGCAAAACAGCTAGCAGATTTTTTTGTGTGCAAATACGATGCTAGGTATTAAACATGTCTAAATTGTGCTCTGCCCTTCGATTGTTTCTGGTCATTTTAATTAAGTCCGCTCGGTCAGAGATATCGTCAATCTATAGAAGAAGAAAGGCTCTCTTCTTTGGCTTTGATTGGCATAGAAAATGAATGCGCTTGAGTTATTAATTTGTAGAGTTGCTGCAAAACTAACAAGAACATTTGTTTTTTTTAAATGAACTTTTTTTCAACCATGTAAAGTATTAGAGCTCCGGCATGCCTCTAATGGAATCACATATGGTATTTGGGCATTTATTGTAGTCTTGAAAATTATATAAAAAACGTTAATTTTTCTAGTAAAGATAAAAAAAAACAAAAAAGGGTAAATTTTATGAAATAGATTTTTAAAAATAAAGATAAAGTTTTTGTAATGTTTTTAGTCTTAGTCATCCAGTTTTCTGGCAAAAAACAGATGTGGTTTGAATACGGTGTAGAATACTAGAACAAATGAAGTTAAAGTGTGCATTACAACTTACAGCTATACCCCAGATGAAACCAGACTAGATGGGTAAACTCCCGAATCGCCTGTGCTGCATGCCACGGCGAACAAAGTAGGGGGGAGCCGAGCGGCAGGCCGCTTGGCAACAAGTACGGGGACCAATGGTTATAAAGTTTCACGGCCGCCTCGGCAATCTGTCTTCCAACTGACGTGTAGTATGGGTGTTTCTGTCAGAGTTTGGATGCTTTCAATTTATTTTTATTTGTAATTTTGATAGGACGTAAAAAATATATAATTATACCTACGTATAGAGACGTTTTACTTTGCTAGAGCGAAAATGCCAGGTTATAAGTATCTTTACTTGTTTTGTTGTAACAAAGATAGTGGACAAAAAAAAACTAGTAGAGGAAAGACTTTATTCTGGTGCCCAAAAAATAGTCAATAGTAAGAATGTCATGCAATATAATACTTGTTTAGAATTGTGTCGTATTTTTATAAATAGATTTAACCAAGTAATCTTGATTTTATTGTTAATAAAACTATAATAAAATTACAAACTGTGCGAGGATCATTTTGAAAAAAAATATATATCATAGAAACATGAAAAGGCTATATAGTGACGATATATTACTGAAGTAGGATCTGAAGAACCTCCTCCAAAAATCGTTATATTATTAGGTTAGAAAAAAAGGTGTATAAAATAAAATTTACATTTTACATGATATAGGCACATGGCTCTGTAAATTTCGTAAAAAATAAAATATTACGTTCACATCTCCAACAGATAAGGAAGTATAGTATCAAAACGTTTCAAATAGAACAGAATTGGTGCTGGCAATTTTCTAAACGCACGTTACAATAGCTTTAAAGACATGATGGTGCAGGCCTCTCGCATCTAGTTTTATCTGGCACTATACTTTGTATTTATGTAGCTGGACGAATTTGTATTAAAAACTTTCCTCGGCTAAATTATATTTTATTTACTATTTCCGAGTTAGTTTCTACATTTAATTTATTTTTTATGGTAAGTGGCTAGCGGGAGACTCAATCTCAAATCTTGCAAAACTTTTTTGAACGTCACTATTAGATGTATTAGTGCCAAAAATATAAATCATAAATTAACACCTATTTTGAGAAAAGGTTAACAAAAAATAACATGTGGTTTACGCAATTTTATCTATGTGGCCATATTGTATTAAAAAAGTAATGTTTTTAAAAAAAATCCGCAAAATTATTTAAAATATTAGGTAGGTCATAATTTTAAATGTAAAAAATAAAAAACCTATTCTTTTACTTGGCATTGCATCGACCTGTGAGCGTAGCTTGGCCTGAAACGTCACAAACAGTGTTCTATGTTAAAATAGTTCTTTAAAACCCTAATTTCATAAGACATGATTTTATAGCACGACACCTAGTTAGAAAACAAGAACTAAAGGACGAGTAAAATTAAATGTCTTATGAAACGAATATTTTATACTTACTTTTTTTTCTATTTTGTGCACTAAAAATTATTATCCTTAAAACACATATTTACTGTTGAATATTTTCAAGTTGGTGATAATGCATGCCAAGTGGCAATTACATGCGCCCCATTTTTGTTTTTCAAATTCGAGGTGATCGTGACATAGCATTGCCAACTTAGTAGACAAAAAAGGTAGTGTCGAAATCCAATACGACACTACTTTGCGTATCGAAAAGACGTTTTAATCATTGCAAAATTAAATAAAAGTATTTTTTAGTAGCGCTTTAATAATCGTCATTTGACGTTCCTAGTCTCTTTATAATAAACATCAAATAGATATGAGTGTATTTATTATGACAACAATAATAAAATGGTACACTAATACTTTTAGTATTTTGCAACCAAAAGCAGCTCATAAATTCTAAATATGAACTTAGGTTAAAAGCACAGCTTAAAAAAACTGTTTTATTTTTTAAATGTTATAAAATTCTCACTAGAATAACTGCTTTAAACTGGCATAACATAAAAGTCAACAAAAAGAATTTTTATCCGTTGAGATTAGTTTTATATCATTAAGTGGCTAATTTTACGGTGAAACATAAAACATTTCTTTGCAATTTAAAAAAAAGTCAAGAATGCTTAACGATTATTACTGGTGTTTAGTCCTTAGTACGACGCTATCGTGCACAATGTAGAGTAAAACATGGGACGCCAATCAGCTATAGGAAAAGGCTAACCTCTAATCTGAGCTCTTTTAGATAATGCCCGATTTTATATCATATGAAGACAACAGAGATACTGACTTGATTGATGCTGAGTACCATGGAAAAGGAGGTCCGGTTACGATAGAGAGATATCGGTATCAAGTACCATTCGCGTGGGATATACTAATAGGTGGACAACAAATAGGTTATAATATTAGCAACGATTTAAATGGGAAGCAATTCAATGGATTTGCAGTAGCTCAGATGAATACCAGGTATGTACGCTAATATTAACGTATTGGGTAGCTTGTTTCCCTTAACTTATATTTCTCAAGCCTTATTTAGAAGATTGACTGTCTACTAAATAAGTACTGCTGGGTTTAACTGTATATAAAATACTGTGTTTAACTATTATGTAAATATTAGAGTAACATTACAACACAAACAAGACATTTTAGCACAGTAGCTACTATGGTGCAACGCAAAGTCGCTCGTCACATATAGATCCGAAATACTTAGGAGCATACACATTTTTTCGTTTCTAATAAAATATGTCTAATATCAAATGAGTGCAATACACATTACATAAAATAACTAATATTAAATTTACGCCATTAATGCAATGCTAACTTTATTTACAGTCTACATTATATAACACTTATTTGTCAAATACAATATTTTTGTTTATGATGGAACTTCTTACCAAATATGTTTTAAATAAATTTATTATAAAGCTATTTGTACTCAAATAAGTAAAGATAAGGTTTTTACATTTTGAAACATATATATATTTTTATATATATATATATATATATATATATATATATATATATATATATATATACGAGACACTAATGGAATGAAATGCATCTCGCATGGCCATGATATACTTTATGCCTAGCGCTCTCATAAAAAATGTTAAACAATAACTAAATAATCTCGGATACCGGAAGTTTTACTTTTACAACCACTCTTGAATATAAATCTACCTTAATAAATATGACATAATCGGGCATGGGTAATTTCTTTTAAATACCATTTTAAATACCACTTTGTCACAAGCTAAAAAGTCCAAAAATTATTGATTCCAAAGAAAAAAAGAAAACTTAAAAAATGCTTTGACGATTTCCGAAAAGCAAATCCAGATATTATGCAAGGCGTGATTGTTTCCCAACCATCAGATATATTTATTTATTTATTTATTTACAAATTCCTGCTTTACAGGACAAAGTCCCATTTTCAAAGCAGGGCAAGCACTTATAATTATAATATAATATTATATAACATAATCAAGAAATACAAAGAAGATGAAAAAACTTAAGTTAAAACTAAAACTAAAAACTACAACATGCGTCTATATGTGGAAATAATGTCAACGCAACAGCGATCGCCGCACATCAGAAGCATTAGCTATGGAAAAATCCAAGTGATAGCTCTTGTTATATTTATCACGCATTAAATACAGAGGTGAAAATTTTAGAGTGTTTGTGCGCGGTTTAGGCAAATGGAATAAATTATGTTGTCGTGGGTTTAAACGAAGTACACAAAAATTCAGTTTTCCTAGTATATATGAACAATCAATTTTATAATTAAGCAATTTAACTAATGTAATTAAACGGTGGTAGTAACGACGATTTTTTAGGGAATCATATTCTAAGTTGTTAAGCAGCTGCTCATGCGGATAGACCTTGTTGGGGATATATGCCGTTTTTCAAAAAACAAGCATATTTTAAAAATCCACGTTGTATTCTTTCTAGACTCTCTATGTGTGTATTGTACTCAGGTCCCCAAATTATTGAGCCGTATTCCAGTTTTGAGCGGACGTAAGAATTGTATAATAGCTTTAGTACACTGATGTTTTTAAAGTCCCTCGTACAGCGTAAAATGAATCCATATATTCTGGAGGCTTCGGCAGTAATAATATTCATGTGAGGGACGAATGAGAGTTTTGAATCACATAAAACTTCGAGATCGCGAAATGAGTCACACCGAGAAATAGCCTTATCTGCAACGGAATAATCATATTTACAAATTGACAGTTGATTAGAAAATGATATTACATTGCATTTCCCTATATTAAGCATTAAGTTGTTAGTAAAACATCAATTATTTATAATATCCAGACTCTTTTGTAGCTCAATGCAATCAGCAATTCCACTGATATTGGTATAAATTTTGATATCATCAGCATACATTAAAAATTTTACGTTTAGGTCACAAGCAATATCGTTGATAAAAAGGATAAAAAATAGCGGTCCCAGTACAGACCCTTGAGGTACACCAGAAACTGCAACGTATTTGCTAGAAGTATGTCCATTGAGGGCGACATACTGTTGACGCCCCGATAAGTACGAATTGAAGAGTTTTATTAATCTGTTGGAGAATCCAGTATTTTTAAGTTTAGTAAGTAAAATTCGGTCAAACGCTTTTGAAAAATCTAAGTATATTACGTCTGTTTGACTGCCTGCATCAATTGATTCGGCTATATCATGCGAAATACAAAGCAAATTGGTAATTGTTGATCTTCCCTTAAAAAATCCATGCTGTTGAGGTAGAATGAGTTCTTTAACTAGAGGAAAAAGAGAATCATCCAGCAAGATTTCAAATACTTTACAAATATTACAGATAATGGACACCGGTCTGTAGTTTAAGATTTCATTTCTGTCACCTTTTTTGTACACTGGACAAACCCTAGAAACTTTTCAAAGCTGTGGTATCGTGTGTTGTTGTAAGCATAAGTTAAAAATAAACAGAAGGGGCTTTAACAAGACTAATTTGCAATCATGAATAAGAAAAGCAGGAATTAAATCCGGTCCAGTTGTGTTTTTCGGGCGTATTTTTTAAGGCTTTTATAACATCTTCTTCGGAGAAATATGGAACGTCAATATTTAGATTGGAAGAAATATTATTCACCTCTACAAAATGTGTATCCGAATTAGAAAACGATTGTTCAAAATAGAAAGCAAAAGAATTAAGAATATCTAAAGGGTCACTTAATTTATTATTATTATAAAACATATTGTTAAGCATGCTATAAATTTCTTTTTTACTTTTTATAAATGACCAAAATTTTTTAGGGTTACTCTTAATATCTGTCTCGATTCTCTGTATATATAAGATATAACTATCTTTAATATCTGTTTTTATTTTTGTTCTAAAGTTCGTAAATAATTCCAAACTTTCCAAACAACCATATTTTATATATTTTTTATGACATTTATCCCTTTTCTTTATATTCTGGATGATTTTAGATGTAAACCATGGTGGGTATTTACGTTTAGGCATTTTTTTATACTTCGTTACACATGAATCAAAAATTTCATAGATTTTTTCATAAAACAGGGCACATGCACTCTCTACATCATTTGCCCGTTCAAGAAATGACCAATCAATATTATAAAATGTATCATACATCACCGGAAAATTTGCTTGGCGAAAATTATAATTGTTTTCAAGATTTAGAGCCAAATCACATTTACGGTTTACAGATTGAGAGTATTGAAATGATATTTCCTAGGCAGGGTGATGGTTATCTTCATGTATTAGCCTATCCAAGGCCCTATTAATCAAACATTGCGGATTATTATGTATCACTAAATCTAGGACTCGGTTGTTAATATTTCTTACGCTATTACTTTGGGTGAGATTCATATAGGATAAAAAATTATTAATTAAACAAGCACATTGGTCTCTGGTTTCACAATCCAAAAACTCTGAATAAGCCGGTAAATTGAAATCCCCAAGAATACATATATTTTTGCCAAACATAATATTTAAAGAAAGAAAAAAATCAAGTAAGTTTTCTAAATTTCTAACAGAGACAGGAGGTGGTATATAGACTAGAAAAAATAGGATTGAGAAATAGTCAAAACTTACCTTAACGCCCACAATGTCAGTACCAGGCAATAAGTCACCCCTGTCAAAACTAATTCTACTTGATTTGTATGACTGATGAACACAGAGTAAAACACCTCCACCTCTGGATTTGTTAGTCTCAGTGAAATCTCGATCAGCTCGATACACATTATATTGATCAAATATTACCTCACTACTACAAACAGATGAATTAAGCCAAGTTTCCGTAAGCGCTAATACATCAAAATCACAATAACACGAGCTGTTAAATATTTCGTTTAATTTTTTTAAAAGTCCACGGATATTTTGGTAGTATACTGAGATGTTTTTATTTTGAATTTGTTTGGTGGCAGAAGCTAACACGTGGGTGGGCGGAGTTAAACTGGCAGTGGGAGTTGTGAGCTGGGGCGAAACTACAACTAATTGCTATTCACCTAGAATATTCGCTTTAAGTTTGGCGCATGCATTTTTGAAGACGGTACATTTATTAATATCCCAGGCCGCATGATCAGTACTAACAGTGATGCCAGTACTAACACCATTTAAACTAGTACAATTAGAACAGTTTAAAACCTGCGCTTGACACTCATTAGCAATATGATCATTGCCACACCTAGGACAACGACGTTGATTACTGCAATTTTTTGCTGAATGATTAAAACCATTACAATTAAAACATCTAGTCACCTGAACACCGTCATAGTAGTTAGATTTTTGCAAATAGGTTCACAGAAATAACTCGAAAATTACAGTAAATACGGGAGCACATCAGCACGCGTCATACCAAAATTGTTGTACACCTACTACTTATTATAGGTAAGTATATATTTATTTATTTATTTATTTATTGCTTTATTGTTACAGAGTAGCATATAATAATTACAATGATATTATATTAAAATATAAAATGTTACCACTATCTATAACAAAGGCGCAGAGTTCGCACTCACCGCTTTCACGGAGAGCAGCGCTCTTCCACTCAACCCAAATCTACGATGTAAAGATCCATTCGATGTCCTGTTGCTCCCAAAGGCTAATCACGAAGACTACTTGACAAATGTGGAAAGTAAATGGAATATGATGGACTGCGCAAAGATCTTTACTCGTGATAAGATAAAGACTGAAATGTGCAAAACACCCTAGAAGCTCTTTACCTACATTTAGCATATAAAACTACGTGTAAACCTAATGTAAATATAATAATGCACAATTTATACAGTAAAAAGCAATGAATGTAAAAGAGAGCAGGAGAAACAATACAATAGCAGATACCAGCAAATAGCGATAAAAGCGTAATAAAAATCTACAAACTATTATTTAACCAGTCCTTGAGACGTTTCTTAAAAACAATTAGCGAAAGGTTTTTGATATTCGCGGGAATTTCGTTATATACTTTAGCAATATTATAGCTAAATGATCCACAGAATTGAGCGGTTCTATGTGTTGGAATAGTCAGTTGGTCTTTATGCCGAATATTTATCATATGGACTGAACTGCGAAATTTTAATTTGTCGTAAAGATATGTAGGCTTTTTCTTTGAAATAATTTTATAGTAAAAGACTGAACAGTGTAATGTTCTGCGTAATATTCCATTTTGAGCAACGCCTGATATTTTAGGGCTGTAATATATTTTACAATTTATTTTTTTTTTGTCTTTTTTTTTAATTATTTAATTTATTTTATATAATATATAATGAAATAAATTATGACTTTAAATATGTTTCTCCACAAATCAAATGTTTTATTTGTAAAAATGGAACTTTACCGAATTTGTAAACATTTTATTGAGCCGTCATTCATCTCTTCAAACAGGATTTGCATAAAAAATTTAACCACTTTATCCCTTGATCAGTAGCAACACTTCCCTGCTATAAAGTAAACATATTAAGTGCAAAAGCGCAATATTCTGTTAAGTATTCAAACATACTTATTATTTCAGAGATGGTATGCGACTTAGTTTAGCGAAAGCTTTTATCCGACCACAGCGAAACAATCCCAATTTACACATTATGCTAAACTCCACAGCGACAAGAATTTTAGTGGACGAAAGAGGGGGTGAAAAATTTGCTTCGGCAGTTGAACTTGTGTACAAAGGTAAAGCTTTTACTGTAAGAGCGAACAAAGAAGTTATCGTATCTGCTGGAGCTGTTCAGACACCCCAAATACTTTTATTGTCTGGGATAGGAAGCAAAGATATGTTGGATTCTGTTGACATTCAACAGGTTGGTATATTGTCCTAAATGTATTTATTTATTTCGTAAGACTAATTTATAATGCATTCGGGATAGGATTTAGAAATATCGCATATTTATTATTTAGTAACATTAGTGACTTTTATAAAAAATCCGACAGTATTACTTCCAAGCTTGTCTGTAACTGACTCTATAAAATTCCCACAACTAATGGAAACGAGAGATAGCAGTGTTTCGTGTTAAGCACTGTCAGTTGTCTCGCAAGCAAATAACAGAGTTTCGGTTTGTTTGGTTAAAGAATACTCGCAATATAAAGGTAAAAAATTAGCTTTCGACGACAGCCGATCCTTACTTCTTTTTATCTATCTCCCCTAACATATTTTATATTAACAACAATGATAAAATCAAATAATTAAGTAAAACACCCACAATGCAGATCTTAAGATACTCCAGAAAGGAATAAAACCAAGGAGTTTGTATAACAGGTATCATCTCAGCATAAGATCATAGCAAAGCTCTTTCGACTAATCATTAGCTAAAGTCAATGATTTAACTATTATTATCCCCAGTGTTACCTATAAATAAGTATACTTACCGAAAAATCAACTCTTTGATTTAAAGATGATGGAAACCAGCCGTTAAGAGAAAAGATTAAATTCAACGGCATACTTATTCGCCATCAAAAAAAATTAAAAATGAGCATATGGTCAAAAGTGAATCAGTTAAAATTTTACATTCAGCAAATAGCAGATATCAAGCGCTGACCAACACCAAATTTACATTTTAAAAACTTTCGTAAAAAGGCCACTATTTGCTTTAAAGACATTATGAAAAAAAGTACTTACTGAAGTTTTAAATCTCGAAAAGTGCTTTGCTATGATTTTATGCTGATATTATATAGCCTATACAAATACCTTTGTTTCATTATTTTCACACTTACTTTGCGAGCCTCCTGTTGTCCCATCAATAAGAGAATCAATTTTGAGAGAACGCAGACTTGCCATCGCCCGTGTGAGGTATGTCCTCCGGGCCACATCATGTCCTATTTGGTGCATATATATATATATATATATATATATATATATATATATATATATATATGCTGTTTGGGCATTGTTTACAGAAGGAAAATACAACGAGCCGAATGAGGCATAAGTTATATAAAATTGTTTTAATGTGAATGAAGTGTGACAGTTTGACGCTTATATGAACATAATTGCTGTTAGTTTTTTGTATGAAAAAGAACTAAAAAAACGCTATTTGTGCACATCGCGTTGATGCTTTTCGTCGTGGCTACAGATATGTGATAAATGCAACCCAGAAAATGACGCCAGCATGGGAAACGATTATTGGAAAACCTACAAAAAGATATTTAGTAAAGTACACGAGAAAACATAAAATTTAATTAACAATTTTAGCTAGTCAGTTTTCATTAAATCATATATTTTCCTCTTTCCTCGTAAATTGAAGCATTATTAACCCATAAAAATCTCCTTCCGAATTTTTATCAACTCTTGGTATTCCGGTCTGTACGAGTAATAGCTCAAAATTACATATCCGATTGTAAACCGACTCTAAATGTGCAAAAAATCAAGTGTGATATAGGCATGAACTGGTAAGATTTTGTTAAAATTCAATATGGCGAAACTTATAAATCCTTTATCAAAATAAGTGTGAAAATATAAAAAAAATCAAATGAATCAAAAAGACGAAAAATCAAAAATATAAAAAAAAAGTAACATAGGAAGTTAAAATGATTGAAATTAACACTTTCACTAATTTACAGTTTTTATTTTGATTTTACATGGTGCATGGGTTGCAACAGAATAAGTTTGATAGTTAAGTTAACGCTAATATCGATCGACAAAAATGAAACTAGCAGAAGCTAAGGAGACTGTGGAAAATGTGTTTATATAAATTGATAGTTAGAGATAAAAGTGACAAATGCAAATGCGAGTAAAATAAACAGTAGAAGCCACAGAAGAAGTAGGAGGTCATTCTTTTACGGATTACGAGGAAAACTGAGAAAAATAAAATAAGAGCTAGCAAAGGATGAGTTATAAGAACACTGAGCGTTACACTCGGTAGAAATGAAAGATAAAAAGTTCTTTTCTTAGGTATTCTTACCTAGCGAAAAAAATAACTTAAAATAAAGCAAAACCATACCGATTTTATGCAGATCGTAAGCCGCTACCCATTTCATTAGTAAATAGGTATTTATATTGGTTCTGAATCCAATAGACTTTCAACAATGCTATCTTATTTTCCCGGTATGTTTAAAGAAAGTTCTAAAAATTTACAAGCAATGTATATTATTTCTACTTTAAGACCGTTTTTGATTCTTCAACCATTTTGCAAAATATTTTTTAAAGTCTGGCTGTTCTTGGCAATATGGTCCAAAATTTATATAACTACAATTTTGGATGACTACTACTGCATATTTAATTTTTGTTTGTTTGTATTAGCAGGACGTTTCGATTGCGCAATCTTTTTCAACTACAAAAATAAGTTAAAATGAAAACAAAAATTCGTTCAATTATAATTCAATATTATAAGGGGTAGAATTATAATTTTTTTAAAAAACTGACCAACGACAAAACTTTTTAAAAAAATAGTACTGATATGTTTTAATGACAGTACTATCTTTGTACATGCTTTGTCATGTGAGTTTTTTAAAAAATTATAATTCTAACCTTTTATGATTGGACCAGGTTTTGTTTTCATTATACCTTATATTTTCAGTTGAAAAAGATTTCGCAAGTAATCGAAACGTCGGTTAAATCTGAGGTTTCAATGACAGATATGGGAAAGCATATAGTTGACCAATAACATTTATTTAAACAATCCAACAAGAAGTCATATATACAGGGTGGCCCATCGAAAACGTACCGCAAGGCATAACGGCCAGGGTAATTTTTTTTTCAAAAAATCCAAAAACACGTCAATTTTGTTTGTGAGGGGGACAATTTTTGCCCTTAAAATGATCGCAAAATTTTCAACCCTCTAAGCGGGGGTGTCATCCCCCAAACTTTTTCAAACGGGAAGAGGGGTCAAGTGGTACCGCAATGAAAAGGGCTTTCTATTCTCTATACATTCCCGCTTTGGTTTTGAAAATCGGTCAAGTCATTTAGAAAATATGAAGGATTGAAATTTAAAATGTTTATTTACAAATTATCAGAGTAAATGATAAGGATAAATTCCTTCGACCAATTCGCTATTTTTGTCCTGTTATTTTAGATGTTTACTGCTGATTTTAGTGATTTGACATGCCACAACGATCAGGTGCGGTAGTTGCTAGATAGCTGTTCTGTAACTTGTGCGTTTAAATTTCTCAATATCATTAAATTTTTTATCAATAATTATGGTGTACTCACTTGCAGAAAAAGTGGAAATAATCGAACTTTATTTTAAAAATAATGAATGTGAATCGGGTTGCGCAGATATTTAATGAACGACATCCTGAAAAACACCTTTCCGGCAAAATTGTTCGCGAGTTAGTAGCAAAATTTTGCGATGGATCCCTTATGAATAAAAAGAGGCAGATGGAAAATCCTGTAGTAAATGAAGCTATATATATATATATATATATATATATATATATAAAAAACATATATAAAATTCATTGGTACAAGAACTCAACGAAGACGATTTTGATCGCCGCTTGCAATTTTGTAAACTATTAGTGAACGAGTGGCCAATAATATAATTTTCTATATGTGTTTTTCGGGTGATTATATATATTGTGGGTCCTTTTTTTCTTCCTGGAACTCTAACAGGTGATATGTACTTATATTTATGGAAAATACCATCGATATACATCATCGAAAATAATCCTGGATACGTTGAAGCGGAACTGATATTTCAACAAGACGGTGCACCTCCACATTACTCTCAAAATGTGCGTAATTATTTAAACACTAACTTTCCCGGGCGGTGGATAGGACGAAGGGGTGCAATTGAGTGGCCTCCCCGGTCACCCGACTTGACTCCTTTAGACTTTTTTCTATGGGGACACATAAAAAGTAAAGTGTATAGCACTCCACTTGCCTCATTAGAAGATCTGCGAACACGAATTATTGACGTTTGTCGCGAAGTGACCCCTCAAGTTCTTCAGAATGTTCGAGAACGATTTGAAGCTAATTTGTATTACTGTATGGAGGTCGACGGGCAACATTTTCAGCATTTACTTCATTAATACGGTAAGTTTTTTTTATTTAATTCAATTTATGCGTTTTTTGAAAAATGTATTTTTCAAATTTCAATCCTTCATATTTTCTAAATGACTTGACCGATTTTCAAAACCAAAGCGGGAATGTATAGAGAATAGAAAGCCCTTTTCATTGCGATACCACTTGACCCCTCTTCCCATTTGAAAAAGTTTGGGGGATGACACCCCCGCTTAGAGGGTTGAAAATTTTGCGATCATTTTTGTTGTTGTTGTCCCCCTCACAAACAAAATTGATGTGTTTTTGGATTTTTTGAAAAAAAAATTACCCTGGCCGTTATGCCTTGCGGTACGTTTTCGATGGGCCACCCTGTATATATATATATATATATATATATATATATTTATATATATATATATATATATATACATATAATTATTGACTTATTGTTGTATTGTTTAAATAAATGTTATTGGTCAACAGACATCGGCTTTCCCATATCTGTCTTTGAAACCTCAGCTTTAACCGAAGTTTCGATTACTTACGAAATCTTTTTCAACTAAAAAAATAAGGTATAATGAAAACAAAAATTCGTCCAATATATATATATATATATATATATATATATATATATATATATATATATATATATATATATATATATATATATATATATATATATATATATATATATATATATATATATATATATATATATATATATATATATATATATATATATATATATATATATATATATATATATATATATATATATATATATATATATATATTTATATATGTGTGTATGTGTGTGGTGTGTGTGAGTGTGTGTGTAATGTGTTGGCATTATCTAACAAACTTAATTATGAGTTAAAAGCGATGTTATTTTTAATTGCACGCATCTGGTGCATATTCTGCTATCTTCCTCTTCATCGCATCTTGATCTAGGCCGCTACATGCGCTGTGTAT
Organism: Kuschelorhynchus macadamiae; assembly: GCA_030620095.1. NCBI lineage: Eukaryota > Metazoa > Arthropoda > Insecta > Coleoptera > Curculionidae > Kuschelorhynchus > Kuschelorhynchus macadamiae. Next base: position 270,557 of record JAUTXW010004145.1, on the reverse strand, counting down.
TAATTAACAGAATTGCATTTCTGAGGTATCGGTGTTGTTTTAAAAAATTTCTGCATAGAGGCAAAGTTTTCAAAAAATCAGTTTTTAAATATCATTCCATGCATCCATCCATAGACTTTTTTTATTTGTGTACTGGGAATGCGTGCCTCAATATGTTTGAAAGCTCGGAAACTGATTTAAACATTAGGCAACACGAAGTTTATTTCCCCAGAGGAAGACCCTGACTACAAATTCTGTTACAAGAAGTAATAAATAATACAGCTTACCCGGGATAATGTGGACAATTATTTTTATTCTTTCGGTTAAGACGGAGAAATTCTCCTTTGATATTGCTACGGATAAAGCAGAATTCAGTTAACCGAGGTTTGTATAAGCGGGGTTCTACTGTAGTCCTAAATAAAGGTACTAGACTGTATTATCTGTTATATGCAACGCATGTCTTATGATTACTTTAAAACTATAAAAATAACAATACAATTATTATATAGTAATTATTAGTAGAATAAGGAGAGGTGTTTGTATATTCATTTATAAAGTTACTTACGATATGTTAGGTTCATGATCTTCGGGCAGTAGGGAAAGGATTGCAGAATCATGTTTCATTTGAGCTAGCTACAACCATAAAACAAGCCAACACAAATATGCTAAACATCGAAAGTGTTAGAGAGTACCTATGGAACCAAACCGGGCCTATGAGTTCGACAGGATTAGCACAGGTAATTAGTGTCTTAATAAGTAATGAAACAATACATATATATGCGAAGTAAACCATAGATTCTTGAAAATCGTTTGTTAGATGTTTTTCTTATTTTGTGTGTATGTAAGTGTAATAAAATGATTATAGCTCAAGTTTTATTTATTATTGAGGGGTTTGATAAAACACTGATACCGTTAAGTTCAAGCCTCCATATTTTGCTTATTAATGAACCAATTTTAAAAAACTTTTTTTCAGCTTAGAGGTCGTTTCGTCTTTTTTATCGAACATTGTATTAAATCACTCAATTTATTTTATTCTACGAGGTAAAATAAAAACTATCTAACTGTGTACATTCATAAATAAATTATATGACCGCGAAACATAAACCAAAATACAGAATTTTTCTTTTCTAGTTGCTTTGGATACACTTGCCTCTAATTTATACAGCTACGGTGTATGCAATATAGAGTGTGTAGAAATTCCTATAAAATGAAATATAAATTAAATATTGCATAAAAGGGTTTTCAAAAACTACATTAATCGCACTGTATCAATCAAAGCGATTTGTTTTATCGTAGGTACGAGATAGAAATTAAAACTACAAAATCGTGTACACTCAGTAAAAGTTAAAATGGCTGTGAAACAAAAACGGGAGTACGGAAGTATTCTCGTTTTCTTAAGTGTTTGCAGATAATGTTATAAGATTAAATCAAATTTGAAAAAACTTGCCTTTAAAGAATTTGTTTCGTGTTTCTAATTAGTCTGGAGACTCCCACTATACCATCTATAGTAAAAAAAAAAAAATGATAGGCATTGAAAACTCTAATGGAAAAAGTTAATTTTTCATACTTCTATTTTTTTACTTAGAAAGATTTTTATAACTCTTACTAACTTACTATACTCAAAACGTAATCTAACCTACATGTTAGCTCATTAAGTGTAAAATCCCTGAAAATGCACCGTGCAATCGAAGGGGAAACGTCGGATATTAATTCCAATTTGACACGGTGTAATCCCAAAAACCATGATTCTCTATGAGCTTACAGTGTACAACGTACAGCGCCTTCAATTTCGCTTTTGTTATTTTAGGTAACTGCGAGAATACACTCTGAATATAGCTCACCTGATGATCCGGATATACAATTTTACTTTTCTGGGTTCGATGCCAAATGCGCAAAAACTGGGTTACCCGGGGAGCCAAATGACCATGAAAATCCTACTAAACTACAGAAAGTGTACATATATCCTACATATTTACACACCAAAAGTAAAGGGTAAGTTTTCAGTTTGACTGAATTTAGAGGAGTACTTACGGGGAACTCGAGGGGAGGCTGGTGTATTAAATATTCCATTTGAGAATTTGAGTGAATTGCTAAATCGAAGTCGGTAGACAAACTAAAGAAAACTACACACATAGAAAATAAAATAATTTAAGTTCCAGTTGGGAATATGAAGATATAAGAACACATACCAGTCAGTAGATGTGACAAGTTCACATAATGGAAGACTGATTATTTTTTTCGGTCGGTCCATCACAAATCTTTCAGCATTTCTCTATGCCTGAAAAATAAAAATCGTCTTGAAACAAATTTCACAAGTTACTAAGTTATATTAGTAACATAATTAAACTACTATACAGTTTAATTATTTCAAAAGAGTAAAAAAATTAAATGCTGTGTAATTTCATCTTTTGATAAAATGAACCATTAACTTTTGATATAGACTTCACATAAAAAAGATTTTCTACGGTCTTCCTTAAGCCAATATTTACCTAAAAGAAATTCAAATCTATACCATATGAGACGGAGGAAAAGCAACAAAGAGTGTTAAGGGCAAGTAGGTTTTAATCAGACAACATATTTTGCAAATAATTTTAAAAAATACAGGCTATAATAAAGAAACACACCATTTGTTGGTAGATCTACAAAAGCCTTACGGCCTTTTTGTTTTTTCCAACAACAGTGGAATGCCTGTATTTCACATATCTCAGTTTCATCCGAGGTTAAACCTTATGAGCGAACCTTATAAATTATACCTTAGAATTCTAAAACTTCTGTGAAGAATAGAGATAGTAGGCTTTTGCCTACTATCTCTAATCTGATTATATCAGTTTAAGCTGTCGCTAATATCTCCGAAGCCTCTTCTTCGTCAGCCGTCTGCCATCTACTGCTGGATGTAGGCCTCCCACAATGCCTTCCACTCTTTCCTATCTTTGGCTATTTAAGGCCACGTTCTACCTGCCACAATCTTCATGTCATCCAACCATGCATCGCTTCTAGGGCCCCAGCGATGCCACATCAGGGATTTTTTCCTAGTTCTAGGAATTTCTTAACCGTTTAGTTATTTAATAGGCCAATTTTATTAAATCAAGGATATATAAATAAGAAATTGCACTCGCCCAATTTCGGCATTTGTAACTGTACATCCTGGTTTAGAAGTTAAGGCCAAAAAAATATTGAAACTCACCGAATGCGCCTCGTCTATAGATGTTAACGCCATGCTAAGCTGTAGTGCAAAGTGTTCAGTATATAAAAAAAGAAGTTTAAACCGTTTCGGTAAGTGTTTATTGTTCAATACAATTGGCAATATATGGTACATTAAGGGGTCGTTTTTGGCTTGTTGCGAGGCTTGGCAACTTGTTATTCAGTTATCTGAAAACATTCTTCAATTAGAAAAAGATGTCTCGGAATTCTAACTACATCTGCAGATGATATACAGAAACAATTAATTCTAGATACGCGTTTTTTAATTCCCTGACATTTCTTATGCTTGATATTGCAAGAAGATAAAACAGATTAGGTTATATAACATCACTTCAACCTAGTTTGTAACAAAATTATCGCACTTGTTAAATAATAAAATAAACATTTTTTCCATCTGTTTTTAATATTTCAGTTGATTATAAATTATTATTTTAGTGGTATTACATTTATTCAGATTATAGACAATTTAAATTCCAGGTTACTTTGTTATTTCCGCAGTAAAAGTTTTAAACTCTTATCTAGGGATTTTTGGTTTCATCCATCTGACATCACACCCAAGTAGGGCCTGCTTTTATCTCGCTGCTCATTTGTTTCAAATGACGCCACTGAATTATTAAGCTTGGTCATTTATCTTGGACCTATAGTTGGCTTATTAGTCTGTTTTTCTTTAGTTAAAATGTTCTTTTAATTAAAAAAAAAATTAAATTAAATCAATATGTATACTCTTGCTATATTTACAATAGAGGTAGGTATATTTTCAAGCCGACCCTGGACCCACTTATTGTGGTTCAGTTCGAATACATCTTGTATCCTGAACGACTTATGGTGGTACAATTTTTCCGAAACAGATACAATCAGAAGGTGAGTAATGTTTGATTTTTACATTCTACTTTGTAGTTAATTTCTTATTTGTTTCGAATTCTTATATAGTAGAGTACAGTATTTAACAGGTCCAAGAATTGAATACTGCATTCATTTGCCTCCCGGGTAATGCAACGCACATTCTCCAGCCACTCGACCTTCCTTCTGTTCCCCTAAAAAGAAATATTGAAGGGAAATCCTTACAAACTGGAAAAACTAAAGATCGTAAAATGTCCTATCTCAGCAATGATATTTTCCGCAACTGCTAAATAATATCTTTCAAAAAAACTTGATGATAACGGAAAAGAGTCTCAAAAAATTTTTGGTTTCAATGAGATCGGACCGTATCCTTTTGATCCGTCTAGGCACAAACCGAGGTTATCGTCTGAACAGTTGGTCCAGGCAACAGTATTACCCCTGACCTGTTAGGTCCTTTATTAGAGGTGCCAAGTTGTTCTAAGAAAAACGCACAAGCGTAACCTCTCACAGGCTCAGCGATGGTGACAACATTTCACTAAAGCAGTATGGAAAGTGACGATCTTCCACTTATAACTTATGTTGGAAAAGAAAATCAGTGGGTCGAAGTCCATTATGCAATAACAAGCGATTGTTACCGTCAAACGGGGTGACTTCGGACAAGTTCTGCAACCTTTTTAATCACAGACTAAACACCAAGACAAATAAATTTCTACAATTTTCGCCGAAGATGGCCCTAACATCTAAGAACATTTTGGCAGTCTGAAATATAGTCATAGGTTTTCAGTTTTTAGATTTTTTTTTGTTCAAAACTCTCCGAACTTCGGATGGAGATATAAAACCACATAAAACCGATTTTTTCCTCATTCAGGGGTGTCTTCGAACACATTTTTTTATTAACAAAAACATCAATGTATTATAAAAAAATAATTTATTGCAAAAACAAAACATAATAATTTTTTGATAACAAAGTCACAAATATAGCCATAATTTGCCCTATCACAAGATCAGGTAAACTGGAAAACGTATAGCGACCTCTTCGAAACAATAAAAATTATGGCAAAGCTTTTTAATAATATCGAATTTTACTAATACAAAATCGTCTATTCATCTTCATTTGATGGGAAGACTCTTGGTTTCTCGCAAGTCGTTTCTTCTTCCGAATCAAATGAGTCGGAATAATCGGATGGAATATTTTGGCAAATTCTGGATTTTTGCAAACCAGCCGAGGATAGCATATTTTTTGGTTGTTCGTTTTTGGTTTCAGTCGTCGGTTGAACATCCATATCTGTAGGGATGACTGGGGCTCCTGTTTGAACTTTTATTGGTTTGGGTTTCTTTGATCTTGTTTCTACTTCGGGGCTTGTCTTTTCTTCTTCGGAATCAGATGAGTCAGGTGATAAACAATTTTTATTCAATAAATCAGTTTTTTTTTCTGTCTGTATCGGAATCATCGGATGAAATGTTGTTGCGTTTGTTGGATTTCGGTAGACCAGATGTTTCGCTTTCAACTTCAACTGTCGCTTGACTGGCCATCCTGGTTGAACATTAATTCGTTTGCGCCTATTTGACATTGTTTGAACTTCGGGACTTCTGTTTTACCTTTTTTATCAAATTCGAGCAACGATTTACCTATTTCACCTGGGCTGGTCATACTGTAACAACATCCATCCGGCCCATTCTTGATATCGGTGTTTAGCCTTATACACAACAAAACTAGATTTTCAGGAATCCATTATTTTATCGCGATGTTTCGATTCTCTTTTACAAATCAACTTGTCATCACTGAAATGACTCTCGTCGTATTTGAAATATCTAAAATAAGGTAAGGCTATCTAGAGAAACCATTCCAAAAAAGTTCTTGAATCAAACCATTCTGAGCTGGTCACACTGTAACCCCATCTATCCGGCCCATCCTCTTCCCATTCTTGATATCGGTATTTAGCCTTATACACAACAAAGGGTGGAAGAAGTTTGCCCTTGCGAAGCTGACATTACGCTTACGCTAGATTTTGAGGAATCCATTATTCTATCGCAATGTTTCGATTCTCTTTTACAAAACACCTTGACATTGCCCGTGTCATTACTGAAATTACTCTCGTCGTATTTTACTATTTGCGATGGATCAATAATTTTCAGGGATTGTCGAAGCTAATTGAAATACTCCATTAGAGCTGCTTCACTTACTTGTGCCCTATATCTCTTTATATTTTGACAATATCTTCTTTTTAAGATTATGTTGTCTAGATAAAAATCGTGATCAGGGAGGTTCTCTTTGAATTTTTTTATAACCACCCCTTTTCTGTCGAGGTATTGTTTGACAATCATTCGGACGTCATACGAATAAAGAGAAAATCCCCATTCTGCTGCAAGTCTAAAGGCCACAACCAGCCTTTCTTCTTCGTATGACGATAATGCTGTCTGGCCTCCGACTTTTTTTGACATTAACATTTGTAATTCTATCACTAGTAGTAGATTTAGGCACATCATGAAAATCAACAGCCTGACGTATGTTCCTCATGTGAGATTTGACGTCACGGACGGCACTTTCCATCGATTCCTGACTATAGTTTTGATTGCTTCTACCTCCTATCACTTTCTTGCAAACACGCCCCTTTTCGAAGTCATCCCCCTAAAAATTGGAAAAAAAATCACCCTGTATATGAAACGACTGTAAAGATAAACAAACAAACTCCTCGTCATAATATTTTTAAAACATCACCCTCCCTACTAGTAAGAACAAAAATAGTACTAAAACATTAACTTTTTACTGAAACAAAAAATTCCTTACGACGAAAGAATCACTACAAACAGCAGACTGGTCTTGGCATACATCTGTAACGTACCATTATCAGGGAGAAACTACGCTACGCGGCTAAGATTTGAAGGCGCTCCCGTGGACAAGGTTGCCGCTGTAAACACATTATTCGAGAAACTTTACTGTTATCCGAAGTAACTCCGTTTTACGGTAATTATTTTATAGGCCATTGTATAGAAAATGAGCTGTGGCACTTCAAAATAATTTTTTTGAAAAAATCGAGTAAGACTGAGGGGCAGTTTTAAACCTTCAAAAAACGACAAATGTACATTCTCATCAGATATGATTGGTAGAAACCCTCCGAAGATTGAAGGCACAGAAACCTTTATTTTTGCAAATTATTCCTTATTAAGCCATTCTGTTATTCGATTTAATTTAATTTTTAAACTTATGTAACTTTACATTTCCTTTTTATATTTGAAAAAGTTTGTAATGTGTTAATTTTGTTATTTTTTTACAACATATTTTTTCTTTTTTTTTATAAAATATTTTTTATCCAAAATATCCCACATCGAAGAAATTTGATTATACCTGGCTTTTTAGTGTATTCCCAAATATACCCACCTTAAGGGGCTATTTGAAAAATGGATTTAAAAAAAATATATTATGTTCCTCTACTGATAAGAGGGATTATTAAGGTACTTAAAATTTAAAGTATGCCGAAATTACCCACAGAAATAAATAATTTCTTTAAAGTCTTTTCGCTATTAAAACTTTTAAAAAATTTCCCGAACAGCCCTATTCTCTGGAAATCTTTGTTTTAAACATTTTTTTCAAATAGTTTGGGAAAATTATTGATAGCCAAAATTGACCTATAATTTGTAAGTTGTGTTTGGTCTTCAGTTTTAAAAACTGATATTTTTCCAATTATTAGGTATTTCGAAAATTTCAATAGAGATATTTATTACATGTAACATAACAAAGGCTTTGAAGATATACGTGAGTATATCTGGTAGAATGCACGAGTCGTAAACTCGTTTCTTAAAGCACGAGTATTGTTTTGCTCAGATTCAGGATGAGACCTACATTTTTTGCGGCATTGTGAAGTTCGTTCAACATTTCTTCCAGTTTATTAGAGTTTGGGCTAATTATGACAATATCGTCAGGGAAACGAGGGTGATTCAAGTATTTCTCATTATTGTTAATACCTCTCCCCCCTGTCCAGCTCCTTAAAGATACTCTCCAGTACTAAGGTGAATAGCTTAGGAGATATAGGACCGCCTTGTCGAACTCCCCTATTCGCATTTATCTTGAAGGTACAGGTTTTATCATCTACCTTAACGGGCATTGTAGCGTTGTGATAAATGTTTTCTCACTAGGATTGCAAATGAGTCAATCCTGGCGTTGTTAAGTGCTTTAAATATTGCCCACAATTCAACTATGTCAAAGGCTCTCTATTAGGTTTCGAATGGTTTGCAAATGATCGATGGTACTTAGCACTTTAAGAAATCCCGCTTGTTCTAAAGATTGATAAAAATCTAGTTTCTTGTCAATCTGTTTGTTAGTGTTTTTGTAATCCTTTTTCTAGTAATCCTAGTTAATCTGTTAGTATGTCGCGGAAATGATATTACGATCGCAATGCACAGTTTTTAAAATCTTTTTCAATTGAAATGATCGAGCCCGAGACCAACCACAAATATTCTAAAAATATGATAGTTCCATACATTCCGGACGACCAATTTTCATGAGACGTGGGTTAATTTCAATTTTTTTAAACCTATACAATCGCCTGCCTAACCTTATACCGCTATAATCTGCTGAGGAATAGATTATGCTTTTTTAATCAAAATTTCAAAAAAGTTAATGTCACACACATCATAACCACTCCCCCTCCGTTGCTTTTCCTCGCAGCAAAGGAAAGGAAGCAAAGACTAAGTAAATTTTCAGTTTGCTGAAGACCAAGTGTGAATTTGAAAGACCTTGAAGAATTATATGAAGACACACAGAATCAGAATTGGGACTTACACCGAATAAGTATCTACAAAACCACATATGTGCAGAAAATCGCTCTATAACAGTTAAAATTAATTCGTACAACTTATCCTTTATAAAACCTTACTATTTATTTGTTCATTTTTTTCATAAATTTATCTCAATTGCATTGATATAGTAAACATTAATAAAAGAACAAAAAAGTATTTTTTAAATGTTTAAAATGTTGGCCAAACAGACCATGATGATATATATATATATATATATATATATATATATATATATATATATATATATATATATATATATATATATATATATATATATATATATATATATATATATATATATATATATATATATATATATATATATATAGTTATCAGAAAATATATGTCATTTATTGACCTAAATCGTTATATTGACTTTGAGTTGAGTTTAACTCGTTTCAACACTTAAGTTTTAAGTCATTTTAGAAATGACTTTTACATTATTACATGATTACAGTTTCTCAAAAATTTCAAATAAATAAACGTCAGTTTATTGACTTAAATCAAGCTTAAGTTTTTAAAAACTGATTAAAGTCAAAACACAATTATGCCCATAATGATTGCCACTCCATTTCAAGTATCTACTACAGTAGTAGTTATGCTTTCGTCGGGTGCACACGCATGTGTGTGCTGTGGAGACAATTTTATCGTAAATACGAAGTCAATTGAGTGTACATGTTGTGATAAGAAATATCATCTGCATTGTGTGAAAATAAAAGATCAAGTGTTGAAAACCATAAATGAATATAAAATCCTGTGGTTTTGTGATACATGTGTCGAACAAGTGAACATTAAACTAGACGTCACAAAAAAATTGGAGAATTTACAAGAAAACGTTCAGGAATGTAAAAAAACAGTTCAGATATTGAAGCAGTCAGAAAATTTCGTTAATCAGAAGACTAATAAGAAACAATGGTCCACCGTCGTTAAAAAAAAATAATTCGACCTTAAAATACCAGTCAAGATAATAAGATAGTAAAGCAATAAAAAGTGTTGTTGAACAGAAAATTAAACTATTGGACTTATCAGTGGCTGTAAATAAATGTAAACCAGTTAGCCAAGGATGTGTTGTTATTTAATGCAATCACGCAGATTCTTTAAACAAACTTAAGAATAAGGCACAGGCGGAACTACCGGACGAATACGAAGCCGAAATTGCAAAACTTAATAATCCAAAAACCAATTATTGTTGGTGTTAAGGAGCAATATTTAAATTCAGAAAATGAGCTGATACAGAAAATACAGAATCAGAATTGCCTAAATGACATCCCAAAAGGTGACATAAAACTAGTTAAAACATTTCAGTCGAAAAATGCTCGTTTACATAATGTAATATTGGAAGTAACGCCTGATATATTTAAATGTTTTCAGAACTGTAAAACAGTGTTTTTTAATTGGGATAGTTTTCAAAAATACGAATATTTGGGTGTGTTAAGATGCTTTAAATGTTGGAGATATGGGGACAAGGCAGAATATTGTAGACAAAAAAGTGTTATTTGCCCTTTGTGCAATAAAAATCATAAAAGTGAAGAATGCGAATCAAATCAACTCTAGTATACAAACTGTAAGTATGCTCATGACATCCTAAATATTAGGGATATTGAATTTAGTCATACAGTATTCAACAAAAGGTGTGTTTCATATCAAAAGGCAGTAGAAAAATTAAGGGCGAGAACACAATATAATATATAGCAATTAAAAAACAGACAGAAACTAGCAAATCCCCCGAATAAATTAATTATGTATGTTAACATACAGGGTTTGTCGGCACATATAGAAGAATTATGTCAACTAATTGAAGATAAACAGCCATTGGTTTGCTGTATGACCGAGACGCATATTACACGAGATATAGAAGATAGTGAAATTTATATAGATGGTTATAACACAATCGTGTGTCACTCACAATAATGTGTCCATAATGTATGTACAGTGCTGTGCAAGTTTTTCAAAAATCAATAATCTATTAATTGATTATAACTATTGGTTTTTAAGTATTAAAATTCAAATTCAGAAACATTGTTTGATTGTTGGGTCGTTCTATTGATCGCCAAATGCGAGTAGTGCTGATTATCTTGAGTGTTTGGAAGAGAAATTAAATAACTTTGATTTACAAGCTATAACTGTGTTTTTGGGAGATATGAACATAGACTGGTCAAAAAGTGATAGTGTTACAAATAACGTCAAAAGAATAATTAGCGAATTCGGTTTTAAACAGATCGTAACAAAAGAGACTGGCGTGACTAATTCAACGTCCTCACTTATATAATCACTAATGACCTTAATATGGAAAAGGTACTTCGAGATTTCCCGGTGATAAGTGACCATGAGATAATTGGTGTTACTATACCTATTGACAATATAATATGCCAGCCTCAGTCGGGATATTACTGAAATATTAGCGACGAAAAAATATCGGAAATAATTAATGAGTTAATAGGGAAAATATGGAATTACACATCCGTTGATGTCGATACTGTGTACTCAGTGTTTATCAAAAATGTACAAGTAGCGCTGGATACAATAGCCCCAGTTAAGCCCAGGCCTACTCAGAGACATCACTGGATAACATATGAAATTATAAATGCACACAAAAGAAGAAACTGACTGGACTGATTATAAAGCAAAAAGAAATGGAGTTGTATCATTGGTTCGAGCTCAAAGGACAAAATATAGACATGTGTAAATCAGACAGTAAAATAATGTGGAGAGGGCCAAAAAAGGTAAGTGACTTCTCAGAAGTAGAATTTAGTCGGTGTTTGGGTCCAATAGGACCAAACTTTAACAAGTTTTTTTCTGATAGTATAATGGAAATATTAGACGGCAGTAAGTATGAACATTAGAATAATAATAACGTAGTTCCTCTTACGCAGAAAGAAACACATTTTCTGGATTCTGTTTGTCGTATATATCAATGATATTTATAGACGGGCAAAAACTGTCAAGATGTGATCAATACTCTGAACAGCGAACTCAATATTTTATAAAATTGATCAAAATAATTTAAAACTAAATTCTACAAAAACAAACGCTATGGTAATAGGATCCAAAACAAATTGCAAAAAATTTACCGACTTAAGTTTGTCTTTGTCTATAAATGAGGTCCACATTATCTTTGTAGACGAAATCAAGTATTTAGGTATTATTTTAGACCCCCAATTAAGTTTTTCATACGCATGTTAATTTTCTTTGTAGAAAACTAGCTAAGAAGATTGGATTTTTTTCCCGAATATCCTGTTATGTATCTTATTGGACTAAAATATATGTTAATTTATAAATGTATAATATTCCCCCATTTTGATTATTGTTGTTCTCTGCTTATTTCGTGTACGAAAGAAGAAATATATAGGCTGCAAATTCAGCAGAATAAAGTGATGCGCATTATATTAGGATGCAATAAATATACACCAATACATAGTATGTTGAAAGTACTGAATTGATTAAACATTGAGCAGTGGATTAAAAAATCAATTCTAATTTTAATATACAAGACCGAACATAATCTTTTGCCCAAATATTTAAACATATTTCTTGAAAAAAGAGCCAACTTTCATTCATACAACATTAGATCTGCTCAACATACAATATTGGGCATGTCAAATCAACAGCTTTGCAGCGAACACTTTTTATGACGGTCTTCGCCATTTTAATGCACAGCCTGATGATATCAAAACTCCCAACTAATTTTAAGTTATTTAATAAAAAGTTTTTGCTTATTTACGCAATAATGTAATTTAGAAAATTCTTTAATTGTTGATATTTATGATAGCCAAGTGCTAAATAAAGATTAATTTATTTATTTTTATACTGTGTTTGGGCATACGACGCGGCTGCAAGGCATTTGTCGTGTCTTTCACAGTGCAATTTCTGGCGTCTATGTACGCGTCACCTGTAGATTTGTCACTTATTTGTTAAATCTCTCTCCGAAAGTAAAGAAACTGTTAGACCTCCTGCTATATCTCCTATCAGCCTCCGCAAAGTAAAGATTGGCACACGAATCTAAGGCTATGAAAAGAATGATCTGAAGTCTCTATGGAAACGGTGCATTACTCATTAGTGATTGGCGATGTGAATATCTTCAGTGAATATACTAAAGTTTGGCACACAAATCTGAGTCTATGAAAAGAATGTAATTATGGAAAAAATTGGTGCAATGATCATTCGCGGTTGGCTAGAACTCTGCATATCCATGGAAACGGCCTGCTTTTGACATACCTCCCCCTTTCGTCGATGATGTTTTAGATCTGTGTGATGTACTTTACCCTACTTAGCTAATCGACTTTCTTTTCGGATCTGTATTTTGTTATATATTATTCTACGTTATAAGAACTCTGGAAACTAAAAAAAATAGTCACTTTTGACTTAACACGAGAAATTCATTTGAATTTTAAAAAGGAAAAAATGAATTCAATATATTCAAGACTTGAGTCAATAAAAAGATTTAAATCAATGAAAAGACTTAACTCTTAACTTAATTTTCTTGTTTGACGTTTGATTTATCTTCAATCAAAAATTTCAAATCATATTGAAATAAGATTTAAGTCATCTACCTTTTAATAAGGACTCGATTTAAAACTTTAATGATATTTACTTATTATTTATTAAATTTACCCCATTTTACAATAACAATTCATATCTATAATATACTATAGATGGCAGGAACAATATAAAATCGGAACAGATAAAACTTAAAATAACAATATTACATTTAAAACTCTTTTTTTTAAACCAACAAGTGTGCACTCAAATGGATCGAGATACTCACCACACTCATTGAGTAACCGAAGACTCCTATCAATGGGAAAATGTTTACCATAATTGGTAGCACGAATGGAACATTAAAGAGATCGAAGTTCCTCAAACATCGCACAGAGAGGTATTTTTCCTAAATTTCTGGCCAAAACTTTTTCTCTACTTTATTAAATGAAAATGAATAAATGGCATTAAAAAAAGGTATTAGAGAAATATATTTGTATATTATTATTTCAATCAATGCGTCTCGTCTTACCGATTATCAATATACCAGGTTTGATACCTTTAAAGACAACCAAGAAAATTGAGAAAAACCGTGCCATAATACGCAATGCGGTAGAAAGAAAGGGAATATTCTCTTCTAAATATGGAATAAATATTATTACATTGCTTCTTATTGGAAGGTTTTGGTCAATTTTCTCGGTTGTCTTTAAAGATAAAGGTATCAAGTCTGGTATATTTTTAATGGGTAAGATGAGACGCATTGATTGAAATAATAATATACAGGGTGCCCCATTTAAAAATACCAAGTTTATGTTTTTAGTAGCTTTGCGATGTTCATTTGTTTCAATAAAAATTATTCCCTGACGGTTTAGGATAATCCCTAAAATTTTTGTATATAACATTTTTTTCTCTCTCCTATAATAAAGGCAGTAGATAAAGTCTAAATATGGTGAAACACCCTGTACAGGGTCTTTTTTATGGCATCCTATATCAATTTAATTTAAATTTTATTACGTTTCAAACCTTAATATCATCAAAACGGATGAACAAAATATCAACAAATTATATATTTTTGAAATAATGAGGAAAAAATCTTTTACACTGGAAACAAATATACAGGAGGGTCCATTTAAAAAGAGTAAGTTTAAACATAATACGTACATGTAACATATCAGAATTTTCGTATTTAAAGTTTTTTTTCTAGCTCCAATATCTAACGGTTTGTTGGAGAGCAAAATATAATAAAAAACCTCAGACATTATAAAAAAAATCAAATAAAATTTAAAAAAAAATTAGTCACTTTCTACACTGGATAAACCAGATGGCATGGAAGAATTATCATCATTTGATATATCTTCATTTAGGCAATATAATTCAGTTCTTGGCATTGAGGATCTATCTAGTAGTAGGAGAATTAAGATTTATCTGCAAAACGGTTTACTTTTCTTAGGTTGCCTTGGTCTTGATACACTAATAAGTGGGTCCGAACTTAGAAGTAGTCTGTTCAGGACATCTCGGTTACACGCTTCTCTTCAAATTTTTAGAGAGAAGTCTTACCTATACAAACGAAAATATTTATTTCTTGCCTCCGCGGCCTCCTCCGACAATTGACCAATAGGTAACAATACATGATCTATGACAGTGGCTCCGCGTATTAGAATTTTGTGAATTGTTGGCGACATTGGATGCCAGCCAACACAACTCAACATAAAGCTTTCCAGTTTCTATTCCATATTTTGAGAATTTTACCACATCGATATTTTGTACACTTGATATAGCCTCCAATATTATTTTGAATCTGGTGGCTAAAGTCAAGTCCAACCCAGTTATCCTGCGTGATGTTTCGAGATCACCGAAGAATCTTCGGCCGGTATTCCCGTCGTTGGTATTTCCAAACCCTTGTTTAGGGATATCTACCAGTAGACCCATTTCCTCCCTAAACGATCGCTGAATTTCCTTTTTTCTTTCTGAGACCATTTTTTCTCTTCCACTGTTCTCGCTTGCCATTCACGAAGAGGTAGTTTATATGATAAGTGTAGCAGTGACTCAAAGAATCTTATTTTAGCGTGTCGAATTGCAAGCCCAAATTTTAGACTATCGGGATTTCTATTCATTGACAGGGTTAACTTGTTAAAGTCTTTAGAGGTTTGACCGCAGATATAGCATCTCATAGTCGACGAAGTATTGGTGGCTGCATTGCAAACCTTCGCATCTACCATAGTAGGTACCAAAGTATGTTTGATATGCACAACACATTCTGTATGTACTTCAGTTTCTAATAAATTTCTAATTTGGTCTTCCATATACATAAATTCTTCATTTATGAGGTCCTTACTTTCCTGGATGAAACGAATGCGGATGGGCCTACAAAATCTCGGAGATGATGGCGTAGGATGTTGCCAAATAACCTTTTCTTTTTCACCAGTTTTACTAACTAACCTCAGAGGAACAAGGGAGCTTTGAAAAATATTTGCAACACTGTGTGTGTTGGTCTGAAATTTTTGTTTATACTGTGAAAGTGAAAGTGATTGTTGGGAACCATCACAATCCCACTTTATTAATAGCTCCATTTTTTGTTTTTCTTCCTGACTACATGTATTTATGATTTCATCCAGATACTGACACAATCGTATGACAGGGTGAAGTAGATCCTGTAGGCGGACTTCGGCATATGTTTCCGTAAACTTAATTGCTTCCTCCTTTGGGTAACAAACTTTTTTTTCTTTTTTTATCGCAGAGTAGCACCGATATATATTTTTATTTGCAGCATGAATTATTTCATACTGCTTTATTGTTAGATTAGCTTCCACGAATACAGCTAAGGCCTCAGAAGTAGTATGCTTTTTATTAGTATTTGTTTGCGCTGAAGCAAAACTACGTGTATATTTCTGGGCTCTTGTCGGTGTTTCTGTTATATCTTTGATAAGTTTAGATATCGCACAATTTCCCATAGAACACTGGCTGCATATGTCAACTCATCAGCACACACTGTGTCACTTAAATTTTAAGTCTTGCCCCTCTTACTGCGGTCACTTGATTCCACAAAGGGCTTTGTCGGTCGTCCTGGTTTAATGATTGTCCAAGATGGCAGTTTCACGGACGAACTCAGCCACTGCTCGTTTTTGTTTGTGAAGCGATCGCCCTTGTGACTTGCCGCAGCCCATTTTCGCTTAAAATTTGATTTAAAGTTTAATGTTCGTTTTAGTGTATTGGTTTCACTTTCAGGACACTTTGTGATTTCAATGAGTTTATTCACCAAATAAATGAACCTTTCATCAACATTTTTTGATGGACACTCTTGCATGAGATCGTACAAAAATCTATTCGTCATTCCCATCACGAGTTCAGGACTTTCTGTAAAAATATAACAATATTGAGACTATACAGGGCGTTTTACAAAGAAAGGGATCTAGTTAAATGGTGGGTAGCACGAACCGAGGGGCTTTTATACTTGAAAGTAAGTAATTCTAAATTTAATTTTAATTTTATCGCATTGGTATTATTATTAAAATAAACAGTATGACTGGTAATAATACTTTTATCATGGCCAATTAGGAATCAATAGATTAGTTCAGAAAATGCCGTGAAACTGATGGATAAAATCAAAAAATTGTTTATTTGATCAATATTATGTTTTGGTTGATGTTTAGTTAGGGTTTTTGTAGCTTCTAGGTAATTTTGTTTTTTTCTCTTAAACATTTGGTATTTAGGTTAAGGTGGTCTTGGTTGGTATAATCTAAATCCAATTACAAGTTATTTTAGTTAATTATAAAATACTTACTACTAACTGAATAATAAAACACGAAACTGTAAATATGTTTTTTTCTTGATTTTTAACTTAATACTGAGTTTAAACTCAATAAAAAGTTTATACCAAATGCCGTTCTTTTAATAAAAATTCATTTACTTAATACATAAGTTGGTAAAAGTAAGCCATTAAAAAAATAAGTAAAAAAGCAAATGAGGTGCATTAAGTTAATTTTTGTTTTTTATTAAGTACCATTCATTGTTATTCTGTGCTTTGTTAAAAAAATAATTATATAAGTTACAGAGTGTTGAATTTAATAAAGTGGTAAATATAAAGAAAATAGAAAAATGAGTCCAGTCCCGAATTTTTACCCATCCGACCAGTTTTAGTTTAATCACAGTTACCAATACCGTGAAAAATTATATTAAAATCAGTTCAGTAGTCCCTGAGGTAGTATTTAATTTTTATAAAATTTTTGATAAATCACCCTGTATATGAGTTCAAAATTAATTTAGATTTTTCAAATTTTCAAATATGAAAGATCCTTGGGCCATACTACCCACCATTTATAGTAAATCTTTATCTAGAAATATATTGCTAATAGGCAAGGGAAATTGGGAAATCTAATCTACTGAACTGTATAAGGACCGAAAACAAACGAGCTAACATTTTAGCAAAAATAAATAATTAATATAATATATCTATAGGTGGTCCTTAAATTAAAATCGTTCCAAATATACAGATGCAATCGCAGAAGCACTTACCTTAAATAGAGGTTTTCTAACTAGGGGAATCTCTTTTCTATTTGCACTTCTCGTTACAATATTAACAATTTTCAAATCAAAGTGTTTGAAGTTTCGGTAAAATTTCCATCATACATACATTTAATCACATATCACAATTAACTCGCAAGAACAAATTAATTAATAACAAAAAAATAATAAAATCAGCGTCAGAATTTTTATGATTGAATGCTGTCATTGACGTTGCCAATGGTTACTGCATCATATTTTTCCATGGCCAACTTTTCATATCAGCTTTCGTTGCGAGAACGATTTTGTATGCCTTTGTACTTAATCTTGGGGTTGCATTTGTGTGTAAATATTTGAATCCAAAAGAAAGTTTAAATTTAATAATAGTTTTGCGGCAACACATATGGTTTAAATTTGTGTATACCAAAATGGCGGACGGTGTCGGAAGATTTTACTGTTAAATCAACCCACTGGATAATTTTATTTTATAATGTCATACACCTTACTGCTGGGCAAGGCCGGGCACACTTGCTTAAATGTCTATTTTATATAGAACATAAATGACATTGACTTATGTCTAATGACTAGTACAGGAATTCTCACGAAATATACCTAAATTAGTAACTAAAGCTAAAGGCAAACACATAAATTTAATCTACATGTCTTCTATATCATTTTCCGCCATTTATTGTTGTCATAATTATTTTCAAATACTTACATCAGAGCGTAAAACAATACGCAGCATAAGAATTTGGGAAATAAAAAAATGTGTGCGCTGCGCTAACGTATCTATTCGGACTGTCGCTGGTGGGAGCGGGATAAGGGGGACTCAATCTGGCTGTCATGTGATGCAACGTTTATCGAGTTATAGTGGGACGATACATTAGAGGCGATTTTCGCAAGTTTAGGTATTGTACTTTTGGCCAGGTTTTACATAGTAATACCTCTTTGTGCGACGGTTGGGAACATTTAAACAGATTCTCGAGAGAAGTTGGGGACAATCAGACCATTAACGAGTTTGAAGATAAAGCACAAATCGAATATCAAGCGTCGCTTCTCAAGAGCAATCAGACCCATTCTTTGAAGCATATCTGATCGATGATAATCATTAAAGCTTACACCAATTTTAAATCCTACATAACGCAAAAACCTATTCTGAACTTTTTCAATAACGCTAATAGATTTCAAATACTGAGGAGACTATACCACTATAGAGTACTCAAGGCAAGATCTAACCAGTGAAGTATATAGAATCCTAATCACACCCACAACATTTTCTGACCTTTAAGAGAAGTTCTTGTAATATGCTCGTTGAAGCCTTAGTCTGTTAAATTTTACTATCTATGATATATTTTTAGCTACATAGGATTACATTCGAAAGATCCATTGGCAGCACCAAAAATCGTAGCCAATTATCTTACGGAGAAACAAGACCTCACAGGTTTGCTCGCAGGGATAAGACTTACACAGAGGCTGATGGCTTCCCCAATATTAAGCGAAAAGTACGAAATTCAGTTAGAGAATATTACGTATGGACATTGTGGAAAAAAATATCGGTAAGTATAAAACTGTCAGACTTTGTAATAATTTGATATAAAATATAGATAAACTTTATTTTAACTTTTAAAAATCATGTGATTTATATTTAGTTGTTCCAGTTTATCTGGTATTTTTGACCAGACAAAATAAAACTAAAACATGTCTGATGTCAAAATACTAGTGCGCTGTGGGTTTAAGTAAGTAGAAATCAAATCCATGATATAAAAATATTTATTTCATTAGGTGGAACTCCGATGAATTTTGGACCTGCGCAATTAAATACAAAACGGGACCCGAGAATCATCAAGGAAGTTCTTGTAAAATGGGAAGAACTTCAGATCCAGAAGCGTGCGTTAACCAGAAGTTACAATTATATGGTATTGAAAACATCAGGCTAATAGATGCGTCTGTTTTCCCTACTCTGCCCTCCGGAAATCCACAGGCGACAATTATTATGGTAGCAGAACGAGGAGCCCGTTTTATAAAAGAAGACTATTTGAATAGACTACGCCGCGGTAAATAACAGTTTACTTAGGTATATATATATATATATATATATATATATATATATATATATATATATATATATGTCCTAAATTCGCTTCTCTATGTAGGGATCTCGGCTCCCATTATAACTACAGCAAAGCAGGGGGGAAAGTTTTAGAGGAGATTGGTGTGTAAAGGTTTTACTGATTCTCTATTTTGTATTATAAATAATGAATGCTAAGATGAAGATTATTTGTAATTGTTATTATTTAAATTATTGACTTGTGTAAGTGCGCAATAATTGTACAATGACACTAATAAATATTTGATTGATTAATTGAAACTTAGCATATTCGATATACGGCTTCAAATTTACGATCGCTCAATTGGTTTTTTGGAAATATCGGCGAAAAACCGAAAATGGCGGATTTCGTTTTTCGCCAATAAATCCAAAACGGTAAATTTGATAATTGTCAAAATATGACATTATTTGGACAATTTTTAAGGCGAATAAGATGGCGTGTACGACATGTATCCATCGTCTTTTGTTATCCCGCAACCCGCCTCAACTGTCATTTTTATTGTGGCCGCCATACTGGGTTTTTCGATTTTTGGAAAGAGCCTAAAATTTGCAGTCTAGTGATGTATCACAAGTGCATAAAAGTGAAAGTAAAGTTAGGTCTCAATTTTTATTTGTAAAAAAAGTGGACTTTGACTTTGACGTTAAATAATTCAAAGTATCAAGTTGTGTTTTAATAAGTAATACGGTTTTCTCTCAATAAAATCATAAATATGACACACACATTGTTAAGACCTGTTGAAAATGGCCGGTATTCCCTATTCAGAAAAGTTTGACGTGTTAGCGCTGTACTTGCAGTCATACAGAAACGCCGACATTACCTCAGCATGGTATTTGGAGATGTACCCCGAACGATGGCATCCTCATAAAACACAATTCAGAAAAATCGTAGTTAATTTAATTAACCATGGGGCCCTCGAACTAGGTACCTAGAAGCGGATACAATATTGACAATGAAAATCAGAGAGTGTTAAAAACGAATAAGTACCATCCATACAAACCCATAATAGTTCAAGGACTTAATAAAACTGATTTTCCAAGACGACTACGCTTCTGTGAGTGATATACCGGGAAGTGTAATGAAAATCCCGATTTGTAAATCATGTCTTGTATTTTGTAATCATTAGAGTAGGTTTACGAATTGTGGAGTTTTTAATAGGCGCAACAGTCATCATTGGGCTGTGGAAAACCCTCACGCAGTGGCAGAGAGACGTCAGACCAGATTTGGAAGTAACGTTTGGTGCGGGGTCATTGATAATTTAATCTAACTTACCTTTTTAATTGGCACCTATTTCTAAATTATTAATCATTTCAGGAAATCGACTTATAGACCATTTTTGTTTGACTATAACCTAAACAGACAGAGATACCTACAGTTTTTGCAAAACCAGGTTGTACCGTCTTTACGAGCTGCTCTAACGAAAGATGAATTTAGAAGAACCTGAGTTCAATAGGATGCATGCCCGGGTCACAACACCATTTAAGTCAGGAACTTCTTAAGAGAGCAGTTTGACGAAAGAATTATTTCCTTAAATGGTCCAATATCTTGGCCTTCTAGATCCTCTGACCTCTCGACCTTGGATTTCTACCTCTAGGCTCACACGAAGAATGAGGTCTATTTATAACCTCTGCGACCACAGAAATCCTGAGGCAGAGTTTTGGACACATTGAGAATTACTAACGGAAAAACACTTGCCAGAGTTGTACGAAAATCAGTCACCAATTGTCAAAAGTGCCTCGAAGCAAACGGACGTCATTTTGCACATCTGTAAACTAGTGTAACCCAGGTATGAAGTAGTTAAGAACTTATTTAGATTTTTTTAGTCGTTATTTACGTTGATGTTGTATTGAAAATTCAATGCGTTTAATACATTACTTATTAATGTAATCTTGTGACAAATAAATCATGGCCTCCTCGGCCAAAATTGAGAACTAACTTTAAAATTTGTGATATTTCGATGATACTCAAATCTTTTATGCACTTGTGAGAATTTATCACTAGACTGAAAATTTTAGGCTCTTTCCAAAAATCAAAAAATTCAATATAGCCGCCATAAAAAAAATTAAATTTGAGGCGGCTTGCGGAATAACAAAAGACGATGTCACAATAATGTTACATTTTGACAGCTGTCAAATTTACCGTTTTGGATTTACTGGCGAAAAACGAAATCCGCCATTTTCGGTTTTTCGCCGTAAATCTGAATCCAGATATCGAATGCGCTAAGTTTCCTCTTAAACTTTTCCTATTTAACCTTTACTGCAGGTATAATAAGAGCCGAGATCTCTAGAAGCGAATCTGGGACACACTGAATATATATACATATATATATATATATATATATATATATATATATATATATATATATATATATATATATATATATATATATATATATATATGTATATACATTGCGTAGGCCTTATGACATTATTTTTGAATTGTCCGTCCATATGCCTAATCTTATAGTCTCTAAATAAATTCTGAGATGAGGCCCACTTTACCAATACGGGTATACTAAATCGGTATTATACCAGATACTGCTTACAAAAAAAAACGCGTAAAATATTTACTGAGCGTCAACAAGACAGATTTGAAATCAATATATCTTCTTTCATAATAGACACAACTCTTTTACATCTACTTGCTACTTTCTGTACACCTACTGGTTTAATTTTAATTTTGTATTGATGCTTGGTAAAGCTGATCTAGCCTATTTCCATCTACGGTGGTGTATAATTACATGTAACTGTACTTTTTATTGGAGTGTTTTACACATACAGTATACTGTTATCGTCGTGTCGTCTGGTGATTACCAAAAACTTGTTTTTGTTTTCTTAGTAAAAGTTCTTATTTTTCGGTTACTGACTCTGTATACCCTACCTAATAGTTGTCCCTCGAGTGAATGCGCGAACACTACCGTATTCTTTGCATACCTGATATTATTCAGACTCTCGCCATTTTAGTATCCCCAGATCCTATTTGATGGTAGCATCTTTGAAAATGGCCTCTAAATACATGTTTAAAATTACAGGTGACAGCTAACATCTTTGTGCGACTCCTCGTTGGATGGTGGTTCCAGTAAAATGGTGTGATAATTCCTACGCCTTTATCCTGTAGTACTGCTTCGCTCAGGATTTAATAACCTTGTGTAATTGTGAACAACACACTTTCCTTGCCTTACTTAATATTGCACATGTTTTTAAATAAATGTTTGATAATGTAAATAAAGATTTAAAAAAAGTCTCGTTCGTATAATGACCTGATTCCCTCACGAATTGCTACAATTTTGAGCCAAGTAACTAACTACTAACAATCTAGTACAATATGATGTAAATTGTTCGCCGCGGTCGAGGCCGCCCTTGTGGAAAAATTGTCGTGTTTTTATATTTTACATCAATAGCTCGCTAGGGTTTTCCGTTAAAAGTTTTATAAAACTCGGGCATTGTAGTATACTCTAAAATAAAAAACAGAAAATATACATTTATTTTGAGAATACAAGACATCAGAAGTTTAGATAAATTATTCATATCACCTTCAGCTTTCTAAACAAATAAAATATATTTTGGAGCATTGCTTGTTAGAAGGCACTCCCCTGGGGTTACGCTATTGGATGTTTCCAATAGCGTAACCCCAGGGGAGTGCCCTTCCTTTGACTATGACCTTCACTAAGGTTTGTTTCTTGTAATTCGTTGAAAAAGATTTTTCTTACGTTCGTATAATTATTTTTTTGATTTTTGAAAATTATTATACATGATAAAACGTATTTGTTCATAACAAGAACAAAAGAAGTTAAAAATTGTAAATTTGGCACTACCCGGATATTTTTGGTGTTTATACATTTGTTTGTAAATTGTGTTATATTCTAAAATAATACAAAGCCTTTTCCAATTTTTTAATGAAAGTACTCGGATCTTCCTCATAATAAAACCTTAATTTTAGCAAGAAAGTAAAAGTGCACACTCGATTTATATTAAGTATTACCAAATATCTAAATAAATTACTGATGAAAAAGATTCGTCCCGAGAGAAGTTTTGGGTAATGGCCAATTTACCTTTTTTCTTAATTTAAATAAAACTTAATTACTTTCATAAATTCAAAAACCCTGGTAACCCAGATCAAAAAAAAAGTTTTCTAATTTTTATATTTGGAGCTTTTTTAGTTGTTTTTTTTTTTAATTTTTTATACTTTATCAATTTTTATTTTTACTTACCTCGTAAAAGTATTGTAATCACCCATCGAGATTTTTTCAGATTTTTACGTTTCAACGACCCTAGATGTCGAAAAACATGTTTTCTCGATTCCGTCGCGTCGGTCTGTCTGTCTGTTCGTAGTATTGCTAAAAAACTACTTACCGATTGACTTCAAATGGGGATGATCTGATAACATTTTGGTAATATTCCAATACGGTAAAACAAAATGGCGGCCTAGTGAAATATTAAAAAAGCTATTACTAAAAAAGCACTTATCGAATTTATCTCAAATTTTGCACAAAAATCTAGTATTATGTAGGAATCAACTGGTAGGAATCCCAGAGGGCAGAACAAAATTAATAAAAAAATAAAATGTTTAAAAATTCAGCCTGAAAAAAATAATTATTGAATTGATTTCAAATTGTGTGCCATAACTAATTGCGGTATAGAAAGGACCTAAAACTGGCAGTTAAATAAATTTTTTGTAATCTAAAAAAAATTACCTACTAAAGTTTTACGTATCTTCACGTTTTAGCGTCCCGAGATGCCAAAAAATATATTTTATCAATTCCGTCTATCGGTTTATCTGCTGTCTGTCAGTTCGCGGCATAACTTAAAAACTACTCATCAGAATGACTTCAAATTTTAATAAAAAAATGAAGGTTACATGGGGAAGACCTGGTAATTTTTTTAAAGAAAATATAATCAATAATTTTGGGTAAAAATACAATACGCTGGAACAAGATGGCAGCCTTGTGAAAGGTTAAAAAAAGTATTACTGAAAATATTAATTATGAAAAACTACTTATTAGATTAATTTCAAAATTTGTGCAAGCATTAAGTGTGAATAAAAGACAAACTGGTAAAGTTGTGTTACGAATTCAAAATGGCGGAAAAAAATGTAGGCTAAATAATTTTTTTTTAAAAATCATCGTAAAAATCTGTGTGTTTATATAAGTTTAATAATACTGCTAAAAAAATTGTATTCATTTTAAAGTATGCAGAAAAATTAAATGTTATATAAACTGGCCCTTAGTACTTATTGAATTTATTTTAAATTATGCCCAAAAATCAAGTGTGGCATAGGTAAAAACTGGTAAAATATAGGTAGGAATCCAAAATGATGGAACAAATTGGCGCTCAATAAAAATGTTTGAAAAGAAAGAATATATGTTCCAAATAAATACGTACTGAAATAAATTGGGTCACACTTTTCTCTTCCACTTTTTTTGATAAAAGGACGGTTTTTATTATGGGTAAATTCCTTTCCACCGATTTTTATATATTCATTTTATTAGGTCGCCATTTTGTTTGGCGATATTGAAATTTTGCTAAAATGTAACCAATTCATCCCCATGTGGACCTTGACATTTGAGCCAAATTCAAAGTTGGATAAGTAGTTTTTGAGTTAAATCACGAACAGACAGACTAGCGAAAACGGGAAGACATGTTTTTGAAACCTAACATGCCAAAGTTTGCAAAAATCTCGGAGGGAGAACATTTTTAAGAAGTTTCCACTGCGTTGGATTCACTTAGATCTAGCATAAAAAACGCGTCGACTTTTCAGCGTCTTATTAAACTAAAAACTGTGGTTTTTCCGATATTCTTGTATAAAATTTACATAAACTTTATTTCAAAAAGCACGTTTTTTTTACCAATCGACGACGAGTTTTTCCAGGTCACTCGCATTGTTTGTATTTAGCTGAACATTCGGCTCCTTCCCTAAACTATTGAGGTGTCCGTTGGTGATTCACATCGACCTGTCATACTGTAGATATCATAAGACCGATGTGCAATAACAGAATAGACCTTCTAAAAGTGCGTCAGGGGCAAATGTGACGGACAGCATCCGTGTGGAGATGTCTTCTCGCTTCCACTCGTAACATTAAATGGGTTTATTAACATTCAAACATTTTGGGCTCAAAGTTTAACTAGTATGGTTTGTGTTTTTTTAGCTAAAGGTGCCCTTGTGCCGGTAAAATAGTCATTGAAACTCTCGAGTAAGCTGAAAAATTTAGCCAATCTGTTGTTTTAGTTGGTTTTATTCCCGTTGAAAGTTAACACCTATACATCTTAAAGTGACTGATGCGATTCATTAGTGTTCTGTGTTAATGCTTTACGTGCAGCCAATTAGATTTTTAGCGTAGAAAACGATTTTCAGGGTAAAATCTATGGGGTGGGGAGAATTATATAACCTCGCTTTGGCTCTTTGCGCTGGAGAGTTCCTTGATAGCTTAGAGCGTTGTCCCGGCAAGACATAGATTGTAGGTTCGAATCCCATTCGAAGCCAGAATTTACTAAAATCTAAATAGCTACCTATTTAAAACTTAAGGCGATTTTTGTTTCGATTTTGCCAACAGCTCTCTTCAGTTTTTCGGCAAACTAACCTAACTTTTTTTTCAAATCAAATGATATGTTTTTTTTAAACGTGATTTATTCTTCGTATAATACTCTAAAATTGCAAACTTTTATCTTGATCCGTTAATTGTTAAATTTATTAAATGTTTTTAAAAATACATCGACAAATTAGGAATTCATGAACTAAAATAATTTAATAATTTAATGACTAACAAGATTCTGAAAATGTTGTCCTTCCACAGCTTGACAGTATCCTAAACGGTCAATAAATTCTCGAATAGTATTTTCGAGCCATTCCGGGGGTATTCCTTCTATTTCAGCTCTAATCCTTCCCATTAGATCTTCAAGGTTCTCGGGCTTCGTTTTGTACACCGTTGTTTTTTAAGTTTTCCAGGGAAATTGGTTTTAAATATTGTAAGGTTAACTTGGCAATGCCAAAAATAGACAGAATCACAGAATTTAAGTAATTCAACGGCTTCGCGAGGTTTTTCTCGATTCGCAAAGGTTCAAATTCAAGCGATGTTCTCGAATTATGTTTTGTTAATTACATAGATAATAAATAAGCAAAAAACAAGACGTCGAAATTAGTGAACTCAATGATAATTGTTACAACTAATGCCGCAACAATGGCTCAGTTTTATTTCTGGCGGGTTGGAATCATGTAGGTAACAATTCTGTACACTCTACACACAATACTTCTTCCACTTCTATAAGGCAGTCTGAAGATTTGCAATATCTGTATCGCGTCCTTTCAAAGAAGACGTTCGTATGAGAATGTTTGCACACTTTTTAATGAAGAGCATCCTGATAGGCCACCAATTGTAAAGTCCCTGTGGCCAAGATATTGAAGAAACTTGAAACAACAGGGCATGTTACAAATTCGCCAAAAACCGGGCCCTACAAAATACATCATGAAGGTCCATACACAATTTCCCGAAAAAGTAAATGTGTGGGCTGGCATTAATAAATTTAACAATTAACGGATGAAGATAAAAGTTTGCAATTTTGGAGTTATACTAAGGACAATACGAGGAATAAATCACGCTTAAAAAAAATCATTTCATATGAAAAAAAGTTAGGTTAGTTTGCTGAAAAACTGAACATCTGACAATATTGCGGAATGCACCAAAGGTAATTTCAACCAATAACTCAAATTATCACGTATTTACGCTTGGACTAGAATGAAAATTTCAAATTAATTTTATTTTATTCTTATATTTTCATACATCTGTAGGCCTTACGTTTGGTTAAAAAAAACACAAAAATATTATTTTTATTTAAATAAAACTCTAAATATACTGTATTATTCTCTTCCAAATTACTTCAAATATTATAGAGCTGTTTTTTATTTAATCAAATGTTAAGAGGATATATATTCTGTAGTATAATGGACTTTTTGTGTATTATATATATATATATAATATATATATATATATATATATATATAATTAAAAAATATATATATATATATATATATATATATATATATATATATATATATATATATGTATTGCAACTTTATTCCGATCTAATCCAACAAGATAGAAACCCCACAAGACGGGGGGATGTATTTGCCTCACTTCTGTATTTCCATTTACGTAGAATAGTTTGTTGACCCTCTTAGTTTCTCTTAAGTTTTTATTTATTAAGTAAACTTTAAATTACCATATATTGTAGAGTTTATATCACATAGTATTCGAATAAAAGTGAAAATCTGATTCACCTCAAAATATCAATATATATATTTTATATATATATATATATATATATATATATATATATATATATATATATATATATATATATATATATATATATATATTAGACCAGGTTCATATAGTATATCGATATAAAAGTGAAAATCTGATTATTTATTATCAACTTTTGAAAATAATTATTTCAGAGAAAGGAAATTCAGATATTGAGAAATCAACTTTAGTAGAATGAAGTCGAAGAGCTCGTAGGAATTGTCTCAAAATATATATATATATATATATATATATATATAGAAGTTATGTCACCCAATTCTAAAAAAAAAGTTTTTATCCTCACAAAGTCTAATATCGCATTAAAAAAATTGGTTTTTTCTATAGCCTCTCCCCGTGCAACCTAACTGAACACCACCACCTAATTGTCATAACATCGCCAACAAACAACTTATTTTGTAATAAGCATTGCATATTATGATATTGCTACGAGTTAAGGACAGGATACATATGGGAACCTGATATTTTTTTCAAATTTTGATGTCGTTCTAGAGCTCAAAAGAAGCCAAATGTATATGAACTATTCCTTGTGAGGCTGCAAGCTGTGCCAAAAAGGAAGAAAAGATGTAAAGTAGGCGCTAAAATAAATCAAAACCTTATAAGAAAAACTTAATTTATCGTATATTTGGTATTTTAACCTCATTATTTATCATCATAAAAATTACATAATATATTATATATATTATATAATATAACAAATGTATCGAAACATTCCGTAGACAGACTAGTCTACATGTTAAGGTATGTAATTATGTTAAATATTTGCTTCAATTAATTTAAAGTTAAATATTTTTATTCAGTTGCGAAAAAGCCAAAAAAGATTTTTGTTTGTCAATCTATACGCAACAAATAATCTGAGCACATTTAAAAATAACTTAAAATGATAGTTAAACAAAAATGTAAAAAATCCCAAACTTCTTCAACAAAGGCTTGTAGTTTTGTCGAAGGTAAAGGAAACATTGAAATTCAAGATGTGGAAAATTTCAAATTTCCTAACTAGAAATAGGTCAATATCTTTTATTGCGGGTTTGGAGTTAGATGCAATAAATTCGTAACTTACAAAATGTATTTTGTGTATAATACATAGGATATATAACATAATACTTTATAAAACTGGACTTAATAACAATATACTAAATAAAACCAGTTATTGCTTAATAAATAAAATAACTAGAATCTATAAAACATCTAAAAGAAACATAAATGATAATTCATTCATAATGTGGTTTCTTACATTTTAAGACCTGGAGGTGTTTCAAAGATTCTTCGTTTCTTTCCGCTTCTGAAATAAAATATACATTATTTGAAGGTATTCTACATTTTTAAGGCTTATATTATTAAAATATGTTACTATATTATACTATAAATATAAAGGTTTAACCCAATCTAGCTGGTTTCTCTACACTAGACAATAGAAACATATTTATAAATACTATTTACCTTGCCCCATTAGGGGTGAAAAACCGACCATTGGGTCTTAGTAAGGAATCGGTACTAGGTGTTTGCTGTAATCTGCTTGTGTGCTGTTGATGTATCACATTTACAAAGGAAGACCAGTAATCAGAAGGTAAGCGTATTAACCGATCTACTACCTGCAACAAAAAGAGTATCAAACTGGTAAGCTGGAACGGCAATTAAATCATTTCTAGTTTTCCATTTGACGTATGATGTGGTGCCAACTTAACATATACAAAACATTAATTGATATATATGGTCAAAGACAAATGACTGCTAACAGGGAGAAACTACGGGTAATTTTAAGCAAAAAAGTTTTATATAATAGAGGGTGGAAACTTTGTTGAGAAAAAAAAAGGTAAATATTTTATATATCTTATTTAGATAAAGTAACCTTAAACAAAGCCTCTAAACTTTTTTTTTACAAATGTCTGTTTTACCGAAAAACCTAATTTTAGATTTTTAAGTGGTATTACCAAAATTTAAGATTAATAGACACTGTTGGGATATATATGACGTCAGCTGTAAATTATGTATCTATTTATGTCATAAATTCATCAATATCATATAAGCTTGGTTTTTTATTAACACATGACATGTTAATGTACTTCAAAAAATAAAAAAGACAAATAGAAATTTTAAAGTTTTTTTTAATAGTGGTTTCCAAAAGTAACGAAGTTAGAAGAACTATTATTATATTGAACTTTTATTATTTATTTTTTATATATATGGAATATATTAATACTTTCTTGAAAAAATAGACTTTTGAATTTGAATACAAACTAAACTTTTCTTACCGCAATTTGCTGTCTTGTTTCTGATAACAAACTATCAGGATTTGGATTGTCTGATGAAAATCCAACTATTGTAGGACCGAACACTTTAGCCAAATTTTCGGTGGGCATTTTGCATTCCGGGGCCTGAGAAATTCTGAAAAGAAATAATTAAGAATTTCTTGGTATTCTAAATCAGCACAAAGTATTAGGTATATTCCAATAAATAAATTTTACGCCTTTTTTCATTTGAAACATGCTATATACAAATACTTTTGACAAAAGTTGGCTACTAAGCTCAAGAATATAATTAATCCTCATTCTTTTGGTAAGTGAAAGGTTATGCTTAAATGGAAACATACATTTGAAATTTTAAGGCATTATGAGCCAAATTACTGGATAAACAAATTGAAAATGCTCGTATCTTAAACTAATACGTTATTTAAAATATCTAATTTTAAAATAGTAATCTTAACAAAATTCCAGCCGATTTTACTTTCCAAAGCTGAAGTAAATAATGATAACCTACAATGTTTTGTGCCAATTGATTTAAAATCAGTGTTTTGATGAATTATGTTATAAGCTTAGTTATAAGCTTACCTATTATCCAGAAAACCGAGTTGGAAGCAGTGATGTTAGGGTGCAAATTAGCGCATATATTTTATCGAAAAAATTATCGTATAATGCTGTAATTTACCAATAAATTTATTATTTAAATTACCATATAATTAATTAATAAGTTGTCCTATCTGCCAAAATCGACTTTTTTACTGCATAATAAACAATCACATTTTGTCAACTCAAATCATGAATTATAATGTTTCGCCTTAAAAAATAGTAAATATTACTTTGACTTTCTTGTTTGATTAAGTTAAGATGAGAAGAGTAGCCAAAATTCGAAAACTGCGTCACACAACTCTTGTAAAAAGTTACACTAAATTCTACCAGTCAAAATATGTTATGAATGTAACTTCCGGACATTTACTTAAATGTAGAAAATATTAATAAAACAGTATATACGTTTTGTATTTTCCAAAAGCACTGTCGTTATTTTTAGTATTAGCTTTCAGATTAATATACCTACCTATTATGGTTTATGTTTCTTTAAATAAAGTTTCTTAGGAACATACCTGGCATTATTTTATGCAATAAATAATAGCTGTAACATGTTTTAAACTTTGCTAATCAATAATAAATTGCTTTCAAAGGAATAAAATATATTCCCCATTATTTAAAAATGATAATTCTGAAAAAATTACTTTGACAAACAATTTTCATTTTAAAAGTCGATAATCTTTTAGATTTTGGGGATGTAATTTTTCTGCGTATTCGAGTCTCAAGCTATATGAAAAACATATGTTTTCATTTCTTTAATTTTTTATATAAAATTGATTTCAAGACATATATTATCTGATAACAAAACAATAAAAATGTGCAAACAAATTTTGAAATTTAAATTTTTGAGATAGCTAAATTCAAGACAAAGAACTTAACAAATACAATTTAAAAGTTATTTAATGTATTTTCGTAAGATAGTGCTTGAATCTTAGAGTATTAAAAGAATTCGTTATTCTAATAATTTTTGGAGCCACATTATAAATACTTTGGTTCTAGTTTCTAGTTGTAGTTGGTTAAGTGAATAAATAAAATTAATATTGTGACAAAAGACATCAAAATTATATATTTCGTCTATTAAGAACTATATGCTCTTTTAACAATAAAGTATATTTGAGTTTGAGTTTTTTGGCAAAAATCCACAACAAAAAATTCCCACAAGGCAAAGCAGCCAAGATGACGTAATAAACAAACGTAAAAGTAATAATAAATCTCAAAGTGTCAATTTCTGGATACGCACTAAATCTGTAAAATAAAATATATACAGGCTGCCTTCAGTTTCCTAAACTTTGTGCATGTAATTATCACATTAATTTTAGGCACATATATAAAGTTTTAATAACACTCTTTGTTTATTCATCTTAGTTTTATCTGTGAAAAGTAGATTAAAGAAATTGTAGATATCTCGGGCAACGCTATAGTCGAAAAATCTAGTTTGTACTTGTTTGTAACAAAAAAAAATTATCACTGACCAAATAAGGTCAGAAAGCACTTGGAAACTGCATACAACATCTCAATGTAGACAAAAAAATTAACTCATATTAAGCCCTATTACTTCCCTCGTAAACGGACAGTACTGTATTCGTGAAAAAGTCACGGAGATTTTTATAGATCTTTGCATTATAGGTTTATTAAATGTAAAAAACACTATTAAGAAACATACATACATGTTGCACAAACATTATTTTTGATATTAGGGATTACCTGGAAAATGTTTTTCATTATGGCAAATAAATGGCCGTCTAATGAACTGTTAAAAAAAAGCTACTCGTATAATTGCTTTGAAATTTTACACCAAAATCAAGTATAAAACAGGCATAAACGTTCATATATGGAAAAACAAAATGGCGGCTTAATAAAATTTTTAAAAATTAGGTAAAAGTCCATTACCTGGAAAAAAAAACCTTCTTTTTATTATAGAGGAAAATATTAAATAACATAATTTATTTTTATGGACCGTGCAAGTAAAATTATGAAAAATATTAATAGAAAATACATCAAATACAAACATTAAAAAATCAGTCTCGTTATGCACGCTTTCTTTTACCAAGGAAAATAAAGCATAACGTTAGTTATTAGGTACAGTTCATATACAGATTACGTTATATTTCATTCCCTTAATAAATGGAAGGATTCATTAGAAGGGAAGTTTCGAGCAAGCTAATTTGTCAATTTTTTTTACTTTTGGAAACAATAAACACATTACCTTTTATTAATGATATTTATAAAAAATAAATGTCTTTTTTCATCCACATTTTTATTATTTATAACATATTTCGTTGTTAGACATAGTTTTCAAGATACGCAAGACAATTTTACCAAAAAAAAATATAAGTTTACATTAATACCTTGGAACGATCCTTTTTCATTTTTAACAAAAAGAAAAATATATACATTTTTCAGTTAGTGGTTAGAAAACTTTTTAATCTAAACAAACTTAACTTATATTTTAATGTTAATGATATCTAAAATAATTTTCAGTTTCAAACAAACGACTCACAGACATTAGTAATAAAAAGTAATTTTGGAAAACGGTCAATTCTATACACTAGCATTATCACCTACAATAATTTAGCAAAGAAAATCAAGGAAATAAATAATCTGGAGAAGTTCAAGAAAGTACTAAAAAAGTTTTTCCTGGTATAATGAGTGAAAAAGTTATGTATTATATTTCTATTATTTGTTGTTTTTGATGTTAAATTTTTTTTTTACATTCTAACAGTATTCCTTGTAGTTCACTTTGTATTATGAATATGTTCTTACTATTTTTACATTTAGAGTTTAGTATAGTTGGTTGAGAATTAATAAAAAAAAAATAATCTCGTATTTATTATCTCATGTTCAGAAAAGAAGTTTTTTTACAAAGTGTAAAAATACGATAAAAAATTTTGCAAAACGATATTTATTATTTGTTTGTACAACTTTATAATACTAACTATAAATATCTATTTACATTACACTTTGAATATCTTTCATATAAAATACCACAAGAGAAGAAATTTTGTCGGCAAAATTTCGACTGGTATGAAAATTTGTTGCTTGGCAGTTTTGCGAATGACATTTTTGACAGAATTTTATCAAACATTTCATGAGCGATATTACCAAAAGGCAACCAGTAGGGTAATGTTGCCTACAGACTTATAGTTATGTTAAAAAATAGTCGCGGCAATACCGTGATACTGGTTTTGCCAAGTCCCAGTGAAGTACGAATATTACCAGACGGATACAGATTTTATTGCCAGTGTAAAACACTCTAATAAAACAGGCAATTAAATTTTCTGTTTACGTTTTCTGAAGTATAATTTTAGTAATTCTTGGCAGATTAAAATTATTTTAATTGTTATATATAACTACTATGGTGAATATATTGATTTGAAGTTATATTTTATAATGAAATACCCTGCAGGTTACTGTATTTTTTAACTAAAAAAAAATTAGAGATTAAGAAAATTTAGCTATTTCAGTAAAATTGTTATAGGCCAAAAAAAAAATTAAAAATTTTAAAAATGTACCGAGATATTATATTCCTAATAGTTTTGCCTCTTCGTAGTTAATTTTTTAAAAAGAACATATGAGACCCGTATGTATCCATTCGAACAAATGCATATTTTACCAGTCGTATTTAGTCTGCGATATTTGAATAAAACAGGCGACCAATTTATTCTAGGGCTAAAAAGACCATTCACACCTGAAGTGCAAAGAAACAATTTATTCAGGGGTTAAAAAGGCAGTGCAAAGAAAGAATAATTTGTATCACCTTAAACTAAAAATAGTTTTTTTAGTGTATGTTAACTATATGTTTGGGCTTAAGCGATGTTTTCACTTTAAGGCCAAAAATTTTTGGTGGTAAGAAAAAATAATTCATTTACTTCGGCTTAAAGAAATAATTTATTTGTCTATTTAAATGTCCCTGTGATATATAGATATCAATCCGATTTCAAATAATTACTAAACCCAATTTATATTTTTTGATAAATTTTGAATCTATATGTTGAATGTTGCAAATTGAATTAATTTATATTTATACTCCATAAAACAGAAAACTGATATTTGATAAATCATTTTGTATAGAAGATAATTTATAGCTATGTGACAAGAAAAAACTTACTTCTGCAAATGTAAAATCATATAAGCCAAAGTATCTCTATTTGGCTGCGGAAGTTCAGAAATACATTGATACAGAGATGGAATAACGTCTTGTTGGTCTCTGGCTTCAACTGCTGAGGCGAAATCGCGCCACAGTGCAAAAGTTACAAGTGGCTCAGTAAGTCCACGCAGGAAATCCTTAACACAGCCACAGATTACATGGATATCAGTTTGGACGAGTGACGGTGAACCTCGGCCTTTCAGGAATTTCTCCTAGACACAATAAAATTTTAAAATTACCAAATAATAGATTTAATCCTTATAACATTTATTATAAATCATCTATAACAAATAAACTGATTGTTAATTGAACTAAAATACCTAATTTTGATTTATGCCCTCAAAATTGAGATGCTTTTAATTTCGAAATATTGTTTAGTTTAAATGTGCTTTATTGACTCAGAACTATAAATAATTTTAAATTGTTAGTCACAAAATCTAATAAATGCACTTCAACTAAAATGTTTCAAAATTTAATTTCTAAATATAATCTTTAAATGTTTGAGTAAATAAAATAAAAGTAATATAAATATTAAAATGACAAATAAAATCAAAACCATAAAATAACTATTAAAAACGAGATAAATACACCTAAAAATATTTCTCCAAACTGTAAAAAGGTTTTCACTGAAATATCTTTTGACAGTACGAAAGTTCTACAGAACCTTAAGTACGCCAAAGATCTTAGTTCCAAGCTTAATCTATTATAAATGTTTTAAGCCTCATAAATAATAGAGCGCTTAATAACTGTAAGTTTTGGAATAAGAAGTCGAATATTCATATTCTGGCTTAGTCTGGTGTTATATGTCGAATTTAAAACAGTGCTTTATACTTTGTTCTCAATAAATAACGGCTTACACTGTTATCTATATCTAACTCTGCATATATATTTAAGATCTTTTTTGAGGGATCAGTTCATACCCTGCTGAATGCAACTTCCCGAGAACGCAATGCGATATCTCCCATATCTCCACTCGAAAAAGGAGTGATGCCATTTTTGATGCGAGGTTTGTTTTCTATAAACTTCTGATCCAAAACTAGATTGTCATAAGTGAAGCGAAAAGTAAGAATATTAGTTCTCCCTGTATTAAAAAAAAGTGAATTGGTATCACACCATTCCTTAATCTACCATGAATATTTAGAGAATGTATGTATGTATAGTTGGGCGCTAAATTCGAATTTTTATGAAAAAAATCAAATCTAGAATTATAAAACAGAAGTAGATTTGGCCTTTTTTGACCACTTTTTGACGCAAATGCCGTCGCATATAATTTTTTTAAATGGTAAATTAATAAATTAAATGGTAAATCGCACTCATGTCTTTGTATTTCTGCAGCGCGTGAACCCTTTTGAAGTCATTAATACAAAGCAAAAAATAACAAGGTCTAATACCGATCTCGTTGGGAAGGCGAACCTTATAGAAACCTGACAAGAACCCATTTAGTATTTTTAAAACCATAATGTTGTATTTTTTTCAGCAATGCTCTGTGATTTGCGCAATCGAAAACCAAATTTTTAAAAGAATTGCATATTCTGAGAGCAGTGTAATGAAAGTACCATTCATTGTAAAACCAGATTCGATTATTTTAAGCACCTCGTAAAGAATAAGGCATTGGCTAAGGGCGGTTTCGAGATTTTATGAATGTATGGTCCAGTATGCATATTTTACAATTTTTGTGAAATTGTGGGAATATAGAACTTCTCGAAAATTGCCAAAATATCAAAGTTATTAAAAAAATGGCTTAGTGTATCAAGGTAGTCCATAAGCTTTCGATTTATGTATACATTGATTCGTTAAATACTATACTAAAAAGAATTATACTCGAATATTTAGACAAGAACGTTTTTTTGTGAGCGATAGCCCGCTTAGTTGTCAAAATATATCAAAATGGAAAAAATCGCGACCACTTAATGAAATTGCATGACTGACTTCAAATTGATTATAATAAACGATAATAAAAAAGTTTTCCAATACACAGGGGATTTATTTCATAGTTAAAGGCCGATTTATACAGTGTATCTGAAAAGTATGCAACAGGTAAAGGTGTACCTTAGCAAACGAAAATTACATATATTGCCCATCTCTTTCAGTTCATAAAAGTATTTATAAGTTACGGCTAATCATCGAACAAAACGAATTGCTCTTCCCTACCTAATTTTTCAGGATCTGAGAAATGGTGTCTATTTGAACGTTAAGTGTCAAAATTTATTTATTTATTATCATCATTTAACTGTACAAGTTCATCACAGGGAATACTAACAATAATAATACTATAACAAAGTAAAATTAAAACTATTAAATTAAATAATAAAATAAATAATAATTAAAGAACAAAAAAGGACGTACAGTCAAAATTATTTTATTGTTAAATCATATTTTTGCAAAAAATGTTTTTTTTTAATTTCCTTTTTAAATGTTATTAAAGTTGTTATTTTCTTTTATTAAATTATTTCTAATTTATAGTAAATTAATATACCACTATATTGGTAGAAACGCTCTCGAAAAAAATTAATGCCTGGCGTATTCCATCGCCTTGGGCAACCGATAATAAGAAGAGCTAATCCATGTGTTTGAGCTAAATGGGGACATTTTTGCATTTTTTTGTTATTAATAAAAAACTTAAAAAAAAAAAACTGGAACCTCTCATAAACAATATTTTTCCGGTTTTACCGAAATATAAATATATTATGCCTTTTTAAGTTTTTATTCACAGCCGTAAAATGTTAATTTTTTCAACTAGGATAATTTACTTAAGGGGAAACTGCACGCAGTATTATGGATCATTTGCAAGCCTTCCGCCGCTGCAATATTATGTTAAAGCTATAAGAGATATTTATTAGCTTCAATGTAATTTCTAAATTACTAAATTCGAATTTTTATGAAAAAATCAAATCTAGAATTATAAAACAGAAGTAGATTTGGCCTTTTTTGACCATTTTTTGACCACTTCTTGACGCAAATGCCGTCGCATATAATTTTTTTTTCCACAAATTGGCTCTTTACCGCCTTACATTGATCCTTTGTCTACATAACTGCAAAATTTGAAATGGTAAATCTTACTCATGTCTGTATTTCTGCAGCGCGTGAACCCTTTTGAACCAATTTTTAACCGAAATGTAATTTAAATTGCCTATACATAACACACTTTTTAAGGTCGGACGTACAGGAAGTCTTTTCTAATACGTAGGTACCTTTTCATCTTACTTTGAACTTGACTAGACGTTATCGCTGATTTTTCACTTTTTGCGTGCAGTTCTCCCTTAAGACTCTTAATTTGTTTCGATAGCGTTTTCATTCTACCAAACGTCAGTGGCTCACTCGGTTTTCTTTTAGTCAGAAAAATAACATTTTAAAAACTTATTTTGGCATACAAAAATACCTTAAGGAGTTTTGCGATATTAGTAAAAATTCTTATTTTTTGAAAACTTTTTTTTCTCTCGAAAACGGTCTTTTATTAAAAAAAAAAAGCACAAAACACATTATTAGATACTTTTAGTTGTTAATTGCGTGTTTTCAAAATAGACAGTGGCGTACCATAAATTTTACTAAATTTACTATTTAACTTTTTCAAGTGCAAGAAAATGGACTTTAAACACTTATTTTACAGACCAAGTTTCAATAAAATACATTAAGCGATTTTTCAAATATTAATAAAAATCCTTATTTAAAAAAAAAAGGTAACACCCTGTATCTCGAGAACGAAGCTTTTTAGGCCTTATATGAACATTTTTTGTTTAACTGAGACCCAGCAATCAGCCTTGAAAGTTTTTAACATTCTGTATAATGAGATCTATCTTATTTATTAAATTGATGTCATGATTATGTATGGTATGTCTTATGTAGTGAATGAATGAAATTGCAATTTTTTAACTTATAAATATGGTTAATATCTA
Organism: Kuschelorhynchus macadamiae; assembly: GCA_030620095.1. Classification (NCBI taxonomy): domain Eukaryota; kingdom Metazoa; phylum Arthropoda; class Insecta; order Coleoptera; family Curculionidae; genus Kuschelorhynchus; species Kuschelorhynchus macadamiae. The sequence goes on along the minus strand of JAUTXW010004145.1, from coordinate 231,462 downwards.
AATAGCCAATTTTTTTATGTGAATGTATCACGGGTTCTTGTAAAGGAAGTTTATGTATACATTTAATAATTTTATTTTGTAAAAATCGAAACTTCCCGTGAAAAAAGAAGCGGATGTTAATGGATAGATCATCAATAGAGCACTAAGACCTTTTTTTTGTCAAATTTGTCGTTTGTGCAGATTTTTAAGATGAAAATTGAATATTTATTAAACATTTAATAATTTGTGATGCGTACATAATTTGAGATAAATTACGGCAATAAGTGCAAGTCTTGTTTACTAATGGTACATAGTACAACGTTACGTTCATGAACTAATTCACTTTGTGTATATTTTACAATCAAGTTTAAGTCTATCATAGGCCATCAAGCAACTTCATTAATAGCGTTTTTTTCATATTAAGATATTTCAACAACTAAACAGGCTTATCGCAAAAAAAACTAAAATCGTTCCTGAAAACTCACTATTTTATATAATTTCTATTAAAACGTTCGTGCCCAGGTATACAAAAATAATTTCCTTTAGTTGATTGACAAATTTTCGTGTTTCACTGCAAAACTTCTTGGCTGGTTTGAATATACATATTTAACGAATCACTCGATATATATATATATATATATATATATATATATATATATATATATATATATATATATATATATATATATATATATATATATATATATATATATATATATATATATATATATATATATATATATATATATATATATATATATATATATATATATATATATATATATATATATATATATATATATATATATATATATATATATATATATATAATTGGAAGCATATTCTCTCATTCTCACTCTTAAAACACTATTAAGCCACTTTAATAATAACTTTGATATTTTGGTAATTTTCAGGACAAAAGGACAATAATTCCATAATTCCAGAAAAATTGTAATATAATCATAGTGAACCAAGATATTCTTCACAAAGCCATTCAACAACGTTCCGAGTCAATGCCGTACTCTTTAGAAAAGTGGTCCTTACAATGATCTAATTTTGTTATGCACTAAATAGCGCTTACATAAAATTATCAACGAAAAACTCTTCTTTCATTTACACTCTGTAGTATACACTATGTACAACAAAAAGCGTTCTCCAGAGCAATTTTCGAGACACAATTAAATATTGATTTTCAAATTCTGAAATTATAAGCATTTGAATTTTGTGCAAAAAACTAAGAGTTCGAGTTGATTGACACCCAGTTTATATTATCACTACAAAAACACTAAAATTACACAAATATATTCTAATGTCAAAGCCAGCAACTATGTTTTATATGGTTCTTACCTTTAATGACTTCACATCTTTCTCAGAAGCAGAAATTCTGTACAATCCTAATTCGTTCAGCCCTCTTAATTCGATTTCATTGGCACAATGAACAATTAAAGCTGGTACCATGGGCGGAGTTGTTGGGGTGTAGTCACTTATCACCCCCTAAAAGAAATGAGTCATAAAAAAATAAAATTTTGTACACACTACACTATATTATGTTAGGGCTATAGTCTTCATTATAATTTTCTGAAAGGATATTATATAAAAATAAATTGAGAGGCAACTCTTAATATTATTTCTGAAAGTGAATGTACTTGCTTTCTCTGCCGGCTTTAGTCAAAACTTTATTATGGTGCTCACCACTGCTCTTTAAACAATTAGTTATCCATTCTTACACAAAAGACTCTAAAGTAAGTACATTGAAAGCTCTCTAATTTGTGCAGTTAAATTAAGTGGTTTTTAAGCACTTGATAATATACTACATTAAGAAAAGTAGTAGTAAAAACAATTTTTTATAATAATATAATTAATAATAAAATTCAATGTATACAATAACTGACTAATTGCAGATATTAATAAAAAGTTAAGTGGGATAATGTCAAGTGACATTACTGATTAAAAATCCAGTCATGTAAAAAAATAAAAATGAGTTTTTCTGATATGGGCACTTTTTTGGTCAATGTTTGACAACACAAAATGACTTTTCAGTTTCCCACACCTAATATTTTTTATTGGTATGTAAACCAAACTGTAGTAATTCTTAAAGGCAATGTACATGTATGCTTAAGGTCTAGTCAAGTTCAAAGTAAGATGAAAAGGTACCTACGTATTAGAAAAACCTTCCTGCACATCCGACCTCAAAAAAAATGTGTTATGTATAGCCAATTTAAATTCCATTTCGTTAAAAAATGGGTTCAAAAGGGTTCACGCGCTGCAGAAATACAAAGACATGAGTATGATTTACCATTTCAAATTTTGCAGTTACGTAGACAGAGGATTAATGCAAGGCGGTAAAGAGCCATTTTGTGGAAAAAAATTATATCCGACGGCAAAAAGTGGTCGAAAATGGACAAATCTACTTCTATTTTATAATTCTAGTTTAGATTTTTTCGTAAAAAATCGCATTTAGCGCCCAACTATACATATTTCCCTATTGAAATCACATTGAAGCTAATACATATCTCTTATAGTTTTAACATAATATTGCAGCGGCGGAAGGCTTGCAAATGATCCATAATACTGCGTGCAGTTCCCCTTAAATTAAAACTTTTGAATTTACTAGGTATATTATCTTCAACTTACCAAAAGATTTTTATGATTTGGTGTATTTACCACTGGAATGCATGGAAGGGGCAACTGATCCTTACATTCATGGTGGCAAATAGATCGACATTCTTTACATTTTAATGCAGTTTTTCCAAATCTAAAATACAAGTTAGGGGTCAAGCCATAATGTTCAATTTAAATGATTTGATTTGGATCAGAATGTAATAAATAACTTACAAAATTTGTTAACTCTACCATAAACAGCTATACAAACGTACACTTTTCAACATAATCTATAAGATGTATAAACGTTAGGCATTTTAAAATAATGTAAGTAGTTTAGTTTCACATATAAAATCCATTGTTTTACCTTATCCTTTTTTCACAGCATATACAAGAATCAGGCATAACAACGGTCTTCTGTTGTAAAGAATGCTGCCGATATTCATGTCTGATATTACTATTGCGTGTATGTCGTCTAGGACTCTCGTTTCTTGTCCAGGATTCAAATACCAAATGGGGAGGAGGCGCACTAGGGACAGTAGATCCAATACCATCATCCTAAAAAGTAGCTTTATCAGCTTTTTAACTTAAGAATGTTATGACTAAATAATACAATAACTGAATTATAAAAATATGTCTTATGACATTAGCAATTTTTCAAGATTAAACCAGGGTTTTTTTGTTTGTTTTTTGTAAGTAAATTGTTGTGCAAAACTCCATATCCACAATATCTAACAAGGAATACATCTGCCTAACGATTCGGAGAGACCGAACTGCTCAAGATGACAGATTTCAGGTTTACAAAAGTGCGACCATAATTGTCTCACAATGAACTGAAACAATGTATTAAAAATTTAAATGGTTTTAGCTACTCTAGTTCCCTTTTATGTAAATGTTTAAACAATATAAGCTTATACTCTTATGCTATGTTATAACAAAAATATACAAAAAGTTTAGATTAAATATACACGAAAAGATACCTAGCAAAACAATAAACCGTGATTAAGGGAACAGTTCCTCCCCGACAACTCCGCACTTCAAAATTACTCATCGTTTATTGGTTACGTAAACGAGGTGTAACTGATTGGTTTGAAGAGATTGTCATTGAATGTCACTTATGTCAGTCATGTTGATTAGGTTTATCGATTATATTAGCGTTTTTCACGAGTTTTTTGCATCTCAAAGTGGGGTTTTTAGTGTTTAGACGTTTTGAATACAATCAAATACTATTTACGGTCTAATTATGACAGCACACAGTTTGTGATCAGTTAAAAAACTGGAGCTTGTCATACGTAATTTCCAATGTCGGTACATAGCGGTTAAACTATTAAACCAGGAGACTTTTTAAATGTAATAACCTAATTCCTATGTTTAGAACAGAAATGTGGGTTTTTAATAGAGATAATTTTTCTTATGACCATTACATTACTGATTCACCTTGTGATTAGATATAGTATTAGATTTAAATTGTAAAAGTGGTGTAATCCGTTAATAATTAAATTTTGGCTTGTTCACCTAATTAAACAAAATATTTCGTGTTGTACAATTTGTTGTTTAGTTTTTTTGTAGTTCAGTTATATTGTATTTAATATATATTGTTTTAATTAAAGAGAACTTATTTGCAAATATAAAAGCGGTATGATATTTTATGACAATTTCTCCTCGCCCATTTATGAATTAATTTGCGGTAAATAAAAATACAATATTTCTTGCAGAAATAGAAAGCCAATTTTAGCCAATAAATCTATTAATTTCTTCGTGCCTAAATTTAATAAAAATAATGTATAAATATTTTAACATATAACAGGATATAGTTTTTAACCAGGTTAAAAAAGTAAATATCAATAAACTAAATACATATTACGTTGTTCATTTAGTAAATGAAAACTACCCCTTGCTTAGTTCAGGTTTTAAGAATTTAAGAGAAAACATAATACATTTAGAACGGTGTGGATCACATGAACACACAAACATTTATAGCTCTGCCGATTTTTACTTTTCTCTGAATTTTAAAATAGAGGAACGGTGTGAAATTACGAGGAGTGTTTTGACGTCACATAAATAATTTAAACATTTAGGTAATTTTGTTTATTAAGTCAGCCAAATGTTAGTTGTTTAAGAATATAATATGTTAGTAAAAAATCTTCAATATTTGCCTTAATTATTTTAAAGCGTTTTTTTTTAACTACAATATTTACAACATTCAACATTGGGGCATAGTTTATCATAAGCATTAAATCAACCCTTGGCCCCTCCCAATTAAACACTTAAACAGGAAATAGGTTCAAGTGGTTTAAAGGCATTCAACAGCCCTACATTAAATTATATAAAAAACCTTTCAAAGAAGGTATCACGTGACCCACCTTCCCGTTTGATATTTTTAAGGGATGTCAAGGAGTGTATCTAGGATTTCTTGTAAAATATGGCCCCTCTTCCTAGATAATATCGCTCATTCCGATAAATTGAAGTTTTTAAATGAACACTCTGTATATTTAACTGTTATAATTGTATCGTCTATCTAATATTATATCGAAAACTCCTAAGAAATAATATGTCCTTCGAAGCTTGCTACAGGCGTTATGTATCTCCCTGTGTACTAAATCTATGCAAAAATAATAAAAAATAATTTGGAAAACTCACAATTCAACAAAAAATCTAAACATTGTACTAAACTAGTCATTATGAAGCAGCAAAAATGCGCAAAAGCTAATTAAAAAATTACAGATATCCGACTGATTAAAAATTTAAAATGAAAGTAATGCTATTAGCTAGCTATTTTGGCATACACTCACAACTCCTTGCACAAGTGAATGTGCTATTTGAAAACAAAGCCTACGTATACATTCATAACTAAATGGATCCCAATTTTGCCGTTTTTCAGTAGATTTGTGGTGCATTGAGATATTTACGCGGAGCTCAACTCATATCACGACCAGAGTCGCCGGTCTTCGGCGGTCTCCGACCAATAATTAACAATTCAAATTTTTCTCTTTAAAACATGATTTTATTTTGCGTTTTAATTTCTAATAGTCTTGAACTATGTATTAAAAACATTTTTACACTACACACAATCAAACACCGGATAAATTCAGCGATCACCAATTTTTCAAAAAGTTTATAACTTAACAAACATACAATTTTAAAAAGAGGAAATGACTCTATTGAATAAAGGGTTTTCCTATAATTTAAAACCCAGGGACAACCAGAAGAGTAGAGATTATCTAAGACTTGAAAGCAAAATCGGCACGACTGGGATATACAACAATGAAAAACATCATATTCAATACAATAAGAAAACATCGAAGGGACAAAGTACGAGGCTCGTTTTCCCAGAAATTTAAGGTATCCAAATCACCTAAGAACAAAACAGAACAACGCACAATATTGTTTTTACTAAGAAAGAGATCTGTATACTGTGAAAACTTATGATAATTTAAGTTCCAACATATTCAGTCTGACCCAAATCTTTTTCAAAAACTCGTGAAATTAACACTTAAGAATCTTAGTTTGCCACATAACGTAAAGATCATATTTTTTGATGTACAAAACCTTTTTCCATCTACACCACCTAACGAAATAATTGAATTAGTAACTAATTTGTTGAAAAGAAACAATGTTAATGTTTTAATTAAGCAAGATATACTACACACACTCAATGTGTTTGGATCAGAATTACTTTGAATTTGATAATCCCTTTTTCCTTTCTAAACAAGGTCTAATAATGCGTAATAATTTAAGTCCAATATGTGCTGACATATATTGGACTTAAATTATTGAATAATTTAGAAAACAAATTCCATGAACACTCTCTCGCAAAAAAGCTTATGATACTAGCACAGGTATGCAGATGATATTTTAGCTTGTTATACAGAATCGGAAAGACAACTCAATCAATTCCTTAATTATATAGTCTACATAAAAATATTACATTTACTTTGAAATTCGATCAAAACAGATCAATTAATGTTCTAGATTTAACCAACACCCATACACAAAATAAACTTAATTTTTTGGTTTACCATAAACTATTCCATAGATGTGTGTATTTCATTCATTTATTCACCGACTTTTAAATATACCTATGTCAGTAGAAAATTAGTTAAATATTATTAAACACAAGGCATAATAATATAATATAAATGATATCTAAAACAAAATACAATACACTAATTAAGTTAGCCTATCCTAATTATAAAAATACTAAACATCACTATAAAACAATTATCTACAACGAAAACGTAACAAAAAAAATTCTAAAAGACTGCATAAGAAGGGTGTTAATATTGCATTTAAAACAAATAGTAATTTAGGAAAACTTATCAAAAACAACATATATATATATATATACATATATATATATATATATATATATATATATATATATATATATATATATGTAGTATGGAGTTGCCTCACCCTGTATATTATAACTATTGAACAATAAAGTGTATTGAACTAACAACATAATGTAGGTCAGCTGTGTCAGCAATTGCTGGCAAAGCAATGAACTTGTCTATTGCATGATTTTGTAATGTATAATATTAATTAGAATAAAACCAATTGATAGAACAAACAAGTCGTGTCATGGACGTAACCTTAAGGGTTGAACCTAAATTACTACATGGCGATCCTGCCAGCCCTCTGGGTTACTATTTTACCACTATAACAACCGACAAGCGATGGGAAAGGCCAATTCTAAAGAAGAAATTGTTATAAACCAGGCGTCGAATGGAGATTCAAGGGGAGAAATAACCAATGAAAATAAGGGATTTTCTCTTTCCGAGTACCTTTTAATTATATTGATCTCAGCGTTACTGGCAAGTGTAACATATCTAGCAATAAAACGATGCAAAAAAGGGTTGAAAAAGACAATTAGGCGAGAAGTAAACAAAGAAGTTTTGCGCAGATCCACTGAAGGCTTGAACCAAGAGGAAAATGATTAAATTTTAGGGTTCTCTTTTAGGTATACACAAGTTAATGTATGGATATGGAAAATAATGGAAAAAGCAGTAATGGCATATGGAATAATATGGCTAAAGATACGAAGAAACAATAATTATGCATACATAATATAAACTAAATTAACGCTAAGTTCTACATGTAAGTGGTGATATTATTCTATTATTTTGTAGGATTTTTTTATTAGATAAATAGTTAAACTTAGTAATCGTTATCAGGAAGTAAGGACTCGTTATACGCATTTTATTAATAAAAAATGATAATAATAAGTTCTAATATAGTTTCTTATGGGAGATAAGCTTAAAGAAATTCTCAGCTCCTTAACTGTATTTAAGAATAATTTAGTAAAATCCAGTTACGAAAGGCGAAAATTGCCTATAACAGAAAAAAGAATCGATGAAGCTAAAATTATTTATAGCAAGCTAGAAGGGGAAATTTATGTTATAAATAAGAAAATTAACGATTCAGAATTAGATGACAGCGATATTTTAGTTCTTAAGAATATTGTTTCAAAAATAAAGATAGTATATAAGGAAATCTTAGCGTTTAGTCAACAAAAAAGTGTTAATTCCAGTGAAAATATGTCGTCTTTTGATTTAAAAGTAGCATCTAGCCTTTTACCTGTATTAAACGGATCGGAAGAAACTATAAAAAGTTTGATTGAATCAGCGGAATTTTATAATTCTATTCTTAAAGATGACGATAAACCACATTTAATAAAATTTATTTTGAAAACTAGTCTCTCAGGTAACGCGAAATTAAGGCTAAAATCTACATATGCGTCTCTTGCAACCCTTATAACCGACATAAAAACTTATCTTTTGACCCAAAAATCAAGTACTGCCCTTTAAACAAAATTATTTTCTATCAGACAAAATAATAAATATATCGAAGAATTTGGCAAAGAGCTTGAGGACATTTTTGTCGAATTAACAATTTCACAAGCAAACGACGACCCTGAAGTCTATGACATTTTAAGGCCTATTAACGAAAAAACAGCAAAAAAAAGGTTTGCAAATGGCCTTAAAAATCAAAGACTCAGTACAATTATATCGTCAAGAAATTTCGAGTTTTTAAAAGATGCCATAAGAGAGGCACAAGATGAATCAAATTCTTTTCAACCATCAGATAATCCCCAAATTTTTAATTTAAATCATAGGGGGAGAGCAAATTATAGCAGAAATTTTCATAGGAGTTTTAATAATAGGGCACAAACATTTTCAAGACAGCATAATAATAACAGCTTTAATAATAGAATGAATTTTAGTAATCGTAATAATCAGCGTTTTCCAAGATATAATAACAATTTTAACCGAGGTAACAACAATAATTTTCGTGGTCAGCAAGGCCGGTCGTTTACGCGACACGGGTCTAGAGGAATTCGACGGAATAACAACATTAATTTTGCTGAGCAAGTGTTAAATGTAGGTGACGGAGATAACTCGCCGTCAAGCGGGGAAACCTTTTTTCGTCCCTAAAAATGAAAAATGTAGTAAACAAATATTTACATATTCGGACACATGCTCTAATGCGGTATCTTTTTATGTAAATAGTAAAAAAGTGAACTTTACCGTAGATTCCGGAGCTACTTTAAGCGCAATTGAACTGTCAGATTTAGACTCAACCATACCCTTGTTCAAAGAAAAATTAGAAATAAATGGCATAGGAGGTAAATTAATTTCCATAGGTTATAGTTTTTTAAACCTGTATGTAGGAAGTGTACAGTTTAGAGTAAAATGTTATATATTCGAGACATTACCATGTCATACCAGTGGAATAATTGGAGAAGATTTTTTAAGGTCATACAAAGCTAAATTAAATTACGAAAAAAATACTTTCACTCTTTTAAACAATAAAAAAGAAGTAATCTTAAATTTGAATGCTACAGATAATCACATTTTGGTGATTCCTCCCAGGTGTGAAATTATTCAATACATTAAAACGGGACTAAAAGATGAGTGTGTGGTTTTACCGAATGAAATATGCCAGGGTGTATTTGTGGCAGGTGTAATAGCACGACCAGAAAAGGGCGAAGTACCGGTTAGAATTTTGAACACGCGTGAAAGTGAGGTTTGTTTAAAAAATTGTTTGCCTAAAGCCGAAAGCTTGAATGACTATGAGTGTTGCCAATTTGGTACTAATAGTAATTCGGTCGAAAGAGTAAAAAAGTTGTTCAGTATGCTAAAATTAAATTATTTAAATCACGAAGAAAGAAGCTCCATAGAAGGGCTTACTGCTAAATTTGCGGATATATTTCATATGCCTGGGGATAAACTATCTGTTACAAATATTTATAAACAATCAATTCAAGTCAAACCAGGTACACAACCGGTATACGTGAAACCTTATAGGCTGGCACAAACCCAAAAAGAGGAAATAAATAGGCAAATTTCGCAAATGTGTGAAGATGACATTATTGAAAGAGCTCAGAGCGAATGGTCCTCTCCAGTGTTGCTAGTACCAAAGAAGAGTGATTCATCGGGACAGAAACGTACAAGACTCGTGTTAGATTACAGATTTTTAAACCGTAATTTAGTTGATATTAAGTTCCAGATAGCACGTGTAGATGATATTTTAGATTCTCTTGCAGGTGCTCTTTATTTCTCTCATTTAGATTTAAGTCAAGGTTACTATCAAGTAGAGTTAGACGAACAAAGTAGGAAGGTAACAGCTTTTATGACTGACCGAGGTCAATGGCAAATGAAAAGACTGCCAATGGGGTTGAAAATTAGTCCTAGTGCTTTTTCTAGGCTAATGACAGTCGCAATGGCAGGTCTCAACTACGAAAAATGTTTTGTTTACCTAGACGATTTAATTGTTTTTGGGAGAAATTTAGAGGATCATAATAAAAATCTTATGGATGTTTTTTTAAGGTTAAGACAAGTAAATTTAAAATTAAACCCCTTAAAATGCGACTTTTTAAGGAAGGAGATACTTTATCTAGGGCACATTGTCAGCGATAAAGGTATATCACCTGATCCGGACAAAGTAAAAGCCTTGAAAGAATACCCTGTTCCTAAAAACGCTGACGAGGCAAAACGGTTTGTAGCTTTTGCAAACTACTACCGAAAATTCATTCCAAATTTTGCGGAAATATCTGTACCGTTAAACAAACTATGTAGAAAGTATGCAAGATTTGAGTGGACGATTGAATGTAACAAAAGCTTTGAAACCTTAAAAAATGCTCTTATAAATTATCCAATTTTAGATTATCCTGATTTTTCAGAGCAAAATGAGTTTATTCTTCAAACGGACTCGTCCAATTTTGCTATCGGGGCCGTGTTATCAAATAAAAATAATAAACCTGTAGCATATACGAGCAGAACTTTGAATAAAGCGGAAATTAATTATCCCATTATGCATAAAGAATTACTAGCAATCTTTTGGGCAGTGAGGCATTTTAGGCCGTATTTATATGGACGTCGATTTAAAATACGAACAGACCATAAACCACTTTTATACTTATTTAGTTTAGCTGACCCTTCAAGCAGATTAACAAAATTTCGTTTGGGGCTCGAAGAATATGATTTTTATGTAGAATATGTAAAAGGTAGTGAAAATGTCACTGCCGATGCTTTATCGAGAATAAAATTAACTTCAGACGAGTTAAAAAATATAAACAATAACTTAGTGGCCGTTATGACTAGGAATCAGTGCAGGAATGTAAAAGAACAAAAATTAGAGGTAACTAAGAATAATACACATGTTGGGATTGATCAACCGAACATTGTAACAATTCTTAAAAAACCAAAACATTGTACTGAGCTAGTCATAACGACATACTCAAACATAATATCTATGCAAAAAGACGTGACAGAACACGTGGGGAACTTTTATTATGTACCATTACACTCTACTTTATTTTATTGTCAGAATACCGGATCAATGTTGGCGCGAGACGAAATGTTGAGGGATCTGACTGAAATAAGTAATAAAACAAAAGTAGAGGAGTTATATATTTTAAAAGATGAGACTAGTAAGGAATTTATTAAATGCGTAGGTAATGGCATAAAAAATATGTTAAATTGGAGGGGCCCCCGTATACATATTATAAAAGGAGTAAAAAGAATAATGGATGTGGATGAAAGAAAAATTATATTAAATGATTTTCACTTACTCCCCACTAGTGGTCACGCAGGTATAAATAGAATGTTAAATAATATAAAAAAGCATTATTTTTGGTCAAGTTTAGATAAGGACGTTAGAGACTTTGTTAAAAAATGTGATAAATGTCAAAAACAGAAGCATTCTAGTCACTATACCCGAGAACCTATGGTAATTACTTCTGATGCTGACTTCTCTTTTCAAAAGGTATATTTAGACATTGTAGGACCTTTGCCCACTGATATAAAGGGTTTTACATATATTTTTACGATTCAGTGCGAAATTTCAAAATTTGTTGAGGCATACCCTTTAAAAAATAAAGATGCTGTATCGGTCGCAAGATCTTTTGTGGAAAACTTTATTTTGAGATATGGGATACCACAGGAGATTGCTTCGGATAGAGGATCGGAATTTATCTCTTCCACAATGAAGGAAGTATGTGTTCTCTTAAAGATAAATCAGATTTACGCCTCTAGCTATAGACACCAGAGCGTCGGCTCCTTAGAAAATTCCCACAAGGTTTTAGGGGCATATCTAAGAATGCAAACCGAAAATCTAAGCGACACTTGGAGTATGTGGATTCCCTATTGGTGTTTTTCGTATAATACAACGGTTCACACTGAAACTAAATATACCCCTTTTGAACTAGTTTTTGGTAGAGAGTGTAACATACCAAGTAATTTAAGTAATCCTGTGGAACCTCTTTATAATTTTGAAAGTTACCCTCTTGAACTAAAGTATCGATTACAACGAGCACACGAAGATGCTAAAACCAATTTATTGAAATCAAAAATTAAAAGAAAACAAACTTTTGATAACAGAGCCAATCCGATTGAATACAAAAAGGGTGATTTGATTTTGGTAAAAAATGAGGGAGGTAATAAATTAACGAGTCCTTGTTCCTAGGTCCATATTTAGTTGTTAAAAATGACACAATGGACACCCCAAATGTTACTATATTAAAAGATAATAAGGAAACTGTAATTCATAAAAATAGAACTAAATTGTATTTTCAGTAAGAAACTAGATAGTAAGCAGTACTAGGGATACTAATTATACTATACTATATTTAAGGTATTATGGCGCCGCTTTTTTATACGTCTATTTCTCAACTCTTTTACTTCCTTGTTTTCCTTTCTTCTGTTCTTTCTTGCACCATCTCTAAATTATAATATTAACCATTATTTTATTAATTATCCAATAGACATGTGAAAGAATTTTCATTAAAATAAAATGTAAATTCTTTCAATGTCTCAGGGGAGATGTAGTATTGAGTTGCATCACCCTGTATATTATAACTATTGAACAATAAAGTGTATTGAACTAACAACATAATGTAGGTCAGCTGTGTCAGCAATTGCTGGCAAAGCAATGAACTTGTCTATTGCATGATTTTGTAATGTATAATATTAATTAGAATAAAACCAATTGATAGAACGAACAAGTCGTTGACGTAACCTTAAGGGTTGAACCTAAATTACTACAATATATATATATATATATATATATATATATATATATATATATATATATATATATATATATATATATATATATATATATATATATATATATATATATATATATATATATATATATATATATATATATATATATATATATATATATATATATATATATATATATATATATATATATATATATATATATATATATATATATATATATATATATATATATATATATATATATATATATATATGGCATAAGTGAGGCTCCATCCATGTTAATTTTTAGGTTCACTCAGACTCCACTGTAACCAAGACTCCGGTATACGGAGGCTGGGTAACCCCTCGTTAAAAACTATCTAAAACATAAAGAAATGTCACTGACAACATTTTCCCGCGAAAATATGCCGGAGTCCCAGATATTCCAATATTAACAGACGTATAAAAATGAAGTTTGAACACTTACCCCTACGGAGCGCTGTTGTATTCAATGTTTATCTTGAAGCGTTTAAATATCTGTACACTTATAGGTTAACTTAGGCTCCTCCATTCTGGCAACGCGGCGAACATAAGAATGCTTTGATAATCGTATACCGTATAATTTCTGCATTTTTTTGTAACAAGTAGACACCACGTGAGCTAAATTTGTTATTAAAATGTACTCTTTTCGAACTAAAAGAATAATGGCTTCTGCAATAAATTGGAATAAAGAATCTCATTCTGTAGGTAAGTACATTTTGAAGTACCTATATTTTATTTCAAATACCCTTAATTTAGCACATTAATATATTACTGGTAAAGTTACGCTGTAAAATATTTAAACTGTTATATAACAGTATACATGGCAAAAAATACTATTATAAGTTTATTTTAAACCAGATCTTTTTACAATCCAATACACATTACTATACAGAATATTTGTGGTTTTACTGGTCACGTGTATATAATGTCAGCAAAACATAACCTTAAAATTAAATTTTTTCCTAAAACCATTTTTTTACTGTAATATAACAGTTTTGATCGTTATAAGTAATTCGTACCAATAAATAATAATCTAAATGTAAATGAGGTAAAGTTTTACTTAGGGTAACTCGCAAGTGGCTATTATTTATTGATATAAATATGTTGCTATAGTTAGAGCTAAATTACATTGAGCTATAAAGCATCAGCATCAAATTACTGCATTCATTGGGTATTGAAAAATAAATTAGCGGTTTGTTAAATATTGTAAAAAAAATTCTAGGTGCGTCACTATTTATTTACTTTATGGTTATATATCGTTTGACAACATTTAGGTTTATTATTTAAGCCTTCGTTAAGGATAAAAGTAAAATGTAAGGTAATGGGAAAAAATCTGTTCAGAAAGGTTATAGTGAATTTAAAAAAAAATTAATTTAGTATTTTGGGTTTTAAATAGGTTTCTTTAAATAATACCTTTGACTTTCTTGATTTGTTAAATAGTAATGGCTAGGTCTTCTAGATTTGGGTCAGGTTCTATGTCAAAACTTTTTTATATATTTTTTGGACGATTACATTTAGTCTGGATTAAGTATTGATTGCTGTTTATGGAGATGCTATTGAACTTCAGAAATGAATATAAAAAATGACACGATGGATAAATATTTATTGAAGACAGGTTTTTTAAATAAGAATATTTAATAATTTAAGAAAAAAACGAACGTTTTTTAAGAGATAATTACTTTTTTTATAATCAGCAATAATTCCGCCTAAATATACCGATATAATTTATTACATACACTGCTTGTCAAAAATCACCTATATGTAAGAATGGTTAAAGAATATTTTGTGCATTTTTCTTTAAGTTAACTTTAGCATATCAAAAAAATTTGCTTTGTTTTTAGATACTCAAAGATTATTTTGCTTTTTTCTTGTACAGCCCGTCTGGTTATATTTTAAACGGTACCCTCCAGACGTTATGATCTTAGTTTTCAAAAAACTTTATAATCGTTCTTATCGGAGTTAACAAATGAGAATCAATAGGGTCTGTTTTAGTATCTTTAGGGATAAAGGCAACAAACCTAGTATACTTATAATCAGCAAGAAGAGGCCTATTTGACGAATATATATTATAAGGGTATTCCATTTAAAATAACGAAGTTGATGCCCGTTTTTTTTAACTTTTCGATCGTCTTTTATTTGTTTTTCTTGTAAATTCTAATGATTCCGATAAAACCCAAAATGTATTTAAAATGTATTGTTAACTCATATAATAAAGTCTTTACAAAATCGTTTAAAATATAACCAGACACCTTGTAAAGCAAATTTTTTTATAATTTTGAAAGCGCCAAAGTTAACGGCTTTATGGAGAATAAATGGTTTTCACTTCCTTTTTTTAGTTTCTAATGACCTATTCCTGATTTTGACGTTTCACAAATTAAGCCAGGCACGTAACCAAGGGATGTCAATGCCCTATCCTATCCTAAACAAAAATGGCCTTGATAGAATTTTTTATACGAAGTTTCTAAGATAAATCGGAAACTATAATTCATTTTTCATTCAGATTTCCTGTCACAAAAAAAATCTGAAAATTATAAATGCGTCCAGGGACCAAAATTATGATAATTTCAACAAAAATTATTATTCTGTCTTGTTTTAACAATATGATAATTCTTATGTGTTTTACATTCATATCTCCAAGAGATGAAGAAGTATAGAATCGGCAAAAAAAATCGCCTCAAAACGAGTAAAAAATATAATTTCCACGAAAATAATTTTTGTCTGTCTGTTAGTTTTCGTAATAACTTTCGAAGGAATGTACCAAATTTTATCTCGATAGCCCACTATCGATCTATAGGGAACGGCTTTGATTGTTTTTGGGCAAAATCGGTTGAAGGAAAGGTGTTGAAACGGAAGGTTAATTGGTAATTCTTTTTAAATGACCGTGTAGTATGTCCTTTTGTGGGTCTTTAACTATATAGATTTTATTAATAAGCCCTCTTTGATACTTCTGTCGAAGGTAAGTGGTTAGGGAAAAAAGAAAAGGAGACGGAAATTAAGATGTTGTGGAGTAATTGTCGTTTTATGGGTTAAGGGGATAAGGATCCAAAAAGAAAAAATAAAATGTTCAAAATGGCTGATGTTTTGCAATTTATTATTGCATCTTCAGGACGTTAAAACCATGCCTAAAGAGATATATTAAAATAATACTCTAAAAAATAGCTATACTAATTTTAAAATTTGACTTGAAATGGTGATACATTTTCGAATATTATTACATGCAGAAACACACAAATATAAATAAATAACTAAATATTTTGTTCTGTATCTAAAAACCAATGCACAATAAAAATTAAAAACATTTTAAGAATTTGACATTCATAGTCATAAAAATGAAAAACGAACAACACAGGTAAAAAAATGAAATATCACATGCATAGGTTACATCAAAGAACGAGAAACATCAAATAATTAAAACTAAAATTCAACCCAGCCCGTTCAATGATCGTTTGAGAATTGTAGTATTCCAAATATTTATCCGTGTTATTTGAAAAAAGATATTGTTTTTTACCTTTTTTACGTATTTATAAATTATCTGTAAATAATTTTATCATATATGATAGAACTATTTAATTTTATCTATTATATTGGAATATGCATTACTAAGATTCTCTACTTCGGCTTTTTGTTAACTACAAATTCTGTTTTATATATATCATTTCTAAGATTAATCTCTTTTTCATAGTTAGTTTGGGTATCTAATATATTTGTGTTGGCAAAATCAAACCAATGCTCTGTATTTCTTTTATGTGCCACTAAAGCTGTTGGGTTGGTTTTTAAGAGAACATTTCTTGGTTAAATTTATGCTCTCTACTTCTATCTTTGAAATATGTATCTACCCGTTTGTTTATATCTGACATTGCAAACAAGGAATATGATATACAACATTCGGTATTTGTTCCTTGTTTGTTGTAACTTGACATTTTGAGTAAAAGTGCGTTTTTAGTGTATTGCCACTTTTTATTGCTATCTTAATTTTCTCATTGTCTCTGCTGTTTGTGATATTTCATTCTTTTACCTATGTGTTGTTCGTTTTTCATTTAGTATGACTATGAAAGTCAAATCCTTAAAATATATATCTATCTATTTCTGTACATGAGTTGAGTTTTTTTAAGTTTTAGAGTACCTAGAAATAATAATAATAATAATATCGAAAAATTGCGAAATATGTCAAATTTTAGTAGAACAAGAACCTCTTAAAAATGCAAATGGTTTTTATTTCCGCAAAATGGAAAACCATTTCTTACCGAATAAAGCCGTTTACTTTTATTCTTTCAAAATTAAAAAATACATTATAGAGGGAAAAACAAATCCTTTTTATATCGTATAAATATTTCGAAACTTTCAAATATCAAAACCTCTTATTGGACAAAAAAGTAAGTTATTGATAAAACTGATACTAAAAATCGTCGGTGGCACTGTTCATGTATGACGCTGTAATAAGGTTAATTTAAAAGAAAAAAATGGAAAATTGCTTTACTTGGAAATTCCTTCGTTATGAATCTTTTCTTTTGTAAGAAACAGTGAAGTGTGACCCAGTTTAGTTCCGCTCACAGTCATTTAATAAACACATATATACTTCTTTTCAAATATTTTTATTTTATCATTATTTTTTTTTAAATTACAGTATTATCATTATTATTATTATTATTGGACGCCATTTTGTTTGTCCATCTTGGATTCATACCAGGTCTTCCTCATACGACCTCCAATTTTCGACCAAAAATTTGAAGTCAATCAGATAAGTAATTTTTGTATATATATTTTTATGATATGAAAAAATATGTTTTTTGGCCCCTACAGACCCTAAAACGTGAAAATCTTTAAACACTTAGAAGGATGATTTTTTCACGCTTGCAATAAATTCCTTTTGCGAGGGAAGTAAAAATTCACGTTCGACACATAGTACCTGCGTTTTGACAAGCGCCGTATATAATAATTATGTCGACTTATTTTGAAAGCATAAATGTTGGCTATAAATTATATTATGTAGTAAAATCGCTTAAGTAATACTAAGAGTCAGAACAAAATTAGAAAAATGCTAGAAACTGTTCTTAGGTATTATCATAAAGCCGAATAAAGAAATAATGGGATATCTCTGCTTGTAAAATGTAAGTTATCGTTGAATATTTTCCTTAAATTTTCAGATGTTACTAAAAGCATCGCCTACCAACTTCAAAAGGAAAATGTCACTAAAAGGCTTTAAAACTATATAGCATATTCGAATAAACATTAAAATCTATAACTTAGTTTTCACATAAGATTTAAAAAATGCATTTAACCTAAAAACGACTTGTCTGAGTTCAAATGGGGGAGGCTTTTTATACATCTCTAAATATACACTTGAA
This sequence comes from Kuschelorhynchus macadamiae, assembly GCA_030620095.1. Classification (NCBI taxonomy): domain Eukaryota; kingdom Metazoa; phylum Arthropoda; class Insecta; order Coleoptera; family Curculionidae; genus Kuschelorhynchus; species Kuschelorhynchus macadamiae. The sequence continues at coordinate 212,984 of JAUTXW010004145.1, read as the reverse complement.
AATCATAATTGCAAAAGAAATCGCTCCACCAATTATTTCTTTTTTTTTAGAATTAAAAAAACATATTGATATGTTCCAAATGTAGTGAATCTCCACTTAATTTTCGCAAAAAAAAAACAATATCAGAAACTGAAAAGGGGCAGATAATGCCAAAAAGTATTATTTCACAAACATTTTAATATTATATGTAAACAGGTTTTTCCTTTGAAAAAATAAAAATGGAGATTTACTGATTTGGAGCATATTTTACGTTAATTTTTGCTTTTCACAAATGGTTGGGTTTGGGATTTCGAATTTTTATGCACAATAGTCTAGGCGGGTAATGACCCTTAAAAACGAATCCTTGTTTTTTGTTCTTATTAGTTTTATAGCACTAAACCCTAGGTTTTATTTTAGACCACTCAAATAAGGAGGACCAATCAGACACTGATTATGACTCTGATTATATTCCTTCGTCACTAAAAGATGATGATGAGGACGACAGCGACAGGTATCCCGGACTTAACTTTGATTCTGATAAAGAAGAATACACAGAATACCTCATACCTCAGGAATACACAGAGCTTCAGCCCTTACAGGTTAACAATGTCAACACAACCGGTGTGATGGAAATAGAGCACAACATTAATAGTCCTGAGCAAATAAATCATGTAGTTGAAAATACAACACCGAAGGAAATTCACAGTCATACCTCTGGTATATCTGCTAACAATGGATCTGGAATTTCAAGCAAAAAAAAGGCTTATACTTCAAAAAAAAGAAAACATAATTGTGTCTATTGTGATGTTATGGTTACCAATTTTGGGAGACATTTAGAACGACAACATAGTGAAGAACTGGAAGTGCAAAAATTTTTAAACATGGAATTAAACAGCCCAGAACGAAAACAATTAATCGCAAAAATTCGAAAATAAGGAGACTTTTGTACTGGAAAGGCCATTGCAGTTCAAGGAAAAAAACGAAAATATGAAACAGAAGAAAACGAAGATAAAGGAAGTGACAGCGATAATAATAGATATATATGCGATTTATTACCTTGTATACATTGTAGGGGTTATTATGATAAAAAAACCTTAAGAAGACATGTCCACAACTGTCCATTTAATAAAAAAGATGGACAATTGAAAAGCGCACGTCATCAGTGTTCTGGGCACAATTTAATGGCAGCTCATTTTGGACCCAACGATCCCCTTCGTACATCAGGGGTACTAACATCACTAAAGGCAGATGAGGTTTCTCTGGTTGCCAAACGTGACAAAATAATTTGTGAAGTAGCTAGGAAATATGTTAAATGCCATAAAGAAAAGCATCTAACTCTGGTTGCTAGACGATACATGAGAAGATTGGCCCGCCCTCTTATTGAAGTGCGTAAAATTGAAAATAACAATACTCTTACATTTCTCTCTATTTTACATCCCTCAAAATTTCAATTCATTGTTAAAGCCACTCGTGTCATATGTGTTTATGATTCATTGAATAAGACATTTAAGTCACCTTCTTTAGCACTCCAAATGGGGACATTGTTAAAAAAGGCAATAGGAGCCGCGTATTCCCTTGAAATTCAAAAAAAACATTAATTCTCCAATATTAGACATTTTAAATTCTTTCAAGTTATTAATTCAAGAAGAATGGGCTACAGAGGTTTCCAGTGAAGCAGGCCAAAATATAAATTTAAACAAATTTAATAAGCCCACATTAATGCCTATGGCAGAAGATATTTCAAAGATGAAAGATTATTTAGACGCCTTGATTGCACAAGCAAAATTCAGGCTGAATGAGAATAATAAAAATGAAGAAGCATATAAAAAATTAATTGAAGGCACTTATTGCAGTCTGCTACTTTTTAACAAACGACGTGTTGGTGAACTGCAAAGAATTTTATTAGATATCTATCTGAAGGTTCAAAATAATAACAGCAACCACCTCTCAGGAGACTTCCAAAAATTGCTTTCTCCAACTGAAAAAATCCTTATTAAGCGACTTAATAGAATTGTCATTCGAGGCAAAAGAGGAAGAGGTGTCCCCGTTTTATTCGACAAGGTCACCCAAGAAGGTTTAGACGTAGCCATACGATATAGGAATAATTTTTTTGAAACTTTTAATCCGTACCTATTTGGTGTGTGTCGCTCAGAAACGTGTTTAAGTGGTTACCATGTATTTAGAAAGCATGTTAAACTAGCACTTGGTGATCCCAATGAAACTGCCGCACTCACATCAACAAAACTTAGAAAACATCTTGCCACAATTGCTCAAATATTAAAAATGAGCAACGATGACTTAGAACAGCTGGCAACGTTTATGGGACACACCACCAAGACACACAGTGAATGGTACAGATTGCCGTCTGACATATACCAAACTGCAAAGGTGTCGAAATTGTTACTACTGGCACAAAATAATGCCTTAGACAAATATAAAGGACATAACTTAAATGAACTTGATATAGAAGGTGATATTATAGAAACCGAAGACATAAGCAATACAGATGATGGAGAGAATCTAGATGACTTGCAAAAAGAAACGACTTTACCAATCCAGGAAAGCACCAGTTTTACAACGACACGAACAAAGAGAAAGAAAAGAGTCCTAAAGAAATGGAGCACAGAAGAAAAAAACGCTACAATTTCTTTTTTCAAAAACCACATTAGGAAAAAAATTGCACCAAAGAAAGATGAAGTTTTAAAACTGGTCGAGCTATATCCATCTCTCTTTAAAGAAAGAGGATGGGAAAGCATAAAAATATTCGTGTGCAACCAATATTTGAAAATTTAAAATTTATAAATATAATTTTAAGTTTTCTATTACCTTAGTTTGACCTGTCATTTGGCGTCATTGTTAAGCGTCTGTATACGTTTTATATATTTTTTTAATGGCAGTAGTATTTTTGTATTAACACAGTTATGTTTAATATTATTTCGTACTTTTTAAATGATTGTTCATATTATAGTGTTTATTAAACATTGATATTTATATATTATGTAGTATCTTTGGTATGATACCCGGGTGAAACTACGTTGGTAAAAAACTCCATCAAATACACGAAAATGTCAATCCCAACAACCAAAGGAAAGTACCTATATATCCTGTAAACATCCTGAAAATTTTCCAAATAGAACAAAATATATTCTTTAATAACAAGTAAAATAAAAAATTCGCAAAAAACACTAAAGTAATTTAACATATATATTAATTCACATGGTCACTTCACAGCCACATAGATGTTTTGGGAGAGCCACCAAAACCATCAAAATGTTTTAATTATTTTTACCAAAACATCTAGTGACAGTAAAGTGATAGTGTATAAATTATTATTGGATATTAAAATTCTTTTTTAGTTTTTTATGCAGTTTTTGTTTTATTTGGTACTAACAAAGTGCTTATAGGATATTATCATATTTTTTCTTTTTTGTTATTGTACTAGGCGTTCTAACGAGGACTGAACAGTGGCTTATTTTTAACCTTTCCTGTATTAAAAAAATCCATCATTCGCTGGTTTTTTTCCTTAGAAGTCAAAACTTGAACAAAAAAAAAATTAAAAGGCGTTTGGATGAAGTTTTATTTTTTAATAAAACAACCTGTTTGGAATGCAGAAAGTACATTTTATGTATAATGTTCTACACCTAAATCCAACTGTTTTTGAAATAAAGACGTTGGAAGTTTGACATTTTGAGCCCTTTAATATGATATAAAACCTAGACGGTTTGAATTACGGCAAAACGGTTTTCACTTTCCTGTCTTAGTTTTTAATTATCTAATACTTGACATCAACTCGGGTTAATCCGTGCGTAATTTCAGCGTCAGTGATAAATAATAAAAAACAAAGATAGGAAAATGCAAACCATTTCGCCCTAAGTCAAACCGTTTAGATTTTATAGTAGATATGTTAAGGCGATTAAAATGGCAAACTTCAAACGTCGTTATCTCAAAAACAATTGTGGTGTAGAATATAACACATAAGATATGTGCTTATATTTTTCCGTTGATTGCAGAAATGCAGTTAAATAAAGGGTGTTCCATTAAAAAAACTTCATCCATGACGCCTCTTATTTTTCGTTCAAATATTTTTTGTTCAATTTTTAAATTCTACAGAAAAAAAAAAGAAAGCCTATTTTGGTTTTTAAAAAAATAGAGGAAAGGTCAAAAATACGCCCCTATTTAGTCCTCGTTTGAACGCCTTCTACATAGAAAACAAAATAAGGGTAGAGCTGGGATCTAAAATATAAAAATAATATGAAACATCTATTTTTCAGAGATCTCGGCGTGAAAAAACATTAAGAATTGTGCCGTTTATCTAGAAAGACCGATTTCATATTGCTTTGCGGCAATTCGTAAATTGCTTCGTATATGTTAGTTTGATAATAATAATATTTTTTAATATCAGGTGTTTACCATTTTTTGAAACGAGATACTTCACTGACGTCATTTTTTTGTCGCTTCAAAGCAACACGTATTAGACGTAACTCATTCATTCAACTTAACGCTCAATAATAAGCTACTTTCATAAATGCAACATTTTTTTGTTTTTGACCACCCTGTATAGGATCATCCAAATTTTTGTTTTGTTTTTTTCTTTGTTAAAAGTATAATTGAAAAAAAAAATTATTAAAACAAAGAGAAATCTTGTTTGGTCAATTCTTTTATAGTTAGCATGCATTCTATTGACAAATACCACTTTTTTTGTTAGTACTGTGGTACTCTTTAATAACCACCCTTCTCAAATGTTTGTTTAAAAAAAAATGTTCCAAAACTAATATTTTTTTTAGTGCCTTAATAAACTCATCCATTCTTCTCTTAGCCAGCAGAACGTTTGTAGGTAAAAAGCTTTGTAAATTTTATCATGTACAAACAATGCATTTTAAAAAACAATTTCAACCACACTGTTTAATAGATTTAATATAAAATAGATTTAATTTATTATTCGCATTAATTAACCGTTTAACATTTAAAATTATTCTATCAGAAATATGGCAACAACGGTTGGAGTCTCAGTAAACCTGTAATTGTCTTAAAGAGAGCCTGAGGCACTTATACAAATAATAAGTGTATTCAGATATATAAAGGAGGCTGGCTTAACCTATACAAGTACTGGAATCTGAGTTACTGCTCAACATATTTTTTGTATAAACAGGTGGAGTTTTGGTAGCCAAAGCTTAAACCGGAGGCTTAGTTGATCTGCGTAGATATATATATATATATATATATATATATATATATATATATATATATATATATATATATATATATATATATATATATATATATATATATATATATATATATATATATATATATATATATATATATATATATATATATATATATATATATATATATATATATATATATATATATATATATATATATATATATATATATATATATATATATATATATATATATATATATATATATATATATATATATATATATATATATATATATATATATATATATATATATATATATATATATATATATATATATATATATATATATATATATATATATATATGTTCATGTTTTTTAGTATTCTAAATTCTAAAGAAGTAGACCTAAATCACGCTACTGACAATACCGCGCAATCTTGCTGCTATATATGTTAGGTATAATCGGTATTTACCCAAACTACCCAAAAAACAAATTTATTTGCTACAGACTGACAAAATCATAATAATCCCGCACAGTAACTATTAAATATTTTTTTAAATCACTATGATCTAAAAAAAAGAGAAGCACCAAAAGGATTAAGTACTATTAATTAATTAATAAAATTATTTGACAAAAATGTACAACCAAAAAATATTATTAAAAGCCTATTTATCTACTACATTAACTACTACAGGAATAAAAATATTACACAATACTTCAATTGATTTAGATTCATGAAACATAACCATTTATCATAAAATTAGACCAAAAAAAAGATGTAAGGTTCCAACTAAAACTACTAAAAAAATGCTAGACTACAAGAACTAGCATTAAAAAAGCATATATTAAAAGAATGCACAAAAAAAACAAAAACAGAATTATAATCCTACAAAAGAAGAAAGCGTTTTTTCAATTTTTACTAATTCTACTTGGGCATTTACTTACACTAGATGGTGCTACGTCAGACCTCTCAGAACCAAAACAATTATCATTATTAGGTATAGATTCGATAATTGATGTTGCCGTTATAGGCCCTTTTTTATTTACAGTTACTGTCGTTGTTGTTCTCACGGTATCAGTTGGACCAATCTACAAGTATTTGTATCAAAGGAAATTTAATTTTTCAAAACTGCACAAGCAAAAACTTAAGAGATTTTAACGTGTATACAAGAATAATTGAAAAAATTACAACTAATAACATGAGATAAGCTTTGTTAGTGGGATGGCTGAATTTGTGAGTGGGACTTAGGGATTCTGTTTGACAGTGATCCAATTCACATTTTAATTAGGACAATATGGAAAAAAAATTATTGTTTCAATAGATTTTGAGATTTAGATCACCACTGGAGGCTTTATTTTTAAAAGCTGGAAAAACCTTTAAATTATAAATCAAAGCTTTTTTTGGATTGACAAAATTTGTCATCATATGAAACAAATTGACGTCGAAATACCAACTTGTGTCTTTTTTTTAAGTTGACCAACCTGTATATTATATATCCATCAAATAGGCCCCCATCCCGCTTGTTTAAAACATAATTGGTTGAGTACATTTATATTTAAAGACATTCGAAAAATTTATGAAACACTCTGCCATAAAATGATGTATTAGAGAGAGAAAGAGAACATACTACTGCATAGTGGAGCCAATAACGACAATACACTACTTCTAGTAGATTTTTATTCAAATTTCTGGGAATCCGCTTATAGCAAGTAAGTCATACATTTAAAAAAAAGCAAGTTGGTATTTTTGACAGCTTTTGGAGGTTTATTTGCTTCATAAGATGACAAATTTTCAAAATTCAGTAAAAATAATTATAATGTAGAGACTTTTCTACTTGTTAAAATAAAAGATCGAACGGTGCTCCAAATAATATATGTAAAAACCAGAAGGTTGCATAAAAGAGAAAGGAAATACTTCCGGGCAGCTCTCAAAATCGGAATTGTAATGGTGCAGCTCTTTAGTGTCCCCCACCTTTATTTTTTGAACCAGTCAAGGTTATAATTTTAAAGTTAGCACACTTCAACAACAGACTAAATACTTCTTTTTTAGTGTACGTCTCTCTGCTAGACGTCAATTTGAAGAAAAAATTAAAAGAAAAGGGGAGCCAAATAGCATATCTTTTGAAACGTCTTTTCAACTTAATTCATCCCCAAACCACATATCACTACAGATGTGCCAGTGAGACAGACGCGAAAATTGAAAGTGAGATACATGGCACATCCCGTTTAGATATCCTGAGCTTTAATGTGCATGCTGCTCATGCTCAATAAATCATAATCAACATAACCTAGGAATTCAACTACGTTCCGGGTCATCAAGAGGCATCTAGTGGAAGCCAAGATGCATTGAAAGGATTTATAAAGAAAGACAAATTTAATAGTATTGAAATACACGGGGTGACCTGGAGCTCAGAGCTCATCATCCGGACATCCCACCGATATATCATGGTTGTGTGTCTCTCCGAGACCTGATACCAAGTGAAAAACTAACCTGAACCTGAACCTCGTTCCGCAGCTCAGTGATTTGCTTTGTTTTGCTTAATATTTTTTTTATTTTCTTCAGTATTCGAGAAGTTCCTGAAGCTGCTATCTAGTCTCACAGTACTCTGAATTGACCCATGGAAAGATGAAGTATTAGAAATTCGCATCCCGACGACAGAACCACATGTTCGACTAGAGCCCTGGATGCACCGTAATCGTGCTGGCGATTGCCTCGTAGCAAAGCCATTGAAACAAGCATTATATCACAGTGATTTGCAATGTTATCGTATTAGTACAAAAAGAACCAACCCAATGTTAAACAACCTTTAGAAAATTATATCAAAAAACTAACTAAATAATATACTGTGTTTGCTTTCAGAAAAATTATATCAAAAAAAAAATTAAAATATATGCTAACTAAATAATATACTGTGTTTGCTTTCACTTCAAGAAATGATAATTTTTAAATAGCATATACAGAGTTTTCTAATATTGAAAAATTTTTAAAATATATGCCATGTTGATTTAGCGAAAAGTTAAAAAAAACACGATTTGTAGATACTTGATGATGGACTATATAAATTTTACAAAACTTTTGAAATTTCTAGTAGCCTATACCTATAAAAGTATATTAAGTAAACTAGGTAATTAAATTATCTTAAAATTAGTCTTTTGAAATTTTGATTAGCCAGTCATTTTGGAAAATTTGTAATTATTTTTCTAATAAATTAATCACCTAGACCTTTTTGTAGCTTTGGTTTTAATAAACAATATTTAATTAACAGTACGTTTCTATTATTACAAATACCAAATAAAAAGTAATGTTTTGACTTCTTTTGAAATCGACGAGAGCTAGTGAATTAATTAAAAACGTAAAATGTTTATCAGAAAAAAGTGAGACGGGTTGCCAAAGCTCCCAATAAAATAGGATAAGTTATTAAGGAGCATGCTGACCAGAATATTACAAGGAGTGTGTTTATCAAATACAAATATAGAGAATATTTTTAGCTTTTTCGCAACTCAACAAATGTACCTAACTTTAAATTGACTGAAACAAATTATTGAGAAAATTATCTCACAAAAAGGACTAGAAATGTTTAAAGAAAGGAACACAGAAAAGACACAAAATATGTAGAACACCGAACCCCGGCGTATCATGACAAGCATAGACTGCTTGTCATCATAACTATTAGTGGTTTGATACAAGAGTTTCATACGTAAACTATACGAAAATTTTATGAAACAATATCATGTAATATCAGCAACCTATAATATTTCGAATAGACGGTCCATCAAATACAAATAAATTAATCACATCAACTATTCATTTCGCATGCAACGATATGTGGTTTAGAAATATAAAATTATGCTTGCTTATCTATAAAGAATATTAATAACAGCAGAGCGGATGCAGTACATCGCGGACTGAAAACTCTGGGAATTCTTTGTCTGGGCGTTGTGCGAGGCCTACAACATCGGCCTCGGGCGTTGTGCTACGCGGAAATCTCTCGATGGATCGTCACTATACGGAATATACAATACAAAGTTGGGATCCAATTAGGGGTAACTTATTTAACATTGGATTGATCGTCTATTTAAACTATTTTCTGTGTTTGATAATATAGCGTATATAATTAATATATTATAAATAAAATTAGAAATGTTGAAATATTTTCGATCGTTCCAAATAGAGATTGTCGCTAAAATCATTATATAAGACAAATTTAGTATAAAAACAACATACATTTGCATTCATGCCGGTCCAGTTAAATGTTTGATGACGGGTCCGCTATCAAATTGTTACAGGTATTTAAGGGCAAAAATATGATTTGAATTAAATAGAAAATAATACTGTATTCTGTACAAATTTAAAATTTATATTATTTTGTTCGGAAATTAAAGTCTTTCAAAGCAGGCCGCAATTAACTGTGTTGCATTAGTTGTGTTGGTGTAAAAGTTGAGTTTAACTTTTCAAGTATTTTGAGTTTACCTTTTTAGTTTATATACCTTTTTCGGCCTGTGTTCTTATATCTATGCAAAATAAGCAAACTGGTGCTCCTAAATATCTTGGTGGAATACTTTGCACTTACAAGAACTGTAATGATACAAGGTAGGTTGATTACTTTTTAGCAGATACGAGGCACGAAAAAATAAATTAAACTATGCTTTTAGAATAGTATAAATCTTAAGGACTTGTTAGCATTAGATAAGCTCATCTTATGATGTTGCTTTTGTCTGTAAAATGTTACTTTGTTGGCAATAAATAAATAGATTTTGACATTCAAAATACACTAAAAACCCTGTGAACTTTTGTACTTATTTCTTAAATAAATGTGTGAATTTCCTTTGTGTCCTTGAGTGTACTAGTTCTTTCTTTCGAATCACTGTGCGCTAATCGCCGGCCGTGCTATCGTCTCAAAGCCTTCTTCGACTTGAACTGTTTGTTTAATATATAATGATATGAGATTGGATATCTGGCTGCTAAGAATTCAAATGATTGTGTTTGATAAGTATTATATGTAGTATTTATTATTGCAAACAGTATTTCTTTATTTCTTAATGTAATATTTATGTGTTTTAGTGTACGTCATGTTCTTAAAGGTATTTAGTAGTTTTTGACGGTTTATTGTTTTATTATTATTGTGTAATTTTTACTAGTAAAATACAATACATTGGGAGTATTAACGTATTAACCGGCAATAGTGCAAACCCCAGTAGAAGGTCAATGAGAGCCAAGGCATAAATCGTTTCATGTTTTGCTGGGTGTCACGTCTTATAATCCTTAGTTTTTGCCAATCTATGGGGACACTTAAATGACTCATTTAAAAATTTTGTAGCTATAACAGAACCTAAAAAATGAAAGTAAAAAGTTTGAAAACTTTTCTATTTACACGAGGTTTTAATATTCAATAAAGTTTAAATTATAAAACACCTTGAAATTTAAAAAGTACAATATTTTTAGCGACCATACTCGTATAAACATTTCAATTAAGGAACGTCTGAGAAGTTTTGAAAATTTTCAAAAATGTTTAACCTCTATTTTTTCAAATTCTGTCAAATCAACTTTAATGTTCCCATATTTCTGAAATAAATTTAGGCAGAAAACGTGCTAGTCGACCCTCTTTTTCCTTTAAACTTTTTTCTCGAAAATGGCACCTAGCTGCCACCAAATTTTTATTCACGAAATATCCACAAAAAGGCAGCATTTAGTATCCTATTGACTGGTTCAAAAAGAAAGTGAGATGGGTATTAAAGAGCCACTAATATATAAAATAAACAAAAACATAGTTAAAATAAAGGGGTTATACTTTAATATGAACTTTGTGGGCATTGGTTTTCATTAACCAAATTATCTATATTGTTCTCATTATTTGTTTACAAAAGAAATAAATTTTGTTTCAACTCTGTATTTTTTAACTAGCTTATTATAAAAAATCCGCTACGCGCTAAACCAGAACATCGCTCAAAAACCATTTGCAAAAAAACTGCCTATATCATAGGCGCCTCTAAATGTGCATAGAACTGCGTTCGGATCCAAGATTGCAAGTTGTTAAAGCGCACTGGTAACCGTTTGATGCAAGCGATGGGTCCGCTGTTTAAATTTCGTGTGCTGCGAAAAAGTATTTATTTATTAACCATAGACTTAATACATACATGAATATGTATGTATTAAGTCTATGGTTAATGTAACAAGGATGGCCACAAAATAAAACGAAGACCGCCTTTTGAATAACTCTGCTCTAGAATATTACTATACAACAGTATCATCCAACCTCAAATCAATTACCGTTGACCATTACATATGTGCATTATTTTGAGGTGTTACAGGTATGTCAATATTACATTTTAGCTTATTTGCAGTAGTTATCAATCTCACGAGGTTTTTGTAGTTCAATGATTATTTTGGATTCACAGCCTGCTACGTTGTAGTTCTGTGAGTTCATTAATTATAGAGAAGATGTAAATAAACACCTAACTAGAGCAAGTGCAGATCGGGATTTGGATGTTCCTATAATAAATCTACCTTGTATGCTGTATAGGTATAAAGAAGTCTTGGGCTTGACAGAGAGTCAAGTTCTTTTAATGGCTTTAACAATAGTCTGATCGTTTTTATGATCAATACTATATTAAAATTGTAGCGTTTCTAAACTAGATTGCTCTTTGTATATTTTGATGCTTGTTTTTCAATAGTTTATAATCTAGTTTGATAATATGTATTGAAATAAAAAAAGTTGTATATTAGAATTTCCTATTTGAGAAATAAAGATTTTTTTTTATAAGATTAGCAATCAGAGAGGCTGATATGATAAACACCAGATATGTAAAGACTCTGAAATAGACTATGAATATGAATTAAAATTTTTTAAAACACTTTCAATCCTTACTTCTATAATTTTGTTTGATGAACGTCTCTTCTTTGTTGGTGGATCGACATCGCCACCTGTACTAGCTCTGTGTTTTTTCCACTCTCGTCCAGGTTTTACATGACGAGGCAGATCCAAGTCATCCTCAGAGCGAGAAACACTGAAGTCTGATAGCATTGAACCTACCGCAAACAATATAATCAGAAACAGAGAACAGATGCTTTCACAGCTTTGGTCAACTAAAAAATCATGGTTCATGGGATTAGACCGTGTTAAAATGGAATAACTTTCCTACATTTCGCTTTCGACTGCACGATGCATCTTCAGGGATCTCTTTTTCACTTCACGAGATCGGAGCACTGAATGTTCAGTGTGAAGTAAAAATCTCAAAGATTCAATCGAAGATAATCGTCGGAAAGGGATTCCATTTTGACACGTTTTAATACCAAGAACTATGATTTCTGAACTATAATTAGAAATAAGTTACAGAAAATATTGATGTAAATATAGTCGACATCTTTTTTTGTTTAAATATGATATATGGAATTACAAAATTTTAAAAGTTACTAATTTTGAATGTGCATTTTATTATTTACCACTTATAAAACTTCCCAACACAAAAATTCATATCAATAAAATTGAAATTATATTATAAAAGCTGTAATACTAGCAATATATCCCAGCAATTAAAACCTACTTAATTTATCACAGATTTGAAAGCTATATAAAAATTTACTGCTAATGAAAACAGTTATAATTGGTTGGATTAAATATTGATAACTGGAGATAATTAAATATAAGTTTTGTTAAAACAAGTTGCTTTTTAGAAAACTGATTTAAACACTAAAGTTATATGTTAAAATCACCTATATGTAACTAATTAATTAATTTGATATGTTCAAGTTAAAGAAAATATACTGTTATTGTCTTAAAATATCTCAAGATAAAACATTTCACGACAACCCGTGTTTACTTTAGTTTTCAAATTAGCATAAGTTAGTTTAAGTTAACTTTAAGCAAAGACAGATAATACTCCATAAAGACGATCCATCCAATGTTAAATAAAACACCCCAAAATGGATCCAAACTTTGAGTTGCATTCCCTACAGTAGGGATCCATCGGGATTTCCGCGTCGCTCCGCACAGTTCCACGGCTAGTGTTGCCAGTTCTCGGCAACTCAGCGCTCAATCTTACTGCGCGCGCGACTCCACACAAACGATTAAAAATTGCGAATTTATTGGGTATGTGATGGAGCGTCTATGCGAAGTATAATCGGTCTTTGGTTTAAGCTTAACGTTTATGACATATTCCCCTTTAGGTGAAATAGCCCGGAAGTCACCATAACTTTTTCATGTTGTATTTGTGCAAAGCCACCTTTCCATTTATTCACTTATACATATAAGGCATATTTGCAAAATCGCTTGCTGCCTGTGATTGATACTTTTTAATTATGAACGCCAAGAGATGTTCGAAAAATTGTATGCTTCCACGTAGCAGCTACATGCTAAAATTGCTATCGCATATAAGAGCATGTAAAAATATCGTAAATGCGCCATGCCATATATATATATATATATATATATATATATATATATATATATATATATATATATATATATATATATATATATATATATATATATATATATATATATATATATATATATATATATATATATATATATATATATATATATATATATATATATATATATATACATAAATATATATATATAATATATATATATATACATAAATATATATATATATATATATACATAAATATATATATATATATATATATATATATATATATATATATATACAGGGTGTCTTCTAACTTGATACATTCCTTTTAAGAGGCGATAGGGGCTTCAAATGGAATCAAAATAACCCCATATTGGACCATACAAAAGTTTTTAGTTTTCTAGATATTTTCGATTTTTTAAAATATTGCAAAAAGCCAGAAAATTATGGTTAAAAAATGCATTAAAAAAACTATAAACTCTGTTGAGGGAAGTTAAATTTTATTTATTAACCAATACATTGATAACGTAATATTAATAGCATTTGTAGTAATAAACCTAAATTCTAATAAATCACAATCAATTTTCTTGAAGAAAATTGTTAATACATGAAGCGTACAAATTGAAGAAAAAACATCCTCTTTTAATTAGCTTTTCAACGAGATATAACTCTTTTAAAAATATTAACAACCTCTAACAAAAAGTGTGTTGTGCAATTATTTTCGGTTATTTGTTAAATAAAAATTTGCCATTTATTGATCTTGGCATAGCGTCTACAAGGGAAGTGTACAACTAAAGTAATGGTAAAAGATCCAAAAGATCTAGCAGGTCTTGAAACAATCACTTCTTCGATGACATATCCTTGTTTATTAAAACAATTTGACAGTTTTTCGAAAGTTGTTTGAAAGTGTGTATTTGATTTTTTTTTTGTTAAAAAATTCCGTTCATTTCTACGTTTTTTTTTTCTACTTGTACGTTATTATGGCATCTTTAAGTAATTCCGAATACGCTGACATCGTTTATTGTTACGGTTTTTGCGACGGTAATTCGGCGGAGGCACGTCGAGAATATCAACGTCGTTTTCCAAACAGAAGACTTCCACATGTCCGTGTGTTCAACGATGTATATCGACGACTTTGTGAAACGGGTAGTGTGCACAAGCCTCGAAACGAAGGTGGAAGGCCACATACATACTCTGTAGAAGTAGACGAACTCATCCTAGAACATTTTCGTGCGTATCCTGAAGCCTGTACACAAGAAGTTGCGCGCCTGTTTGATGTTTCAGGCTATAAAGTCTGGTCTACCGTTAATAAATCTGGACTTTATCCATATCACTATACTCCTGTACAAGTGCTGGAGGAAGACGATCCTCGAAGAAGAATGGAGTTCTGCCGTTTTATGCTAAACACCGATGCGGAAGATGCGAACTTCTTGAAAAAAATATTATGGACTGACGAATCCAAATTTAGTCAGGACGGGGTTGTTAATTACCACAATTTACATTATTGGGCACCCAAGATAGAAAATAATCCATGCCAAATTAGACCCACATCCTCTCAAAGGCGTTTTTCGCTGAATGTTTGGATGGGGGTAATTGACAACTTTGTGATTGGTCCATATTTTTTGCCGGATAACCTTAATGCAGTCCATTATGAAGCTTTTTTGCGAAATGACTTAATGGTTCTGTTGGAAGACTTACCACTAGCAACTCGACGAGATATGATATTTCAGCATGACGGCTGTCCCGCTCACTACCGCTTAACGGTACGGGAGTGGTTAAACCATCAGTTTCCAAATCGCTGGATTGGAAGAGGCGGGCCTATGCCTTGGCCACCGAGGTCTCCTGACCACACCATTAGATTTCTATATTTGGGGCCATATGAAGGCATTAGTTTATGCTTCCCCCGTACCTTCGCTTCAAGTGTTACGGCAAAGGATTATCGATGCGGCCCAGCAAATTAGAACCAATTTTTCTTCGAGAATTACAAAGAGTGAAGTAAGAAAACATGTTCGAGCCTGCATTAGAAGCAGAGGGGCACAATTTGAAGGAAATCTTTAACTATAAACCCGGCTTATGTCGATTTTTCATTCTGATTTTAAAAATTAATTATTAGCTTTTTCGTTTTATATCATAGTGAGTTTTTCATAATTATCAATTTCTAGTGAGTTCTTGTATTGTATTTTCATAACTCTTATATCTCGTTGTAAAGTTAAATAAATGAGGATGTTTTTGCTTCAATTTGCACGCTTCATGTATTAACAATGTTCTTCAAGAAAACGTCTTAAAATTGAAGTAAGCAAATTTTATTGTTATTTTGGATGCAAACTTTTGATTGTGATTTATTAGAATTTAGGTTTATTACTACAAATGCTATTAATATTACATTATCAATGTATTGGCTAATAAATAAAATTTAACTTACCTCAACAGGGTTTATAGTTTTTTTTTTAAATAAATTTTTTAACCATAATTTTCTGTCTTTTTGCAATATTTTAGAAAATCGAAAATATCTATGAAAACTAAAAACTTTTGTATGGCCCGATATGGGGTTATTTTGATTCCATTTGAAGTCCCCTATCACCTCCTAAAAGGAATGCATCAAGATATATATATATATATATATATATATAATATATATAATATATATATATATATATATATATATATATATATATATATATATATATATATATATATATATATATATATATATATATATATATATATATATATATATATATATATATATATATATATATATATATATATATATATATATATATATATATATATATATATATATATATATATATATATATATATATATATATATATATATATATATATATATATATATATATATATATATATATATATATATATATATATATATATATATATATATATATATATATATATATATATATATATATATATATATATATATATATATATATATATATATATATATATATATATATATATATATATATATATATATATATATATATATATATATATATATATATATATATATATATATATATATATATATATATATATATATATATATATATTATATATATATAATATATATTATATATAGATATAAATATATATATATATATATATATATATATATATATATATATATATATATATATATATATATATATATATATATATATATATATATATATATATATATATATATATATATATATACAGGGTGCCTCCGATTAAGTCGGCACCATTGCTAACTTCCTTATTATTGGAGATATGAGGTCGGTTAAATTAGCAAACTAGTAGCATTTTTTCTGCTGATTAAGATAGTGAAATCAGAAAAACAATTGAACATCGCGTCTTCGAGTTATTCCAAAAAAATGTATATTTTTTCAATGGAACACCCTGTATATTTTTCGACATAACGTTAGCAAATCGTCCTAAGAATAAAAAAGTTCATATGCACTAATCGCCTAAACCTAATAACAACAAAGTTATAACGATATTTTTACTCACAGTCAAGTTGGCCATGAAATTCCAAATAAAAACAATATTACTTAATTGGTTAGATTTAACTGTCACAGTAAATGAGCAAACACATCACCATCTTGTTCTATGCATTTTCGGACACATTTTAGCACATGCCTCGTCGCCTTTAAAATTGTCCTTCCATCAATAGACGCCATTATTCTCCTTATTTCAATTTTCAGTTCTTCCAAATTTGCATATTTCTTCTTATAAACTTCATTTTTCACGTAACCCCAAAAATAGAAATCAAGAGGAGTTATGTCTGGGGATCTAGGTGGCCAGCGAACTGGACCATTTGTGGCAATCCATTTGTCTCCAAATAATCTCTGCAACATCATTCTTACATCACCAAACTGATGAGGTGGGGCCCCATCTTGCTGGAAGTAAATTAGTTGTCGTGTAGCCAAATTGACGCCGTCCAAATATTCTTCTAACGCCCCAGAAATTATCAGGTCAACATATCTCCTTCCTGTCAAAGTACCCTCATAAAATACAGGTCCAAGTATTTCGCTTCCTCTCATACCACACCAAACATTGACACTAAATTGATGCTGAGGATTTCTGGGATCAGTGAGAAATAAATTTTCTTGCGACCAATAATGGACGTTTTTGCGATTGAACATACCTTTGTTGGAAAAATTGGATTCATCGCTCCAAATAATGTTCTTCAAAATGTCATTATTTCTTTCATAAACATGAGGCAACCAATGGCAAAACGCAAGTCTTCTTTCATTATCACCAGGCAACAATGTTTGAATTGGCCGGTACTTATACGGAGTAAACTTGTGCTTCTTTAAGATCCGCCATATTGTCACTAAACTAACACCGTAATCTCTTGCTAAATCCCTTGTTGAGTATTCTTTGTGTGCTTCAAAATAGGCTAATATGGTAATTTCAACGTCTTCGCTTATTATAAACGGTTTTCTCTTTCTTGTCTTTTTAAAAACCTCCTCGTTACTTCTAAATTTTCTATAGAGAACTAAAAAATACCTCCTGTCCGGTAAATTACGAGTAGGGAATCTTCGGCGGTATTCTTGTATTGCCATAGTACTATTTTTCCTACACATAAGGTATGTTTCTAACATATCACATTTTTCAATATGCGTGAACAACATTTTAAAACAAGCTTTAGCAACTAAAACTGTAAATATATTATTTTTCTGCTACAACAAAACGCCCCTCATCTACAAACTGTCATTTATATCGCCAAGCCACCCAATCAATTGTTTTTATTTTTAATTTCATGGCCAACTTGACTGTTAGTAAAATATCGTTATAACTTTGTTATTATTAGGTTTAGGCAGATAGTGCATATGAACTTTTTTATTCTTAGGACGATTTGCTAACGTTATGTCGAAAAATATACAGGGTGTTCCATTGAAAAAATATACATTTTTTGGAATAACTCGAAGTCGCGATGTTCAATTGTTTTTCTGATTTCACTATCTTAATCAGCAGAAAAAATGCTACTAGTTTGCTAATTTAACCGACCTCATATCTCCAATAATAAGGAAGTTAGCAAAGGTGCCGACTTAACCGGAGGCACCCTGTATATATATATATATATATATATATATATATATATATATATATATATATATATATATATATATATATATATATATAAATAAATAATATATATATATATATATATATATATATATATATATATATATATATATATATATATATATATATATATATATATATATATATATATATATATATATATATATATATATATATATATATATATATATATATATATATATATATATATATATATATATATATATATATATATATATATATTCTATATATATATATATATATATATATATATATATATATATATATATATATATATATATATATATATATATATATATATATATATATATATATATATATATATATATATATACATATATATATATATATATATATATATATATATATATATATATATATATATATATATATATATATATATATATATATATATATATATATATATATATATATATATATATATATATATATATATATATATATATATATATATATATATATATATATATATATATATATATATATATATATATATATATATATATATATATATATATATATATATATATATATATATATATATATATATATATATATATATATATATATATATATATATATATATATATATATATATATATATATATATATATATATATATATATATATATATATATATATATATATATATATATATATATATATATATATATATATATATATATATATATATATATATATATATATATATATATATATATATATATATATATATATATATATATATATATATATATATATATATATATATATATATATATATATATATATATATATATATATATATATATATATATATATATATATATATATATATATATATATATATATATATATATATATATATATATATATATATATATATATATATATATATATATATATATATATATATATATATATATATATATATATATATATATATATATATATATATATATATATATATATATATATATATATATATATATATATATATATATATATATATATATATATATATATATATATATAATATATATATATACATATATATACATATACATACATATATATATATATATATATATATATATATATATATATATATATATATATAAATATATATAAATATATATATATATATATATATATATATATATATATATATATATATATATATAAATATATATATAAATATATATATAAATATATATATAAATATATATATAAATATATATATATATATATATAATATATATATATATATATATATATATATATATATATATATATATATATATATATATTATATATAATGTGTTTTCATTCCGGGTGTACATCAGTTCACTACTGTCGTTCTGAAAAGAACAGTTCTGCTGAGGTTTCTATTCGGACACGAAAAAGAAAGCTTCGAAAATGCCAAATGTGATTTTGGCGAAACGTCAGCAGAATGGTTCTTTTCAGAACGACAGTAGTGAACGCATGTACACCCGGAATGAAAACTAATTGTATTTTTCCATCCGTGAAGGAGTAAAAATCAACACATATATTATATATATATATATATATATATATATATATATATATATATATATATATATATATATATATATATATATATATATATATATATATATATATATATATAGACTCGGAAACCGTGATAGTTACAAAAACGTTTAAATGGAGAAAGTTTTAGACAATTATGTTTGTAATTTAACGCCGTTTTGCTCGCGATTCTATCTTTTTTAGTTTTTGAGATATTTTGAAAAAACCAAAAAACTGCATTTTCGAAAAAGTCCTATAATTTATTTATTTATGAAAATTTTCAAAATCTGTAAGAACATTATTAAGGCAACTTTTTACGTAGAGTGCACCTATTAAGTCAGATTTTACATACGACGTTTCGGTTTTCTAGAACCATCATCAATTTTGTTTTTTCTTATGGCCGCTATATTCGATTTTAACAGGTTTGAAAAGAGTATTTCTTTAACTTTTCAACGGTGTATCACATTTTGTAATTAGGTTATTACTAAAGGTGCAAAAAGTGCGTAGAGAAAATATTTAATTATAATAAATAATTAATAATTTAATTATTAATATTAATATATTTTTTTGGAATTATCAAAGTAAAAAATTAAAAATTAATAGTGTTAAAAGGCAATATGTAATTCAACATCCAGTTCTACAAAAAATTAGTAAAAACTACTCAATAACATTGCACAATGTTCACAAATGTTCAAATGACCAGCCGCAGATAACACTAACATCTTTGCTCAAGTAGGCTTTGGTTTTGAAATAATAGAATGCTTTTAATCTGTCAAAAATGCAACGTTTAAGTTTTATTTAACATTCATCGCTGTTTTAATAAGGATTACAATGGCGTTAAACTTTTCTAATGAAGAAATGTTTGATATGTTAGTGTGTTATATTAAAAATTAAAGAAATGCAAACAGGGCCATGGATGTGTATTTTGACACGTACCCCGAAAGACGGCAGCCTGGCAGAACTTATTTTCAAACGCTGATTAGAAACTTGCTTGAGTTTGGTAGTTTTAATAAGATTCGCACAAAGAAGTATGCAAAAGACAACGAGCAACGCAATAGGCAAATCCTAGAATATTTTAATGAAAATCCGACTTCATCTACAAGAAGAAGCGAAACAGAACTTCAAATTCCAAAATCTACCGTTCATGGCGTCTTAAAAGTAACTAAATATCGTCCTTACAAGCCAACAATTGTGCGAGGACTTCAAGCAGGTGATTTCGAAAGAAGAATTGTTTTTTGTAATTGGTATATCAATAGATGTCGAGAAAATCCCGCTTTTTGCAATAAAGTCATTTGGTCAGATGAGACTCATTTTACAAACTGTGGCATTTTTAATAAAAAAATCACCATTATTGGGCTATTGAAAATCCGCAACTACGCGATCCACGCAGGCTGCAAGAGCGATTTGGTTTTAATGTGTGGTGCGGGATGCTTGGTAAGATAAACATAGTCTAATTGAATTGCTTATAATTCAATATTTTCCATTACTTTTTAGGAAATCGTCTCATTGGTCCCTTTATTTTTGATCAGACACTGACAGGCCCAAGATACCTTGCCATGTTACAGAATCAAATAGTTCCTGCCATTCGAGAAGCTGTGCCAGATGATCAGTTTAATAGCTTGTGGTTTCAGCAAGACGGTTGTCCTGCACATAACAGCAGGGATGTACAAACCTTTTTAACAAAAACTTTTGGTGAAAACGTAATATCCAACAGTGGTCCTGTCCGCTGGCCAGCTAGATATATATATATATATATATATATATATATATATATATATATATATATATATATATATATATATATATATATATATATATATATATATATATATATATATATATATATATATATATATATATATATATATATATATATATATATATATATATATATATATATATATATATATATATATATATATATATATATATATATATATATATATATATATATATATATATATATATATATATATATATATATATATATATATATATATATATATATATATATATATATATATATATATATGATTTGCCAACAAATACAGTGTATTTTAGACAAATAAAGCGTTTTTGACATGTGAATTTAACAAAATAAGAATTAAACATATGGTATGTATACTGTCTTTTCAAATATTTTCATTTTGTGCTAATTTGTTCATCATATTGTATTCCTACCAATATTTTACCAGTTTCTATCTATGCCACATTTAATTTTTGGGCATAATTTAAAACAAATTCAATAAGTAGCTTTTACATTGACATACACCGCCAGTTTGTTACGTTATGTTGGATTCGTATCAGCTTATTCCTTTATCACATTTAATGTTTCCGCAAAAATTTAAAGTTACGTTGAATTTTTTAAAATATTGTTTTGTCGCCATTTTGTCTCGCCATCTTGGATTCGCCCACATCTTTACCAGGTCATCTTCATATCATGCTTGCACAAAATTTCAAATTAATCTCATTAGTAGTTTTATCAGGCACATTTTTTAAATATTTTATTAGGTCGCCATTTTGTTTTGCCCTCTTGGATTCACACAGAAATGTTACCAGTTCATTTCTATGTAACACTTGATTTTGTGCAAAATTTAAGGTAAATTGGATAGTTAGTTTTTTAGTAATAATTCTTTAACATGTTACTAGGCCGCTGTCTTGTTTTGGCATATTGGATATGTACCACAATATTACCAGGTCTTCCACCTATGACCCTTAATGTTTGACCAGAATTTTAAGTCAATCTGCTATGTAGTTTTTAAACTACGCCGCGAAGTGGCAGACAAAGAGACAGACCAACAGATGAACGAAATTGATAAGACATTTTTTTTTGGCATCTACGGAGGGAAAGATAAGTAAAACGAAGGAGAGTGATTTGGCCGCCATCTTGAATTATTACCTACCACATTAGTTCATCTCACAATTAGTTATGGCACACAATTTGAAAAATATTTTATTAAGAAGCCATTTTTTTTACCAATTGATTTCTACATAATACTTCATTTGTGTGCAAAATTTGAGATAAATTGGGTAAGTAGTTTCTTAGCTATGCCTCGAACAGACAAACCGACAGACAGACCGACCGCGACGGGATGTTTTTCGGAGAGACCCTGAAACGTAAAGATCCGAAAACATCTTGCAGGGTATTTTTTTCCCGATTACAAACTTCCCTTTTAGCAGTGAAGAACTTAACACTAAAGATTTGAATTTAATTGATAAAAGTTGATGCCGTGGCATGTGAGTACCTGTTGTGCATTCGTTCGCTTCTGCCTGATTTTTAGACTTTCAGATGATTGGTAAGGGTTTTTTTATATTCAAGGACTAAAAGAAAATATATTCAGGCTTGCACATTTACATTGGACTTAATTTTTTGTACATGTTCATATAAAAGACAGCAATATAAGCGACTGGCTCATAGGTGACATCAAACAATTTCATACTTTTTTTGTGCCAACAAGTTTCAGCTTTTTTACAAATTAATGCTACTATTCTTTTTACATGTTCGTAAGGCTTCCGACTAAAAAGCGAATGCTAATGCACTGGCAACAGACGATTTTGTGGGTACACTGTATAAAAACAATAGAAAAATCATCCTTGAGCAATTTTGGAAAAATAGTAACGCTTTCCGGGCTATAATATTTTATTATTTAGAATTAAATTTATTTTTTCAATACAGAAATTACTTTTACAAATTGTAGGTCTAGTCAGATAGGAGAAAAAACTAAGTACAGGACAAAACTAATCTTGAATGAATAAAATAAATTTAGAAGAAAAACACATGTGACATGACAAAATTAAAATAGTGAGCAAACCGCATCTGCTGGTCTTAAAATCATAGAGGTCCATAAAGAAGTACATAAAACTGTATTCAGCTATATATTCACTATATACATTCCTATTTGTATTCAAATATTCCTTTACGGAATTAAAAGCATGTCCAGACAGAAATCTTTATATTTTTCTTTAAAAATTTTGTTTGGGTTTTTCTCATTTCACAATTTAAAAAAATAGCTTTGAATTAAATATGTTCGATCCAAAGTTCATAAAAAAAAAAGATATTCATAAAAACCACATTCAGTAGAGGGCAGATGTTTGAGAGCTTAAAGTGAATTAGTCTTACTGAATTTAAATCGGAATTGGTGTTTTTTTCCAAAGTAGGATTAAACCTTTTAGTAAACAATGGACGGCTGTAACAAAAAAATTTTGGTTTAAACCAATGTTGAAAAAAAATTTTTTTGGAATTTTTAAACAAAATATGTGTTTAACCATTTTCGAAATTTAGTAAACGTTTTTATTTCCAAGGTAAGTATTATATTTAAAACAAAAAATGCAAGGGATGTTATAATACCTGTACGAGGAGTTTAAAACATCCTTATTACGAATTCAACAACCAAAATTGTCCACCACGTATAGATTTTGAGTTATAGAATGCATCAGCTATTTTTATTTTATTCCAAAATTTGTATATATTTTTATATATAAGTTCAAACCAAGAAGAATAATCAAGATATTCTAAGGATATCAGATTGAAATCATAAAAATACACTTGAAAATACATTACCTAGTAAGCTTTTTGAAGTAACTTTTTTGCAAATACAGACTTTTGTTTAGATTCCTGACCGCTTTCTCTCATAAGAAACTAACAATAATCCCATAACATTACTGGGTCCCATCGGCTTTGGTAGCGTTTTTTCTATTGTTAGTATATCTTAGTGGAACCTCTCTCCTTGCTCTTCACTAACTGCACCCAAATGGGAGTGCAAGCCAAATTTGCAGTAGTTTTCAAGTAGTTCTTCTACAATTTCGTGGTATTCTACTTTTTTTCCCTAAACCTCCAGAACAATTCTTTTAAAAAATATCCACGCAGCTAATTCAAAATCACTTCGTTTTTTATCAAAATTTTCATCTCTTAATATTTTTCTAATTTGTGGTCCAACAAATATTTCTTCCTTAAGCTTAACATCACTTAGATTAAGAAAAAATTGTTTACGGTAGTGAAACTCATCTCCTTCTATATCTAACGCTTATACGAAATTTTTCATCAATCCTAGTTTAATTTGTAATGGAGGTAACATAACTGTTTTAGAATCAACAGATCGGAATAAATTGATCTCTCTGAAGCCATTCTCCAAAAACAAAGATAACAGCAATACTTGTTAAATCCACCCTGAAGCCCCAGTAACAGTCCTATGACTTTTAGGTCACCACATATCTGGCACTTATATGTATCATAGCTTATTGCATTTAGAATAAAAGACTTGTTTCTTCATGTCAACCGCATGCGCAAGAGGAATAGTGTCTTTTGTTGCTATTATGGAACAGAACTGCTTTTAAACTTATTTTAGAAGAATCTGTAAATAAGCGTCATTCGTCCCGGTTATCTGCTAAGCCTAATTTTTCCATAACACTATTTTTATTAACACAAACACACATTTTATTCTGCATAGTAAAAAACCCGGATAGCTCCTGGTTACGGTTCCTAAATATTTTAACTTTGGTTCCAGTGCCTAGTAAATCCCTTTGTTCTAATGTTGAACCTAATTGTTCAACAATCTCTTTGGGCAAGTAGGGTAGAGATGGGAAATGTAACTCATTTTAATGATGCGCTTCACTGACTCTGGCTCACTTTAGTGAGTCAGCTCACTGAATCGGCTCAATTGAGCTGCGAAACGAAGCAGCGAAATACACTTCTAATGTCGCTTGACAAGGCTCCTAACTCATGAATTGACTCCCGGACCACGGTTTTGCCACCTTGGCGGCTCATAGTTGTAAAGGACAGTGGATGGGATATTGTGCTCGGCTAGTACGGCGAAATTGATCAAGTTTAGTGTTTTAATTTATAAGGTTATACAGTCTGACTATACAGAATTTCTGTTGGAGATTTATCAAATAAATTAGGCCCTTATTTATTTCGTTTAAGATAGGTATTAAAACTTATAGATCTTTGTATAATTAATATTGAAAATGACTTCACGATATTGCCAAAACAAAAGTCATCATATGTTCTTTTCCATAATATTAGAAAAAATAATATTTAAGTTTATTGCATTTTTCAACCTACATTATTTTCTTTGCCTTATTTTGTATGCATATTGACCAATAGGCAGTTCCAACCATATCTAATATCTATATTTGAATGTATTTTACATCTAAACAGCAGAAATAAAAAGATAAAATCTAAAAAGTTAAGACCGCTAAGTCGCGCGGCATCGAGAATGTAACAAACAGCACATATTGCAATACAATTCGACTCCTTCGGCGGTCGGTGACTCTGTGGCTCCTCATCGTCGCAAGTCGTTCCCGCTCCGTTACGCTGTGAGAAGTGAGTCAGAATCGAAAAAGATCTGTACCGCAGAACTGCTTCAGTGACTCACTTAACTGAGCTCATTCTTTGACCCAGCTCACTCCTGAGTTACACACCTCTAAAGTAGAGGTCCCGAACTAGATCATTTAATTCAGCTTGTTCGATCAAACGGGGTGCTTTATCTATATAAGAACCGTCCTTTTCTGATAAATTATCGGATTCTGCATTATCATCATACATTTCTTAATCTACCTCCCAATCTGTCTATTCGCATAGCTAAAAAACCACATACCCGATTGACTTCAAATTTCGGTAAAAAATGAAGGGTCATGTGGGGATGACCTGGTAACATTTTGGTAAAAATCCAGTATCGCAAAACAAAATGACGACATAGCGAAATGTTAAAAAAATTATTACTAAAAAACTACTTATCCAATTTTTCCCAAATTTTGCACAAAAATCAATTATTATGTAGGAATCAACTGTAAAATTTTGGTAAGAATCCAAGATAGCGGAACAAAATGACGGCTTAGTGAAAAACAACTTAATGGACTGATTTCAAATTGTATATAAATAATATATAATAAATATATCAACATGGCGACTAAATAAAATATTTGCAGTCGTGAAAAAATCGCCCTCTCAGGTTTTACATATCTTAACGGCTTAGCGTCCCTAAATGCCAAAAGATATGTTTTATCAATTCCGTCGCTCCGTGTGTCGGTTTGTCATTTCACGGCACAGCTTAAAAACTACTTACCCGATTGACTTCAAATGTTGGTCAAAACTTAACGGTCATACCCATGACCTAATAACATTTTGGTAAAAATTCAATATGGCAGAACAAAATGGTGGCCTAGTGAAATGTTAAAAAAATTATTACTAAAAAACTGCATATTCAATTTATCTCAAATTTTGCACAAAAATCAAGTATTATGCAGAAATAAACTTGTAAAATTTTGGTATGAATCCAAAATGGCTGAACCAAATTGCTGCTTTAAAATATATAAATTTAATATAAATATAAATATTTAAAAATTCAGCCTGAAATACTACTTAATGAACTGATTTGAAATTGTGTGCCATAAGTCATTGTGATATACAAATGAACTAGTAAAAATGTGGTACTTAATCAAGATGGCGGAACAAAATGGCAGCTAAATATAATAATTGTAATCGTTAAAAAATCACTTTCTCAGGTTTTACATATCTTCACGCGTCCCTAGATGCCAAAAAAAAGTTGTATCAATTCCGTCGGTCCGTTTGTCTGTTTGTCAGTTCCTAGCATAGCTTAAAAACTACTTATCAGACTGACTTTATTTTTACTGATATTTTGGTAAAAATCCAAAACGTTAAAAAAATTGTTGCTGAAAAAACTAATTATACGATTTATCTCAAATTTTGCACAAAAGTAAAGTGTTATATAGGAATGAACTGGTAACATTTTGATAGGAATATAAGAAAGCAAAAAAAAATGGCGGCCTAATAAAATATTTAAAATCTCCTGAAAACACTACTTATTAAATTAATTTCAAAGTTGTCCAAATTCAAGATAGCGGAGCAAAACGGCGAACAAATTTTTTAAAAAATCAACGTAAAAAAATCTTTTTGAATTGACTTTAAATTTTGCAGGAAAATTAAATGTGAGATAGGGACAAACTGGTGCGAATTCAACATGACGTAACAAAATGACTGTGGGTATTAATGTAAAAACTACTTATTGAATTTATTTTAAATTATGCTTAGAAATCAAGTTTGGCATAGGTAAAAACCGGTAACATATTGGTAGGAATCCAGTACGGTGGAACAAAATGGCGCCGAATAAAAATGTTTTAAAAGGCTAAACTAAATTGGGTCACACTTCACTATTCCTAATAAAAGGAAAGATTCATAACGAGGGAAGTTCCGGGTAAAGGAAATTTACCGATTTTTTCGGTTTGATCGTATTCTATTCCTTTCTCGACAATAATAGACACGCAGTAAATTTCTACGAGTTCGGCAGCTGCGAAACATCTTACACTATATCCTCATTTTCTTACTTCCTTGGTGAAAAAATCACCCTCCGAGATTTTTTTCAGGTCTTTACGTTTCATTGTCCCTAGATGCCGAAAAGCTATTTTCCTGATTCCGTCGGTCTGCCTGTCTATTCGCGGCATAGCTAAAAAACTACTTACCCGATTGGCTTCAAATTTTGATTAAGGCTCATATGGGGAGGACCTGGTAGGATTTTGGCAAAATCTAAATCGTACCACAACTTTACTAATTTATCTCTATATCACACTTAATTCTTAATAATAATTTCAGGCTGATTATGTAACACTTGATTTTTGTGCAAAATTTGAGGTAAATTGGATAATTAGTTTTTTTTTAGTAAAATTTTTTTAACTTTTTAAATTGTTTTCGTTAACGATCCTCTTGTTACATTAGAGAGGTATATTATAGGGGGCTAGGATCCAGTAAAAAAAAAACAAGTCTTTTTTTAAATTGTCGACGTTTCGCAACTTTATTTTTGCATCCTCAGGACACACATAGATTCTGTATCCTTTCTGAAACAAGTCTTTTTTAAAATTGTCGAAGTTTCGTAACTTTGTTGTTACATAGTCAGGACACATATTTACATTTTATATCCTGCATGAAATCCATATTATCAGTCTTTACCTGCTCTGTTGGTCCGTAGATATTTCCTAATCCCAAATAATACACCACTCTAACATAACAAGAGGCTCGTTAACGAAAACCATTTAGAAACTTAATATTTGGAAAATATCTGCACACTAATGTTGTAGGTAAAGACTGAGAATATGTGTTTCATGCAGGATATAAAATCTATATATATATATATATATATATATATATATATATATATATATATATATATATGTGTGTGTGTCCTGAGGATGCAACAATAAAGCGAAACGTCGACAATTTAAAAAAAGAAAGAAGAAAAGTTTTTTTTGCTGGATCCCAACCCCAAATAATAAACTACTCTAACATAACAAGATGATCGTGAACGAAAACCATTTAGAAACTTAATATCTGAGAAATAGCTGCGGGCCAACGCAGGATATAGGATATATGTGTCCTGAGGATGCAACAATATAGATGCGAAACATCGACAATTTAAAAAAAGACTTTCGTTTTTTTACTGGGTCTTAACTTTAAAAAATACACCACTCTAACAACATTTTTTTAACATTGTGCCGCCATATTGGATTTTAACCAAAATATCACCAGGTCATCCCCATATGACCCTTAATTTTTGCTCAAAATTGGAGGGCAACCGGGTAAATAGTTTTTAAGCTATGCCGCGAACTGACAGACAGACCGACAGACGGACCGACAGAATAGATAAAAATTGATACTATAACGTAAACATATGTAAAACTTTATTACCACAATTTTACTAGTTGACCCCTATACCACATAATTTGAAATCAGTCCATTAAGTAGTTTTTCAGACTGAATTTTTAAATATTTTATTAAGCCGTCATTATGTTCCGCCATTTTGGATTCCTACCAAAATTTTGCCAGTTGATTCCAACATAATACTTTGATGTTTTATAACATTTCACTAGGCCGCCATTTTGTTTCGCCATATTGGATTTTACCAAAATATTACCAGACATTTGATCAAAGTCAATGGGGTAAGTAGTCTTTAAGCTATGCCGCGAACTGACAGGCAGACAGACCGACTGACGGAATTGATAAAACATAGTTTTTGGCATCTAGCGACGCTAAAACGTCAAGATATGTAAAACCTGAAAAGGTACAATTTTACTAGTTAACCCCTATACTACAATTAGCTATAGCACACAATTTGAAATCAATCCTTAAGTAGTTTTTCAGGCTGGGTTTTTATACATTTTTTAAATTTTTCTGCAATATTTAAGATAAATTAAATGTAAGTAGTTTTTTTAACATTTCACTAGACCGCTATTTTGTTTCGACATTGGATTTTTACCAAAATGTTACCAGGTCATCCCCATATCACCCTTAATTTTTGACCAAAATTTTAAGTCAATCAGGTAAGTATACTGTGAACAAATAGACAGACAGGCAGACCGACAGAATTGAGAACACAGGTTTTTCGGAATCTCGGAAGGTGATTTTTTAACGATTACAATACTTCCCTTTTAGGAGGGAAGTAAAAAGGGAACTATGCAACATGCCAATTTTAAACCAAAATTCAAATAATCTTCAAAGCGAATTAGAATACTATCTGGAACACCCTGTAGAATGTAGTTATTATAAAACTTTGTAGCCTTGTTTACTAGGTAATATATTAAATGTATGGCAAACATATTTCGAATTTGGTCATTAATTCCCTAATTTGTTTTGAAAATATGTAATTTTGGATTTTGATTAAAAATGTGCACGTTCCACTTAAAGTGCCCATCAGCTTATATTCAACATAACCTGATTTTTACAACTCAGATATATATCTAGCCTATATTTAAAAACAAAAAAAAATTGTCATAATGGAAGATTTGTACTCAACAATGCCGGTCCTGCCTACTTGCTTCGAATAAAAGTAATTCTATTGTGTTTAGTGTTAATGACGTGCATGCCGTTAAATAGGGAACAAGAGATCACAGTAGTCAGTCGTTGCAGACATAATAAAAAGCTAAATGAAATTGTCTAGATTATTGGAATTTTCTGCAGCGGTCGTTGATTCATAAGGGAAATTTGTAAAAAAAGGCTGGTTAATAGCCAAGGATAAAAGATATACAAGGAGCCCAATGAAACCTATATGCTGTAGCTCTAAAGCCACCATGCACCGATTTTGCAGTATAATGCAGTAACACAAGCTTTAATCCCAAATTAAAGCCAAATCGGTCATGTCTTTAATGTGTTAAATGATAATAAAATTAATAAAAATAATTAAGAAAATTGCTAGTCAAAACAGCACTACTTCTACCAACGGATTGGAAAAGCTACTCTAACACTACTTTTAATGAACATGTTTTATTAAAAAAGAGTTCAAATTAACTTTTATACATACCTGTTGAATTAATTTCTTGAATACAACTTAAATTTTTCACATTATAAACATCATCACATCTATTTTTCTTATTCAAAAATGATAATTTTTCCTTAGCATCTTCACCAATTTTCACTCTATTGTCTTTAAAAAGGAGTTCTCTTACTTGATCTAACTGATCTTCCTAAAATCAGACGTTTTCCTAAGCTTTTAGTTTTAAAGTGTTGGGTTTTCTTCTTTATTGAATCTCTAACTTTATGTAAGGTTTTGACAAAAGATATGTATTAAAATTTCCAAAACAATCAAGAATATTAAGATTAAATATATATATATATATATATATATATATATATATATATATATATATATATATATATATATATATATATATATTTATATATTATATATATATATATATATATATATATATATATATATATATTTATTTATATATATATATATATATTATATATATATATATATATATATATATATATATATATATATATATATACATATACCAAAAAATAAAACAACGGAAATTATCCCCCTCTTTAACAATTTTCATCCAAAATTGCAGTTTACTTCCGAAACAGAAAATGATGGCGCTATAAACTTTCTGGATTTAACATTAATAAGAGACCACAAATGGCATTAAAACTAAGTGGTACACCAAAAAAACCTGGTCCTCCCGCTACCTTAATTATAATTCCAGTCACCCAAAATGTCAAAAAAACTCCGTGATGATAGGATTAGTTGACCGTGCACTAACACTAACATCACCTATATACCGAGTGGACATTCTAAATAACGTTAAAAATACTCTCTTAAAAAATCATTTCCCATTAAAAGCCATCGAACGAATTATAAAGCGAAGAACCCAAAAATTATACAATGCCACAAAACATATTGTAAATAATCATGACAACAATAAAACAACTACATACATATCTTTGCCATACACTGAAGGTCTTTCTGAAAAGATTAAACACATTCTCGGTAAACACGACATAACCGTATGCCACAAATCTAACAATACCCTTAAATCTTTATATACACCACTAAAAAGTCAGACACCAATTAAAAAACAATCAAACGTAGTTTACAGCATTCCCTGCCTAAACTGCCCCAAAAAATATATAGGCATGACCACACAATACCTATCAAATAGACTAAATGGGCATAAATATACAAAAAATGCTTCCACAGCACTAAATAAACATGAAAGAGACATGAAACATGAATTTGATTTTTCGGGTACAACGGTCTTATCAAAAAAACAACATTACCATAAACTGACATTCAAAGAAATGGTCGAGATAAAAAAAGAAAAAAATACAGTAAACGATCGGAAAGACATTGACAATCTCAGCACAATATAACACAATCTAATTTAATTCAATTGTTATAAACTATTTTCCATCAATCATAAATACATACTGTATACTGTCAGACTCACACAAATATTTTTAAAACAACCCGTATCCACAAATAGTTCTACATTGTAAATATAATCAAAAACTAAAGGATATATATAAAAAAAAAACAATAGAATTCTTTAACCAGTGTATCACTTACCTCCACACCGCCAAGCAAGGTAAAAGAACATCTTTCTCAAGGTATGTACTATACTATTTTAAATAAATGTTTTAATAATTTTAGTGCGTGCCGTTATACCTAATTGTTTTTATTTATTAACTTACATATATACACTTTTTGTATTTAATTTTTAGATGTGCAGAATTAAATATTTTGAAAAAGCCTGAAATGGACAGGCGAAATGTCAATTAAAGTTTCTTTGTTCAATCCACGAACCTAATCCCAAGAAAGTTCTTGATATTTATATATATATATATATATATATATATATATATATATATATATATATATATATATATATATATATATATATATATATATATATATATATATATATATATATATATATATATATATATATATATATATATATATATATATATATATATATATATATATATATATATATATATATATATATATACATATATATATATGTATATATATATGTATATATATATATATATATATATATATATATATATATATATATATATATATATATATATATATATATATATATATATATATATATATATATATATATATATATATATATATATATATATATATATATATATATATATATATATATATATATATATATATATATATATATATGTATAAATATATATATGTTATATATATAAGTTAAAAATTTGGTTAAAGATATTACATATGGGAGAAGGCAGCATCTGCCTGCAAAAATAACATTTCCATATTCTATATATTGGTAGAAATATACCCTACTGCCAAAACAACTGAAAGAAAACTAGCATATTTCAATATAAAAGAGATCATATATTATCTTATGCATATGATGTTAGGACATATTAATTCTAAATGTTTATTAAAAGTCAAAACACTATGAAAAACCACATCGACGTCTTTCAAGTCTTGAACCATGGCCAACGAAATTGAAAAAAAAACATATAGTCACATATTTATCTAATATATTTTTTGAAGTTTTCATTTGTATATACTATATATTTTATTTTTTATATATTTTTAGTTTTAATAAAATATATTTTTTAAAGAATGTTAAGTATGTAGTTTATTTTATAGTTTTTCTGTAGGCCTGTTGTTTTTATTTTTCTTGGGTATATATCTGTCCAAGTGGGGTCAGTCAGGGACAGAAAGTTTTGAAAATGCTAAATGCTATTTTAATTAAATATCATGAATGTTGGTCCTTTCGGAACAAGAGTAGTGAACTCGGAATGAAAACATTGCATTTTTCTATCAGTGAAAGCAACATTGTATAAAAATATTCCCTTTTGATTTGACTTCCTGTGCTCGACTGCCTTAGAACTTTATTAGGTGTTGTTTAAAGCAACTTTTTGCTAACGTAAAACTAATATAGATATACACTAAATGATATTCTCATGAAAATTATGTTAGTCAGCTGTTTAACAAAAAAATAGAATTTTGTGATAAAACCACTTTTCTTCTCAATATGTGCGACTTCTCTGTAGCAACAGGAAAGTTTCTGAAGCAGTCGTTTGTTAATCATTAAAGCTTTAAATCTAAATATGAAAAATTTTAAAGAAAATACTTTTTTTTACAAAATACTTTTACTTAAGCTTTTACTATTTACTGCATAGTTTTACCTAATTTACCTCTTAATAAGTATAAAAATGAAATTCTGTTTCTCTTTTAGCACTGGAGTGTTGGAATCAAACCAATTAAGCTTTGTTAATATTTCTACTACCTTTAGTGTCCTCTCCTCTCGAAGTGGTAAGCCAAATGTAGCATCGTCTGCATAAAGAATGCTTACAAAAAAAAAGGAAGAGGGACCAACACAGGGCTTAAGGCTCAGTTAAATCTGTATGAGGTCATAAGTTGCTTTTCTAATCTCATAAAAGTATAATTCATCTAGGAATATATTTCGATTAGGAAAGTCAAAAGCAGTGCTCAGATCTGTAAAAACTGTTATTAGTAATCAATGTTTGTATTGCATCCACAGCAGACACCTCCTTCCTAGAAACAAACTGCAATGATTTTTATTAAGGCTGAACTGCAAGCAGCTGATGAAAAATCATAGACAAGGTTCAGTCGCGTTCAAACAAATATGAAAAGGCCAGAAAAGGTACCGACGTGTTGGAAAAAACAAATATACGACGGACCGTCTCCTGTCTACATCGAAAGAAAGCGCGAGCCAAAGCAATAAAATACAATTATTATTTGACCGGCGCCCGGAATATTTTTTAGGAATTTACGTGTTTACTACAGCTGTCCGTTTGGGATTTATAATTACCTGTTAGCCCTTGCATATTTATATTTTGGAATGAGTTCGGCCGTTTATCGACTGTGATTTCGATGTTCGGATGGTTATCGTTATTCGATTTTCGATTTGCGAATTTATAATTTATTAGTGTTTTGTGTTATTGACTTTGCTATTAATATGCCACGTAAATATTCTAATCGTAAACTTACGCCTGGTAGCAGACGAAAAAGTTCAAAACGAAAAATGAATATTGTAAGGTAAGTAAATACCAGTGACGACTCTTACTCTAAAATTTAGGGTCGGCCGAGGCTTAAAGCCAATCAAGAACGGTTTCACGTTGATATCTTTACATGAAAATTACCGTTAAAAACTTGGCTATGAAACACTATAGCACCAGAGCGATCTGTTGGGTTGGGTCTCTTGCATATCCTTAGATAGAGTATTGATGTAAATATAAACAATGTAATTAAAAAAATTGCTGCAGGAAAGAAATTGGACGTTATTCTAAAACTATTTATTAGAGGCTGTTTTTATTTCACTTATGCATGCCACAAGTATGATAAAAAATATGGCTATTTATTTTGTTCTCATACCATTTATAATAAAATACATTAACAAACTTTTTTTTTCAATTAACACCCCCCCAGAAGGGTTTCCTAAAATAGCCCTTGAGACCAATGTCGTTTTAATTGGTGCCGCGTCTAAATATGGTCAAATACTAGTCTTATTTTTTTCTCTTTATTTCTTCAATGATAATTAGGTAGGCACCAACCTATATATAGCAGATCTAGGCTAGAGTATACATTTAATAAATAAGAAAAAAATGTTAGTAAAACGCTCTAGTCAGTCAATTTAATTTTTTGATATTTTAATGTATCTTGTCACAAAAGGGATATAAAGCTACATACATAACCAAAAAAGTATATTGTCCAGCCAAAACCACGATAAAACAAATTGCAAATGATATTACAAATAAAACATTCACTTCACATTTCCTCACCACATTTAAACATGTAACATGGAGTGAAAAAAACTAATATAATATATTGACCATCATTAGTCATGACTAATGTAAAGAACTAACAAATTAATTTAAAAATAAGTAGTATCATTTTATAATTACAATTAATACCTGTAAAATGGTAATATTCAATTGGGAAAAATTCCGGGGAGACGGCCACATCGAGACAGCCCGGTGTTGGGTGACATAAACTATGACGAACGTTATAGCCGAGGTTATAGCATTGGAAATATGTTTGCGAACGCACTACGTACCGCGTAAATTAGTAGATGAAGACTAGCGTGTGAGATGACGGGATCGGCTGGCTGAGCCACCCTCTATAATAAATATATTAGAATATCTGCGGACGGTGGCACGCGGACTGCTGTTAATGGCGTTATTTGTATGTTAGTCAAGCAACGATAATAGGGATACCTACCTACTTTCCTATGTGCCTATGAAATAATAAACTATATTTTGGTTTTGTGCGTTTTTGGGATGTTTGTAAAATTATTTTTGAAAAATATTTACTTTTTTAAAAAGAGAATTTTCCCTGTATATATATTACGACCCTGCCGCCCCTGAGGAGCCGTCACTGGTAAGTACGTAATTAGTATTATATTATGGCAGAATATTAGACAATGTGACAGGGTGACTAGTTTTACGGCGTATCTCTCTTATTGGTGAAGATAGAGAGATGCGATTTTCGTGGCACAATGCTACTTATTTGTAAAATGAAAGACGCCATAAACAATCTTTATAAATTGGGTCGGTGGATTTTCAGTTGTACGCTATGCTCTTAGCAAAAAAGAAACAAGATTTGAAGTATTTAGCGTATTTTTTTATTACCTGCCTAGTGCTTTCGACTGGGCTAGGCCTCGTGAATAATTGATTCCTGCCAAGTTACATATCCCGGCCAGTCTCATTGAAAATTTATTAGTAATATTTTGGTGTTAAATAGGAACTATGAGAGCAGATATTTAGCTCTGGTCAAATATGTTTTAAATTTTTCATAGCTCTCTTCGTTTCTCAGATACGGGGCTAAATTGAAATCATTGCAATGTGAGACCTCACTCATATTTCGACTATGCTTTACCTTATAGAAAAAAAAACTAGGTTAAATAGTTTCTTACGTAGAATCCAGTGTTGTAGTCAGCTTTCAAGGCCTTTGCTTTTGAGATACAATGTGTTATTGTTTTAGAAAAATTCTAGATTTTTTTGTTGTTCCAATATGGTAAAAGCTATTTAGTTAAAACATAGCGCATTTTAATAGATATTTAAGGATTGCATTTTGTAAGTACTTATAAGCTACATTAAACTCAACCATAGGCATAGTTATGGGTAACCTTGAGAAGCTTTGCGATGCGATTGAAATAGTATGCCACTGATTTTTTTTGTCAGATTAATAGCGCTAAAGAAAAGAGAAGGTAAAAATACATATATTTGTCTGGTCGTTTTCTGGGAAACTTTTTTTTAGTGCGGGTTGCTCAAAAATCCAGAGTTTTTTAATACATTTATAAATATGCATGGGATAAATGTACTTTTTTTTCAACTGGGATGTTTCACTTTTTTGTAGGTATGTTTTGAAAAGCCAACAAAAGTATTGTGTATGAGTAATTTGAAGAACTTTTTTGAGTAATTTTGTTATACTGTTAATTTTACTCGTATATGAAATTACTACCTTTTCTAGTTTTTTTTGTATGAGAAGGCAGTGGAATAGTCTATTTTTTTTAATGAATGTCGGACTTTAAGCAAGCAATAAGAAAATTTATTTAAAAAAATGCATAAAATGGAAAACTTTATTATTTGTTTTGAGAAATTAATATTAGTGGTAAAAGAGCAATCTCAAACTTATAAGAGTGAATATTAAACATTGTTAAACTCTTCCTGCCCCCTATGTTACTTAGATCATTTTTCCCGTGTTCCCTTTATATATATATATATATTTTTTATATCTGGAGTTTCTTAGACCTTAATGAATTATATTTAGTTAGAAATTTTCTTCGGCCTTTGGTATATAAATTGAATTTAAGCACTAATATTTTCTTCTAAATGGCATGTCTTGTATATTATTGCTTTTTTGTATTGTCTTGAACATTCTAACCATTTTTGTCTTGTTTTCTATACCTAACTATTTTCAAGAAAATGTCGCTTGAAAATTGACATTTTTGACCCTTCAAAGCTCTGTCTATCATCTATCCTAGTTTTCAATTATCTATTTCCTCACACCAATTTCTGGTTTTACACGGGGTGTCAAATTTGACATTTCCTGTCAAAGAAGAATTTGAGGTCAGAATATAGATGACCAAGATAAGAAACTGCAATCCATTTCGTTGCAAGTAAAGTTGTTTGGGAGTACAGAGCCTGAATGGGTCACAAAAATCAATTTTAAAGCGCCATTTTCTCAAAAACAGTTGAAATTAGGTATAGGAAACATACCCCAAAAAGTGTTTAGAATATTCAGGACAATACAAAAATATAATAATATACAGGTCAGTGAATTTAGAAAAAGGATGTTGCCTCCAGTTTTAGATATAAGCGCGGCTACACCGCATAATTTAAAATATTTTCAAAACAGAGTTCATGTTCATCTATGGTGAGAGCCAACTTTTCTAAATCATCTACTCATTGGTTTAACAAATACTTCTAAGAGGCCACTGAGCTTGAAAAACCCTGTATATACAATATGTCCGAGGATGGCTTTTACAAGAGGTCTAGGGGACTGAGAATGGAAAGATAGAAAGAAAAGTCACTCTTGATAAGTGTTTTGCTTGAAAAATAAATCAGGTTCGCGCTATCAAAAATTATATTTATTATACAGGGGGCATGAAAAATACAAAAATGTTATTTTGCCTGAGAGTAAAAATGTCTCATTTTGCGAGATAGATAAAAAAGTCACTCTCGATACATTTTTTTTTGAAAAATAAAAAAAGTTTGCGTTACCAAAAATTTAATTTTGCGTTAGAATAAAAATGTCTTATTTTGAAAGATACGAAAAAAAGGCTATCGATATAAGTTCTCGCTTGAAAAATATATAAGGTTTGCGTTATCAAAAATTCAATTTTTTATACAGGGACCATAAAAAATACAAAAAAATAAATTCAATAATTATCCCAAAGTCACATTTAAATTTTCTGCAAAATTTAAAATCAATTGAACAAGATTTTTTTACGTCGATTTTTTAAAAAATGTATTTGGTCATTTTGTTTCGACATCTTAAATTGAAACCCATATTATCAGGTTTTAACTACTCCATTGATCCGCAGATATTTCCTAACCCCAAATAATACACCTCTGCAACATAACAACAATAAAATCGTTAACGAAAACCATTTAGAAATTCAATATCTGGGAA
Organism: Kuschelorhynchus macadamiae; assembly: GCA_030620095.1. Taxonomy (NCBI): domain Eukaryota; kingdom Metazoa; phylum Arthropoda; class Insecta; order Coleoptera; family Curculionidae; genus Kuschelorhynchus; species Kuschelorhynchus macadamiae. Next base: position 173,307 of record JAUTXW010004145.1, on the reverse strand, counting down.
ATATCTGCGAACCAACGGAGTAGGTAAAGACTGATAATATGGGTATCATGCAGGATATAATATTTATGTGTCCTGAGGTTGCAAAAAGAAAGTTGCGAAACGTCGACAATTTAAAAAAAAGACATTTGTTTTTTTACTGGATCCTAACCCCAAATAATACATCACTCTAAGATAAAAACAAGAGGATCGGTAACGAAAACCATTTAGAAACTTAATATCTGAGAAATATCTGCGGACAAACGAAATATGTAAAGACTGGTAATATGGGTTTCATGCTGTATATAGAATCTACATGCGTCCTGCAGATGTAACAATAAAGTTGCGAAACGTCGATTATTTAAAAATAGTCTTTTGTTTTTGTTACTGGATCCTAACCCCAAATAATACACCACACTATAACAACGAAAGAATAGTTAACGAAAACTATTTACAAACTTAATATCTGGGTAATATATGCGGAACAACGGAGTAAAAGTACTGATAATATGTGTTTCATACAGGATATAAGATCTATATATGTGTCCTGAGGATGCAAACAATTAAGTTGCGAAACGTTGACAATTCAAAAAAATACTTGTTTTTTTTTACTGGATCTTAACCCCAAATAATACAGCACTCTAACAAACATTTGTTAACATTATTTCTCCATACTGCATTTTTACCAAAATATTATTTATTATCCCCATAACATGAGCCTTAATTTTAAGTCAATCGGGTAAGTAGTATTTAAGCTATGTCGCGAACTGACACACAGACGGACCGACGGAATTGATAAAACATGTTTTTTTGGCATCTAGGGACGCTAAAACGTGAAAATATGTAAATCCTGAGAGGGTGATTTTCTTCACGATTACAAAAATTTGGTCGCAATTTTGTTCTGCTATCTTGAATTAGTAACACATTTTTACTAGTTGAGCCCTATACCACAATTAGTTATGGCACGCAATTCAATCAATCAAGTAGCAATCAATCAATCAATTAAGTAGTTTTTTCAGGCTGAATTTTTAAACAATTATTATACAGCCATTTTGTTCCGCCATCTTGGATTCGTACCAAAATTTTACCACTTGATTTCAACATAATACTTGCTGTTTTTGCAAAATTTGAGATAAATTGGATGAGTAGTTTTTTAATAATAATTTTTTAACATTTCGCTAAGCCGCCATTTTGTTTCGCCATATTGGATTTTTACCCAAATGTTACCAGATCATCCCCAAATGACCCTTAATTTTTGACCAAAATTTGAAGTCAATCGGATAAGTACTTTTTTAGCTACGCCGCTAACAGACAGACAGACCGACGGAATTGAGAAAACATGTTTTTCGTCATCTAGGGACCCTGAAACGTGAAGATCTGAAAAAATCTCGGAGAGTGATAGTTACAATACTTCTATTTTACGAGGGAAGTAAAAATCGGTAAATTTCTTCTACCCTGAAATTCCCTCGTTATGAATCTTTTCTTTTATTAGGAACAGTGGTGGAACGTGACCCAATTTAGTAACATGATTCAACAAAATACGGCCGCGCGCATAATTCGAAATAAAAAAAAGCAACTCTTGTCTTCTTTCGCCATGGAGTCGCAAATCATCAATAAATCTCCGTATTAAGTAAGCCACGTGCGGCGCTCGACCAATCCAACGTGTCATTTTCAGAAATCGTTCGCTGTACTGAAATTATTGTCAGTAACAACACCCGCGCTATGCGGATGTACTGGAAACGACACCCATACCAGACAGCTAGAGATATAAAACCTCTATTTAGTTGGGACACTGCTACTAAAAATCCTCATTCGCTTGCTAAATGTCGCGCCCGTCGGAAAATGAGCCTACGCTGGAGATCTATATATATGTATCCCTATATAACATTTAATTGTTCGGCAAAAGTTTATTGAATAAGTTGATTTTTTTTTATTTTGGTTGGTCGCCGTTTTGTTTCGTCACCTTGAATTTGTAATACATTACATCCCTCTACCACATTTAATAAAAAAAAAATAAAATTTTAAATAAATTTAGTAAGTAGTTTTTTAGTAATAATTTTTTAACGTTTCACTAGGCCACCATCTGACCCATAATGTATGACCAAAATTTGAAGTCAATCGGGTAACTAGTTTTTAAGCTATGCCACGAATTGGCAGACAGACAGGCAGAACCGACGGAATTAACAAAACATACTTTTTGGCATCAAGGGACCCTAAACGTGAATATATGTAAAACCTGATGACTTTTTTTCACGATTACAAAGATTTTATTGATAAAACATGTTTTTTTGGCATCTAGGGACGCTAAAACGTGAAAATATGTAAATCCTGAGAGGGTGATTTTCTTCACGATTACAAAAATTTGGTCGCAATTTTGTTCTGCTATCTTGAATTAGTAACACATTTTTACTAGTTGAGCCCTATACCACAATTAGTTATGGCACGCAATTCAATCAATCAAGTAGCAATCAATCAATCAATTAAGTAGTTTTTTCAGGCTGAATTTTTAAACAATTTATTATACAGCCATTTTGTTCCGCCATCTTGGATTCGTACCAAAATTTTACCACTTGATTTCAACATAATACTTGCTGTTTTTGCAAAATTTGAGATAAATTGGATGAGTAGTTTTTTAATAATAATTTTTTAACATTTCGCTAAGCCGCCATTTTGTTTCGCCATATTGGATTTTTACCCAAATGTTACCAGATCATCCCCAAATGACCCTTAATTTTTGACCAAAATTTGAAGTCAATCGGATAAGTACTTTTTTAGCTACGCCGCTAACAGACAGACAAACCGACGGAATTGAGAAAACATGTTTTTCGTCATCTAGGGACCCTGAAACGTGAAGATCTGAAAAAATCTCGGAGAGTGATAGTTACAATACTTCCATTTTACGAGGGAAGTAAATATCGGTAAATTTCTTCTACCCTGAAATTCCCTCGTTATGAATCTTTTCTTTTATTAGGAACAGTGGTGGAACATGACCCAATTTAGTAACATGATTCAACAAAATACGGCCGCGCGCATAATTCGAAATAAAAAAAAGCAACTCTTGTCTTCTTTCGCCATGGAGTTGCAAATCATCAATAAATCTCCGTATTAAGTAAGCCACGTGCGGCGCTCGACCAATCCAACGTGTCATTTTCAGAAATCGTTCGCTGTACTGAAATTATTGTCAGTAACAACACCCGCGCTATGCGGATGTACTGGAAACGACACCCATACCAGACAGCTAGAGATATAAAACCTCTATTTAGTTGGGACACTGCTACTAAAAATCCTCATTCGCTTGCTAAATGTCGCGCCCGTCGGAAAATGAGCCTACGCTGGAGATCTATATATATATGTATCCATATATAACATTTAATTGTTCGGCAAAAGTTCATTGAATAAGTTGATTTTTTTTTATTTTGGTTGGTCGCCGTTTTGTTTCGTCACCTTGAATTTGTAATACATTACATCCCTCTACCACATTTAATAAAAAAAAAATAATTTTAAATAAATTTAGTAAGTAGTTTTTTAGTAATAATTTTTTAACGTTTCACTAGGCCACCATCTGACCCATAATGTTTGACCAAAATTTGAAGTCAATCGGGTAAATAGTTTTTAAGCTATGCCACGAATTGGCAGACAGACAGGGCAGAACCGACGGAATTAACAAAACATACTTTTTGGCATCAAGGGACCCTAAACGTGAATATATGTAAAACCTGATGACTTTTTTTCACGATTACAAGGATTTTATTTGGCCGCCATTTCGTTCTGTCATCTTGAATTCCTACCACAATTTTACCAGTTCATCTCTATACCATAATTAATTATTGCATAAAATTTCAAACAATCCGTTAGGTAGGCTGAATTTTAAAATATTTTTTTGTTAAGCTGCCATTTTGTTTCGCCATCCTTGATTCGTACCAAAATTTTACCAGTTGATTTCCACAAATTACCTGACCTTTGTGCAAAAGTTGAGATAAATTGGATAAGTAGTTATTTTAGAATTAATTTCTTTACCATTTTACTAAGGCGTTATTTTCTTTCGCCATATTTAATTTTTACCAAAATGTTACCAGGGCATCCCCATTTAATCCTTAATTTTTAACCAAAATTTGAAGTCAATCAGATTCCTTTACAATGGAAGTAAAACCAATTTTTTGAAAAACACAAAATCTAGTTGGAATCGCAAATACAAACTTTTTTTATCCTAAAATTCCACATATTTTACATTTTACAAGATTATAATACTTCTCCACATTTTTATTTTTCATCAACAAAAATTTGCTTTTATTTTACTTGAACATTACCCATAAATATATTTTTGGCGCAGTTCTTTCAGTGTATCGAACGCAACGTAATAACTACAATTCGAGACGCTTCCTGCACGCCAAGACTTGAAAAATTGTGCTGTGGGTAGGCAACTTAAAATACGTTTCGGTTAAAAACTTGTCCAAAAGGGTTTACGCGCTGCAGAAATACAAAGACTTGAGTGCAATTTAACATTTCAAATTTTGCAGTTATGTAGACAAAGGATCAATGTAAGGCGGTAAAGAGCCATTTTGCGGGAAAGAAATTTATATGTGGCGGCATTTCCGTCAAAAAATGGTCGAAAATGGACAACTTTACTTACGAATTTTATCATTCTAAATTCGATTTATTCAAAAAAATACGGATTTAGCGCCCAACTATACATGTTTCCCTATCAAAATCACATTGAAGCTAATTAATACCTTTTATAGTTTTTACATAATACTGCAGCCGCGGAAGGCTTGCAAATGATTCGTAATATAGCGTGCAGTAGACCCTTAAGAAAAAAAATAAGTTGACTATATATTTCTGTTTTAGAAAATTAGAAAACATCGGTATATTTGATTTAGAATATATTTGATGAAAATACTGAAGGGATTTTTTATAATCAGAAAATGTTTGCAACATTTATCTGAATGGGAATATAAATACAATAGGAAATACACCAAAGACTCACTGCAGAGGAAAGACTAGGCTCACTCAGTTTTAACCTTCTGTTTGTAACAAAATACACAATCAAAAACCTCTTAAATATACTTTATAAAATTACCAATTCCTCTTTATCTCTAAGGACTCTTTGAGTTTTTCTTTTTTCTTCATCCAAAATCTGACGAGCTGTATTCATTCTTCTTTCAGTTTCAGTGCACTCTTGAGTTTTCATATCCAACATGACACGAAGACTCTGACATTCATTAAGAAGTTCACAATATCTCTCAAACATTAGCTTAGATTCATCAGCAAAGCTTATAAAAGCATCTTCAGTTTTTTTGTCACGTTTGAATTTCATTAAACGCATTAGATCATCAAACATGGCAACAACGGTAAGGTCATTGGAGGAACCTGAAATATTAAATTTAAGGATCATATTCTTTTGAAGACTTATTATAATCTTTTTTACTTGTTTATACAAAATTTAATACATATATACACGATGTCTCAAAAATATGTAACAGACCCAACATATTTTTTTTATTGAAACACCCTGTATTATTATATGTCTATCAAATGGCCAGCGTCTTACTGATTATAGATATTGGGTTTGATACTTTTATCTTCAGACACCTAAAGTAATTAACAAAAATCCTACTATAACATGCAACGTGTTATGGGAGACAGAGAATGTTCTACTACATAGTGGAGTCAATAGGAATTTATTGCTTATTTTAGCAGGGTTATTATTAAATATATTGGGTTCTTTTTAAAGTTAAGAGTCATGTGACGACCGGCAAAATAGCAAGGAATTCAAATAAGCAAATATATATTTGGGCTTAATTTTGGACTTTTCTGGTAATTTATGAGGAAATTTGAACCGGTGTTGCACTGAGAAATTAAATAGTTTACTCTATATAAATTTAGAAAGTTTGAATATTATTTATATTAAATCAGATTTTTTCGTGTTTTTAAGTGAAATAATATTTATATTAAATTTGGTGTTCTTTTTTGCTGTTATCGAAATGAAATAAATAGAAATATTTCCCAACTGATTTTTTAAGTTGCAACAATTCACAGATTACTGAATTTTACAGAAATGTATATTATTACTTCTTTTAACTTCAAAACAAGAATACAAGTGATGCTGATCTTTAGAAATTTTAGTTTGAAAATTATTTGAAATTAGTTTTTTCCTTTTTTTAATGAAATCATATTCGTATTAAATTAGCTGTCTTGTTTTGCTATTATTTAAATTAATTAAATAGAAATATTTCCCACTGTATTTTTTTGTTGTAAGAATTCACAAATTACTTATTTTTATAGAAATGCATATTATTACTTCTTTTAACTTCAAAACCAGAAAATAAGTTACCACTTTTGAAGATGCTGGCAGCATTTTAGTTATGTATACATATACATATATATATATATATATATATATATATATATATATATATATATATATATATATATATATATATATATATATATATATATATATGTATACATATATATATATATATATATATATATATATATATATATATATATATGTATACATATATATATATATATATATATATATATATATATATATCCAGATCAGTCCAGATAGTATCAAAGACTTGTTACAAATCATTGACTGTTATATATGTCAGGAAATATTAAATGTAAATCGTGCAACATTGTAATGTGTACAGGCTCGCATATAAATAGACGCCATCTTTTATAATAAACGAGTTGCCAACTAGACTCGTCGTTTGTCGTTTCATTTCATTGTCCTCATCCCAGACCCGCTCCCAGCAGTAACACATGGCGCAGTAAGGTCGTCCATTTTGTAAGCCGAGAAAAAAAAAAGAGAAAAACTGAAGATTGAAGCTAGAAGAATGGACTTTAGAGGGATTCCACCCATGATAATGTCGGGAAACCTTTCAGAAAATTGGAAATTTTGCAAGCAAAGGTTCAATACGTATTTAAAAGCAACAGAAATATCAAAAAAGGACGAAGGTACAAAATGTGCTCAGCTCCTCACGTTGATTGGAGACGAAGGTATTAGAATATATAATGCATTTACTTGGGGGCAGGATGAAACGGAAACTTTGGAAAGTCTGCAGATTAAGTTCGATGCTCATTTTAACCCGAAAAAGAACCTTACCTATGAACGGCATAAATTTTTCACAATTCAGCAACTCGAAGGTCAATCGGTTGATCAATTCATTACTGAACTAAAGAATCTGTCACTTTCTTGCGAATTTGGCGATTTAAGAGAGTCACTTATTAAAGACATGCTAGTTTGTGGATTAAGGTCTACCACACTGAGAGAAAAGCTACTTCAAGAAGATGCTACTACGCTGCAAAGGGCCGTCCAAATTTGTGTTAACATAGAAAGCACAAGGCAGCAGAACAGATATATCACCAATGGTATTAAACAAGAAAAACAAGTGGAAGTGGACGCTATTGGTAACAGGTCTCGTAAGAATCAGGGCCCCCGATCACAGCAACTAAGAACTGACCATCCAGGTTCGTTAGGTTCATCTACAGGGGACAATCAAGGTAAATCCACCTGTCCCAAGTGTGCCAAACATCATGAATATGGGAAATGCCCTGCATTTGGCAAGAAATGTTTAAATTGTGGTATCAGTAATCATTTTTCTTCTTGTTGTTTTAAAAACAAAGTATCTAATAACCACCGTTCTAACTTTAACAATAAATCTAAATATTTTAAACATAAAAAATCTATTAACTGTATAAAGGATAATGACTCTAGTTGTAGTGATTTGGATGATACAGATAATTTTTTTTCATAGGTTCTATTGATATTCACACAGTCTCGCCAAGGGGTTCAAGAGCCACCGCTGGGATGTCTGAGAGTTTGTGGGTTACGACTTTGGAGATTGAAGGACAGACTTTGGGCTTTAAACTGGATACAGGAGCCATGGCCAATATAATACCTGTAAGTTTTCTACAAAAAATCAATTTTGATCTTTCAAAAATAAATAAAGTTAAAACCAAGCTCACTTGTTATACTGCGCATACTATTCCTATTATTGGTCATTGTATTTTAAATTGTAAGTCTAAAAATAAACAGGAAAGTCTGTTATTTTATGTGGTCTACTCAGAGAACAGTCCTATTTTGGGTCTTAATGGTTGTGTAGAACTAGAACTTATTAAAAGAATAGATTCAGTAGAAAATAATTTTCTAAATAAAAATTTTGAATTAAAAAGCATTTTAAAAAATATAATTCCGTATTTAACGGTATAGGTTGTTTAAAAAAAGAATATCATATTGAACTGAGAGAAGGCGCAACTCCAGTAGTAAATTATCCTAGAAAAGTTCCATTTGCTCTTAGAGATAAACTCAAACTTACTCTAAATCAGTTAGAAAAGCAGGGACTTATAGAAAAATCTAATGATTGTACTGATTGGTGTCATAATATGGTAATAGTTAGAAAATCAAATGGTCAGCTTAGAATAGCTATAGATCCCAAAGATTTAAATTCAAATATTAAAAGACATTATTTTCAAATTCCCACTCTGGAAGAATTGACGGCTGATTTGACAGGTTCAAAATATTTTAGTGTCTTGGATGCAACACAAGGTTTCCTGCAGATTAAATTAGATAAAAATAGTTCAAAACTTTGTACTTTTGCTACTCCATTTGGGAGATATCGATTTTTAAGGTTACCTTATGGGTTGTGCAGTGCCCCGGAGGTTTTTCAGGAACGAATGTTTGAAATTTTTGGTGGTATTGAGGGCTGTAGTTTATATGTTGATGATATTTTAATATATGGAAATACTATAGAAGAGCATAATGCCAGGTTAATAAAAGTTTTAGAATTTGCCCTAAAAAATGGCTTAAAATTTAATAAAGATAAATGTAAATTTTTGCAATCTGAGGTTAGGTATATGGGTCATACTATAAGTAGAACAGGTATAAAACCTAATGAAGATAAAGTACAGGCTATAAAAGATATGCCTTCACCAATAGATAAAAAAGACGTTCAAAGATTTCTTGGTATGATAACATATATGAGTAGGTTTATTGAGGGACTTTCAGAAAAAACTGCACCTCTTCGTGCTCTCCTGAGGAAAGATAATCTTTTCCAGTGGGATGACATACACGAAGCTACTTTTAACTACTTAAAAAATGTTTTGTCTAAAGCTCCTTGTTTACATTTTTATGATGTGTCTAAACAGTCGGCAACAATATCTGTGGATTCATCTCAGTTTGGGATGGCTGCCGTATTACTTCAGGATGGAAGGCCTTGTGCTCATGCATCCAGGGCCTTGACAGAAACTCAGTGTAAATATTCTCAAATTGAAAAAGAAATGCTAAGTGTGTGGTTCGGAATTTCTCGTTTTTCGCAGTATGTATATGGAATTAAAAATCTAATTGTAGAAACTGATCATTTGCCTCTAGTTACTATAATTAAAAAGCCTTTACATTTATGTCCACCTAGATTACAAAGAATGATTATGCAGTTAAGGAAATATAATTTTGAATTAGTGTATAAGCCAGGCAAAAAACTTATTTTAGCTGACACCTTAAGTAGGGCTTTTCGTAAAAATAATTTCTTTGAGGAAAATGTAGATTTAGAGCTGGAATCACACATTTGCTTGGTATTAATGAATATTAATGTTTCTGAAGATAAAAAGCGAGAAATAATAAAACTAACCAATGAGGACCCAGAGTTAATTTCCCTAAAACAGTTTGTCAGGAACGGTTGGCCGAGTAGATTAGCAGACTGCCCTGAAAATATCAAATTTTATTTTAAATTTAAATGAGAAATTTCTGAAATAGATGATCTTTTGTTTAAAGGCCAAAATTTAATTGTGCCTTCAGCACTTAGAAAAGAAATTTTAAATAAATTGCATTACAGTCATCTTTCTGCAAAAAAATGCATTGATAAAGCTAAACTTTCATTTTATTGGCCAGGCATGACAAAACAGATTGAAGACTTCGTACTATCATGTCATGTATGTCAAACTTTCCGGAAGTCTCAACAGTCTGAGCCCATGATATCTCATGATATTCCTTTGCGTCCTTGGTCCAAGCTTGGTGTAGATATTTACCATCTTTTTAATGTATCATATCTTCTGATTGTAGATTATTATTCTAAGTATATCGAGGTTATAAATTTAGATAAGGACTTGTCTAGTGATAATATTATACATAAACTTAAGGGTGTATTTGCTCGCTTTGGTATTCCAAATATCCTGATTTCAGATAATGGTCCTGAATGGTCCAGTTTGCTTTTTAAAAGGTTTTCAAAAGCATATGACTTTCAACATAAAACTTCTTAACCTTTATATTCTCAATCAAACGGTCAGGTTGAAAGATCAATTCAAACTATCAAAAAACTGTTAAATTAATGTATTTTAGACAGGAAAGATCCTTATTTAGCGCTTCTCGAATATAGAAATACACCTATGGATAAATATAACTCTCCGGCTAATGTTTTGTTTAATAGAAATTTAAGAACAATTTTGCCACAGTCTAATTCTCATTTCGAGCGTAAAACTTTTGATAAAAATAAATATAACACATTTTTAAAAAATAGTCAAAAATCGCAGAAAAAATACTATGATAAAAAAGCATCAAAAAATTTAAAACATCTCCCTAATAACTCTTCAGTTTTAATTCAAATAAAACCACAAACCCCCTGGGTTTTAGCAAAAATTGTTAAAAAAGTTGGCATTAGATCATATTTAGTAGAGACTGAAAAAGGCAAGAAATATAGAAGAAATAGAAAATTTATAAAAGAACTAAAACACCAGCCAAGGGAGAAAACCGAACTCTCTAGTATGGAGAATGGTAACCTAACTAATTTTGCATCTTCTAGTAATTTTTTAAATTATAATTATATTCCTTTATTTGACAATAAGTCTTCAGATACTGGAGAGGGTGGGAAACAAACACCTTTGGACAGACTATCTAGTAATGGCAACCTAGATAATTTACAGACAGACGGGTCTAGTAATGTTTGTGCTAATCAAAGTAATGTACGTGTTAGTCCAAATAACTTTAATCTTTGTCCAAATAGTGTTTGTCTTAGTGATAGTAATGTTAGTAATAGTACAGTAGACGACTGTGAGAACAGTGAGGATACACTTATAAATTCCTTAGATAGTAATTCTGACGAATCACATAAAACATGTATTTCTAGTTATGAAACTTCTGAGTCACCTCATTCCTCTAGCGAGGATGAAAATCTGTTTAATGCTACTCGACTAAGTAGAACGGGTAGAAACATAAAGCTGCCTACAAGGCTTCGAGATTATAAACTTGAATTCGACTAATACATTGTTAAGATAGAGTCTTCACTGGTTCACAAGTAGTTTATCATTGAGAATGTCTTATATTGTGGCATAACATTTTTATTTATTATATAACATTATGTAATTGATATTGAATTAGAGATGTGTTTGCAATTTTAGGTTAGAATGGTTGTACATGATGGTTATAACTATTCTTATTACAAAATAAAAAATTTTGAGTGATTATTAAAATATTTTATGAAAAACACCTCTAGAAGTTTGGTACATTTTGAACAATATTGTGATTTAATTATGTTGTGAATTTTACATAAAATTCATTATATATTGTATATACCGTAACGGCTACTGTTCTGTGAGATTAAATAAATTTAATGTAATTTTAAAATAAATGTAACTAGTTGTAATTAATGATCTGTGATAAAAAATTAAATTAAGACTGATAATTTTTAGTTTATAGCTATTTTATTTAAAGAAGGGAGATGTCAGGAAATATTAAATGTAAATCGTGCAACATTGTAATGTGTACAGGCTCGCATATAAATAGACGCCATCTTTTATAATAAACGAGTTGCCAACTAGACTCGTCGTTTGTCGTTTCATTTTCCTCATCCCAGACCCGCTCCCAGCAGTAACACATATATATATATATATATATATATATATATATATATATATATATATATATATATATATATATATATATATATATATATATATATATATATATATATATATATATATATATATATATATATATATATATATATATATATATATATATATATATATATATATATATATATATATATATATATATATATATATATATATATATATATATATATCCATATATATATATATATATATATATATATATATATATATATATATATATATATATATATATATATATATATATATATATATATATATATATATATATATATATATATATATATATATATATATATATATATATATATATATATATATATATATATATATATATATATATATATATATATATATATATATATATATATATATATATATATATATATATATATATATATATATATATATATATATATATATATATATATATATATATATATATATATATATATATATATATATATATATATATATATATATATATATATATATATATATATATATATATATATATATATATATGTATGTATATATATATATATATATATATATATATATATATATATATATATATATATATATATATATATATATATATATATATATATATATATATATATATATATATATATATATATATATATATATATATATATATATATATATATATATATATATATATATATATATATATATATATATATATATATATATATATATATATATATATATATATATATATATATATATATATATATATATATATATATATATATATACCTATTTTTATATATATATATATATATATATATATATATATATATATATATATATATATATATATATATATATATATATATATATATATATATATATATATATATATATATATATATAAGGTAGTGGGGGTAGCAAAATCATGATTTTTTTCAAAACTTTAACAAAATATAAACTTAACTTACATATGTTGAGCATGTACTTTGTACTTCCAAGTTACATATTTGGTTTAAGTGTTTTGTGAATCAAACTATTTTTTTTTGTCAAACATAAAAATCCTTTCATCTGGCCATATTATCCGACTCTGGTGGTTAATATGGCCCATACTAAATCATCTTAAAACTAAGTGAATATATCATTCAAAACAAACTAAAATAAAATAACAACCCTTACTTAGTTGGTAGATATTTAAAACTAAAGGAAAATATAAGAAAAACAAAGTGTGGCCATATTAGACTAATTACTAAATTGCCAAAAAAAAAAAACAATAAACAAAAACAAGTCTTTAGGAACACTTTGGGCACTCAAAATCATCCTCATCATCTGCTGTTAGTCCGACACACTCTTCATGGTAGTATGTCAGACACGTTGAGCACAACCGCATGTCCATCTGTTGGTCGGTATCACAAATCGAACAATACCAGGACTCTACTGGCTTTGAAGGCAATGGTTTTGATTGTCGTGATGTGGAAGGCTGGCAATTGGATTCATTAAAAAGTTGTAGGGTTACCTTTTGAGCTTTATAGTTAAGAGCCTTACGGCGGTTAACTCTTTTAGTGACTCGTTTGGTACCGTCAGGTGTAGGTAAAAGTTCCTTAAACGAATCATCTAGATTTAATGGTTTTGATGGACTTTTCTGAGCCTCAGGGTTGTTTGGTTGTCGCTTATTAGTCTCAAGGATGTTTGAGAGAGTATTTTCTTCTTTCTTCCTTCTTCGCATTAGGCTGGCCAGTGGAATTTCATCCTCCGAAGTGTATTCGGAATTTTGAAGTTCGTTTAAGGTTACAGGGACATTTTGAGGTCGCTCTGATAGTTGTGCCGGAGCAAAAGCACAATCTGGTATCGCCGATGGGTTAAAAAGGTAAATACCAGTAGCTCTAAACCCATTTACGATATTTTCGGGAGTCATGCATTTGGGATAAACTTGAGATAAAATAATATTAAAACGTGCTTTCGTTAACGATCTATCAGGGTTCACATCCCAATATCTCAGCAACTCTGTATCCCAATGAGATTCGAATGATTTATAAACTGATTTGTCTAGGGGCTGTAATTCGTGGGTTGTGTTAGAGGGAAAGCAGAATAAGGTAATATTTAAATCATCAGCAGCTTCTACAATACTTAAATCTAAGTGGCTTGAGGCACCATCAAATATTAACAAAACAGGGCCACAGGGCAAACAGTGTTTTGCGAAATGATGTAGAAATTCAATAAAAAGGTCAGTTACCATACTGCCCTTTGGAGCCATTTTTACCAAGGTACCAGGAAGCACATTGTCACAATATTCCGGTTTCAGGCGCTTGCCCTTAAATATGACCATTGGAGGTATTGTGTTTCCAATTGCGTTTGCACATCCAACCACTGTGACATTTTCAGCATGTTCTGGTGCTATGAGGTGAACCCGTTTACTTCCTTTAAGTGCAAGCACAGTTTGTTGGTGATGGATTGTGAGGCGACACCCTTTCTCATCCATATTATAAATGCTGTGCGGTTTGTTTTTCAAATTTAGTTCATCCAAAACTTGGCCAAGTTTTTGAAAGTAGTCTGCAACGATGGGCTTGTTCATCTTTTGAGCTCTGGCCGGATTCATTGATTGAGCCTTTCTCCTGGAAATTTCGCAATGTTAAAACGACTGCAGTATCTATAAGCTTGGTGACGAACTAAATTGGAAGTTAGAGGTAAACCTATTTCGCTGTATCTAATAATTCTTTGTACGAAGTCTCTTTCTTGTTCTGGGGACAAAATGCTTGGCCTTCCTAAGCGTTTTACTGAAGCACCACCTTCTCCTATGTATCTTCTGAGAGTTCGTCGTGGAATTCCAAATCTTGTTGATACTTCTCTTTGTGACTGATTGTTATTAATAACTGCTCGCAGCGCACTCTCCAAATTTTCTTGTGTCCAGTGTTTTCTAATGTTTCTATTTTTATCCTTTATTTTCACCATGTTGACCGTATCTGTAAAAAAAAATGACCTTACTAAAACTTTCAAAAAGTCTTTCCTGGTAATATGGCCCAGCAACGGATAATATGGCCCATGCGGGCCATAGCGGGCCATATTAACCAAATGCACTCAATTTACTTATCGGCAGGTAACAAAAAAAAATATGTGAAAAACATGCAATATTTTTATGAGAATATATTAACAACATCAGTACTTACAGTTTGTGCTATATCCACTATCACTAAGTCGTTTTAATTCTCAAAATATTTGTCTTTTAACCTTCAATTAATTTATAACAGAGCGACGAAATGCACACAGCAACACTTGACTGCAGAGTACACAATGCCGATGCGAAATTTTAACCTTGATCTAGGTTTCTTCGGCATTCCGATCCGTTTAGGAAGGGATCGGCGTTGCCAGATTTTAAAAAAATTGTTCGCTTGTAATTTTTTTTGCCACTGGGCCATATATACCCCCACTACCTTATATATATATATATATATATATATATATATATATATATATATATGTATATATATATGTATATATATATGTTATATCCGTTATAGCCACGTGTATTCACTGACCTTCAGTCGCATGGGAACGGATATGGCGATTTCAACATTTCAAGGAATGCATTGCAAGCAGTATTTTCGAGTTGCAGTTCTCACAGCTTGAAGGTGCTGCCTCATCATTTCAAAACATATAAATTAAGCACCAATTGTAAATATTAGTTAGTTCATATCAGATACTGTTATTATGTCAGTTTAAGTTTCAAATTATACGGTTTAAGTTTTACAATTATACAAAGTATTTTTAAGTGAATAAATAATATTTTTAAAAAGTGAATTTTTGAAATAAAAGTGTAACAAATTGGCGCAGTCGGTAGGATTCGTCTAACGTCGGCAGAACAAGGAAGACCTAACTGTTGACGGCGGATCGCAAATCCCTTAACGAAGAAAAGAACCATATCAAGGCGTCCTCACTCAAAGATAGCTGCGGAAGGAACACCTGGTGAAACCCCTGGCAGTCCTAAGAGAACAAGACGACCAATGCTCCTGTTTACAAGGCTGTAAATCAATAGGACGAAACCAAAAGATCTGTTCAGATGTTCTACTGCTCCTGTTTACAAGGCTGTAAATCAATAGGACGAAACCAAAAGATCTGTTCAGATGTTCTACCCTACCCAATAGACAGCGAAGCGATTTGTGAAGCTCAGCTCCTTAGAGGACCAAACCAGTTACCTAAGACATGTCAAGTATCAATTCTTCTGGCAAAAGGATACAACGTCAAAGGTATCGACCTAAACTTTTGGTTGATTACTGTGTCAGATCCATTACCAGTTACTATCAAATGTGAAGGAAGAGAAGTCAAGACGAACATTATCAATGTCAATTCCCTCCTTAAACTTCAACCGTATTGTAACGCCTTTATAGGGAGCACACGCGTTCACGCCAAGGCAATCATCGACAAGTATCAAAACGTTACTTACAAAAGCCACCCAGTTTTGATCCCATACAAGTGCTGCCAACACATCTCATCGAAGCTTCATATCCCAGACCTCAAACCTCTAAAACTGAACAAGATAGATGTAGAAGATCTCAATATTGCTCAGCACAAACTAGACCAATATTCAGAAGAACTGGACAAACTAATAAACCAACCTTTTGTCTACAAACACTTGTCTTGGTTCACAATCATCACAATAGTACTTCTAGCCAGCCTACTCGTCCTGTACATATTATGTAAGTGTCGTCGTAAGAGACTACCCAGCATCACCATGGCTCCACTAGATGATGGTTCACCACCTCTGCCCAGACCACTGCAGCGAAAGACAGTCAAGAGCAGACTAAGCAGTATTCTTGCGAGAAGACGGCGAGCTATCCATCCCCAAGCCGAAGAAGAAGACGAAGACGAACTTTAAGTGATTTTACAAAAGTTAAAACATTGTATTAACTTTTGACTAAAAGGGGGAGTTGTTATATCCGTTATAGCCACGTGTATTCATTGACCTTCAGTCGCATGGGAACGGATATGGCGATTTCAACATTTCAAGGAATGCATTGCAAGCAGTATTTTCGAGTTGCAGTTCTCACAGCTTGAAGGTGCTGCCTCATCATTTCAAAACATATTAATTAAGCACCAATTTTAAATATTAGTTAGTTCATATCAGATACTGTTATTATGTCAGTTTAAGTTTCAAATTATACGGTTTAAGTTTTACAATTATACAAAGTATTTTTAAGTGAATAAATAATATTTTTAAAAAGTGAATTTTTGAAATAAAAGTGTAACATATATATATATATATATATATATATATATATATATATATATATATATATATATATATATATATATATATATATATATATATATATATATATATATATATATATATATATATATATATATATATATATATATATATATATATATATATATATATATATATATATATATATATATATATATATATATATATATATATATATATATATATATATATATATATATATATATATATATATATATATATATATATATATATATATATATATATATATATATATATATATATATATATATATATATATATATATATATATATATATATATATATATATATATATATATATATATATATATATATATATATATATATATATATATATATATATATATATATATATATATATATATATATATATATATATATATATATATATATATATATATATATATATATATATATATATATATATATATATATATATATATATATATATATATATATATATATATATATATATATATATATATATATATGTATATATATATATATATATATATATATATATATATATATATATATATATATATATATATATATATATATATATATATATATATATATATATATATATATATATATATATATATGTATATATATATATATATATATATATATATATATATATATATATATATATATATATATATATATATATATATATATATATATATATATATATATATATATATATATATATATATATATATATATATATATATATATATATATATATATATATATATATATATATATATATATATATATATATATATATATATATATATATATATATATATATATATATATATATATATATATATATATATATATATATATATATATATATATATATATATATATATATATATATATATATATATATATATATATAAATATATATATATATATATATATATATATATATATAAATATATATATATATATATATATATATATATATATATATATATATATATATATATATATATATATATATATATATATATATATATATATATATATATATATATATATGTATATATATATAGATATATATATATATATATATATATATATATATATATATATATATATATATATATATATAAATTGCACAAGATCGCCTATAATGAGCTAAGAGACACAATTAACAGCCTAAAAAATAGCCCAAGTAAAGACACATATGAACTCAATTCAAAAATAGTAAAAACACTTAAGGAAATTATCATTTATCCTTTGTGTAAAATCATTAACCTATATATTAAAGTATTTGCCCAAATAAATTTAAATTGTCACGAAGTTCCGACATAAACACGGTGACTGTGATGATGTGGGAAATTATAAGCCTATCTCTATAATACCAGTATTTGGAGAAATTTTTGAAACAATCAACAAGATACAAATCACTAATATTTTGGAGTCCAACAACCTTTTAATCAAACAACAATTTGGATTCCGAGGTGGCGTTTCTACCACATCAGCCATCAGTTCACTAACTAAGTACAACCAGGATTGTTTAGAAAATAAAAAGAAAGCTCAAGCATCATTTTTTGACTTGAGGAAGGCTTTTGATTGTATATCTCACGAACTCCTGCTTGCCAAACCAGTGGAGTATAATATGTGTCCAGACTGTGTTAGTCTCTTGAAATCATACCTCTCAAATAGAATCCAGCACTTATCTGGGGAATATAGCTTCTCCTTATTCAGTGCCCCAGGGATCAATACTGGGGCCAATATTATTTCTTCATTACATCAATGACATCAATATTTGTCTTCCATCTAGCAACCTTCTTCTTGCAAATGATATAGTCGCCCTTAAAAGCGCCGATGATGAACACAGTTTAGAAGCAAGATCATTAAAAGCACAGTCATGCATATGAGTGGTTCAGATCTAATAGACTTAGTGTAAATAATGCTAAAACGCAAATATTGAACTACTTATTATGTCCAATGACCTCCAATAAAGACCCTGTAAAATACCTAGGTGTATATCTTGATGCTGGCACATGGAAAGAACAATCTACCCTCCTCTCAAAGAAATTAAGTAGAATTGTTTTTGTCATTCTACACCTAAAAAATATGGTCTCGGTTTCTGTCCTAATGAGCGCATGCTATGGCTATTTTCACACTCATATCTCTTATGCCATACTGTGTTGGGGACATTCTGCCCACGCATCAAAGGTTTTTTCTATACAAAGGAGATGTATAAGAGTTATGGCTGTCCTGGGGTACAGGGAATATTGCAAAGGCGCCTATGTTTCATTAAAGATTTTAATGGTACCATGCCCATATATATTATCATACCTTCAGCATGTAAAAGAAACCTATACTGATTACTCTATCAACCATAACCTTCATGGGTACAGTACCAGGAAACAAAAACAACTTGGTAACACAACACTGTCTTACTAAAAGAGCTAGAGATGGACAGAACTATTTTTGCATACAGTTCTATAATGTGCTCCCTGAAAAAATTCAATGTCTTCTCACAGAAATCTTTACAAGAAAATTAAAGGATTATTTAAAACAAAAAGCTTTCTACAATACCAATGAATTTCTTAGTAATAATGTTGCTGACAGTTGTGATTAACAACAGATGAGTATAGTATTATTTTTGTAATCTCTAAATGCAATATAATGATTTTAAACCCTTGTATTTTTGATATATAATAATGGAAAGCAGTATAGTCATAAACCTGTTATTGTAAATTGCTAGAATAATTCAAGAGACATCAAATTTAGGCTTCATGTTTATGTTTGTGTTGTGTGTCTTATTGTGTTTATTAATTAAAGAAATTATTTGACTTTGATTTCTATGTATTATATAAGCTAAATTTGCTGACTACTTATTAACTTTAGATCATATTTTAACTTGTAGATTATATTTGACTTGTGAAAATACTTTTGTATGTATTACCACAAATAAAGAATTGATTGATTCATCATATTCGTATTCGAATAAATGGGTTTCATAGTCCCTAGATTTAAAATGTTTGCTACAAATTTTAGTGGAAGATGTAGAGTTGAAATTTTCTCTCCTGATGGCAATTATCCACTTTTTCCTTAGTTCCATGTCTACAGGAAATCTAAACATTAATCATTAAGTTTTATTTTTTCAGTTATTGAGCCGACAAAGTACATTTATCACAATAATTAAATCTTTCATTATGTAAATTACAAGCTACTTACTTATGAAATGAAATTGTGGTTCCCTTAACTTGACGTTCATTTATAAGCACAACATGACAAAACCATTGTGATAAATTCATAAAGTCAAATCTGGTATTGGTATATTGTTTATCAACACAAACAACACCAAACACAGTGAATTCGCAAGTGAAAGTGAACAAAAATGCAGATAAATGTATCTATACAATGAACAAACACGTATGTTTTTCCAGAGTGGTTAGCTGATTTTTAATGTCATCTCGCTCACCCATTGTGTCACTTCTTTGTTTCTCTTTATAGTCTGTCCATTCGTAAATATTAAGTTCAGTTTTTCTTTCAAAGAATTTAAATGTACAAAAGAAAAGTAGTTTTTTAATTTAGATTGCTAGTGAGTATAGCTGTAGGTAGGTTTACCTGTTAATGCAGACGACCCCTCTGAGGTTGTACTCTCTTCACTATCTGATTTCTCAGACATTGTTCTTGGAGTATTGAACCCATCATTAGACTTGGTGGAATAATGTCCTAGTGGAGTTTTAAATGGAGTGTCACTCATTGTAAACCATTAATAAACTGCAACAGAAAAAATCTTGATATTAAAATAGGTATTTTAAATGTTATAATGTGATCTCAGCAGTATTCAAACTAAACGTTTGACTGTTCAAATAATATTTGCCTCAAAAAATCTTACTCACAGAATATCTCCAGAAAATGGTATGGAAGAAAAATTCCATGGAATACAAATACTAAATAAAAATTTGCATATTTAAAACAGTATCTTGACCTACATTTCAAAAATGACATTTTACTAAAAAACAAATAAATATACTTACTAGGTTTCTTCAAACTTTTAATTTGTAATACGATAAACAGTTAAAAAAACCGATTATTTGCAAAACAATTTGGCTTGCCTGTTTGTCATTAAAATTTGAAATAACTGAAATGAAAAACCGTTGCGTCTGCGTTGCTAAAAAGCCGCCGTAAGCCCAGGAACACCGCAACGTTGCCGGTTAAGAAGTTGGAATATGTCAATGGTTGGATCAATTCATTGTCACAAACCACTAATTTATTTCGTGTACTGTGTTCATTGTATTAAAATAGTCATGTCTTAGTAGGTTTCTGTTGGCGCTACTCAGAAGTAATTTGCCAGACATATATATATATATATATATATATATATATATATATATATATATATATATATATATATATATATATTTATATACATATATATATATATATATATATATATATATATATATATATATATATATATATATATATATATATATATATATATATATATATATATATATATATATATATATATATATATATATATATATATATATATATATATATATATATATATATATATATATATATATATATATATATATATATATATATATATATATATATATATATATATATATATATATATATATATATATATATATATATATATATATATATATATATATATATATATATATATATATATATATATATATATATATATATATATATATATATATATATATATATATATATATATATATATATATATATATATATATATATATATATATATATATATATATATATATATATATATATATATATATATATATATATATATATATATATATATATATATATATATATATATATATATATATATATATATATATATATATATATATATATATATATATATATATATATATATATATATATATATATATATATATATATATATATATATATATATATATATATATATATATATATATATATATATATATATATATATATATATATATATATATATATATATATATATATATATATATATATATATATATATATATATATATATATATATATATATATATATATATATTTATATATATATATATATATATATATATATATATATATATATATATATATATATATATATATATATATATATATATATATATATATATATATATATATATATATATATATATATATATATATATATATATATATATATATATATATATATATATATATATATATATATATATATATATATATATATATATATATATATATATATATATATATATATATATATATATATATATATATATATATATATATATATATATATATATATATATATATATATATCATTATATACATACATTCCAAATGATTTAGTATCGGAAATTATTCAACACAAATGGCAGTTAATTAAAGAACATACTACTCTCTCCTGCAACGAATTTATAGAATCAATAAATTTAACATTAAATAATAACTATTTTCAATATAAAAATAACGTTTACCAGCAGCTTGACGGCTATGCCATGGGATCCCCAATATCGTCCACCATAGCACAATTAGTAATGGAACATTTGGAAGAACAAGTCATTAAACACTTAGATTTTGAAATTGTTTTTTTCAAACGGTTTGTGGATGATTGTCTCACCACTGTCCCGTCAAATAAAATTCAAGACCTTATTAACAAATTTAATAGCTTTCATCCGAAATTACAATTTACCTTTGAATTAGAAGATAATAACGAAATTAATTTTCTTGATTTAACCTTAATAAAGGTCCAAAATAAGATCAAAACCAAATGGTTTACAAAAAAAACTTGTTCAGGTCGTTACTTAAATTTTAATTCCCACCACCCAAAATCTCAAAAAAACAGTGTTATAATTGGACTAACTGATAGAGCTATTGCTCTCACTTCTCCAGAATTTCGACCAGATGCTCTAAAAAAAGTTCAAGACATCCTAGAAAAAAATCATTTTCCTTTAAAACAAATAAAACGCATTTTTAAACAACGAACATATAAATTCTATAATAGCAGAGTACAGAATAACAAACAAAAGAGTACAAGAAACACTAGATTCATTTCAATGCCATACACAGATGGTTTGTCAGAAAAATTAAAATACACATTATCTAAATATGACATAATTATATGCCATAAATCACACAATTTATTAACAAACCTATACACCCCTCTAAAGAGTGAAATTCCAAAAAAGAAAAGATCGAATGTTATTTATTCTGTGCCTTGCATAAATTGTCCAAAAAAGTACATAGGCATGACAACGCAGTATTTAGAAAATCGTTTAAACGGCCATAAATATACAAAGAACGCATCTACTGCCTTACATAAACACGAAAAAAGCGAAAATCATGAATTTAACTTTGCTGAAACAAAAATTTTATGTCAAGATCGAAATTATCATAAATTAGCTTTCAAGGAAATGTATCAAATAAAGAAAGAACCTAATGTAGTAAATGATAAGAAGGACATTCAGAATCTGAGTCAAATTTATCATAACTTAATTAAATAAATATATAAAATTAACTGATATACACTAAATAATATAAAAAAAAAAAACAAAATTTTTAATAACAACTTTCCAACATTATAATTTACAATTTGAACAACACTTGTAAACATCGGAGTTCTAAATGTTTTCAACCATCCACTATATAAGATAAAATATATACGTTTTTAATATTTGAAAGAATAAAAACATGGCAAGAAAATAAGTTTTTATAAATTGGAATTTATGATTTTATTGTCCATCGGTTAGAAACATTAAAAATGCTCACCTGAACGGGTGCTATTTCCAAGGTATAGTACATATATTTATTTTAACTTAAAGAACTTTTACCTATAAATGTCTTATTTTATTATGAGTTTTGAATGTATAAATTATTATGTGACAAGGTTTATGGATGTTGTTTGTTGTGTACATTGTAAACATTTTAACGCACTGTAATTTAAAAAATGTTGTAGTTTTATCTGTTCATAAAAATTTTTAGATGAAATAAAATAAAAAGCTCTTGAAAAAGCTTCCAAACAAGAAGCGAAACGTCGAGCTAGTGGAGGGAAAAAAAAAAAATTTACCATTAATTTCACCAAACCTATACCCAAGAAAGAAAATAAATTCATTAAATATGGAATATGGTTTAAGAAGAAAGTTGAAAATTAATATATATATATATATATATATATATATATATATATATATATATATATATATATATATATATATATATATATATATATATATATGTATAATGTGTTTTCATTCCGGGTGTACATCCGTTCACTACTGTCGTTCTGAAAAGAACAGTTTTGCTGACGTTTCGCCAAAATCACATTTGGCATTTTCGAAGCTTTCTTTCTCGCGTCCGAATAGAGACTGAAGTGTTGGTGACTGCGACGCTTCCTTTTATACCCCCACTCGGGGCCGAAGGTTATATCTGCGCAGGCGTTGGTCGTTATTTATGTTTTCCGGATGGTGCTGTTGTTGTTGCGCTAATTGCGCTTGAGTTTTTGCGATTTTAGATTTGTCGATTATTGTCTTCCATACTGTTGGTAGTTTTAATGATTCGTCCCTTTTATTCAAATCACCTTGTTTTTCAGTTTCTATGGCTTCTCGGATTATTCTGGTCTTATAATGTTCTATATTGGCAATCTCCCTACACCCATCGAAATTTATTTTATGGCCGGTTTCCTGATGATGTAGGAATAAAGCTGAGGTTGTTTGTTTATTTCTGATGCTGAGTTTATGCTCTTCCACTCTTGCTGATATTCGCCTGTTAGTTTGCCCTACGTACAACTTTTCACAGTCCTGGCACGGAATGCTGTACACTCCGTGGTTTTCCAGTTTGATTTTATCTTTTGGGTTTCCGAGTAGTTTACCTATAGTTGTTTGTGGCTTGTGCATTGTTTGTATGTTGTGTTTCCTCAGAATTCTTCCGATTCTGTCTGTTGTGCCTTTTACATATGGTAAGACTACTCGTTGCTTTCCCGGCTCATATTTTTTGTTGTTCGTTGTTCGGGAAACCTGTGCATTAATAGCTTTCTCTATGGTGCGATTTGTGTAGCCATTTTTCTTTAAAGCACTAGATACTACCTTAAGTTCGTTTTGTCTCGTCTGTGTTTCAGTTAGTCGCACGGATCTAGATATTAGAGTATTTGCCACAGCTTGAATTTGTGCTGGGTGATGATGTGATTTTGCATTTAAATATCTGTCTGTATGTGTTGGTTTTCTATACACGGTGTATTCGAACTGTCCGTTACGTAGTTTTGTGACCAAAACATCTAAAAATGGTAGTTTGTTGTTTTCCTCTAGTTCTAGAGTAAATTGTATTCTGGGGTGGATTGAATTTACGTGAGTCAGAAATTTTTCGAGCTCTGCATGACCATGTTGCCATATAATAAATATGTCATCCACATAACGAATCCATAATTTGGGTTTTAAACTTGCTTTCTCAAGAGCTTCTTTCTCGAAGTATATCATAAATAAATTCGCGACTACTGGTAATAGCGAGGACCCCATTGGAGCACCATCCATTTGTTTATACATTTGCCCGTTGAAAGAAAAATAAGTATTTTGGAGGCAATGCTCCGAAAGTTCTATTATATGTGCCTGGAAATCCTCGTTCATAGCAATCTTGTCCAATGCTTCGTCGATTGGAATACTGGGATATAACGATTTGACATCTAGGCTTGCTATGATATCGTTTTTTTCAAGGACGATATCTCGTATAATTCGAGTGAAATGCTCCGAGTTTTTTACAAATGAATCAGCTTTTTCTACAGTTGGTTGCATAATTTCAGAAAGGTATTTCTCCAGTTTTTGTAGCGGCGAATTAACAGCACTAACAATTGGTCTGATAGGCGCCCCTGGTTTGTGTATTTTTGGTAAACCATAGAGTTTAGGACATCTGCTCGTCTTTTCCCGTGGTATGATTTTTTGTTGAATTTCGGGGTTTATTGGTGAACTTTTTATTTTATTTTTAGTTGTTTTTTCTAGGTACGTTGTCGGGTCCCTTGGAACAGGCCTATAACAATTGTCTTGTAGGATATCCTGCATTTTTTGTACGTAATCTTGAGTATTCATAACCACAGTTGCGTTTCCTTTATCTGCTGGAAGGATTGTGATGTCTTTATTTTTTCGAAGGTTTATTAGGGCCCTTTGTTCAGTGGCATTTAAATTTTGTTTTGGTGTTTTGCTTGTTCTTAAAATTCTTGCCACTTCTTGTCGAATCTCCTCTGCTTTTGTTTCTTCAGAGGAGTCAAGGACAGCTTCCACTCCAGCTATTATTTCTTCTTTCGGGATTTCCTTAGGAGATATCGCAAAATTAAAACCCTTACTCAGTACGGATTTTTCACTTTCTGAGAGACTGTAGGATGATATATTATGTACTAATTTATCGACGTCTACTGATGATTTTTGTGGCTGACTCGACTTTCGTAGGAGATTGTCATACTTTTTCGAAAGTTTATCTGTCTTAATATTCTTATTTGATTCTGTTCGCCAAAAAGCCAAAGTTTCTATGCGTTTTCTATGTTTCTATCATACCACGGGAAAAGTCGAGCAGATGTCCTAAACTCTATGGTTTACCAAAAATACACAAACCAGGGGCGCCTATCAGACCAATTGTTAGTGCTGTTAATTCGCCGCTACAAAAACTGGAGAAATACCTTTCTGAAATTATGCAACCAACTGTAGAAAAAGCTGATTCATTTGTAAAAAACTCGGAGCATTTCACTCGAATTATACGAGATATCGTCCTTGAAAAAAACGATATCATAGCAAGCCTAGATGTCAAATCGTTATATCCCAGTATTCCAATCGACGAAGCATTGGACAAGATTGCTATGAACGAGGATTTCCAGGCACATATAATAGAACTTTCGGAGCATTGCCTCCAAAATACTTATTTTTCTTTCAACGGGCAAATGTATAAACAAATGGATGGTGCTCCAATGGGGTCCTCGCTATTACCAGTAGTCGCGAATTTATTTATGATATACTTCGAGAAAGAAGCTCTTGAGAAAGCAAGTTTAAAACCCAAATTATGGATTCGTTATGTGGATGACATATTTATTATATGGCAACATGGTCATGCAGAGCTCGAAAAATTTCTGACTCACGTAAATTCAATCCACCCCAGAATACAATTTACTCTAGAGCTAGAGGAAAACAACAAACTACCATTTTTAGATGTTTTGGTCACAAAACTACATAACGGACAGTTCGAATACACCGTGTATAGAAAACCAACACATACAGACAGATATTTAAATGCAAAATCACATCATCACCCAGCACAAATTCAAGCTGTGGCAAATACTCTAATATCTAGATCCGTGCGACTAACTGAAACACAGACGAGACAAAACGTACTTAAGGTAGTATCTAGTGCTTTAAAGAAAAATGGCTACACAAATCGCACCATAGAGAAAGCTATTAATGCACAGGTTTCCCGAACAACGAACAACAAAAAATATGAGCCGGGAAAGCAACGAGTAGTCTTACCATATGTAAAAGGCACAACAGACAGAATCGGAAGAATTCTGAGGAAACACAACATACAAACAATGCACAAGCCACAAACAACTATAGGTAAACTACTCGGAAACCCAAAAGATAAAATCAAACTGGAAAACCACGGAGTGTACAGCATTCCGTGCCAGGACTGTGAAAAGTTGTACGTAGGGCAAACTAACAGGCGAATATCAGCAAGAGTGGAAGAGCATAAACTCAGCATCAGAAATAAACAAACAACCTCAGCTTTATTCCTACATCATCAGGAAACCGGCCATAAAATAAATTTCGACGGGTGTAGGGAGATTGCCAATATAGAACATTATAAGACCAGAATAATCCGAGAAGCCATAGAAATTGAAAAACAAGGTGATTTGAATAAAAGGGACGAATCATTAAAACTACCAACAGTATGGAAGACAATAATCGACAAATCTAAAATCGCAAAAACTCAAGCGCAATTAGCGCAACAACAACAGCACCATCCGGAAAACATAAATAACGACCAACGCCTGCGCAGATATAACCTTCGGCCCCGAGTGGGGGTATAAAAGGAAGCGTCGCAGTCACCAACACTTCAGTCTCTATTCGGACGCGAGAAAGAAAGCTTCGAAAATGCCAAATGTGATTTTGGCGAAACGTCAGCAAAACTGTTCTTTTCAGAACGACAGTAGTGAACGGATGTACACCCGGAATGAAAACACATTGTATTTTTCCATCCGTGAAGGAGTAAAAACCAACATATATATGTATATATATATATATATATATATATATATATATATATATATATATATATATATATATATATATATATATATATACAAAAATAATGACAAAAAAACCCTACGCACTTTCATATTAGCACAGGTTTATACCCATTTTCGAAGAATGTAAATTATTTGAACTTCAGTGTCCAGAATCCGCGAACGTGGTGGGATAATTACCTCCATTCCCCCCCTGGTAGACGCGCCTGTGTTGGTTGATCGAAGGATTAAAGTTAAGATTATTCCCTACTTTCTTTTTTTCTGAAATGATATTCTAATTTTTGCTAAATTACTTTTGAACAAGAACATAAACTCCTTAAGCAATCCTTGAAGCAGTATCTAGTGGTTTCGCAGCTAAAGTAATAAAACTCACAAATCTTTTAAAATAGTATGGCAAATCTCTAAAAATGCAAATTAAATTAAAGATATAATTTTTGTAAGGCAGAGGTAAACTTATAAAATGTTTCATTTCTTAACTCAAGCAGCACATTTATGACTAGTGACCACGCGTTGACCTAATACTATGTAGGCTCAAGTGCAACACCGTTAATGTAAATCATAACATAAAAAATTTAAAAACAGTTAGAAATCTGTCGTCATTAAGTAAATGAAATAACTCTTATTTACTGGTTAACAAACATACGGTCTGCGGCCGTTAGTCACTACCCCTCTCGCGTAGCGCGTCTAAAACCTGTTATGTATCGGTGACGTCATTTCAGAAAATCGTAATTTTCGACTTTTTGGTGGGCACATGTATTTTTAGGGGAAACGGGAATCTACTAGATTTGTTTGAATTTCAAATTTTCAAAGTCGACTCCGGTCTAACACGGTGGCGGCCGAAATTGTTATTTTTTCTTACGAAACTTTAGACAGTAAATGTAACCCATTGTTTGATAAAATTTTCTCAACAATACACCAATATCAAAAATTTTTTTACAAAGTAAAATTTGATTTAGAAACCTTGTGCGCCGGCCTTCTGGGTATTGGAACACTCACCAAGAGGAGGCACTTAATGATTACGGCAAGCCGTTTTTGATTTTATTCTCAATTACGTTACTATATATATTTACGTTACTTTTTATGACGAATATATCTAATTTGCCCTATCCGCTTTTTTGACATATTGCGAGCGCACTATTCAGGATGTAATGCCCCTAGATCCTTGTCTTATGCTAACTCAAATTAAGAACCCACTTTAAATGAACATGTTTTCAGATTTCGGATCCTTCTGCCGCCCTTTTTAACTTTCCGTGAAATACGACAAACCTTTCCTGTCGAGTAGCCTAGTCAAGCAAAAAGGAGTTCACAGTATCAGCGTATTACTTTAGTTTCCTCTTCAAATGGCGGTAACATCAGCCAGAAATGTTCCTGTCGGAACTGAATTGTGACAATTTTTTTTGTGTATGTTTATAACGTGTCAAGAACGTCTTTTCATTTATGACGTCCGTGGGTCCCTGTATTACGAATATAAAGAAAAGACGGACCATTCCCCATTCCCATGTTTCACTTCTATCAATCATATGATTTTGACACAATTATAAATAAACTTCACTGATCAAAATTATCTAGAACTTAAAAAATAATTGAAAACCAAAAATAGATATTTATATTAAAATTTTCTTGTTTTTATCAATTAATTAAAAACAATGTTTGATCCAGCAAGATTGAGGCAATGGTTATCCAAAGTAGGATTTATGATTAGTAAAAGTTTTTTAACTATATTAAATGTACATTTTTGTTTGCAGTACCAAAATCCAGAAGTTACTTATAGAGATATTACGAATACGGTGAATCACTATCAAGGTTTACAGCCTCAACAAGATTCTTATAGTATGTATTTAAGATTCCTTTTTTAACATAAGTCGGTCAAGTACGGTAGACAAAAATAATAAAATATTTGTTGCAAGGAACACTTTAATAAAATATTTTTCTTTTGGCAACACAAAAGTTTGCAAATTCAATATATAAATTTGAAAGATATATTTCATACACTATTACACTAAAGCAAGGATTAGGTAAAAAGTTTTTCTAACTTTTTTCAAAGTAGCAAAACAACCAAAAATATTCAAAATGTGGGTGAATCTTTGCCAGGCCAACACCCAATAATATCTGGAGTGTGACAGCTAAGCAATAACACGAGTGGTAAACCACAGGAAAAATTATGGTGTACATAGAAGTAGTATGGAAAGTGAAATTACCATGTACAAAGGTGGAATTGGTGTCTAGAAAGTGGAATTATGGTGTATACCTTTCAGCTGTGGTTTACCCCTCACCATAACATGAATCTCATAGATTTTAAAACTTTTTGAACTTGAAACGGTTACTTAATTTCTTCTGTAGATCCGATAAATATAAATTTCTGAGTAAAAAATTAAGAATACCATAGTAAATAAAAAACTATTAGACAAATTTGACTATACTTACCACATATTAAAACAAATATCAATTAGAAATATATTTAGGAAAAAGTTAATATATCTTTGCTTAAGATAAGACGGTGAGTTAATTGCTTTTCTACAGGGATTTGAGAAACAATTTAAATAAAGTAGAAATTAAAAAAATATATAAACTGCAACAAAATAGAGATGATAATATATTTAGAAAATTACCAGTAAATAAATTTAATTAAAAATATTGTAGTAAAATATAAAGTATTTTAACTTTATCTAACTTTATCTGAATCTATGACAGTGATATTATGACACATTTAGTTTGTGTATCATTACTCAAAATGCCACCTAAATTGTTCATTAGTCATAATAACACACAATTTTTCCATTGTAGATTAAATTTTGAATGATACATGGCTAATGCCTCTTGGTATAAAGTCACACACATTTACAAAGACGTTTCATTTTAGTGTTCATATCAAAATAGTATCACATACATATTATTTACATTTTTCAGGTGTAAAATATATAAAAAATATGAAGTGAAGGGGTCTCTTTATTAAATTTTATTTATCGACGGATATAGGGATGGCTATATCATATATATCATGAATAAAATGGTGCTATAAATTGTAAAATCTGTGGTGTAGTGTTTAAAATGTGAAAATCACTTTCATCGCTCATATGCAGTAAGGGTTGCAGGAATGAAGATCATGAGATACAATTGCTTGATTTGTAAAGAGTGCGGTACAGAAGACAGTTGTGTAATTGTGAAATTCTAAAGAAACTTTTTGGTGGAGACATGGGACATGGCTGACTTCTGACTGTCTGGATGTGAAACTTTACTCCATATATAGAACTGATTGATCTTCCGAAACAAGCATTTTTGGGAGGGTATGTGGAATACTTATAGCTGTCCACAGTAGACATAAGAGTAAGCAAATATCCTGCAATCATGTCCTTGAGCAGGTTTATGTGTCTGTAGGGACGCCCACCAGTTCATTGTGAGTGCTGTCTACTTTCCTCCACATTTATCCACATATTGCTACAGGATTTACAAAGAATCAGTAGATATAATAGCAGAAGAAGTTCCACAGGCTACTCTATGTCTTTTTGGTAATTTTAATCTACCGAACATCATATGGCATCTAGAGTCTGCCCCTGTTCCATCACAAAATACTATAATCTTAGAGAGGGAGTTAACACAAACCCTATCAAATATCTGTGTTTACTATAGTCTCAACCAGAGAGACACAATTAGAAATTCTAGAAATGTTATGTGCTCTTTATTCCATCACAAGAATTCGAAAATTACTAAACCAACTAACAACCAAATTTATGATGATAAAAAGTAGAAAAACTCCATTAAAAGAAAAAATCATAGTGGTATCTATATAACACAAATATAAACAAATAAAAGAATGCTGGGCTTTATTGAGGAATATATTACTAAGAAATTGGTTGTAATGTTGTTTTTATTATGTAATGCCTAAGTAAGTAGGTACGCTCTGAAAAAAACAAAATGAGGCTAAGTGATATATTTAGGTGTTATTGATACACTAGTATTAAAGACCCCTGTAACTAGAATTCTAGCAGGTATTCACTCATATTAAACCGGTTTAAAAGACGACTGCTATGTTTATACAATTTTGTCTACATATCATGGTCAAAATGACATTTTTCACTATGGATTATTAATAATATTATTATTGTTAACTTTAATATTAACATATACTATAGTCTAATGATTGTAATATAGGTTGTAAGTAGTAGTATGCAGTACATATAAAACTGACAGGTCAACGGAATTGCTAAAACTTATATTTTTTGGCATCTAGGGTCGCTAGAGTGTGAAAATATGTGAAACCTGGTGATTTTTTCATCATTAAAAACATTTTATTTGAATTCGTACCACAATTCTACTAGCACATTTATATACCTTAATTATTGCACAAAATTTGAAATCAATCTACTAAATAGTTTTTTCAGGTTGACTTTTTAAATATTTTATTGAGTCGCTATTTTGCTTCACCATATTGGATTCATACCAAAATTCTACCAGTGAATTTTCTCATAATACTTTTGTGCAAATTTTTAGATAAATTGGCTAAGTAGTTTTTCAGTAATATTTTTTTTTAACATTTCACTCTGCCGCCATTTTGTTTCGCTATATTGGATTTTTACCAAAATATTAAGTCATCCCCATGTGATCATTTTTGACCAAAATTTTAAGTCAATCTAGTTAGTAGTTATTTTTTAGCTATACCAGGAACAGACAGACCAACAGTATTGAGAAAACATGTTTTTCATCACCTTTATGAGGGAATTAAAAAAGCTTGCAAAAGAAAATGCTCATCACTAATCAGAAAAAACTTTTTAATCAAATGAGTTACTTGTCAACACATACCTTATCCACTACATGTAGAATGAGAGATCTGTGCATTGTGCCCTTATTCTGGTGATCGTATTGTTACTCTATGGCTAATTGTAATGGGGATGACTGTCTGAAAGTCTACTGTACTAGTCTCATCAACCTCACCGCTTACTATTGCTAACAATAATAATAATACTGATAATAATATATGAAAATAAAAAAAAGGGTTAGGCTTAAAACTGTAATAAAAACTGTTTATGAAATAATATACATGCATTTTAATCATTCAAAAAATATGCGAACAATATGAATATGTAAGCCCTCATGTAAGGATATTAAATTGAACCATTTTTTGTTTCTAACAGCTAAAAACTTAGGGCTTATGGCTGTTCTATGAATGCAAGCATTTATTTCATGTGTTGTTTGTCTTATGCCTAAATTCTTATTTTATAGCATAAGTTACAAAAAATATAAATACACTATTTAAAATACCATTTATCTCTATGCTCAGTTTTATTTTGCAATATATAGTTTTTTTAAGATTTGCTGGTCATGAAACTTAATATTTCTGATAAAATTTGCAGCTTTTGTGGATGGTACTACCATGGAACTTGTCAGTTTAACAGGGACTATACCAGTGACATACAAGGGCTCAGTATATAATATTCCAATTTGCATATGGATTATTGATACACATCCCAAAAATGCACCAATTTGTTATGTGAAACCTACTTCTGATATGTCAGTCAAGGTGTCGATGTATGTTGATCAAAATGGAAAGATTTATTTGCCATACTTACATGATTGGGTACCTGTAAGTATTTTTATTATTTTATTTTTTTGTATACAAATTATGCCATACTTTCTATTAGCCAATTTAATCCAGGAATTGGGGCCTTGCTTTATAGTTACTAAAGATACCTAATTACCAGCAGGAATGTATCAGGATTTGTTCTCAATTAATTGTGTATTTTTCTATCTTCAAAATTATTTTTTTATGAAGAACAGTAATAATTTGTGGAATATCAAACTTTTTTGATTTATATTTCGTAATATAAGGCAATTTATAATTTCAAAAATATGACTTTTTTGAATAGTTTTCTTAGGCTTGCAATAAATTATATGGGGAATTTATTAATAAACCAGAATGTATTTTGTAAATTACCAAATTTATTTATTTATAATAATAAAAAAATTGCTAAGTTGGCCATTACATGGATCTTATTTTGTAACAATCATTCCTCCAGAAACAGATATTTGTATATGCATTTAGGTATTTAGTAACAATTTTATCCATAATACAAAAGGTGAGCAGGAAATGACTGTAAATATTTAAAAGTAATTTAGAGCAAAAAAAGACTTATATAACAGGGATTTTACTTAAGGGCTGCCTTGGCATTAGACATTTTAGAATTTACAGTTTTTGAAGAGGTGAAAACATTGCAAGTTTAGTCTCTGAATGCTGCACAAATAGTCACTTTGAATGCTAGTAAGATTAGATGATTGTATAAAATTTGTCATCTAATTATCCCAAATAACTTATGGATTATGATTGTTTTATCTTTTTGTTTTCATTAGTAAATCAACGCTTTTACTTAATAACAAATTAATTAAAAATATTTTTTTTTTAATTCTGTACAACTAATGAAACCAAATGGCCGCAAAAAAATAAAAAAATTAGTTCGCTGGAATTACTTTTCCCTGTTCCTGGTACACATTGATAGTACATACAAATAATATTATACCGTTGTTTTATTTAAAAATCTTTTGCTATTAGTGTTGCAACTACCTACACGGGAACTATCACTATAGCACAAATCTCAGCATCCAAATATAAGTAAAGACAAATAAAATAGTTTTTTTTTGCTTAAAAACGTAATGTTTCTTTCCATTTACAGCAGCAAAAACAATTTGTGCGGCATCTGAGATTTATTCTTTGATGCCACTTTAATGAAATAAGGGTCATTCAATGGTTACTTTTTTTTTGTAATATAGCAGCTATTTTAAAAAGAACTTTAATTAATTAATGATGATGTAATTAATAGTTTTGGATCATAAAATAAATAAAATATTTAGCAACTTAAATTACATGGTTATATAAGATTTTTTTGCCATAAGAAAATAGGTTCATTTCCCTTTTAATGTTTCTTTTTACTTTACACAGGGATAGTTAAAATGGTTTTTTTGTATCTTTTACTCAAGTACCCAGAACTTACTTATAATGAATTGTTTTCTGAAGAAAAGAAACAGATATAGCAATATTTGCAGTGTCGCCCAAAATGGGTATTTATGTATGGGTATTTTGGAAACTATAAGAGAAAATTGGTAAAATGGGGAAAATTCTAGGGCATTCAATTGCCAATTCATTATAACTTTTAAAAATGACTCTGAGATATATCAGTGGAAAAAAATTCAATTTGTTAGAATGTTATATTAAATGTAATAGGAATACGAATTTAACACCCCCATTTATTGGGATGTTAAATTGATTCTTACAAAAACTACTAACTTTTCTATACTTACTACTGCTTATATAATAACTAAATAACACAATAAACTCCTTTTAACTACAAAACTATTCAAAATGATGGCAGTTTCCATTAATGAATTTTTCACATTTTTTTAAAACAGTTCTATTTACCTGGCAAAGGGTGTTTCTATTTATATTATTAAAGACATCCTGAACTCTCTTTTCTAATTATTGTTCTATAGTTGTAGGGGTCTCAAACTTGTACACTTCATTTTTAATATATCCCCAAAGATAAAAATCGAGTGGTTTTATATCTGGAAACCTAGCTGTTGTTACATACTCATACTCATATTTAAAAAGCTTTATTGTCAAAGAATGAAAAAGAAATCTTATTGACAAAGCAGTAGCAAATTAAAATTAACAGTAAAAATTTCAAAAACAATTATTACAATGATTATAGCTAGATAATATTAAAATACAAAAACCTATGTATGAATAGTAAAATATACATTAGTCTTAGCATACTCAACATATGAGTAAAGTACATAGGAAAAAAAACTATAACAAATGATTTCAGTCAGTAATTGTCAAAACCTAAATATTTTAAATATAATATAAGTTAAGCGACAGCTTGACGAAAAAATTGGGGACTTGACAGGTATGAATAAGAATTTAATAATGTCTATCAGTGTTTTAGAACAGGGAACTGAACACAATTTTTGTAAGTTAAAAAAACTTCAGCAACAACTATTTGAGGCACAATCAAGATCACTCTTCTCCGAAGTCGTCAAAGACTCAGAGATACTATGTAGGAATTTTAGGATACTATCTCATAGTTTTTGTCCCAACTTCTAATGT
The DNA here is from genome assembly GCA_030620095.1 of Kuschelorhynchus macadamiae. NCBI lineage: Eukaryota > Metazoa > Arthropoda > Insecta > Coleoptera > Curculionidae > Kuschelorhynchus > Kuschelorhynchus macadamiae. Next base: position 136,734 of record JAUTXW010004145.1, on the reverse strand, counting down.
GCAGTTGGCGACAGATAAATTGATATTATTTGATGTGTATTGATTTTTGATGTCAGTCATGCTTTGTCAAGTGCAAAATGTGCCACATTTAAGTATTGCTACGAAAACTGCAATCATTGCACTAATAGAACAAGGCTGATTTCTCAGGAGAGTGGCCAGTTATTTTAGTATAGCTAAGAGCACTGTTCAGGGAATCGTGAAGAAATGGCATCAGGATCATACCTTGAAAAGATCAGCAGGGACAGGAGTAATAACTAACAAAATTACAATGGATGAAAATTATGTGCACTTATAGTAAACTTCCTAAGGCAACATCCACTTGAAATGGCTGTATTTGTGATATACATATAGAGATTCTAAGGCTCAAATGGGACAGCTCAACGCCTTGTAATACAATATTCCAACTTAATAAATAGAGCAGTTGCCCCAAAATATTCCTTAAAATACAGTGATAAAGAACAATGGGTTGAGTTTTCTTTGGAATATTTTCCGCAAAATGCAGATTTTTGGGAAAAGGTGATATTTTCTAATGAAAAAGTATTTAGGTCTGCTTATAAGATGATAATGAGTGGATTCGTGTCTACCGACGACCAAATTCTTGATACAGTCTAAAGTACACCCAAAACCAGCAAACTAGTGGCCACTTTTCAGTCAGCTTTTGGGCTTAGATAAGCGCCCAGGGCCCCGGTGTATGTTGGAACATCGGTAGTAGCCAATTATATTTAAACATTTTAAAAAATGTGCCACTTGCATAGACAAATGTATTATTTGAAGGAAGCAATCTAGATATCTACCATGCTGTTCTAGAAGTCAAGATTTAAATCACATAGAAAACATCTGGGAATATATAGAAACAAATTTCACACAAGAAAATGAAATTGAGCTGTGGGAAAAGATAGAAGATAATTCGTTTTTTCAAATCTGGTAATGCGTTTCTTTTTACTGTTCTAACTGATAATAATTTTATTGTTGCGCTTACCATTGCTTTAGTTATTGTTGATTTTAAGGTGTTAATTGTTGTTTCACTTAAAAAAAGATGAAACGCATATTAATTTTGGTATTAGTCCACTTAATATGTCCTTAAAAGTAACCTAATATAAAGAAATTCCTTCAATTAGGTAAAAAAATTTTAATAAACATTTACAACCACTCAATCCGTATAGTTATAAACTAGGTAACAGGTAAAAATATTTCAAAATTCAAAATTCAAAAAACGTTTATTTCTTCAATTAAAATGCAAAAAAAAAATACAAAAATTGAAGAAAAAGTCATGCAGTTCATAAAACTATGGCAAAACCAGTACTAAAAAATTAAAAAAATAATATTATAAAATATAAAATTCCTCAAAACTATAACAATTTACGTTTAGAAGGTAAGTTTTTAGTCTTTTTTTAAAAATATTGACGTTAACAGCATCTCTAATATTTGCATCTAACTTGTTGAAAAACTTGCACCCTGTAAAGTAAATGTATTTTTGAAAAAGAGCAGATCCGTGATTAACAGGTAATAAAAGTGTTTTTAATCTGGTATTATAATTGTGGTCTGGCCTAACATCCTGAAAAGTAACTCTGTGTTGATAGACAAAGCAACAAACCTCGTAAATATATATACTTGCTACAGTCAAAATGTTCAAATTTTTAAAGGATTTCTACACGATTCTCTAAATTTTAGTCCAGCGTACAGCGTATTTTTGCATTATAAAAACTCTATCGACGCTAGCACTCATCCCCCAGTTTAATATTCTATATCTAATTCTTGAGTGTATGTTGGCGTAATAAAGCGATAAAAGTATTTCTTTACTGCAATGCATAGACATAAACTTAAGTGCGTAACAACCACCACGCAACTTACTGCAAAGACCCTCAATATGCGGATTCCATTTTAAGTTATCGTCGAAAATGACTCCGAGCAGCTTAGATTGGTCTGCCGAGCGTAAATGCAAATCCCTTCCTTCAAACAGTTCCAAATGCACATTTTTGGGCTTAAGAGAGAAATTAATGATTGTCGTTTTATTTTTATTTAATTTAAGTTTGTTTTTTTCTGACCAGTTCAAAATTTTAATATAGGTTTCTTTAGCAGTTAACTTTAACGATGTAGAGTCTTCTCTAACTATTAAAACATTGGTGTCGTCGGCGTGAGAAATCACAAAAGTATTTTCTGCAGGACCCAAAATTGAGCCCTGGGGCACACCCTTTTCAATAGTCATGCAACTACTTTGTACGCCATTTACAGATACTATCTGCATTCTATTTGACAAATATGACTTAATAAAATTTAGCAGTTTACCTCTTACCCCGTATCTATAAAGTTTAGCGAGTAAAATATCGTGATTTACTACATCAAATGCCCGTGAAAAATGTATAAACATTCCCAATACAAGCAGTTTTTTATCAAGAGCCTCCACAATCAACCGTTGAAACTCGCACAATGCAGTTTCTGTGCTTTTCTTAGGGGTGAAACCATGCTGTGACGGCGAGAGTAATTTATTTCTATAGAAAAATGAAACAAGCTGATCTTTAATTATTAATTCAAAAATTTTTGAAATGCTGTTTAAAAGACTTATTCCACGGTAATTGTCGAAATTATTTTGGTCACCCTTGTATGTAAAGGAATTACAGTAGCAAGTTTTAGCTCATCTGGGAAATATTCATTTTCAATTGAAATATTTATTAAATACGCAAGAACATCTGCAATAAATTCTTTACATTTTTTTAAAATATTATTAGAGATGCCATCGTGACCACTAGAACTAGAATTCTTAAGCCTACCTATAACATTTAACACATCTTCCTTACATATGGGCGATAAAAAAAAAGATTTATTAAATAGAGGTATATTATGTTCCACAAAATCCAAATCTAAAGGCATGTTATCATTGAGCAATGTGAACTGTGTGTTAAACCGCTCGGCCATTTCATTATCAGACAACAAAGTACCGTTTATACTGATTTCAATATTATTCTTTCCTTCATTTTTCTGAATATTCTTTATGCACTGCCACATTGCTTTTGATTTGTTCTCTGCGTTTAGAATTTTCAAATCGTTTTTACTACACATAAAAAATTTTAGTTTTTCCCTGTAAATGCTATTCATTTGTTTGTAAAGAGGAAGATACTTTTTGTCATATTTAGCTAAAGTGGCAAACATGCTAACTTTTTCTTTAAGTCGTGTTAACTCAGGATTTAATTTAATTTTCTTACTGCTTTTATTAGAAGGGTAGTATTTTTTTAAAGGGAAAGACAAATTAAAGTAATAAAGAAATATTTCGGCAAAATTATTAAACGCTCCATTTGGGAGCGCTGTTTTGAAAACCGAATCAAAATTCTCATGTTTTAGAAAATGTAAGAACGTTTTTATATTACTTGTACAAAAATTTCTCTTCAAAAAGCTCTTCCTCTGCGATGTATTTATACTATTTTCTGTTTCAAGACATAAATATTGGGAATAATGATCTGATACATGTAGATTTATAACCTCACTAAAACTACTAACCGGAGTGTTTGTCAAAAAATTATCAATACATGTTGCCGATGTACTATTTACTCTAGTAGGTGAGTTTATTTTTACAGTTAAGTTATAGATACCCAAAAGATCCAACAAAAGACTAAGATTATAACAGGATGATAAAAAATGTACATTAAAATCGCCACCTATGATGAAACAGTAATCGGGTCTATTCAGTTCAGATAATAAATCATTTAACAACTGTAAGAAAATATTAAAATTTCCAAGAGGTGGTCTGTATATCACAATTTCGAAGAGTTTAACACAATCAATCCTTATACAACAACACTCTAAAATGCCCTCTACACAAAATTTTGACACATCACAGACAATAACAGGTTTACAGAATAAATCATTTTTAAAAATGGCGACACCGCCATGTATTGAGGCTTCTCTAGAAAAAGATGTCACTAGAGCGTAATTTTTAAGTTTAATTTGGTCTAATTGGTCCCTATTCAACCAGTGTTCGCTTATTAACAAAATATCACATTTAGACTCTTCGAGTGCCACGTCAAGAATCAAAATTTTATTTGTTAGACACTGAACATTTTGATGACAAGAAATAAGTGGATTTCTAAACGTTGACGGGGGTTCGAAAAAAACTTTTATTTATTATGTGATCATTGATATAGGGTATATCCTTCTGGAAAATCTCCGACCCGTTTATGATTTTCGGATAGAACATTCTTCTCTCTTGACACCACAATTAAGGTAGAAGTATTTATAAAAGGATTGTTTAGGACTTCATGAAAAATTCCATTCAGCAATACCTTTTTCAAAAACTGGTTCAAAAAGGAGGACCGACTTTCATAGTTTAATGTTGCAAAGAAAAAATTAGTGTCAAAATATGTGACGTAATCAAACATATTAGCACATTTACTTAGCGTATAGTTAACATTATGAGCAAAATTATTTAAAACTTTTCTGTCTTTTGAGTACGTCGTACTGAGAAGAGTAATATTAGTGTGCCCGAGTGTTTTCAGGCATGGAGAAACTTCGTTAAAATTGAGATCTCGACCGTTTAAGACATCCATCGTTCCAGCATAAATAATTACGTTATCAAACTTCGTAAAATCACGACATAAGGAAGCAATGTCTTTGATAATATGACTAAATATAGCATTCGGTTTAAAAAAACTAGAAATTTGGTAGTCCTTATTATTTGTAAATTCGCTTAAAATAGCCCGACAGTCCTGAACGTTGTCGTCTCCTACAATTAAAATGCGACTGATTGGTTTTTCTCCGTTTTCTTTTTTCACGTCTAAGTTTTTTGTATAATTTTTTGCTGGTTTTTGATCACTCATAGGACTTGAAAAATTCGGTTGGTTAACAGGGTTATTTTTTTGCGGTGATGGTATATTTTTGTTTGACATTCCAAGTTTTTTTCTGCATTTTGATAATGAGACACTTAAAAACTTAACACGTTGTTCCAAAAAATTAATTTTGTTTAACAATGAGAACCATACTTTATGACTAGAATGTTTTTTTTTTCGTCGTAACAACTGATCGTTTATACTAGTCTCTTTGGAGAGCAAAATATTGTCTACACCACTGGTATTTGCGGTAATTTCACTTACATTCAGAATGCTTGAATTCATAGTCCCTTTAAGACGCCTTATCAGCTCTGCTTTTTTTCCAGACTGTACGAGACCTCGCTTTTTTAGCTCGTGGCGAAGTTCTAACAATTTAAAATTATTTATATTCATATTAGGAAATTACACACTTTTATTTTTAGGTATAAAGACTTGACCAAAAAAAATAATTTAGGCACAACACAATAAATCACATTACACTAGACTATCATGAAAAAAGTTGTAATATTTTGGCATAAATATACCACAAAGTCACTGGTTTTTACCGAGACGATCTAAAATTCGTGTTTATACACCGAGACAAACACAAAAAAAATAGAAGTCTGCATTACCAAAATATCACAAAATGAGGTTATAATCATTTGACACCGTACAGATTTGTCTGACGCCAACAGTACTATGTGGAATTAAGATAAAAAAAGAGGATGTCAATCTCTTATTACCCTACACATTGAGAACTAACCTAATTATTGTGTAGGCTGCAGTTATCATTCAAATAGACCTGTTCTAAACAGTTTCGTACATCAGCAGAACAAATTCATGGTATTCTATCTAATTGCAAAAAATATAAATATAATGTAAGGATGTAGCCGATGCACGCATCAGACAAGTGGCCCTTCTGAAACGTACACTACAGACGAATTCGCAAATAACTTCATAAAAGTATCAAGTCAAATAACCCCGGGACAAACAGGTAAATAAAAATTTAAAAAAAGGATATACAATAGAATAGAAAAGAATAGAAAAACATTTATTATGCAATATACAAAAATAATTACATAAAAGGTAGCATTCGCAGGGCGTTCTTCCATGATACCTAAAAATAAAGTAACTTAACTATAAAAACATTAATACCTATTACCAAAATCCAAACATTTCAAAGGTAATTTACCACACTGTTAGGACATTAAATTCAGTAACTCATTCTTGTATTTGGTCTTAGAGGTTTTAATAGCGTTTTGAGTAATTAAATTAAATACAGGTGAGTTAAGCAATTGTATCACCCGAAAAGCAAATGAGTTTCTAAACTTAGAAGTGCGATGTTGGTGTAGATTAAATCTAATAACATTTCTTAGGTTTAGATTGTGAGTTTCCTGTCTTGTTACAATATATTTCCATAGATAAATCGGACATTTTGCTTTACAAAGTTTGTACACAAATACACCAAATAGAAGCATCACTCGATATTCATATTTAAGCAAGTTGTTTTGTACATAAGTGGGAGTGATATGAGAAAATTTGTATACACAATAAACATAACGAATGCAAGCGTTTTGGGCCAGTTGAATCTTGTTACGAAATTCCAAGTTTAAATAATTGTAATAGACTATACAACAGTAATCCAATTGTGAAAGAATGAGTGATTCCACTAGTAAGAGTTTAACCTTTTCGGTTAGAATAAATTTAAACTGATACAAACTTTTTAATTTAAAGTATACAGAAGATAGTTTTTTATTGATATGATATTCAAAGTTAAGGTTTGCGTCAAATGTGACGCCCAAATTTTTAACAGATATTGCAAAGGGTAGAAGATCTTCACCAATATGTAACGAAACAAAGTTGTGCATGTTTACTTTATTTATAATGTGATTAGTGCCAATAACCAAATAGTTGCTTTTATTTGCATTAAGCAACATACCATGCCCAATGGACCACTCTAAAATAGATTTCAAATCGCAGTTAATCTGCTGAAAAACTAGACAAGCATTTTCCGGTTCAAAACCAGCAACCAATTGTGTATCATCCGCGTAGAGATGGGTGGAGCAGAAACAAACCTGCTTGGGCAGATCAGAAGTATATAAATTGAATAACAGGGGACCAAGAATGCTTCCCTGAGGAACCCCGTGCTGCAAAGTGACAGGCTTGGATCTGGCTCCATCCAACTCAACTATTTGCACACGGGAGTATAGGTAACTGGTAAGCCATTGACACACTCGCTCGGAGAAACCACAATAACGTGCTTTAGCCACCAGCATAGAGTGATTAATAAAATCGAAGGCCTTGCTGTAATCTAGGAGTATAAGACAGGAGGCCATACCTTTATCGATATTAGTTACAAGGTCTGTAGTGACCTTGGTGAGTGCGGTAGCAGTGCTGTGGTGCTTCCGGAAGCCTGACTGAACTTCAGGCAGTAGGCCAATACTCAAAATATAGTCATTTATCATATCAGTAACTAGCAATTCTAACATTTTAGCCAGGATTGGCAATAGACTGATGGGCCTTAGTTCAGATATTGACTCGATTTTGGAATTTTTGGGAATGGGTATAATTATAGATGTTTTCCAAATTTCAGGAAACACTCCTTCCTGAAGGCACTGATTGAATAATCTGGCTATAATTGAAACTACATGTTCAAGACCAAAGAGAAGCATGACGTAACTTATTCCGTCGACGCCAATACTTTTAGATTTGATGCGAGAGAAAGCTTGGAGAACGTCATATTCAGATATGAACCTAAAAGAAAAGTTTCTATTATCTAGACTCTCTAGTCTATTAATATTATAGAAGTCACGGACCTCAGCATCAACCAGAGGGGCCAACCTACTAACACCAGCAAATTGATTACTAATATCTTGTAGATTTTTTAAATGATTAGGAATTTCAGAATAATTTTTTGAATGAACATTCCATGTATTAAGTCAAGACCAAAGCATTTTGGAGTTTTTGTTGGCTCTGATAATGATAAAACGATTTCAGGTCGAAAAGTATCATAATACATAAATATAACAAAATTACATAGAATCGACGTGAACAACGACAAACAGAAAGCATTACAAAACCAATCCACTTAACTGCCTTTTTAGCTGCAAAGTGCTGAGCTTAAAAATGTCATACTCCAGGAAGTGACGATTGTAGTTGCATACTAGCCGGTCAACAAATGCGCTAAGCCCATTATTTTTTATAGTGGTATCTTTCTAAAAATAGTTGACAGAGTCTCGTTCTCCTAATAGGAACCAAAAATGAGACCAACTACAGCAATATTTCACAGTCAATCCCTCCATTGAGCAATTTGTGTAAAAAAATAAGAAGTGCCTTCTTTCTTCGATATTCTAGGGTTTGCAGGCCACAAAGAAGAGCTCTTGTATTATATGTCAGACCTTGATATGGAAAATTAAATGTATATAAGAGGTATTTTGCAAATCTATTTTGTACTTTTTCAATTCTGTCAATGTGACACTGATATGAAGGACTCCATATTGCAGAACAGTATTCCAAAACGCTCCTAACTAATCAGTTATAAAGACACCCAATAGCTTTGGTATCAGTCACATACAACGTTTTATAAAGCCCAGCAATCTAAAACCCTTAAGTACAATGTCTATTATATGCAGATTAAAAGTTAAATTTTCATCAAAAATAACACCTAGATTGGTGAAAGAAGTAACAACTTCAAGATGTACATCATCTATGAGGCAAGTGAAGTGCATAGGATTAATACGTTTATGGAATAAAGCACTTTTTTACATTTGGCACCATTTGATGAGTCTTTCAATGTCAGACTGCGCTGGATTAGAGTCAGAGGAAACCGGTGAAAAGAATTTTTAGTCATCTGCATATAATAGACATTTTAAAACAAGACACCTGTGGAACACCCGACGTTACATCACCCTCCCTGGAAGCTCAGCCAGGCAAGTTGACCTGCTGACGACGATTAAATTCAAAATTCAAATGCAAATTCAAAACAGCTTTATTTCAGATAACTTGGAAAATATTACATTTACATGCATACTATACCAAAATTTAAATGAAATGGTGTCACAAACAAATATATGAAACGATCCATACTTATTGTACACAGTGTTTAGTTTATAAATATTATCTACATAGTTGCATCAAAATATTTTGTAAGACAATATGGCTCTAGATTAATTAGCTGTTTTTTTATTATTTTTTTAAAATGTCCAAAGTTTAGCTCTTCTTTGAATTGATTTAGTAGTTTGTTAAATATTTTTATATTTAACAAACATACTTATTGTACACAGTGTTTATTTTATAAATATTTTCTAGATAGTTGCATCAAAATATTTTGTAGATTAATTAGCAGTTTTTTTATTATTTTTTTAAAATGCCCAAAGTTTAGTTCTTGTTTGAATTGATTTAGTAGTTTGTTAAATATTTTTATACACATATAGGAAGGGTTTTTTTCCATTAGGGTTAATCTGTGAATGGGAAAATTTAAATTTAGAGTTTTTGTATTGTAGGTTGAGTTGAAGCTATTTACCATAAATTTGTTTCGGTTTTTATGCAAAAAATTCAAACATTCAAACAAATAAGGACCAAGAACAGTTAAAATTTTCTATTTTTTAAAAACGCTCCTACATGACTCTCTGAAGCCCATTTTATACACAATGCGAATTACCCTCTTCTGAGTTAAAAATATTTTTTCTAAATTTGGCCCGATGCCCCAAAAAATGATGCCATACTGGAATACAGACTCGAAAGTTGCAAATTACATAGTTTTTAGTGTTTTCCCATGCATATATTTTGCGGCAGTTCTAATAGCAAAACAATTTTTACTTAATTTTTTTGATAAAACTTCAGTGTGCTGTTGCCAATTTAAAAATTTATCAATGTATAAACCTAAAAATTTAGTGTATTCTGAAATGCCAAAGTGATATGGTTCAAAATGTATTTCATCTGCTTTCTCTTTTTTAGATTGAATAGTGTCAAAGATAACTACGTTTGTTTTACTGTCATTTAGAATTAATTTATTTTGATCAAACCATTCTTTTGTTTTCTGATATGTTATGCTCATTTCATATGTTAATTGATCAAAGTCTTTGGCACCAACAACTAAGTTTGTATCATCGGTATAGTTTACAATGTAACTATTAGTGTTTTGTATTACTTTACTTAAGTCGTTTATATATAATAAAAAGTATTGGACCAATAATACTTCCCTGAGCAATTCCCAGGTTATTTGAGAGGATACTAGATTCATATTCTACATTATTATTTGTTATTGTGACTCTCTGTTTGCGATTTGAAAGATATGAGTTTAACCATTTATTTCCGTTTCCTCTTATTCCATATATATCTAGTTTTTGGATAAGATACTCAATATATAATGAGTCATACGCTTTTGACAGATCTCAAATACACCCAGTGCCACCTAGCTGCTCTCAAGGAAATGCAAAATGCCCTGGGTGAACTCGTAGATTGCTGTCTTAGTTGACTGACGTCCTTGTAAACCATGCTGGGAGGTAGAAAAAATATCGTTATTGTAGAAAAACTCCAGCAATCTTTTACACATAGCTAATTCTTGGAAAAGCTCAGTAATAAATAAACTTATAGCTCTGTAGTTTTCCATAAGGTCTGGTTCTCCTTTTTCGTAGAGAGGTTTAATTAGAGCAAGTTTTAACGAGTCTGGAAAAATACTATGCTTAAAAGAATTATTTATAATATATGACAGTATTTCACTTGTAACATTTAATGACAACTTAACTATACATATGGGTATTTCATCATCACCACTGCTAAACTTGTTTTTTATTGATTCTGATAAAGTTTTAATTTCCTCAGATGTTGTGGGTTTTAAATAAAAAAATTTATTTATGGGTAAAATATTAATCTGGTCTAATTGGTCCCCCAATTATGAGCTTTGGATAAAACATATAGAGAGGGTATAGAGAAAGTTTTTAAAGTACATGTATTTTAAGAGGTTTAACGTATATCCTCAGAGAGGGGACCACCTTTTAAGGGTTTTTGGTGGGATGTCTTTAGAGGCCCGTTGCATTAGAATTTGTCTGTTCACACTATTTAAAATATTGAAAGGCGACATTGAACACCCAGACTTACTTGGTCAGCTTCCATTTGCTATTCATCAAAATAACACTAGACATAACAAAGTATTTTATCTTGATTTTCCGAGGACTAATATTTACAAAAAGTCGCCTATATATCAGATGTGTTATTATTTCAATGAGTATGCTAATGACATAGACGTTGATACCACAAGTTTCAGTCAGTTCAAGAAAAAGATTTATCTGAGATTAAATAGTGTAAATAATTCATAAATATTGTGTATTATTCTGTTTTTTTTTTTATTTTTTTTTTGCTGTTTTTTTGTTATTTGGTTTTTATGTGTTAGAATCACTGCAGTCAAGGTTTCTTGTTTGTTTCTTATTTTCTCTTTTAAACATATTTACATAATACTATTGGGCTTAAATTTAGTAGTATAAGGACATTTTTACTCAAATAATTGCTGCAATGTTAGTTGTAAGCTAGTTTTAAGTGTCTGTAATTGGCGTAAGCTGTAGATACTTTATGAAATAAATAAATAAAATATTACTAAAGTTTATGGGAATGCTTTGTAGGTTATTTAAAAGATTAGTTGCTGCTTCGTTAATCAAGGAATTTCTTCAACTGCTTCTACTTAAAGGTTTAAGAGGAACTTCAGAAGAGTTCCTCAAGGAAACTGTGCTTCAGACATTGCAAATTACATAGCCCAATTAAAACTTTTGTAAATTAAAACGATCACAGAAGTTTTTGTTAGTCTTGTACTTTAATAAACAGTTGTTTGCTTTTTAATTTTGTGCATTTTAAGAAAGTGGTTTTCAAACAAGTGCTGTTTCAGGCAAGTGAGGGGATTGAACGGATTAATAATATGCAAGAGGAGTTAGATAATTATATTTAAAAATGTACTATGTTAACCAATGATAAGAAACAAAATGAGCTCCTACAGAAAAATATGTTAACGACCATTGATACATTGACAAAGGATAATTAAGCCTATGCTAATGAGGTAAAATCTCTTACAAATGAAAATTTTTTACTTAAACAAAAAGATAATTCCTCTCAAACAGATTACGCTACTCAGTCAATTTTGTCAGAGATAGCCGAGACTGTGTTAAAACAGATATTTGAAGCAAAATTTGAGCTGCTTCAAAATGAAATAGTAGATATTGAAAAAACGTTGCTGCAAAACTCATTTGCTAATCTGCAGTTCTCTACCGATAACTCAGTAGTTTCTCAGGTTGGTCAGCAAACAGGTAGTAACAGGGGCAATAGTACTCCAGCAGTAAATATTTCAGAATCTAATAAGGAAGGAAAAAATAAAAACAAAACCAAGAAACAAAATAATAGGAATATCCCTGCAACCACTGGACCAACAATTGGACATTCAGATATCCATCCCATTACACTTTCTCAGGTGAGTAGTGTGGTGGGCTCTGCCATAGCTAATACAATTCCTAGCCAAAACCAAAGTTTGTCTCATAGAGGTGAACACCCTGCCAACAACAACAATGGTAGTTCTAATATTGTAGCCTCTCAGGAAAACAGAGGCTTTACAAGTGTCCCACAAAAGGCATGGTTTAATGTGTGCCTAGTCTAGTTATTATGCTAAGTATGTGTAGAGTAATATACATTTTTATTATTTTCTTTTGGGTTAAGTGTAAAAACACCTTATCGAGGCTTGTCTCAATAAGGTGAACTTCACCTTTTCATCATTTATAAAAAAGTGTTTTGCATATTTGTACTATTTTTTTTTTTGGAATAAAGAGTTTAATTATTATAATTATTATTATTATTGACTGCATAAAAGACTATATTAATGAACACTCTGGCATTTAAAGAGAAAAACGAAAATTTTCGTCCTCATCAACGATGCCCAGGTCATCAATAGCAACAGAAATATTGATTAAAACTAGCTGCACTCTATACTATCAGAATGTAAATGGTCTCCGCACTAAAATGTCTGAACTCTGTGTAAACATCTTTAATCTCAATTATGATGTAATAATGGTAACAGAAACATCATTAAAACCTGATTTCAACAGTCTTGAATTGGGTTTTATGAATTATGTTGTATTTAGAGAAGACCGTAATCAAGAGCTGACAGGCAAATCTCGCAATGGTGGTGTACTGATAGCTGTCCATAAGCGTTATCAATCAAAGAAAATTCAGCTTGAAAGAGCCTCCTTGCCGGAATTGGAAGAAATATGGGTGTCTGTTGAAAGTGAGGAACTCAAGCTAACACTGTGCTGTGTTTACATTCCCCCCGCGTCAAAGGCAGAAGTGTATCAAAATTATTGCGAAACTATGGAACAAGTCTTGGAATTACATAATAGTTTGCATGTTTGTATTTTGGGAGATTTCAACCCCAAGTACAGTGGATTTCAAGCCCAAAGTACAGTGGAGTAATGATCACATGGGATTGCTTTTAGATTGTGCCACAGCTGCGGCCCAGGCATTAGCGGAAATGTTGCCATACCTTAATTTATTTCAGTGTAATGTGGTGCGTAATTCTTATGGTGTGATATTGGACTTGGTCTTGTGTGATATGTCCGAAATTAGTGTTGAGTGTGCGGAAGAATCTCTAGTTAAATGTGATCGTCACCATCCTGCGTTGGAAATAACCTTGCCTTGGGATGTGTCTAGTCCTGTATTGGAGTATGAACATGTGGTATATGATTTTAAGAGATCAGATTTTGTAAGTCTAGCCGCATACTTAGGTAATGTACACTGGGATTCTGTTTTTGAATCTATGAATGTAGATAAGAATGTTAGTCTGTTTTACTCAGTTTTGTATAATTTTGTAAATCTGTTTGTACCTTCAATAAAAATTAAAAGCAGATTTAAATTTCCTGTGTAGTTTGATGATGAATTAAAGCTAAATATACACATGAAACTGGAAGCCCAAAAAAAAAAAACAGACTGGAAACCTAAATGATTATAAGATTTTTGGTGATCTTAGAGCTAACTGTAAGATGCAATCCAGTGCATTTTATTTAAAATATATTCAAAATATAGAGGAGGGCGTGTAGCAAGATCCAAAAAATGTCTGGAGATTTGTTCACAGTAGGACAAAAGATGGTGATATTCCAGCAAGAATCATGTATGGCGATCATGTGGCGACAAAGGGGAATGACGTGGCAGATCTCGTTGCCAGGCATTTCTCTTCTATCTACACATATTCATCATCCCAGGGTACCACTTTTAATATGAATAGTAATGCCTATGTCTCCATTAGTTCTTGCAGTGTGACAATCTCTAGTGTGTTGGAAAAACTATATAAAATTGATGTCAGCAAAGGCGCAGGGCCTGATAATATACCTCCTCTACTTCTTGAAAACTGTGCTTTTTCCTTAGAAAGGCTTTATGGCTCTTGTTCAACCAGTCTTTATGTAGGGGGACGTTTCCAGATGCGTGGAAAACATCATAGGTTGTGCCAGGTTATAAGAACACGGGAGATAAATCGAATGTAGAAAAATTGTTTGAATCATTAATTAATGATCACTTAACTTTTACTTTTAGAAATGTTATATCAATAAGACTACATGGGTTTATGGGTGGTAGATCGATAACAACAAATCTCCTTGTATATCAGGATCCTACATTTTTTTTTGTTTACACTGACGCGAAATGTGTCGCTTTTCGAAAATCATAAATCATCGCGAAAATAAACGAACTTTTTAACAAATAAACTATTATAAAACATTAAATAGACATTGTGTTACGTGCTAATACATATTTTTTTGATATACCTGATTTCAGTGTTTAGAAAATTAAAATATGAAGTCCGACCAAGACGGCGACGACAAATCGTCTACGGAAAACGACTATTTGTGTGGTTACTGCAAGAAAAAAGTTATCAAAGACATTCAGATATGTGTAATTTGTGACAAGGCACATCATAAAAGCTGTTTCAAAAGATTAAATGGTTCTAAATGCATTACACAGGAAAAGGTAATTTGTTGTCTTGGTAAAAACCAAATTTTGAAACCAACATCACTTATACATAACATCTGCGCTATAAAAAAAAATGAGGCGATGAAAAATGAAATAAAGCTACTGAAAACCATGATAAAAGATTCAAATGAGAAAATCCTATTATTACAAGATAAACTCACAGGACAAAGTAACATAACCTATGCTGAAAAAACCAAAATAATTCCGGAGTCTGCAATGATAACGTCGTCGGCAACGAAAATAAACCTCCCTAACGTCATCATAAAACCAAGACTTCCATAAAAATCTCAGAAAACTAAGGAAGACCTACTTAAAGCCATAAACCCAGATAAAATACAGGTGGGCATAAAATCAGTAAAATTGGCTAAATCAGGAAATGTTCTAGTTACATGCTCGAATATACCAGGTACACAAAAACTTATAACAGAAGTTGAGAAATCTTTGCGCCACAGTTACAGTGTACAGATGTCACAATTAAGAAAGCCACGTATCAAGATTATTGGTTGCCCAGCAGACATGGACAACTCAACTATGGAAAGATGTCTAAAGGAACAAAATAACATACCGGATGATATGGACTTCAGAGTTACATATATTAGGAAACCAAGTCAAAATAATCACAATCAAAGTATTACCGCATTTGCCGAATGTTCACCTGACTGTTTTCATATGCTTATAAATATGAAAAGGATATATATAGGATGGCTTCGACTCCAAGTATATGAGGATCTGGAAGTTCTACGTTGCTATAAATGTCAAGCATATGGACACAAAACTGCTAATTGTAGACTTAACTGGAGATGTTCAGTATGTGCAGAAGAACATCAAGAAAAACCATGCTTAAATGTGAATAAAAAATGTGTGAATTGTATTACAGCTAATACTAAGTTTAACCTAAATCTAAACATAAACCATGAAGCCCAAGATAGAAACTGTCCTACTCTAAAATATTATAAAAATAAATTAAAAAATTGAACAAATTATGGAATTCCATGTAATTACGTTCACAATTTTAAATAGGTTTCTACAAGTTGCTTTATTAATTTAAATTTATGGATAATAACATAATAGATATACTTGATTCATTGGAATATGAAAATCAATGTGATAAATGGAAAACTACTGAATGTAATGAATTTATTAAGAAGGCGTCTCTTTTTTTCTCTAAAAAAAAGTCTTAACATAATAAATCTAAATATAAGAAGCGTAAACAAAAACTTCGACACATTTTTAATATTCCTAGAGGCATATAATCTAAAACAAGTAGATGTAATTATATTGGGGGAAACTTGGGATGTACTCTCAGTTAAAAACTTTACCATACCAGGATTTCATACTGTATATAACAACAGCTGCATCAACCAAAATGATGGTGTTTTAATTTATATAAATTCCAGACACAACTATAATATTGAAAGTCATATTTTAAATAACTCTCAAGTAACTATAAGCAAAATCTTAATAAAAGTAGATGAAATAACATTTTCTATATTTGCATGCTACAGATCACCGGCAACACAAATAAATTTTTTTATAGAGGATCTTGAAATATTCCTTACCACAAATAATGCTAGTAATGTTCATATCCTTGTAGGGGATATCAACATTAATATTCTAGATACAAATAACCTACACACAAATAACTATCTGACAGTTATGTCATCTCTTGGATTTCAGTCGTTAATAAATAGTTACACGAGGGTAACAACAGAATGTGCGAGTTGTATAGATCATATTTTCAGAAGAACGAAAACTCAAAAAGACACCCTTCAATACATGCCTTTTGTAATTAATTCTGATGTGACAGATCACTATCCAGTGTTTCTGTCAATACTGCTTGATAATAAAACACATAAATCTACATCGGCAATATATGAAAAAGAAATATATGATAATGAAAAATTTAAAACAATTCTAAGTCAACAAAGTTGGGATAATGTTCTTGCCATAGAACATCCAGTTTATTCAAATTTTAAAAAATATCTATAATGACTGCACTAATACTAAAAAAATAACTCTAAAATACAAAAAAATTAAACACTGGGATGTAATTAAAAGAAAAGCAATAAAAAGTAAAAATGCACTTTTATTTGCCCAATACAAAACTTACAGAAACAGGCTTAATAAAATAATAGACAATGCAAAAAATAAATTTTACAAAACAAAAATTAATGAAAATAAGAATGACATGAAAAAAATTTACCAAATCATTTCTGACGCCACAAACGAAACAAAAAATCAACAGGACAAAATTCAGATACTAAACAATGGAAACTCTTGTAAGAATGATAGGGACATGGCCAATTATTGCAATAATTATTTTATAAATATAGGCACTACATTGGCAAATATGCATTAAAATCCCCAACATACCTTACATCTGTGATATTCCCAAAGTAAATAAATCAATGTTTCTTAGACCAATAGACAATAATGAGATTATTCAATATATCCAGTCTTTAAAAAATAATAGTTCACCTGGTCCTGACGGGTTTACAGTTAAATTAATTAAAGAGTGTCATCAAAACTTACTAGCACCCCTAGTTCACATCATTAATCAAATTTTCATCTCTGGAATTGTGCCTTCACATTTTAAAAAATCGACTGTAACAACAATTTATAAAGCGGGTGACAGTAGTCTAATTTCTAATTGTAGACCAATAAATCTAATTGATAATTTCTGCAAAATATTTGAGAAAAGCCTAAAGACCAGATTAGTGGAATTTTTTGACAAAAATAATATTATAAGTCGTAGACAATATGGATTTAAGCTGGGTATAGGAACAGCTGATGCTATGTTTGACCTAATTAATGACATTAAACAATCACTTGATTCAAATAAAAAAATTCATTGCTATATTTTTAGACTTGGCTAAAACTTTTTGATGTCCTAGAGCATCTCGGGGTAAGGGGTACAGTGCTAAATGTCTTCGCAAACTATCTCAAAGATCGCACACAAATAATACAAATCAGAAAAGAAGTGAGTGACCCAATGACAATCCAAATGGGAATCCCCCAAGGAACAGTACTGGGTCCAGTCTTATTCAATGCTTATATTAATTCATTACTTCACTTAGATATTGGGGGCTCTATCATTTCATATGCCGATGACACTGTGGTGGTTTGTGAGGGCTTAACTTGGCAGGAAGTCAGAGAAAAAGTTAGGAGAAACATGAGTAAAGTGAAGAACTGGCTAGATCATAACAAATTATCACTTAACATTCAAAAAGCACTGATTGAATCCATTATAAACTATGGAATTTTGGTTTGGGGATGCGCTTACACAAGTACATTGTCATCTCTCAATGTCATTCAGAACTATATACTTAAGGTAATACATTTTAAAACCAAGAGAGCATCGACTTGTGATCTGTATAGTGCAAGTATACTCAATATTCACTCTTTATATTTTTTGACCACCTGTACTCATTTCTATAAGAAAGATAAATCCCATACATTTATTAATCATAAATACCATACAAGAAATAAAGAAAGCTCTAACGTGAATATACCATATTGCAAAAAAGAGGCAGCTATTAGATTCTCAGCATACATTGCACCCAGAATATATAATTTAATGCCAATTTCTTTTCGAAAAGCCAAAAACCTTAAACTTTTTAGAAAACAATGCAAGCAATTCGTACATGAGAATTATGCTCAAATATTAAACCTTTACAATAACCTTTGATTTAACTTCACAACCTTTATTTACTAAAAGTAATTTGCACACACTTAATAGCACCATCTTTGACTAATGAGCGCATACGAGCCACACAAGCTTAGGAGCTAAAATAAGATTTTGAGCTTGATATAGCTATAATATGCCCAAATATTATGTGTATAAATATAGAAAATCAGAGTCACAGAGAGAGTTACAATAAGTGTGACCTTATGTCAATTTTGTTCTTTTTTAGGGCTTTAGATTAAAAACAATTGGAAACAGATTTTCAAACTTGTTTGTTGACCTATAATTCAATTTAATATGTAATCTGAAATAAACTCATATGAAATTGTAACGATATTTGCTAAGAGAAAATTATGTACAAATAAATAAATAAATAAATACATATTGCAGGCTTTGGAGCAAGGCTATTCAGTGGATTCAATATACACTGATTTCTCGAAGGCCTTCGATAGAGTAGACCATAAGATACTGTTAAAGAAACTAGGCAATTATGGATTGGGAGGTAAGCTCATGGACTGGCTGAATTCATACTTAATCAACAGAAGGCAAATAGTTAAAGTAAAAAATTCATTTTACTCCCATCCATACTTGGCTACATGTGGTGTCCCACAAGGGGCTCATCTTGCACCACTGTGATTTAATTTGTTTATTAACAATGCAGTTAACTGTTTTGAGCACAGCGAAGTATTGCTTTATGATGATTTAAAGGTATTTAGTTGTATAAACTGTCTAGATTCGTCACAGTGGTTGCAGGATGATCTCCAGAGATTTGAAGTATGGTGTAGGGAAAATAGAATGAGCTTAAACATTAAAAAGTGTAAGTATATCCAATTTACCAGGAGCGTGTCACCAACTGTGAACACTTACTTTCTTGATGGTAATGAAATTGAATCTGTCAAGGTAATTCGTGATCTAGGTGTCTTGTTTGACCAAAAACTGACTTATGTTGAGCATAGTGATCTGTGTTGTAATAAGGCTCTTAAAATGTTAGGATTTATTAAAAGACACACTCAAGATTTTAACAATCTGAATGCACTGAAAATGCTCTACATTGGCCTAGTTAGAAGTCACTCGGAGAGTAGTGTTTGTGTTTGGTGTCCATATTTCGCAATATATGTAAACCGGATTGACGCGTCCGAAATAAGTTCCTATGATATATAGCTTTTAAACTTAAGATTCCACTTGAAAATGTCAATTATGAAGATCTTAAAACGCTAATGGGATTAACTACTTTGTCGCACCGTCGGAATAATTTTGACAAACTCTTTGTTTACAAAGTCATAACTGGTGTGATAAATAGTCCGGAATAGCTTGCGAGGTTTGGAATTCACGTTCCTGCTCGCTCGTTAAGATGCACCACTACTTTAGTCCTGGAACGCCATCGTACTTTGTCAGAATTCCAGTGTGAATAGGATGAAGGCGCCAATGCAAATAGCATTGAGCTAGATATTTTTAATTGTTCTTTGTATTATTTAAACCGGACGTTGTAATATTTTTAATTTGTAAAAGTGCAGTCATTGGGTATGTTTAGTGTTTTTAAGTATTTTGGTCTCTTGACATGGTTATTTTAATACATACATGTTTTTTAAATAACTGATAGTTCAATGTTATTGAATTATATATAGTTCTGTTTTGACATTGTTTATAATATTTTGTATTTTTTTTAGTAATGTATAACGAAAATATATGATTGGGCAAGTCCCGTAATAAATAAATAAAATATAAAAAAAAAATATTTGTTAAAATTATTTGTAACTTCTTCCGGATTTCCTTCAACTCGGCATTTTTCAGACTCTCTAACTCTATCTGTAATCTCTGCATATTTGCCACATAGTTTTACTCTTGTTGTCTCATCTAATAATTCTCTCTTCATATCGGGAGGACCTTTCCCTTATTAGTGCCGTATCATATTCCTTTTTGGTGTTTTTGTACAGTTGTAGATAGGATTTTGTCTACTTAACAGTAAGAGAATACCTAACCTATTTTTTATTTCATCGATTTCTGGGGTGCGATTTTGCACTTATCATTTCGTTAGTTAACGAATCGCTAAATCACGTGATTTAGCGAAACAACTGACAAAGGTTGGAAGTAGCATCCATTTCTTAAATGGAAAATTGCATGTATTTTTTTACGTCAAGTAGGCCAGTTTTTCATTACGATTTGACAATTACTGTTAACCTTAAAATTATTTTGTTGACGTTGAGCAAAACACGACACATTTGTTTGGCCTAATTAATTAAGTATACTTTATTATTTTGGAAATAATTAAAAGGTGATGAAGAGTTAAAAATCTGAAGCTACTAAGGTCTGCCTGGAGATCCTTAATACTTGTGTTTGTTATACTTCTAAAATGGAAGATATAGCAGCATTGCTGGCATCAATTGGTGATAGTGAATAATATTGTACCTAATACCTACTAATATTCTAATAAAACAGAAGTTAACAAATAAGTGGTGATTTCAAGAGACATTTTTATTAATTTAATTTATCGCTACATGTAAGTGCAGTGAAAAAAGTGAACATTTTAGTGGATATTATATTGTGCTTTTCCAGAACAGATTTTAATGTTATTATACCTTGTTATAAAGGCGTAATATAATATTTTTGCACTTGTATTTCCAGATATTTTAGAGACATTAGAGAATATGATATTCTTAAAGACACTGTCAGGTATTTCGAGGTAGGAAATAACTATTTTAAGATACATAACACCTTTTTAAATAAATAGGACACTAAGCAAACATTTATTAAAGAATCAACATTAAACTAAAATCTAATAATTTTAACAGACAATTGTTGAATACTTTAGTAAGTCATATTTTGAGATAGAGCTTAAGTTTTTTTTCTTTATTGTCTACAAATTCAATGTACTGTAGTGATAAATGCATACATATCTTTATTAGAGTGGATTAGTTTTAGACATACTAGTCAAAATGTTATATTTATTCTGAATTAAATATTTTTTCAAAATGAAACTTCCAACTTTAATTTCTAATACATTTCTTTTCTATATTTATCCAATGAATTGGTAATAAAAATATGTTTTTTATTTTTCTAAATGTATTGTTTATTTTAAGACGATTTTTAATAAAATGGTAATATGGTCTTAATAAAATAAGTTACACACTTATTCTGTGTTAAAATTATTAAAATACATAATAGTAGAAGAAAAATAAACAAATTGAAGTTAATACTTTTACCATTTAATTATAAAGTTTAAAAGAGTAAAAAATTAAAAATTAACCCTTTAACATTTTTGCAGAACTTTGCATTTTAGGGTGCTTGGGCCCCATGTTTTCCCACTTCTGTCAGTCTATCTGTACGCAGCATAGCTTAAAAACTACTTATCCAGTTGAATTTAAGTTTTCAACGGAATGGAAACATTTTGGTATATAGAATATGGCGAAACAAAATGGCGGCGTAATGAAATAAAATTGCATAAAACTCAAGTGAAAAACAGAGACAGACTGGTAAAATTTTAGTCCGAATCTTGTATGACAAAAGTAAATGACGGCCTAATAAAATATTTGAATATGCAGACAATCTGTACGAGGGAAATTGATTGCCATCTAAAGTAGTCCCTCTCTAATATTTTTATTATTTCTCGTACTAAAAAATATTACACACAGTGTAATTTTTTACATAGAATGCTCTGTATAAAGAAGCCCTTTTAAAAAATACTCTATTTGTAACTGTTACGAAATTTATATATTCAAAAATAATATGGCCATTTGCAGGAAGGTATTAATTATAGTTTTTTAAATATCATAGGTGGGTATATCAGAAAATTTGGCATGAAGTTTTTTGGAAAGATATTTTTTAGCTTTTCATAGGTGTAAAAAATAGACAGGGTATTCATTTAATAAAAATAGATATTTCAATTTCAAAGATACTGATAATTACCATATGATTGGGAAGAAGAAAATTTACTTTGCATTTTTTCATTGTATTAAAAATAATAAAATTACTGCACAGTTGATCCTATACCTAATAGAGTAATTTTATCGTCTAAAAACTAAAAATTGACGTTTGGAGAGTTCACATAACTACCAAAAGAAACAGTTGGAACTGAAAAATAAATATTTCTACATTCATACCTTAACTTTTGGAAATTTGTTTAAAGATTCATATATAATACCACCCATAACTAATTTCGTTATGGTATCAATCTCTAACTTTCTATATCCCTGTAAATCTGTATCTATAAAACGCCTAAATATAATTATTTTTATTAGATTTAAGTATAGTCATAAATCTTTAAGATATAAATGAAATAATTTTCCATTTTGATTATTATGAAATTGATTGGAACTTCTTTAATTTTTTTTTAAAAGTGTTGCAATATTTTATAGTGAAAATCAACTCTATACTTGTCACTAAATAAAAACATATTACAATTGGACATGTTTTTATTGTTCAAGTTGTTACAAGCTGAAATTAGTTTCCATTGCTGCTGATTTCTGGTGATATGTAAATACACACCATTTTCTTTTACAAAGGGTCCAAAGGACTCACACTCTGACTTGAAATACCTAAAAAGAAGGAAAAATATTGTAAAAAAATTGCTTTTAGAAAAATCAGCTGTAAATATGCTAATAAAAAAACTTCGTTATTGATAAAATAGGTATATTTCCAATTTTCGTTAAAAAATAAAAGCAATACTTAAGAAGCATATTCCCCTTAAGAAAATATGAAGAATATCCATATAAATATGGCTTTTTAAACTTGTGTTTGTAACCAACAGCATGTATAGTACCTCAACCCAATTTTTTTTATTCAATATAACCATAACCCATACATTAATTAATTAATTTTAGGTACTGATGTCCAAATTTGTAGACAAAATTCAAGTTTACTAATTTTCCACCAGAATTTATATATTGAGTTGTGGTTTTCGATAATGCACTATATGTTGGATTTATCGCTTCGAAAATGCAAAAGGCCACAAGAAATCTGTTACACAGAGTATTATCTAAGCCCTTGTCATTTTCACAAAATGTTTATACACACACAATGACTATTACAAAACGAAATATTATATTGTTCTTTTCTACCCAGAATAATTCGCACCTGAATACCAAAAAACTTTTTTTATATATAGGGTGTTTTCACCAAAATCTAAATTTTTCTGGATGTGTTGTTTTTCTCAGCTGCTGTATGCATCAAACAATTGTTTCTTACCTCATTCTATTGTGATCTTTTTACTTTAATCTAACTTTCATGATCCATCAGATCAAAAGGTTATTTGAGAGTTTAAAAATTAATGAAACTTATTAAATAATGGTAAAAAGCTCTGTTATTATTTGAATTTACATAGATATTAGTGAATTCTAATGATGAGTTTGAAGTTAGTTCAAAGAAAAAAATATGCAAAACAGTTTTTTATAAGTATGTTTTTATTTATATTTTGACATCTAGATACAGCTTTAACTATAGAAAATAAAAACACAATAATTGTAGGATTTTTTCACTATTATCTTCTAAGAATACAAAATATTACTGAATAGAAGAAATTACATAACCTATATTTTTTTTAGCTGGCCCCCATTTAATGGAACATTAAATGAATCTGAAGTTACCAATTATATCAGGTTTGGTACCTTTATCCTTAAAAATTATCCAAAAAATTGATAAAAGCCATTTCATAAGAGGCAAAGATATTAGTCCTCTCTCTCTCTCTGAACTCATATATTTATAATCGGTATGAAAAGACTAATTTAATTAGATAATAATATTCAAGGTGTCACATTTAAAAAATCCATGTTATGTAGTTTTTTCTACTTTTCAATAATTTTTAGAAATATTTGATATTCTTAGACCATAATACAGGAATAATCCTACAAATTTTGAAATTAAAGTTTTTTTTTAAATTTTCTATAATTAAAGATGTAACTAGGTGTCAAAATATAAATGAAAACCCTGTACAACAGTCGCATTTATAAATTTAGAGACATTGCCTTTATTCATAACTGAGGTAAGAAATATTAGTATAAGGGATACAAAAGTTGAGAAAAAAAAACATGTTTAAAAAAAATTTACAATTTCGTTGAAAACACCCTGTACAAAAAAAACTAAAGAATTAAGAAAAAACAAGGAAAACTTTTTTTACAAGTGTTTTACAAAACACTCTGTACAACAACTTATTGAAGACCTCTGCATTAACATCTTCTAGGCTATAAACTTAGTGCTAGACCGTAGGGGCGTCCCTAGATTCCTGTTACTGAATGGGGGGAAGGGGGGAGGGGGACGCTTGCCTCCCCTGGAAAATTTAAATATTGTATATTACATATATAAATTACATTTATATACCAAATGGACTATGCATGACCTTTTTTGTTTTTTTTTTCATCAGTTATGGTTCTGCGGGCGCCCATGCAATATCCCAAAAAAAAAGAAATCGCCTCCCCTATGCCCCCCTTAGTTACGCGCCTGCTAGACAGTGTCGAAAACCGTAACTAAATATGTTAATTTTTGTTGAACAAAAATTGAGATCTGAATATTGTCCAAAAATTTTCATCTTTAAGTTCGTCATTTATACGTCACAATCCACAATGCCACTAGGTATTCTAAAAATTATACTGAACAAAGCCTATAAGAAAGGGTGAATTGCGAGGTAGCTACTAGGACTACACATAAATCTTATAAAACTAGCTTGAGGGAAATTCCCTACATTTTATATATGTTGTAGTTCTTGACTTTCTGAACAATAGATACCATGATCACCTCTAAATCTTACAAAATAGAGACAGAATTGAATTTATAAAATAAAGTTATTCTGAAGAAAAAATCGAGAAAAAAATGTTTCTTGTTACAAAATACAGTTTTCACTGTGAGTAATCTTAATTTTCATAGACTTAAGTCAGTTATACTTTATTTGATATGATTAAAAAAGGCAACATACAGATGTTTCAAGTAAATTGAAGTTTAAAAAATAAAATTTTAAACAAAACGAATTACAAATTCATGTATAGTCTTTTTTAAGGTATTAAACCTCAGTTTACCAAATTGCATATAAACCAGACGTTTTGTTCTTTAATAAAACAAAATAGTCCATAATAAAAAAACAGCAGTTGCACCTTATACAACATTTTTGGGACATCCTGTATAAATATTTAATATATCCTTACAAAATGTACTTTTAGCAACCTAGTTTCTTCCAGTACCTAACAAGGTATCCCAGAATTACATAATAATGGATTTGAAATAACCTCTTCTGGTCAAAAATGGTAAACACAGTTAACTTAACTTACAAAAAATAAGGTTTCTTCATGATATAGGTATAATGTATATGGTGTATAATTTTTTCTCTAAAATTAAGTTTGGTTCACTTTTGTTCCTTTATGTATATATATGTAGTTTTTTTTAATTTTTAACACATCTGATATTTTATACAGATTTTATGTACAGGATGTTTGGTTATATTTTCAACAGTACCCTAGAGACTTTATTATGAGTTATCAAAAAACTTTAAATATAAAAGTGTTTAGGTTTGGTCAATTTACAAGAAAAACAAACAAAAGATAATCGGAAATTTAGCAAATGGGCATCGACTGCGTTATTTTAAAAGGCACACCCTGTATAATAGATACACCTCAAATGGTCTCTTCTTGCTGATTATTAATAATTGACTAGGTTTAAGACCTTTATCTCTAAAAATAATCAAGAAATTTAAGAAAAACCCTATCATAAGAAGCAATGTATTCCAACTGACTCCATTATATTGGGAGCTTTCTCCATCTCTCTCTTACACATTGCCTCTTATGGCAGGGTTTTTCTAAAATTTCTCTATTATCTTTAGAGATAAAGTTTAAATTTAGTATATTTATAATCGGCAAGAATGATTAATGAATGATGATTTTGCTCAAACCCAAAAACATTTGTATTTAAAGTTTTCTGATAACTTATAGCATAAGGCCTCATGGGTACGTACTATTTAAAATATAATCAGGCACCCTGTACAATTTTACATAGGAACAAACAAATAAATTCCATTAAACATAATGAACTTATTAAGTCATATAATAGTTATTTTTTTAAATAGAATATTTTTATTGTGATGTGAAACTTCAAAAGCGATTCATAGATTTGAACAAAAGATTAATTTAAAAATACACATTAAAAAATGCAATTAGCAAAACCCAAGGAAAAACAAACACTTCAAACATATTTGTATCACACTGTAAGAAATTAGACAAACATATAAAACATAATGAGGTGTCTAGCACAAAGTTTATTGGATGACATAATAAAAAAATAAGTGCACCATTCATCAGTTGAGTTGCTATGCATTATCTTGCTGCTGTTTTCCCACAGAATATCAGTGCAAAAACAAATAGTCAAATTAAACAAGGTTTCAAGTGTTAAATTCTGTTTGATACTGTAAACTGATAATTTGTTATAATAACGAACTCGTAGGTATGTTTTGCAGTAGACTTTGCTAAACATAAGCTTATGAATTATACTAGCCTAATCTGTTTAAGTCTAATATTATAGTAAGTTTCTTTATAAAAAAAAATAATCACAATTAATACTTACACAGGTATATATCTTCTACAATCAAAATGGTCGAGTTCAAATTTGAATCAACAAAATAGCTTATCGAGGAATTTGTAATTGTGCTTCGGTGATTGTTCTTCCTTATATTGACTAAGTATGTGAAAGGTAAATGAAAATACTGTATCAAATACTTGACATCATTTCTTGTATCATTCCCTTCTTTTTAGGATCATATTCTGCAAAAAAGTAAAAATATTGCTATAATCAATAAATGTGCCATACACCACATACTGTGTAATATAATATAACTAATTATTTCTCTACTCTAATAATTATAACATTATATAATTCCAACTATAGTTCTTTTAAAGGAAAACAAAGATTATTTCATTTCGCCCTCAACAGTGAAAGTATATAATACCAAAGAAAATAATAGCTTCCACTATAAATTTTCTTTGATAATACCTGTTAAGGAATACTTTTGTGTACAAGTTATACCTAGACCTTGACATAGACAAATTTTAGCAAGTACATTCTATTTGCTTAAAAATATACAAATTCATGCCTACCTGTAACAGTATTATGATAATCTAGATTCAACTGCCCTTATTGCTTCTTTAGTCTTTCCATCAATAGAAAATATTATTCTTAAATAGGTTCCTAGTTACTGGTATTTATGTTCAATTTTGCAATACTTAAATACACCATTATTAAACCACTGTTATGTTTCCGCAAGTGATCCATCAGCTGTTCGACTTGTTTACTGTGTATCTGTGAACTAAAAAAGTTAGGTTAGGTTACGAGAGACCAAAATAAATAAAATACTGCCTATTCTTAAAATAGGGAGGGCCATTCCCCAGTAACAACGGGCAATTACAACCTAGAGTAAGATTTTTATTCTTACTCTAAGTTTAAAACGCTTTGTTCTCCCGAGGAACGCATTTCGCCTATATTATTATATTATTTTTCTGTGGAAGGCGCGCCCCGTTTCAAAGGCGGATAAGTGTATGGTGTTTATGTGGTTGCATAACAGCCGCGGTGCTGGATTAGAATAGATGGAATACATATTAACATAGGTCCCTTTTCTTTTAAAAATAAAATACGGAATATAGAATTTTGCACCATATAGCAAATAATGTAATTAATATTTAAACAGAATATTCACAACTTTGTTAAATATTTCTTCAAAAGAAGTACATTTTGAGGATAGCGTTTTATGTTTTCCCGTACTTCTAACAAAATGATCAAGAAAGAAGAATTCACTGAATTAAAAATAATGTTTCATTAATAATTAAAATATACAGGTTTCGTAATAATATGACATAGATAATATTTTTTAAACAGATTAGCTTACCTTGTTTAATTTGAAGGATTTACGAGTTTCGTATCTTCGCTGCCTATTTGGAGGTTCCATGTTTTCATGATTTTCTTGAATATTTTGGCATCTGTTGAATATTTATGGTATGATGCATATGCTAATATATCATGGCTTAGCTTTCAAGTAATCTAAACTACTTTTTATCTTACGAAATGAAACTCCAAGGCAGTAAATTTAGATATTATCAAAAACTCAAGAACTGACAGATTCGGAAAATGGCGGCTTTAGTAGTAGGTTGTTGTTTAACGAACCAGGATCGGAAAATCCGATTGTCATGCCGAACAGCTCTCCGAACGGAGAAAATTTTCGTTAACTAACGAAATGATAAGTGCAAAATCGCACCCTTGGACTTTTTAAAACTAATTTGTGCTTATTATGTACATTTTGTTTTCTAGACAAACACTGATTAAAAATGCCTATAAATGTGGCCATGAAATTATTCCACTGTTTATTTACATCTTTACTATCAATATCTAAAACTCACTCCCACTTCTCATCTCTTAATTTCGTTAGAAGGACTTCCTTATCCCTGTCATAATAAAAACGACGAAGACCTGTACTATTTGTTTTGTCTATGTCTATGGTAAAGATTTTTAAAGAGAATTTTTTGAGCTCTGTGATCTGATACATGCATATCATTACTATTGCAATGATCGATATTAGTGAAAATATTGAATAAACAAATATGATCTGATCCACTCCAGATAGTTTCCACAAAAACCAATTTGCTGCAATTTCCATAACAGAAGCTGATGGCAAACACTGTCAAAAGCCTTAGATGTCAGTGTAAATGACATCAATCTGTTGGCCAGCCTCAACCGATGTCATTAAGTGAAATATTGCAAGATTTGTAGTCGTTGAGTGATCCCGATAGAAACCATGTTGCATACTCGTAATGTAGTGTTTCAATGATTCTAAGATGATCATCGGTGATAATTGACTCGAATAGCTTTGGTATGTGTGAAAGTAAAGAAATACCTCTATAATTCTTTATATCGCCTTTATTACCAGATTTAAATATTGACAAGAGAGTAGAAAACTTCCAAATTTCAGGAAAGGAATCGAGGTTGAAGGATCTCTGAAAGATTACACACATAGGCTGAGACAATGACTGACAACATCTTACCAATAGAATAGTGGGGATTCCATCTGGACCAACCTTCTTGGAGAGGTTGTTATTACAGATTTCTGCCTCGGTAAAACAATGGGACCAACCTTACTAAAATCCAAATTGGAGTGAAGAGAATAGTAGGACTGAAAGTGAGGAGCAAAAGCATTTGCAATGTTATTTGAACCAATAATTTCCTCACCTTTATAACTCATGACATTGGGCAAACTGGAGTCCCTTCTTAATTTACGTACAAATGTCCAAAAATATTTTGTTTTCTGGGATAAGTAATTCAGTTTGTGTCACATATGTAAGATAACACATATCAGTTCGAAGTTTAACCTCACGTCGTATGTTAGAATATGCTAAATAATGTTGTTCAGTCCTTCTATTAGATCCATATCTATTAATACCCAGGAATAACACCTCATAAAAACGCTCAACCATTCTGTCCATGTCCGATTCAGTCGATAAGAAAGACCAGTCATACTGCTTATAAAAATGATTTAAGATGGAGAAATTTGCTTGATGAAACTCATAAACACTCACTTGATTGTAATTTTTAATTGGAGGAACATATTTAATTTTGTACTTCACTTTGATCGCTGAATGATATGGGTCAATATTTACGAGTTGAAATTCAGAAGGTGAAATTCAAACACTAACGAAATCATCAGCAAATATTAGATCTAAAATTCTGCCCATGTGATTGTGTAATGAATTCCATTGTGGCATTTCAAGGAAACTCATAGACAGAATAAGAGTTTTGGAAGCCAAGGATGGTAAAGATTCTGGAACCAGGGTATCGTCCTCATAAATCCAATTCACCGAAGAAAGGTTAAAATAACCGAAAACAAAAAATGTTTGGCAGTTAAATCTATTTCTCAGCGACTCACAGGTATTACAGAAAAAACAATCCTGGTTTGAATTAGGTGGAAAATATACACATCCAAAAACCAAACTGGTACCGCTTGCTCGCACAAGAACCCAAATATCAAATTCAACATAAGCAGGAGTAGCAATTACAGATACCTGAAAAAAACAAGAAGCCGCAATCAACACGCCACCGCCAAACCAGCTCTTCATAATTCCTATCCTTTTCAAAAACCACATATTTGTTATTAAATATTTTGTTGCTAGAAATAACCCCATTAAGCCACATCTCGGTGAGAAATATTAAATCATAGTCGCAGGACATAACACTACTATAAATCTCATCAGTTTTGGTACGTAGTCCCCTGACGTTCTGGTAAAACATAACAAGACTGCTATCCGCTAAGGTTTCGGATTTACCAACATCAACAGACGATTTCCTTGCCTGTCTTCGTTCAGTACTATAGGGTCCAGATATAGTATGTTCGACGATAGAGGAAAATTTGAGTTTTCATTCAGTTCTTCATGCAGTGGTGTTGGGCTATTATTTACACTCAGAGACTTAACTAGAATAGACTTCTAGGAGATTATGATTAGGGACGCAATGGTGCTT
Source organism: Kuschelorhynchus macadamiae (assembly GCA_030620095.1). NCBI lineage: Eukaryota > Metazoa > Arthropoda > Insecta > Coleoptera > Curculionidae > Kuschelorhynchus > Kuschelorhynchus macadamiae. Next base: position 105,792 of record JAUTXW010004145.1, on the reverse strand, counting down.
ATCAGACCTCACAATGGTAAAACAAATTATCTGTGCAAGCTCACCCTTTTAATTAAAATTAATTATACTCCTTTCAGCCCAGACACTCTGGAAGGAATGAAATGAACATGTTGAAACGTTCGAAAAAGTCACTGGAGCTGAAGGTCATCCTGTTGAATAATATTTTTGAGCACTGGGTAAAATGCTACCTTTATCCAAATTATTAGTACCTAGCGGAGAGAAAATCCTAACTTAGAAACTAAAAAGGAATTAACAGCTTTTATCATTAAAAACTACATGACTGACAGTGTCCAGTGTGATGGAAATTTTGTCCTCCGCCAAAGCCCAACCAGTCATCCTTAATACACCAAACACAGTCAGAAGAAGGATATTATCCAAATATTGGAGGTCTAATAATAAAAAACCAAGGAAGCCCAAAAATCTCAATATTTTATCAGTATGTCAAGGGGCTTCACACGAAGTCTAATGAGATTTCTCTCAACATGTTGTCTTGCAATTATGAAATAACACTTCTGACTGAGACGTGACTTAATAGTGATATTTCCGGCAGTGAAAATGTAGTTTTTCGAAAAATATGAACAACTGGATTGTCATCGTGGTGGTGGGGTGTTGATCGCCGTTTCCTGTTTGTTCCAGGCATCCACTGTTGCAACTCCCAACTCATCTTCAGTTTGAAGATGTTTGGGTTCTTATTAAAATGGGCAAGATTAACATGGTACTAGGATGTGTTTATTTTCCACCGAATTCTAACCAGGAGTGTTATCAGTCATTTTGCGATATTTGTAAATCTGTGAGAAATAGGTTTGAAAACCATAAATTCTTTATTTTCGGTGACTTTAATTTCCCAAATTTAGCTTCTGAAACTTTTACCATCTCAATGAGTTTCGTTGAGCTTCAGCAAATGAATCAGTTACATAATCACATGGGCAGAATTCTTGATTTAATTTTGTCTGATGACCCCATTAATGTATTTGTTTCATCCTGATTTTCCCATTGTAAATATTGACCCGTATCATCCAGCGATTGATGTAAAATATAAACTGCAATATGTCCTACCAATAAAAAACTACTATCGAATGAGTATTTATGATTTCCAGCAGGCAAATTTCAATCATTTGAATCTTTTTTACGAGCACTGTGAGTGGTTATTTCTATCATCTGAATCTGATTTAAATAAAGTGGTTCAACACTTTTATGAGGTGTTGTTTGCTGGTATCGATAAACATGTCCCCAAGAAAATTCTCTGTGACTATAAATATCCAAAATGGTTTGACCTTATTGCGCAAAAGAATCGCCTCTACAAAAAATATAAAAGAACTGAACAAGTCGACTATTTAGCCTCTTCTAATATCCGATGTGAGATTAAACTTCTAACTGATATGTGTTACCTTACATATGTTACACAGACTAAACTACTTATCCCTGAAAATATCAAATATTTTTGGTCTTTGAAACTTTAGAAGGGATTCCAGTTTGCCCAATGGCATGTATTGTGAGGGGGAAGAAATTACTGGTTTAAACAACATAACCATTTCTTTTGCTGCTCACTTTTAGTTCTGCTATCCTAATTACTCAAATATAGATTTAACTAGGATCGGGCTCATAAGTTCTTCTGGAAGATCACTATTCACTCATCGTTTTACAGAGGCGGAGATCAGTGATAAAATAAAGGCACTAGATATTTTCAAGAGGGCTTGCCATTCTTTTGGTAAGACGGTGTCAGTCGTCTCGGCCTCTCTGTAAAATGTTTCAAATGTCCTTTAGTCTTGGTTCTTCTCCAGAAATTTGGAAGTTTTCTACTCTTATGCCAGTATTTAAATCCGGTGATAAATGCGACGTAAAAACTACAGAGGTATTTCTTTGCTTTCCCACATACCAAAGTTGTTCGAGGCAATTGTCACCGATGAAATTTTTGAATCACTTGAACATTATATCTCGGATGTGCAACATGGTTTATCGCGGTCGCTTAACGGCTACAATTCTGGCGGTATTTCAAAATTACCTAATAACATCAGTTGAGACTAGTCAACAGATTGATGTAATCTACATAGACATATACAAGGCGTTTGATAGTGTCTGCCATCAGATTCTATTAGTTAAATTGCAGCAAATTAGTTTTTCTGGAAATTACATTGATTGGATCAAGTCATATTTATTTAATCGACGTCAACAGGTCAACGTATGTGGTTCAGTTTCCAATCAGCTTGTAACGTCGGGTGTCTCACAAAGCTCGCATATCGGTCCAATGCTATTTTTACTTTTTATAGACGACATAGGTTTTAAAATATCTAAATGTCTTTTATATACAGTTGACTTGAAATTGTTTTCACCAGTTTCCTCCGACTCCAATCAACTGCAGTATAACATTGAGAGACTTGTCGAATGACGCAGCACCAATTGCCTGCTTCTTAACATAACTAAATGTAAAGGGCTCCGATTTTATAGGTGCAATAATCCCATTGATTCCACTTACTTTATAAACGATTTAAGTCTAGAAGTTGTTATTTCTTTCAATGATTTGGGTGATTTTTGACGAAAAACTGACTTTTAATTTGCACATTGATAACATAGTACCTAAGGGTTTCAGATTGCTAGACTTTATTAAATGATATACTAAGCATGTCACTGATACGAAAGCTATTGTTTGTCTCTATAACTCCCTGGTTCGGAGTGTTCTGAAGTACTGTTCTACTGTATGGAATCCTTCATATCAGTCTTACATTGACAGATTTGAAAAAGTTCAAAATAAATTTACAAAATGTCTTTTATTTAAATTTAATTTCCCATACCAAGGTCTGTCTTATAATGCAACAGTTCTACTTTGTGGCCTATAACCCCCCCCCCCCAGTCTCATTTTTATTAGGGTAACAGGACAATCACAGCTGTTTTTTGAAAGATATCGCCATACAAATTATAGGTTTAGTGCATTTGTTGATCGACTAGTATACAATTACAATCAATACTTTCCCGAATATGACATTTTCAGCCTCAACATTTTACAATTAAGAAGGCAATTAAAAGGGTTGGTTATGTTATTATCTTTTGTTCGTATGTGTTTTGTCTGATATTTTTTTACTCATTAAATTATATTATGGTGTAATATGTTGTCATATTGTCTCTTTTTTATTTTATTATTTGACACATTTTTTTTATCCTTATTTTACTGTTATGATCATCTTTTTTGTCTTTTGCGAATTCGTACCATGTAGAATGTTTAGCATTCTGTAGAGTTCATTTCAGAAGGGCCCCTTGTCCGATGCTTGCATCGGCTACGTCCTTACATTAATAATAAAAAAAATAGATGGTCTAAACAGGTAAGAGGAGTCAGTTGTTATTCTAGTAGGCGATACTATGTAAGGAACAAAGCCAAGCGGAAAGGTATTCATTTACTGTATTATTTTCTTTGTTTAAAATATTTATGTTTATATCACTAGTAAACATTTTTATTTTATTAGTTAGATTGCTCTAAAAAAATAATGCCAAGTCTTCTAAAAATATAGTTTCAGATATTGGAGGGGAGTTGTATACTGCTGTAATGCCAAAAGTTATGTCTTCAACTGATAGTTGTTTTAGAGACAACATTAAGCTTTATGTAATTTACTGTTGCCTCAATATGAGTTTTAATATGGATTACAATTCCATTCTTGTTATAATCCCCGTTGTTATAATAACTGCTATACCCATTAATTTGATTATTGAAGATTGGAGATAATATCGTTGAAAAAATAGGAAAAATCGATCAAAATTTTTTTTTAAACTTCTAATTTAATGTATAAAATATTAAGAATTATATTATTTAACTGAATGTGTTGTTTTAGCAAAATTTTGTTTATAACTTGACCGTCCAGATCTTTTCCACTTAACTCCATCTCATCCAAGACTTAATCTTCTAATAGCTTGAAAAGTTAAAAAACAAACAGAGATTCTTAATGTTTGTATGTTTAGGATTTAGAGTGCCTTGGATCCGATTTGGAAAGGTCAAACGATCTGATTGGAAATTTATTTTATCTGTTTTACATAAGACAAATAACATATTTTTTATGAAAGCAACAATAACTTAAATAATAGTTTATGAACTAATTGAATATGCAATGAAAAATAAAATTAATGTTCATAAAATGCATTATTACAACAGAACATGTTCCAGAGAGGGTCTTAGAGAAGTTTGCCCCCCCCCTCTCCCCTACTATATTCTCTACACTGTTCTTATTACTTAGTTTATGAGTAATTTAGTAGACTATAAGGAATACATCTTTAAATTTAAAAAGTAAAAGCAGTCGTAATTTTGGACTCATTATATATTCTAGTAAATATTTGTCAATTCTACTTTAGTGGTTTTTAGAATTCATCGGATCTAACTGGTCTTATACAAGTAATGATTGTCACGTTTGGAGAACAGCCACCAGTTTTTGCTAAACCAAAGAATGATGTCACTGGATCATATCCACCATGTAAGTATAAATTATTTTGAAAATAATATACAGATGCAAGTTAAGAAAACTTGGTTGATTTTTTTTCTCAATCCATATTGTTACGAATTTAGCCTTAGTTATGGATTTGTTAAGATTTACATAAATGTATTTATTGTTTGTTATTTTATTGAAGTAGAATTACCTTAATTTTTATCCATGTAACGACTATGATAGTGTCAAAAATCGTTCTCGAATGTTCTGTTAGGCTTAATTCATCTCAGCCTGTAGTATTTAGATTATTCTAGAATTTTCTAGATCATTCCATCCTCTTCTAAAGGCTATATAAGCGCCTAGCGAGGCCACATTTAGATTCAGTTGTAATTGAGATTTCGAAGTGTTAACAAGCTGACATTAACAAGTTTAAAGTTAACTTAGTTACGATTGTTAGGTATAACCAGTGTTTACCTGTGATACCTGTAACCTGTGTTTTAAATAAAAGGAGTGCATTCAGAAACTACGTGTTTCTGTACTGGCTAATCCGGAACATTTGGTGTCAGAAGCGAGATTAGGATCCAAAAGAAGTAAGATTTAGAAGTAAGAAAATAGTTTCTACTAGTAGCGATAATCATGGCAGCAAATTTGGATTCTTTGATGAACCTGATTATTGCAATGCATAATGACATGCAGAAAAACCAAGAAGACATAAAGAAAACCCAAGAAGAAATGAAGAATGCACTTAAAGAAGACATGAAAAAAACCCAAGAAGATGTAAAACGAGAAATACAAGGCATGAAGGAGCACCAAGAAGACATGAAGAGAAGTCAAGAAGACATGAAGAGGAGCCAAGAAGACATGAAGCAAGAACTTAAAGAAGACATGAAGAAAAACCAAGAGGAACTAAAGCATGAACTTACAGAAGATATGAGGAAGAATCAAGAATATATGAAGCAAGAAATAAAAGAAGACATGATGAGGAACCAAGAAGACATAAAGCAAGAAATACAAGACATAAGAAAGAATTAAGAAGAAATAACTAGAAAAATGTTATTTGAATGGACAATGACCAAGAAAGATGTAAAAGGGGAAATGTGACAAATGAAGAAGAAGGTACAAAAGCAAGTTAAGGAGGTTCATGACCACATGCAACAGGAAGTCCAAAGTCTATGATCCCAGATACAGTTTGGAAAACAATGTGAGTTAAAATCCGATGTTGCCTCTTCATCACATGTAATAAAACCACCTACGTTTGTAGGTAAAGTGTCATGGGTTACTTATCTGAGACAATTTGAAGCTGCCGCAACAGGAAATAATTGGGAATCCACCGAAAAGGCAAAAGCATTGGTTTGTTCCTTGCGTGGTGAAGCTATGGAGGTGCTAAGGAACATACCCGAAGATAAATAGAGTGACTTTGGGACATTAGTAAGCCATCTAGAAATGCGTTATGGTCGAAGGCAAAAATATAACGAAAGTCTTCAAGAGTACGAAGCAGATATTGTACGACTAATTAACTTGACTTATCCATCCTACCCTGAAGAGATCAAGCAAGAGTTGGCAGTAAGCAGTTTTATTGAAGGCCTTCGTGATTCTGATACCAACCAAGCTTTAAGAATGGCTAGAATAAAGAAGATTTCAGAAGCTCTGGCATATGCCCTTCAGTTCGAAACAGCTAAACAAACATCTAGGGGTCAAGAAAAACTACGTAGACTACAGTACACTCCAGAATACCGGACTACAAAGGAAAATGCTTCGCACCTTTTAAAAGAACCGCAAGAGATTCTTCTTAAACATCAGATAGACGAAAATAAATCTATCAATCCGATGTACCAGCAATGGGATTCCTGAAAAACTCCCATTAGCCAGTTTTAAGGGGCAAATGCTGGCTAGATGCTACCAAGCCCCATCGACATCAACAAAAATCAAAGTATCCCGGCTGCAGAATAATGGCTCTAGCTTGGTAGTACCGGGGAAGATATGCGGTCAGGACTGTGAAATAGTACTGGATACCGGCCCAACACACACCATCGTGAGGCCAGACATTATAGCTCCTTGCAGAACAGAAAATCTATACAAAAAATATGTCTTGGAAACCGCCAACGGTGAAATTATACCTTTGAAAGGCATTCATGAGGCTGAAGTAACCCTACTACTAACTAGTATCCTAACACTACCTTCATACACGCTATTTTCGTCGCAGGTATAATGGATGATGTCATACTTGGTCTTGATGTTATGAACCAAAATAAGTTTATCCTTGACATACCTCAACGAGTCCTCCATACGAAAAATGAAGAAATAGTTATGAACCTGCCACAAAGAAATAATTCCACTATCCGAGAAGTGGTTTTGCTAGAAGATACTGCCTTACCTGCCTGTTCGGAATGTGTAGTAAAAGCGACGCTTGATGATTTTGAGGAAGAAGTAATTTTATTCGAACCAGTTCAAGACTTTCCACTACATGTGAAGGGGATTTTACCAGCAAGAACCTTAACTCATTGCCGAGGAAACATGATGTTTGTCAAAATGATGAATCTAAAAGGGCATCCCCAGCAAGTAAAAAAAGGTGACAAGATCGGAACCTGTCAACCTGCTAATACAATATTAACCTGTACAAACTTACCACCTTCAGAACCTGGAACTACTTTACCTAAGGTACTTCAAGACCTGGTAAAATCGCCACATTTACTGAATAAGGTTCAGATGACGAAGTTGTAAGAACTTTTGAGAAGAAATCAAAATGTTTTCTCTGTGTCTGACAGCGACTTAGGAAAAACTAACATAGTTCAACATTGAATTAATACTGGTGATGCAGCGCCAATAAAACAGCCTCCAAGACGAATAACTTTAGCAAAGCGACATGAAGTTAACAGATGCTTAAGGATATGGAAAAACAAGACATTATACAACCATGTCAAAGTCCATGGTCGTCACCAGTAGTCTTAGTTAAGAAGAAAGATGGCTCCACCAGAATCTGCGTCGATTCCGCAGGCTCAATGACGTCACAAAGAAAGATAGCTTTTCCTTAACAAGAATTGACGATACCTTGGACACTTTAACAGGATCAAAACGGTTCTCAACCCTGGACCTGAAGTGATTATTGGCAAGTTAAGCTTAATCCAGATGATAAAGAAAAGACAGCATTTTCTGCTGGGACTGGACTGTGGCAATTTAAAGTTATGCCTTTTGGATTATGCAACGCCCCAGCAACTTTTGAGCGTTTAATGGAACTGACATTACATGGAAAGACATGGGAAACATGCCTAGTATATTTAGATGACATCATTATTCTTGGGAAAACATTTGAAGGTCATTTAAAGAATATTGAAGCTGTTTTCCAGAAAGTGAGAATGGCTGGCTTAAAACTCAGTCCCAAAAAGTGACAGTTTTTTCAAAAAGAAGTGAAATATCTAGGCCATGTAATTACCGAACATGGAGTAAAAACCGATCATGAGGAGACTGAAACCATTCAAAATTGGCCAATACCAAAGGACAGACATGAACTAAGGAGTTTTCTGGGACTTTATACGTACTACAGACGATTCATAAAAGGTTTTGCTAATATCGCTAGACCATTACATCGACTTACTGAAAGCAGTCACAGCTATGCTATATCCTGAGCCATCCCAGATGTTTATTGTAGACACCGATGCCAGCAATCCCGCTATTGGTGGTATTTTGTTACAAGTACAAAATGGCGAAGAAAAAGTAAAAGCCTATTTCAGCAAGGTTCTTTCTAAACCTGAACGCAACTACTGTGTGGCAAGGAAAGAACTACTGGTTATTGTTTAAACATTGGAGCACTGTCATAAGTACTTGTATGGGCAAAAATTCCTTTTAAGGACGGATCATGCATCACTCAAATAGTTGCTTCAATTTAAGAATCCCGAAGGACAAATAGCCAGGTGGTTGCAGCGCCTACAGGAATATGACTTTAAAGTTGAACATTGCAAAGAGTTAAATCATAAAAATGCTTATGCTTTATCAAGACCATGCCCAGAAAGTTGTAAACATTGCAACAGATACGAGGAAAGAGAAGATCCAGACGATTTTCATTGCCGAAGAACAGCACTTCAAAGCTCTCCAGAGTGGGACTCTAAAATGTTAACCAAAGATCAGCAAGAAGACCCAGATATTGGCCCTATAATTAAACTGAAATTAGAAAATTCACCAAGACCTTGTTACCAAGAATTTAAAGGATACTAGGCTTTATGGGACTCTTTGGTGATAAAAGACGGCCTGTTAAAAAGAATCTGTGAAAGGCAAAAATAACAAATACCAAACTATTTTGCCCTCAAAGAGAATTCCTGAAGTGTTGCAAGCCGTTCACAACGGTCTAGGTGGAGGATATTTTGGTGTTATGAAGACTCTTGAAAAAGTTCGAGAAAGGTTTTATTGGTTAGGAAGTCGTACAGATGTGAAAGATTGGTGCCGAACTTGTGAAGACTGCCAGTAAAGGACCTCAAACTCTTACTCGTGGCAAAATGAAGCAGTACAACGGGGGAGCACCCTTCGAACGAATTGCCATAGATGTAGCAGAACCATTTCCAGTTAGTAAGTCCGGGAATCGCTTTGTGTTAGTAGCGATGGATTACTTCAGCAAATGGCCAGAAGTCTACGCAATACCCAATCAAGAAGCCGTCACTGTCGCCGACGTACTATTTCATGAATGGATTTGCCGATATGAAATTCCAAGGGAAATACACTTCGACCGAGACAAAAATTTTGAATCCTATGTATTCAAAAGCATGTGCAGCCTATTAGGAATTCCTAAGACAAGAACAACACCTCTTCATCCACAGTCAGATGGAATGGTTGAAAAATTTAATAGAACTTTGGAGAACTACCTGAAAATCCAAGGTAATGAACAACAAAGTGACTTGGATAAATGTATTCAACCATTTTTCCTGGCCTATCGCTCTGCAGTTCATGAATCCACTGGAAAAACACCTGCCAATGTAATATTTGGATCTGATTTACAGCTTCCAGTCGACCTCTTGACTGGACGACCTCCTGACAATAAGATAACTACTACGGATTATGCCAGCCAGGTTAGTAAACGCCTCGGAGAAATCCATGAAGAAGTCCGCCATAAATTACAGATAGAAAGCGATAGAATGAAGTCACGTTATGATCTACGAACCAATCACACTGGATTTACAGTCGGTGAAGTTTGGTTATACAATCCAAAAAGAACTAAGGGGCGCTCGCCGAAGTTGCAGAAATCATGGGAAGGCCCGTATCGTGTGGTGATCCGACTGATTGACTTGGTATACCGGATTCAGAAAAGCCCTCATGCAAAAATGAAAGTGGTGCATCTCCATCGATTAGCCCGTTACCAAGATACCGAAGATGTTTGATCGGGACGATCAACTCTGGGAAGGGGGCAATGTTACGAATTTAGCCCTAGTTATAGATATGTTAAGATTTAGATCAATTTATTGTTATTTTATTGAATTAGACTTACCTTAATTTTTATCTATGTAACGACTATGATAGTGTTAAAAAATAGTTCTTTCTGTTCTGTTAGGTTTAATTCATCTCACCCTGTAGTATTTAGATTATTCTAGAATTCTCTAGATCATTCCATCCTTTTCTAAAGGTTATATAAGCGCGCCGCGAGGCCACATTTAGATTCAGTTGTAATTGAGATTTTGAAGTGAACAAGCTGACACTGACAAGTTTAAAGTTACCTTAGTTACAATTGTTTGGTATAACCAGTGTTTACCTGTGATACCTGTAACCTGTGTTTTGAATAAAAGGAGTGCATTCAGAAACTACGTGTTTGTGTACCGGCCAATCCGAAACAATATTATACCTCAATGATATTAAAATATATTTTCTGAAAAGTAATTGACAATTTTGAGTTTTTTTTTATCAAAAAAATAATTCAAAAGTTCCCTTAAACTTCAGCGAATAGCGTTCGATCTCCAAAAACCAACGATGTATCACAATTAATGTTTGAACAGAAGATATAAGATTTTCTCATAAGAGACAATGCGTTAGAGAGATAGCAAACAAGAATCTTGCGAAATTCATGAAGGATAATTTTAAATACTCTAAATGTATGAGTGCATTACATCATTGGTTTTGAGAGGTCAAAAGCTTGTTAAAAATGAAATAAAAAATCCAGGGTTGGATGTAAAAAAAAATTAAATCTACGATGAGACTTCGAAGACGAAACGTCGGAATTTAGACCTGAGTGCACCGTCTTTTGAAGGAGGAAAAGTGTCTATAAGGATGTAAAACTTATTTTGTAATATTTCTTTAAAATCAGCTTGAAAAAATTTAAACGGAAAATAGGGATTTTTTATATATATATATATATATATATATATATATATATATATATATATATATATATATATATATATATATATATATATATATATATATATATATATATATATATATATATATATATATATATATATATATATATATATATATATATATATATATATATATATATATATATATATATATATATATATATATATATATATATATATATATATATATATATATATATATATATATATATATATATATATATATATATATGTTATATTCACTTTTCCAAATTTCACTTTTTAAAAAATATTTTATTAATACTTAAAAAACACTACTTTATAATTTCAAAAATTAAACTAACATTCTAACAGCCTAAAATATCAACTAACTATTTATTTACAATTCAGAACAATTTATATTATTTTGAATGCTGATGCAGCGTCTTCTATCCGTGCGAATTGCAACGGCTGGTTGGTGGCTCGGCATTCTCGGAGGTGTCGCAATTTCCTGTGCTCGATACCGTGTGACCGAAGGTCATCACCTGCACGTGGCTATCAGCGGATATAACAACTCCCCCTATAAAAGAAAAGTTGTTGCCTTGCAGCGACTTTTACAAGCCTTGGTGGAATTGAAGTTCTACTGCTTCTTCTATGGTCTCATCGGGATGGGCACTTGGTCTTCTTTTGGGCATCAAGTTCCTTATTCTTTGATGGACAGCGTCTCTGGACTTGGGAACTGGAGGTGCTGGTGGATTATCGTCGTTTGTAATTGCTATACCAATCCTGGGGTGTCTTTTACGTCGACATTTGCAGAGGATGTATAGAGTTACAAGTGCAACAATAAGGGTAATAGTGAAAATTGTGAACCAATGAACATGTTTGGTCACAAAGGGTTCATTGATGAGATTGTTTAGTTCGTCAGAATACTGATTGAGTTTGTGTTGGGCAATATTTAGATCCTCAATATCAAGTTTATTGAGTTTGAGAGGTTTCAGATCTAGGATCTGAGACTTTTTGGGAAGATGAATGCAGCATTCGAAGGGTATTTTTACCGGGTGATTTTGGTATGTGACAGTTTTGTATTTGTCAATGGGGTATTTGGCGTGCACCCTTGTACTTCCAATGAAGGTATTGCATTCCGGTTGTAATTTTAGTAATGAGTTCATGTTGATTACGTTGGTGACGATGTTTTCGCTTCCGCATTTCACTGTGACTGGCAAGGGATCAGAAACTGTTATCAGCCAATAGTTTTGGTTGAGTTCCTGCACGTTGTATTCCTTGGCTAGCAACACAGAAGTCTGGCAAGTTGCTGGTAGTCGTGTCTGTTGTTTCAGTAGCTGGGCCTCGCAGATGGAGTCGCTATCGATTGGGTACGGCAGGACATCAGAATCTTTGTATTGCTCTTCAGCTGTTTGCAATTGTCCAAGTTTCGGAATGATACGTACAATAATGAATCATCATCACGCGCAATGTATTTTTTAGTGGTTGGTAATATGTGGTGGAAGCCTGTTCGATTGTCCAAGATCGGGATAGGGTACAAGTGATAAAGGGTATAGGTTTCAGGTTCGGTTAGTGGGATTTTTAGTACAAAAATAATTTTTTGATCAGATTGGTATGCTTCTAATTCAATTATATCGAGATATTCTGCTACATTTGATGAATAAGTAGGTAATGGTAAGTTGTTTTTTATTAAAGATCTAGAGATTTCTTGCAACGAGGTGATCATATCTTGTGGGGTTATAATTGAGCTATGGAGTATTTTTAAACGTGCGAACGTTATTGCATCCAAGATGTCATTGAGATAATCTTCTAAAAATGCATAGCTTTCCATTAGCGATTCACATAAACTAATAGTCTTTATCTGCCCTTCATAAAAATCGATCGCGCTTGATATATTGTTGATTGAATTTTGAATATCTTTGATATTATTGTTAAAAGTTTCCTCGTCTATTTGTAGTTTGCGAATGGTAGTATTAAAAGTTTTAATTACAGATGTGGTAACGGAAATTTGGTTCTTTAAGAGGTTTTCGATTTGATGTTCGTCCCGTGTTACTTTTTCTATGCAATCGTTGAAGTATTCTCCGTCCGAAGCGTCTAGATTACCTGTAATCGATTTCCATACAGTACCAATGCCATTGAATATACCGCGTTTTGTCCTAAATTCGTAAGGTTTAGTGTCCGCGATTATTTCTCTGTATTTTTGATTAACGGCGTTGGCGAGTTGTTTTAGAAGACTAATGTGTGTTTGTACGTCTACTTTAGAGGCTAAAATTCTAGGTTTAGGTATTTCATATGTGTCTATTAGTTCGGAGAGAATTTTGTCGTTGTGTGAGATGGCTTCTTTTAAGGGTTTCAATTCTTTATAGACCAGAAGCGTCCATTTTTCGTTTGATATTTTGATGATACTTTCTTCATGGAAAAACAGTCCTACGGTATTGTTTATTGGAGTAATGGTAAACTGGGATGTCACGGCTGACAGTATCCCGAAGAGTCTGAAAAGAATAGACTAGTCATAGAAAGGTTTTAGTCTATCAAAATTTATTTTAGAATATTGGTTCGTAGATAAATTTTTGACTGTGGCGGAAGTTCCGAAGATTTCCGTTATTTCGAAAGGTCCGTTAAATTTGTTAGCTTTAGTGACTATTTGGGATTTTTTCACGTAGACTTTGTCTCCAATTTTATATTCGGTGGTGTTTCGTTTAACTGCGTTGTCAAATCGTATTTTAGATTTTTCTTTTTGTGCGTTTGTTCTTGTCCGTGCGACTTTATAGTAATGTTCCATTCTGTTGTTAAGGTCTCTGACATATTTTGTAATCAGTTGTTCTTGATTATAAAGGGTCTCGGGTGGACGACTAGATGTATGGCCGAAGATGAGCTCATACGGTGTAAAACCATGTGTCTTATTTTTGGTATTGTTGTAGCAAATAATGGCGTAAGGGAGAATATTGAATGGGTGTTCGTTTGGGTTTTCAGCTTTATGTACTCGTATCATTTCGGTCAGGGTCGCGTGAAATCGTTCAAGAGATCCATTTGACTGTGGATGACTGACGCTAGAAAATGTCAATTTTACGTCATAGAGTCCGCAAAGATCCTTCATTAAAGCGTTGTCGAATTCACGGCCATGGTCACAATGTATCCTTAAGGGGGTGCCGAAATGTTGGAAGAATAGTAGGAGTGTGCTCACGATTGTCGAGGCTTTTTTATCGGAAATGGGATAAGCTTGTGTGAACTTGGTCAGTTCATCCCTAATAGTGAGAGCGTAATTACTAACAGGATATTCAAAAAGATCGATGTTAATCCTCTCGAATGGTGTTTTCGGGGTTTCGGTAATTACGAGGGGTGTACTGAGGTTTTTTCGACAAAATTTTACTTTTTGGCATATTTCGCACTTTTTGATTAAATTTTCGACATCTTTCGTTAATCCGGGCCAATTATATTTTTCCTTTATCCTTTTAATAGTTTCATTTATTCCGCGGTGAAGGTTGTTTCTTCCGGAATGATAGTGGTCTAGGATAATGGGGATTTGATCCTCATCAGGTGTTTTTACAATATTTTGGCATATTTTGAACTTAACGTCTAGGTCGGAAAGGATAAATGAAAGCATTTCCAAAATTGGGATTTCTAAGTTATTTTCGACACAATACGGATGTTTTGCGTCAAAATTGTCTTTGCCAGTAAATAGGGCATAAAAGAGGTATTGGGCTACGATGTCGTTGTCAGATGGCAGAGGAATTATAAAATATTTCCGATCTTTCACGGTTTTGCTGGACACAATGTTTATTTTGTTATTTACAAAGTGAAAGTTTTCCTCAAAAATATCTTCAATGATTTTAAGGTGGATGTCCTCTAATTTTGCTCGACGAAAGAAGGTAATGCTATTTTTATGACACTTGTCTAAAAGTTGGGAGTTTGATGATTCTATTTTGAAATAATCTATAATGGATTTAGTTTTATAGAGGTGTACAAAACGATTATATTCCTCTGTTAGTTGTTCTGTGTCTGGTTCGTCTCCATTTTCGTTGTCTGATTGGAATGTTTCTTTGCTAGTTGACGGTCTGTTTCGTACGTCGTCTTTGTTAGAGGCAAATATTTGAAGTTTAGACTGGAGTTTTGCGCATTCTTGGAAATGGTTAATTTTAATCCGAGATAGCGCGTCGGCATTTTTATTAATTTTCCCGGGTTTGTACTCGATTTTATAATCATACTCTTCGAGCTTAAGACGCCAACGAGCTAATCTGCTTCCTGGGTCTTTGAGAATGAGAATGAATTTTCTCCCAAAAAGGTAGGGGCGAAAGTGCTTTACGGCCCAAACGATTGCAAGTAATTCGCGTTCTATTGTCGAATATTTTGTTTCCGCACTACATAAGGTTCTAGACGCATACGCAATAGGGAGGTCTTTGCCTATTGGTCCTTGCGATAGAACAGCGCCAATGGCAAACGCGCTTGCGTCCGTGGTTAGTAAGAATTGTTCTTGAAAATTTGGGTATATCAAAATTGGGTTAGAGATAAGGGCTTTTTTCAGTTCTTCGAAACTTGATTTGCATTCAGGGTCGAATGAGAAAGGAGTGTCCTTTTTAAGAAGTTTGGTTAATGGTTTTGAGATTTTTGCAAAATTGGGAATAAACCGTCGATAATAGCCGGCCAGTCCCAAAAATGACTGAATGCCTTTAGAATTTTTTGGTTCGGGAAAATTGACGATACAATCTACTTTTGATGGGTTTGGTTTAACACCATTTTGGGTTATAAGATGTCCAAGGTAGGCGACAAAAGAAATTCACATTTATCGGGCTGAAATGTGTTCGTGGATTGTGGGAGAGTATATAATTATATCGTCCATGTATACTAGACAACGCTCATTCTGAATGCCAAGGAGAATGTTGTCCATAACCCTTTGAAAGGTGGACGGCGCATTTTTAAGGCCGAAGGGCATACGAATAAATTCGTAGTGACCATTTTCTACTGAAAAAACAGTCTTTGGGATGTCCTTAGGGTCGATTTCAATTTGGTGGAATCCGGAGGCAAGATCTAGGGTGGTAAAATATTCACACTTCCCTAGCTGGTCGAGGAGGTCAGATATGTTCGGTAAAGGATACTTATCGTCCACAGTAAGCTCATTAAGCTTGCGGTAGTCTATAACTACGCGCCATTTTTGCTTTCCCGAAGCGTCGGGCTTCTTTGGGACAACCCAGACTGGTGAAGACCAGGGTGAGATAGACGGACGTATGATACCTTCGCCTAACATTTTGTTAACTTGATTTTTTACTGCGTCCTTATGTATTTGTGGGTATCTGTACGATTTAGTAAAAACAGGACGAGCGTTGTTTGTTTCTATTGAGTGTTTTATTTCATTCGTGAAAGAAAGGGCGTCTCCTTCAAGGTAAAAAATATCAGAGAAATCTAAACAAACATTTGTCACAAGTTCTTTCTCTTCCTCATTTAAATGCTCGGTTCTTAATAAATTTTGTATTTGTGAGACTCTGTCGTGTTGACATTATTTTAAATTTGGTTCGGTTATATTATAGACAGGTTCAGAGGTGTCGTTAATCGGGTCTAAGGATATATCGGAGAAATCGATATTTTTTGGAATAGCGTTTGTATTTACAATCGAAGTGAAAAATTCACCGTGTTCGTTAACTCGCACTAAAGCATGTGGGAGCCTAACTTTGTCTTTTTCTTGCGCAACTAACAAGGCATCAGTGTTAACGAGATCACGTTTTAATTTAAAAATTCGTTCCGTTCGGGCTTCTATTGAAATTTTGTTGCAATTATTATTTAACGTAAGATTTTCGATTTTTTGTTCACCATCTACTTTAAATAAAGGAATAGTTTTAAAATTGGTAACTAATTGCTTTGATTTTAAGTCTATCACACATTCGTAATGTTCTAAGAAATCTAAGCCCAAAATACCATCGAAATCGATGTCTAAATTAAAAATATAGACCTTATGAGGGTCATTAGGAGCGAAAGGGACAAGGGTTGATTCGTTGATTGAAAGTTTTTGATTAGTAATGCCTTGGATGGTCACGTTCTCTGGTGATCTATTTCGAAAATTCTGAACAGTACTTTCCTTAAAAATAGAAATTCCAGCTCCGGAATCTATAAGTAACTTATATTTTTCAGTGGCATCTTTGGTGTAATATAAGTTTTTAGAATTTACTGTGAGAAAGGTGCTTAAAGAAATGTCTGTTCGGGGAAGTTCAGATCGGGGTTCATGTCGTCCAAGTTCATTGTTTCGATTTGAGTTTGGATTTCTACTAGGGGATCTACTTCTGGGTAGTTTTGGTCCGGGGGCTGAGGGTTCACTGGGAGAGAAAGAAAATCCTGGTAATTTGTATGGCCTATCGGCTCATTGGACACTGATCATAATCGTAATCTTGGTTGGGGTAGTTTTGTGGGTAGTCAAAATTTTGGTATTCATAATCATTATATGATGTTTCAATAGGATTAGAAGCTTGACCTTGCGAATAGTCGCTAGCGTTTACATGATATGTCCTTTGTTGATTAGGATGGAAATTAGAATTTTTATTAATTATCGGAGGGCGATATTGTGGTGGATTATTAAATTGTTGGGGCCTCTGCTGATTTTGCGAGAAGCCGCTTGCTTGTTGTGGTCTAGATTGATTTTGGGAATAACTACTAGACTGCTGAGGGCTGTTTTGGGTTTGGTGTTGATACGGTCTTTGAAAACCTGAATTAAAATTATTTTGAAAATTTTGCCGTCCCGATTGGGGAGTGCGGCACTGACTAGCAGAATGACCTGTGCGTCCGCAATTAAAGCATCGCATAGGTTGTGGCTGTGGCTTTCTAATAGGTACAGTGGGTCTTGAGGGTTGATTCCTATCTTGTTTTTGGGTTTCAAAATATGACAACTGAAGTTCCCTTCTAATTCGAGAATGGGCTTCTAAAAGGATGACTGGATTTCCGGCACGAATAAGTTGGCCTAATCGAGGTTCAAGCCCTGTTAATAATGTATTTAGGGCCATAGTTTCTATAAGAGTACTTTGAGCTGTTTTTTGTTCAGTTGTAAGGTTAATTGCTTTTTGGATATTTGCATGCATTTTAGCATTTAATACCTGGAGGCGGTTAAAGAAAGTGAGTGGGGATTCATTGGATAATTGCTTAAGTCGTTGTAAATCTTGTATCAGGGAAGATAAATCGCGAGAATCTCCAAAATATAGATTAAGTAATTGTTTTATTTCTAGGTACGAACCTGGATTTCTAGAACTAACGAGCTGTGCAGCTCTACCTCTAAGTTTGTTTTTTATATGAATAGCTAATAGAGTTTTTTGACTTGTAGTAGCCATATTGTATGCACAATCACACGCATTTAAAAACGTTCCTAAAAAGATCTGATCACCTTCAAATTCGGGGATTAAAGAAAATATTTCTGATAATTTATAAGGCTCTACTTCTACTTGACTAACATTATTTTGAGTTGAATCAGGCATTTTGAAAAATTACAAAGATTCTGTAACTTATTTAATAGTGAAAAATCGAGTGAAAAATATTTAATTCTTGATATTCAAATTCTTGAAATCAATAAAAAATATCGGGAAAAAATATTTGGAAAATCGAACAGTTTCAATAAGTAAATACCACAATAAAATAAACAATAACGAGATGATTCATTAACTTACAGCAGGATTATTTGCATCGTCGTGTTCTTAGCGTAGACTACCAGGGGCTTCACCGGGTGTTCCTTCCGTAGTTTTGCCAAGTGAGAGCGATTCGTCCTTCTTCTGTTTAGGGATTGGAATCCGCCGCTACCAGTTAGAAAACACTCTTGTTCTGACAGCGTTAGACAGATCCTACCGCGACTGCGCCAATTGTTATATTCACTTTTCCAAATTTCACTTTTTAAAAAATATTTTATTAATACTAAAAAAAACACTACTTTATAATTTCAAAAATTAAACTAACATTCTAACAGCCTAAAATATCAACTGACTATTTATTTACAATTCAGAACAATTTATATTAATTTGAATGCTGATGCAGCGTCTTCTATCCGTGCGAACTGCAACGGCTGGTTGCTGGCTATATATATATATATATATATATATATATATATATATATATATATATATATATACTTAAGTTTGCATATACAGGGTGGTCAAAAATTCCAAAGAATCAAAATTGACTCAAGAGAAAAGTACCTTTAATTTTTATTTTATAGCAAAATGTAATACAAAATCTTACTTAGAACAAAAAAACATATCTCGCACTAGATTCGTTGCTTCCTATCTGAAATCACTTCTTAAGGAATGTAAAACTTTGGCTTCTTATTGGCAAGTCCAGTTTCTTACTTTTGTTCCTACCTACATACCAGCAAAATTTTCTTATTTATCGATTGTTGATAATGGCATTGTAACTGCCATTGTCAACCACAATATTGTGTTACCTTATTGAAACATCAGTTTAAATATTATAGTAAAAAGAAATGCCGCTGAAATTAAGCAAAGAAGATAAAATTGAAATAATTTTAATTGTCGGAGAAAATTATAAAACATTTCGAGAAGATGCAGACATTTTTAACAACAGACACCCCGATAAAATTATGCATTTTACAACAGTGGGGAATATTCTAACTAAATTCAAGACTTTTGGAAATGTAGAAAATAACTTTAACAAGAAACGGAGGTCAAGGGTTGCGAATGACGAAACTACAAATCAAGTAATGCTCTCTGTGATAGAAGACCCTAAAAAGTCCCTACGCAAAAGGTGGCTCAAGTTTCGTTTACCTGAAATTGGTTATAAGGAAAGTATCTAGTTTTACATATTCTAGGAGCTTTTCTAAATAACGGAAAATAAGAATTTTGCTGCGGAAATGCGTCATTTCCGTTCTGCACAGTTTAGTATACCTGAAATCAGTTACATGAAAACTTTGCATTGCATCTCATCCCAAACTCTTTTCCAAGCACGAAAATGTTAAAATGTGTCTGCGGAAATTTGTCATTTTCATTTTCTGCGGAAATTTTGTATAGTTTAGAATATCTAAAATCAGTTACACAAAAAAAACTTTGATTTACATTCTAAATTCTTCTACATTTTTTAAGTAACGAAAACGAAGGCATGATTGCGGATGGAGGCAAAATAATCGATGGCATTATTGCGGAATGCTCGTATATATTTGTTCGATTGCCTGACTCAAGAAAGGATCATCCTTCTTTGTTTATATTCCTTGAAGTTCTCAACGATATGCAGACAGATACTTATATGAAACTTCGTGACTCAGACAAATTATTGAGATTATTTAAAAAAAATTTCGGGCTGTCACGTATACGGGTATAAAATGTCGCTGACAATACGATGCGTTCAGCCGTTATTTTTACATTCCGCAATCGTGCCCTCACTTCATTTTGTAAAAAACTGAATACTAATGTTTCGTCCGCAATCGTGCCGCGCCCTGGAAAAGCGCTCAAAATTTCCGTGAAAAATGTAAATGACAAATTTCCGCAGACAAATTTTTACATTTTTATCTTGAGGAAAAAGTTTAGAATATAAATCAAAGCTTCTTTTTTATGTAACTGATTTCAGGTAAACTAAACTATACAAAATTTTGTCGGAAAATTAAAACGACAAATTTCCGCAGTAACATTTTGGCATTTAAATTTTTGGTATGAAAATGAAAATAACGAGTTTCTGCAATAAATTTTTTCATTTCCGTTGTTAAGAAACACTTCTAGAAAAGATTTCTTTTCCCTTTAAAGTATTTTTACCCCACCCAGCACCCCTATTCGCTCCAAGATCCCGCAAGCTTCTAAATTAAAAAAAAAAAGGGGTGTACAATGGAAATGACGCATTTCCGCAGGAAAATTTTTCATTTCCGTTGTTAAGAAGGTAGAAGCCCTTCTTAAGGCAATCAAATATTTTTTTTTCCAAATAACCCATTTCAGGTAAACAAAACTTGCCCCCAAAAGGTCAGCAACATTGCCAAATAACGTAGGTAAAGATACAGTTTCAAAAATATTGAAAGAAAACAGTTTTCGACCTTACAAACCAAAATTTATACATACCTTGAGACCAGGAGACTTCGAGCGACGGTTCGAGTTTTGCTGTCTGATACAAGGGGAGCTAAAAGATGATCCTTTTATGGCAAGACGCATTATTTTTTCCGATGAAGCAACGTTTACTTCCAATGGGACTGTAAGCAAAACTGTCGTTGGAGGAGTGACGTTAATCGTAATTTTGTTATACAAACTCATGATCAGTATTCATTCAAAACAAATGTCTGGTGCGGAATTTATAAAGATAGAGTAACTGGACCAGTTTTCTAATCATGGCAGGCCATAACGCCTGCCATGATTAGAAACGTTTTAAGAGAATTTTTTGTAAGAACGGTTACTTGTATGGAAAGAGATGGTGGATATGTTGAGGCAAATGTGCAGTAACGGAACAGTTAGTTTTTATTGTTAATTAAGTTATTTACATGTAATGTTTATTAGAATTAAAATTAGTGAAGTTATTTTCTACATTTCCAAAAGTCTTGAATTTAGTTAGAATATTCCCCACTGTTGTGAAATGTATAATTTTATCGGGGTGTTAAAAATGTCTGCAGCTTCTCGAAATGTTTTATAATTTTCTCCGACAATTAAAATTATTTCAATTTTATCTTCTTTGCTTAATTTCAGCGGCATTTCTTTTTACTATAATATTCAAACTGATGTTTCAATAAAGTAATATAATATTGTGGTTGACAATGGCAGTGACAATGCCATTATCAACAATCGATAAATAGGAAAATTTTGCTGGTATGTAGGTAGGAACAAAAGTAAGAAACTGGACTTGCCAGTAAGAAGCCAAAGTTTTACATTCCTTAAGAAGTGATTTCAGATAGGAAGCAACGAATCTAGTGCTAGATATGTTTTTTTATTCTAAGTAAGATTTTGTATTACATTTTGCTATAAAATAAAAATTAAAGGTACTTTTCTCTTGAGTCAATTTCGATTCTTTGGAATTTTTGACCACCCTGTATATGCAATCTCAAGTTTGAATATTTTAATATTATTTTGGCAGAAAGCAGCTGTTCTCTCAATAAAATCATAAATCTGACATACAAATTATCGAGACCTGTTGAAAATGACCGGTATTCCCTATTCGAATGAAGAAAAGTTTGACATGTTAGCGCTGTACTTGCAGGTACACAGAAACGCCGACATTACCTCAGCAAGGTATTTGGAGATGTACCCCGAAGTTAATCTGTGCCGAAGTAATAATGTAAGAAAGAATATTACAGATCAGACATGAGACAACATCAACTGATTCAAAGGAACGACTGACTTAATGGTTATTTATTTCTGGCGAGTGTCGCTTTCTGCTGTATCACGTACACCGTTATAAAAGGCGTGGTTGACACTTTTATCTGTTTTGTCAATTTATGAAACTGGACTGAGCTAATTAAATATTGACTTCACGGAATATCGTTAGTTATTTTTTGGAATGTAAGTATTATTTTGCTCGTAGACAGGATTAGAAAAATTATTTTAATTAGGTTTTATGTACAGGGTGGTTCACTTAAGATGTTCCTATACTTTATCTCAATAAATAAGACACTGAGAAAAAAAGTTAAATAAAAAAAGTATTTGACCCTAAGTATATTTTTTATTTATAATATTTTTATGTACACAGGGTGTTCCATTGTGCCAGGACAGTAATCAACTTTTTTCTTTTTAATGAAATGGTATGAATATTTTTAGAAATTCTACTTCTACGCTTGATTTTGAGTATTTTGTGTCATCATAGCATACGAAATTTTGAGTAGTTTTTGAGGAAAATTAACTTTTCTAATTTTTTTCGGAAAAACAGGTTTTTGGAAAAATGGGATTTTTTCACACTATCAAGAACGAAAGTCCCTTATACAGGGTGGTCACAAATGACCAAAAAAAATTTTTTTGTAACTAAAAAAACTTAATTTTTTTAAATGGAACACTCTGTCTTTAGCTTTTTTATTGTGTTTAGAATTTAATTTTGCATCATTCTATATATATAGTTTATATTCCAAAAATTAGTAGTTTAGAAGTTATGACTAATTTTCTATAATAATTCAGGTATTTTTGTTAAAAATCTAACTAAACCTAAATGATATCCTATTCTAAGTTTTTTTGTAACATTATAATTAAATTTAACATTAAATCAACAAGTAATGCAAGAAAGAAGGTAACTAATTACTTATTACAAAACATGTTCGACATAACCCTCGTCTTTGGCAATACAAGTAGTATAATATTACGGTTACCGTTTTAATTTTCGCAATAATAGCATTTCTAAACGCGTCTTAATTTTACATGATATCCATGGAAAAATAAAACTAATAAAATTGTTGCCTGGACACCAATAAATACACAGTTTTTATTTGACATTTAGTTGCCTCTAACTCTTTTTAAAGGAGAAATGGCTTTATACAGTGTTCAAGAGCGTTTAAATCTTCATGAATGATACATAAGAAATAATAAGAGTCCAGCATTAGCCCTGTGAGTTGTATCCTGCAAGACGGGTACCCAGGAAACATATTTTTTCACGAATTATTCGTGATCTTGAACGTGGAGTGGTAATCAATAAACAAAAACGGCGCCCAAAAATTGTCCTAACAGAAGAAAAACAATTAGAAATTTTCTTGTATTTTGAAGAAAACAACGAAAATTTGCAAAGAGATGCATCCCGAGATCTACCGGGAATTAGTAAGACTAGCGTTCAAAGGACTTTAACTCATAATAACTACCATCCGTTCAAATTTTTACCAATTCAGGAATTATCCCAACAGGACTTTCATACAAGCCTTTTTTATTGTTCTCTCATCATGAACTACTATTTTGAAACTGACATTTTTAAAAATATTTTATTTACCGATGAGGCAATTTTCAATACGGCCGGCATGTTCAACAGAAAGAATACTCATTACTGGTGTAACTCAAATGAACATCGTGTAAAAGAAATGAAAACACAGGGTCGGAGAAGTGTTTATGTGTGTGTGGTATTATCCGTGATCGAATAATAGGTGCAGTATTTTATGACTTTGTTCTGAATGGTGAGAGGTATTTAAATTTGTTGGAGAACGAAATATTTTCGTTAATTGACAATCGGCCGAACGATATTAAAGAAGGGCTTGTTTATCAACAAGATAGTGCTCCATATCACACTGTAGTGCCTGTTAGAAATTGTTTCAATCAACGGTTTCCATTTTGGGTTGGTCGGTACGGGACCATAGATTCACCAGCGAGGAGCCCCGACTTAACACACCTGGATTTTTTTTATAGGGCAACCTAAAAAACGAGGCGTATAAAAATAGGTGTAATACTGTTCAAGATTTAAAAAGGAGAATTAGGCAAGAAGTAGAAAGACTTAATGCAACAGACGCGGTTAGAAATGTTATTGCGAGAATTGAAACCATGTATACTACTTGTATTGCCAAAGACGGGGGTTATGTCGAAAATGTTTTGTAATAAGTAATTAGTTTCTTTCGTGCATTGTTGATTTAATGTTAAATTTAATTATAATGTTAAAAGAAACTTAGAATAGGATATTATTTAGGTTTAGTTAGATTTTCAACAAAAATACCCGAATTATTATAGAAAATTGGCCATAACTTCTAAACTACTAATTTTTGGAATATAAACTATATACATATGGAATGATACAGAATTAAATCCTAAACACAATAAAAGTGCTAAATACAGGGTGTTCCATTTAAAAAAATTAAGTTTTTTTCGCTACAAAAACATTTTTTTTGATGGTCATTTGTGACCACCCTGTATAATGGATTTTCGCTCTTGATAGGTCAGAGTATTAAATATTAACCACTCCCATGGATCCATAACCAAAAATCCCATTTTTCCAAAAACCTGTTTTTCCGAAAAAAATTAGAAAAGTTAATTTTTCTCAAAAACTACTCAAAATTTCGTTTGCTATGGTGACAAAAAAATACTCAAAATCAAGCGTAGAATTAGAATTTCTAAAAATATTCATACCATTTCATTAAAAAGAAAAAAGTTGGTTACTGTCCTGGCACAATGGAACACCCTGTATACATAAAAATATTATAAATAAAAAATATACTTAGGGTCAAATACTTTTTTTCTCAGTGTCTTATTTATTGAGATAAAGTATAGGAGCATCTTAAGTGGACCACCCTGTACAGGGTTTTGCAAATATGTTTAATAAATACTCTAGGTATTTTGAGATGTTTCATTTGTTCATTAATTGCCTTCGGTTATTTTAAGTAAAGTATATTTATTATCGTATATTTGCATATTTAGACTAACATTATATTAAAATAGTTTAGACTTAAAATAGTGAAACAGAATTATCTCTACCAAAAAAGCAATAGCCGCTAACAGTAGTCCACCAGCCCAAACAAAAAAGAGGAAACTTAGGTGGGTAAAACTAAGCACTCGACTACTAAATTTTCTTAAACTATTGACTTTTATGAACCAATACCAGATTTTCTTCTGCTCTTCGAAATCCAAAATTCCTGTTTCCCATATCCGTGCCAGTAAGTGGTTTATGTCCTTGAAAGGAGGGTAATTCTTTCTGAAAATCATTTGGTACGGTATCATGTGCATGCTTTCTCCTATATACAGCAGAAATTCGTTAGTCTCAGGGTCTGTATAGTATTTTGGAATTGCAAATAGAGTAGGAAGTCTCAAAAAATACATTACATAGTCCTTCGCGAAGGCAACACGTTGAAGACACTTTTGGATGTCTGGACAAATGTGCATTCTACTGGCTCTAATTCGATCGCTTTTCTTTGTGGAATTGTATAACCTCAAAACGACTCTCCTTTGCAAAAGGTAGATATTCAAACCACTATTCGCAACGTCGTCATTTGTATGAATTTCATTTTCGTACTCTTTACTAAAGTAAATGACTTCCAATGAATTTTTAAAAGCGGTAGAATGTATTAAAGAAACAATTAGGAAACACGACATTGCTACACGAAAGGTGCACAGTTTTTGGAAGTTGTAAATTGGCGAATCTGTGGCGATCTGATAGATCCACAAGATATTAGTGAACCATGGAACCTTGTAGAAGTAGTGTATGAAAATTGCTGACGTAACTATAGTGAATGTAAGCAAAATTCTGAATCCTAATGAATGAATTCCCAGTATTCTAGTACAGATAGTTTTAACGGCGGATTTAGGCGCTATAACATTTAACGTATCTATAGCATAAACCACGGAACCGTCAAAGTCCTTGGTGTTGTCTTCAGTTAACTGGAACCCACCTACTATGACGTCCACTTTGTTGTGCTGCAAGGATTGCAGCGCGATGTTGGTGTAGTTTCCCGTCGAATCATTTTTATCACTTTGATGTATTGTTCTCTGAAACCGGGATGTGTTTTTCATACCCAGGTGATTGAGGACCGTTTCTAGAATGTTCTGTTCTACTCCGGTGCTTTGGTAGTCGACAAATGGTGGCATGTTTCTGTAGAATATCCTAATGGTTGTGTTCTGCCATTTTTTTGATCTGGAAGCTAAACAGAAGAAGTTTTGTATATAGGTCTACTCAAATTAACGCGGGAGCGGTTTGTGTTCGGGAACAAGCATTTGCTCTTAGTGTTAAGTGAAGCCGCATGTTTATGTCAAGTGTTTATTCGGATGATCATGCAGAATTATTATTCATCTTCATCAGGTGAGGAAGATCTTTTATTATTAGCAGAATTAGTTCCCACATCACAACTGCTTCCGTTCCCGCGCAGTTGCGGGTTAGTTAATTAAATATACCGATTGTTTCAAAAGAACCGGAACATTAACTTATTTCAATTCATACAAAACGTAAATGGGGAAAATTTGGTACTGGGGACTTTTTCATTATCTCTTTTCCGATCATAATATTGTGAAAAATACTAAGTTTATTAATATCGCTACCAACGCTCTTGTGACCACGTAATATAAAATCTCCATTCTACTATATTTTTGAAAGACATGACAACACATTTTTGGGTAGAAGTACCGGGACTGTTAATTATTTCTGTTCCAATTAAAAGTAGGTACACTGAATTTTACTTTACCACTGTTGCAGGAAATAAGTAATTTTATGTAAACCTATGTTTACCTTATTACTTGCGATTATAGTTGGCGCATTACCTTTCTGGAATGACGTCACGCTGGTTTCAAATAACGTATTTCTTATATTATTTATATTTCAGCGATGATTCCTAACCTAAACGTATGCAGTGATGTAGATAGGAGGGGTGCGTTCAGCACTGGCTAAAGCGAATTTAAAATTGGCATTTTCTGTACAGAAAGCGCTGCAACTTGTCGAAAATGGCTGGCAAAAAATTAACACTCTCATTGCCATAAAAAAACCCTCATTTTGCACACTTAATACAAAAATAACTATTATAACTTCAAAAACTAAAATTATTTTGCAAATAAGACTTTACTAATATAAATTCTTTCATCTTAGTCTTATTCTTTGTTTGCAATGTAATAAATTGACGCCAGTTACCCATTTTCATCAAAATTATTTTAATTCTCAATTACAGACAATACTGAAAAAATATTAAGAAAAGGGGAATAACGAACGATGAATCCTTTACCTCCAGAATGTTTCAAAAACAAAAAGAGGTAAAAACAAAAATCACAGATTACTTAAAGAACAAAATAAGAGATATGATCTATTGCGTGTATGCTAAAAATGAATATGTTACAATGCAGACTTTGCTTTAAAAACTAAAAGAGAGAAATTAATGTATAACTAACTAACTTTAAAAATAAAAACTACTCCCCTTCACTGTCTTCAGAATCAGAACTAAATTCTTCATCGTCACTGCTGTCTTCGTCGGTACTAATTACAAGTGGCGCAATGTCTGAAGCATCACATATCTGTATTGTCTTCCAAGCTTCTTGGATTACCCTTTCTGTGTGGCTGACATAATTTTTCCAATGTTCTGAAGATACTTCATTTATCGCTTTTTCCCACATGGCCAAAACTTCCGATGGTGTCCCCTTCAGACTAGCAATGTATTGGTCGTATTTCCTCTTACACTCAGACCATACCATTTCAATAGCATTAAATTGACAATGGTATGGAGGAAGTCTTAGTATTTTGTGGCCCAAAGGTTTCACATATTCGTCAAGGTAGAATGTTTTTTCAATGTTACAATTTTTTTCTACAATGCTCCATATTTCATCCTTCATGGCCCTCTCTGGGAAGGCAATGTTCTTTTCTTTAACCATCCAATCAATCTCTGCTTTGTCCATGATTTTCTTGGAATATCCTCTAAAAGGCCGGAATGATAGCTTGCGTTGTCCATCACTATCAAACTTTTTGGAGGAAGATTTGGTACCAGCTGATTTTTAAACCAATTTTCAAAATTTTGCTTGTTCATATTGTCATGATAATCTCCGCTTTTTAGTCCACTTTTAAATATTAAACTGGCCCCCTTAATAAATCCTTCCTTTGATCCAGCGTGAACTACAATATATCGATGACCTTCACTAGCTTTTTTAGAACTTGTAGACATAGTGTTATCCTGCCAGCTGTTTCTAAACGAACCTTTACTAAAAATCCAAGTCTCATCAATAAATACGGTGGTATAAGCATCTTGTCCTAGATTTTGATTTTTGACATATTCCCTCAAGAAATTGATTCTCTTGTGGACGATGTGGGGCAAATCCATCAGGTATTTTCTATTATTTGATTTCTTCCACTTAAAACCAATACTTTTTACGTATTTTCTTAGCGAGGTGATGGAAAAATTAAAATATTCATTTATCTCTTTTAGTTTTTTAAGCAAAGTCTGCATTGTAACATATTCATTTTTCGCATACATGCAGTAGATCGTATCTCTTATTTTGTTCTTTAAGTAATCTGTAATTTTTGTTTGTACCTCTTTTTGCTTTTGAGACATTCTGGAGGTAAAGG
The DNA here is from genome assembly GCA_030620095.1 of Kuschelorhynchus macadamiae. NCBI lineage: Eukaryota > Metazoa > Arthropoda > Insecta > Coleoptera > Curculionidae > Kuschelorhynchus > Kuschelorhynchus macadamiae. The sequence continues at coordinate 77,225 of JAUTXW010004145.1, read as the reverse complement.
ATTCATCGCTCGTTATTCCTCTTTTCTTAATATTTATGATTGTTGTATGGCTAAGTTTTGTTGCATTTGAAGCTCGTTCAATTATATTATCAGTTTGCGGAAGGATTCCATTTTTAGCTTGCTCTTTTTCCAATTGAAAAAAAGCCAAGATATTCAAAACTATTAGCTGTGATTGCTGATTATATCTTCGCGGCATCTTGCAAAAGTTTAAAAAGAATCACAACAAATCAATGTCAATTTTGACGAATATATTCTGAAAGACACATAACCAAAACCGGCATTGACTGTTGTAAAGAAACGACAATGAGTTTTTTCAAAATGTTTTTGTCACTGTCAGTTAACATAAATCAAACAAAAATAACCAAAAATGACGTCATTCCAGAAAGGTAATGCGCCAACTATACCTCTGCCAATATTATTATAGCCCCACAAAATTAAATATCTATTTCAGTGACTTTTCAGGATATGGCAACACTGTATTTTTTAACAAAAAAGTAATGTAGTATTTAGCGCCAATTTTTTTATTATCTGCCTACCCAAGTAACACAAATTAGCTAATTAGCTTTTTTGCTTAACAGTTAGCCATAAAAGACACATAAAAACCAGAGATTTGTCAAATTTTGGCAAATTATTCTTGGTTTGTTTTCGAGCTATGAATTTCGCTTGAAGTTACACAACATAACCAGATATATTCTAGTAAGTATTGAAGTAAATAGTAAGCATAGCTATTTAAAATGCTAGAATATAGAATTTTTAATCAATAGAAATCGAGGTCAGAATATAAGTAGGCATTTTTCCCAAATGCCAACCAAACATATTTTAGCAAGTATTTAATTTTAATTATAGTAATAATAGCTATATAAGAATGCCAGATTATGACATTTTAAGACAACAATAGGAAAAAATAATGCCAAAAAATTTCGGAAAAAAATGTTACTCAAATTTCGGCTAAAAATTCAGCTAAAAAAGCTCGATCTTAAAGTCAAAAAGTAGCTAATTAATCCAACCATAAAATCAAAATAGAGGGTCGATAATTGCCAATTGGCCATTTTTACCCCATTATGGCCAAATTATTATTCCCCACTTTAGCCATATTTCTGTCTTTATACTGTAGTAGAACTGTTATTTTGGCTAGCAATTTTAGCTATTTAGTCAGGGATATTAGCTAATATCACAACATTTTAGCCCATATATGATTATATGTGCTACTTGGGTAGCGCTTTCGACAATTTGTCATCGTCAGGACTATGACCCTACAAGAGAACGTACAGGATAAAAGAAATTTAAAAAAAAATATTTCGTATATATAACATTGTTTTTTCTTTTTTTTAATTCTGTCTAAAATGTTAAAACCTAAGTGTTAACTGTACTTACTCTTCAATAATTGATTTCTGCTAAGTCACATATCTCGACCAATCTCAATGCAAATGTATTCCTTATACTATAATAGAATTGAGAAGTAAATATCGATTATTTTAGGAACAAGTATTTCATTTGATTATAAAGTAATGGATAATAGAAATTACTTGTTAGTTACACTGGTTGGTACGTTTTGTAAGTACAGTTCACACCGTTCAAAGCAAGCAAGTATACCATAAAATAAAAAAAAACATTTTAACATAAAGGTTGATTAAAATTAATACAATAGATGAGTCAGAAACTAATAAAACTTTTTATTGCTTAATGTAGGCGAGAAGATAAATATGCTATGGATATCTACGTAGAAAAGTTCTTGTAAATTGGATTTTTATTATTTATTTTTCTTTTTCAATATCTAATTCTTCAGGGTAATTGACTTCTTTATAATTCTTGTGATTAAAACAATGCAGTATTTTACTATTTCGTTCTATGGAGAATTTGTGGTTATTGTATTTAAGGTGATGACCAAAGACTGATTTGGTGTGTTGTGAAATGTTCTAATTTTCTTGTGGTATTTCCAATATAAGTTACAGCACAGTCTTGGCAACTGAGTTCATAAACCCCGCTTAATTTTATGTGTGTTTTTTTTTGTTTAGTTCGAACTAAATTGTTGCCTAAAGTATTTGTGGCTTTAAATGAGATTCTAAGTTTTGGTACTGTCTTTATTAATATCATAGTAACTTTGTAAGAAAGGGGCCCACATAAGAAAGTGAAACATATTTGTTATCCTGTATAATTTCAACAGGTTGATTGAAAGCATTTTGTAAGTTTAGTTTTAATTTATATTTATTTATTATTCTATCAATTAACTCAGGTCTATATCCGTTATTGATGGCAATTTGTTGAAACGATTATTTGCATTTTACTGTTTAAAATACACACGACCAATGCTAAACATCTGCTTTCCTAGTTTACTGTCTTTAATCTCTACAGGGTGTCCCATTTTGGGTACTTTTGCGGAGTATCTCTGTTATTTTTTTGGATAAAAAGTTGAAGGTTTCATGACAGTGTGGTACTTTTTCGTAAAACTAAAGATGCCGTTAACAAAAGTTTCATATCCGTTTTAGTTACAGGCCTAAATTGAAAATGTTGCATTTTCAGACACCCCTCGTATCTCAACTATCACATAAAAAAATAAAAAAAAAATAAATAAATAAAAAATCAGATATTTATATTTTTCGTCGAGCTGTGTAGAACGATCGTTGTGTGCTCCGGAATAAATAGTGTTTTTATTGGGTTAAACCTAAGATTAATTGCTGAAAAACATATCATTTTGTTTGAAAACGTACGCATTTCTAAAATAGAGTGTTGTGTTTCTTGTGTTAAATCTAATATCAGTAAAACTTAGTAATTATGAGTGATAAACCATGCAAATTTTGCAATGAACAGGTAAATCGCAAAAAACCCGGTCTTCAGTGTAGTGGTTTTTGCGCCCGCTATTGTCATGGCCAGTGCGTGAACATAGTAGGTAACCAATTGGATACCATTTGGATGGAAGGTGTATCGTGGAGGTGCTCCGATTGCCGCACTACCGCACCGGCGAGACCTCGCCAGTCTACTGGTGGTCCTCGGGTGTTTCCGCCGCCCAGTCAGGACATGATGTCGGCGGCAAGCAACTACGATAATAAGCATAAATTTATGAATGATTTAAAGGTGGAAATAAAACAACTGGGCGACCAACAGGATGCTCTTATGGAATCGATTAATTTTTGTAGCAATAAGATCAGCGATTTTGAGTTAAAACTCTCAAAATTAGATGAATATATTAAAAAAGTTAATTTCGGAAAATAATAGACTTGACTCCGAAATGAAAAATCTAAAGTCAAAAATTAATCATTTGGAGCAAACGTCAAGATCCAAAAATTTAGAAATAAAAGGTATTCCAGAAAAAGAAAACGAAAACCTTCTTAGTGTGCTAAAAAAGATCGGAAATTATATCAACTATGACATGGATAAAGAAAAAGTTGAGTTTATCCATAGAGTACAAGCAAACAAGAAGAATATAGTAGTGATATAGTATGATATCTCTCAGGGAGAAAGAAACAATTCTTGCAGCAGCAAAATGTAGACGTCAACAAAAAGACAACGGATCGCCTAAAATGAAAATAGATGGATTGTCAGAAAACCTGTACATTAATGAACATTTAACATTAGCTAATAAAATATTATACAAGGAGGTAAGAACAGCCGCTAGAGAAAAAAATTCTTTTTTTTGGACAAAAAATGCGATCTTTGTCAGGAAGGATGATGGTTCACGTCAATAGGAGATCAAAAAGAAAAATGTAAAATCAAACTACGTATAAAATACCACTGAAACTTTCAGAATGAAAACTTACAAGTCATTTACCAAAATACGCGGGGATTAAGAACAAAGACAAATAATTTTTTCCATAGTGTGGTTTCAAGTGATTTTGATATTGTATGTTTATCGGAAACATGGCTGAAAAAGAGGTCTTATCTTCGGAACTGTTCGACAACGTCATCCTCTAAAGTGGATGGCGGCGGGGTACTTCTCGCAGTTAAAGAAGTGTGGCAGGCAAAAAGGTGCTGTGAACTAGAATCCGAAGCTGAGGATGTCTGGGTCTCTCTGAATAATATCAGCGGTGACAAAATGTATATGTGCTGCATTTACATCCCTCCAGGTGACACTTATGCTTTTGCATCTTTTATTAATAAGCTCTACGCCATCGAAAATATTGTTTCGGAGAGGGCTATCACTATAGTAGAGGACTTTAATTTATTCAATATACAATGGATTAGCTTAAAAAATGAAAATTTCTTTCAACCTACACAAATAGATGGTTGACGCCTTTTCTACTTGGAATTAATGCAGTTTAATGGTATACCTAATGGTAGTAACAAAACATTAGATCTAGTATTAAGCAACAAAAACTTAACATTTGAGGTCAGTCGTTCCAGCAATTGCCTTGTGGATGAATGACTTTCACCATCCAGCTTTGGAATTCTCAATTTCTACTGTTGAAGTAAAACCTCTTACACAACAAAATAGAAAGATTTTTAATTTTAATAGGGCAGATTACGAGTCCATAAATATTGGCTTGGGCGAGGTGCAATGGGAAACATTGTTTTTTGAGAAATCCTTAGACAATGTAATAGATTATTTTTACTTAGAAATTAACAAACTTATAGAACAATTTGTTTCATCATTTAAAATAAAGGGCAAGTACCCAATATACTTTAAGGTAGAGACAATAAAAATAATAACAGAAAAAAATAAGCTTCACAAAAAATATAAAAAATATAAAGATCAAATATCATATTATAATTTCTCTCGTTTAAGACGCCTTTCCAAACAACTAATTAAAAATGATTTTCAAGAATATATCAATAATATGGAATCGGAAATCTCTAAAAATAGTAAAAAATTCTGGAACTACGTATCAAATAAAAAAAAACAAAACTGGGTGTACCTCGGGTTCTGTACCAAGAAAATTTTGTTGCTGCTAACGGAAGGGACATAAGTAATTTATTTGCAACATTTTTCAAAAGCGTGTACGTGGATAGTTCCACTGGCGTAGCAACACCATGTAGCGAGCCTACTATTACCGCCACCAAAACCTTAATTTTAAATATTATAAAAAACTTAGACATAAAAAAATGTGCAGGACCTGATGGGATACCTCCTGGATTTATAAAGAATTGTGCATTAAATCTGTGTGTGCCATTGCACTTTATTTACAGTTTGTCGTTGAAAAATGGGTGTTTTCCTGAAAAATGGAAGACATCCCATGTGACACCCATATTTAAAAGTGGAGATAGAAGTGAAGCTGCTAATTACCGTCCAATAAGTAAAATAAATACATTTGCAAAAATTCTTGAAAAAATAGTTTACGAAGATATTTTAGTAACAGTAAAAAATACAATTATAGAACAACAGCATGACTTCTTCTCAAAAAGGTCTCTCGAATCAAATTTATTATGCTATTCCCATGACATTTGTACGGCTATGGACAGTGGAACGCAGATTGACGCCGTTTATACAGACTTCAGCAAGGCTTTTGATAAAATCAGTTATAGACAGTTACTTGAAAAACTTGCTGAGGTCGGAGTAAGTAGGGGAGTCTTGAATTGGGTGTCGTCTTATATTTGTGAGCGGAAACAGATTGTTGTAGTCAACGGGTACCATTCAGATACGTTTGAAAATACTTCAGGTGTTCCTCAGGGTAGTCATCTGGGCCCCCTGTTCTTCATAGTATATATTAACGATATTAGTAGATGTTTCTTAAATAGCAAATATACTTTATATGCAGACGATCTCAAGGTATATCGTGAAATAGGGGACCCGACAGACTGTCTCAAACTACAGGAGGATTTGACCAGACTGCTTGTTTATTATAATAGGAACAGTTTGTTCCTAAATTTGGACAAATGCCTATCAATTTCCTTTTCCAAAAATATTAATTTACTTAAATACGATTATAAAATTGGCAATAAATCTCTAAAAAATGTCGATCATGCCAAAGATCTTGGTGTAATTCTAGACAACAAGTGGTCCTTTCGTTTCCATTTCGACAAAGTTATTGCAGAAGCCAGTAGGATGCTGGGATTTATTACTAGAAGTTGTAGAGTTTTCAGAAATCCTAGGACGATTCTTTCGTTGTATTTTGCGTTTGTCCATAGTAAGCTTTTATTTGCTTCAGTGATATGGAATCCTAACTATAAAGTACACATAAATAAGTTTCAAGCGATTTAAAACAAGTTTTTAAAAGGACTAGCCTTCAAAGCAGGTTGTTCAGTTGAAAATGTAGCCCGTAATTTTAAAATCTTACCCCTTGAAATATGCCGTAGTATTTCTGATATCTGCATGATTTATAAGCTTATCCACCACCAAGTAGATTCTCCCCACCTTTTGTCATTTTTGAACTTTAATATCCCTACTAGGGAGCTCAGAAACCACTCGCTTTTTAATGTACCGTTTCGCAGAACAAATTTGGGACGCAACGCCCCATTAATTAGATTTCAAATTACATGTAATGAATTGTATGATGATATCGGTTTGTTTTGTGATAAGATCTCTAGGGTCAACTGTTTAACAGTGAACCACCCAGACACAGTGAACCACCCCTACCACCTACTACGTCATAATAGTTTCACGCGCCAAACACGTTCCAAAGCCACGTTTGGTTAAACGGTTTAGTTGTCAACTATATCCCGGCGAATACAGGTGGTCCATCTTGGAATAATTTATGAATTTCTAATTTCTCCCGCTAAAAGTAACTTTTCTAAGGTAAGTTTAATGTTTAATATCTACTTTGGGTAAAATTTTATGCTTTGTAATGTTTGATGTAGTAAAAGGTGTTTAAGTTTTTGTTTATTTACCACTATTAAAACATAAATAGTCTTAGGAGATTTTGTTCTGTGATGGTTTATTTGTGACATGTGCTAAAGGTACACACTGAACCAAAATTATGTGTTCAACAGTGAACCACTGGTTCACTGTGTACCTTGGCTGGTTCACTCTACAACACCACCAAATAAAACTTTTTTTTATAGTATGCCACGGAATAAAACAGCGGTTAGAAAAGTGGGAGCGCATTCAGAAGCTGTAATGAGAGATGCACTGGTCCTTATTTCGGAAGGAATGAGTATACGAAAGGCTGCACAAGAGAAAAATATACCGTACCCAACACTAAGGCGGTACGCTTTAAAAAAGAAAAATTCGCCCAACGATGAAATTCGATTGATTCCCAATTATGAAGTTAACCGGATATTTTCGGCACCCCAAGAAGTCATTCTCAAAAATTATTTAAAAAACTGTGCTTTGATGTTTTATGGACTAACTACGACCGACACACGCAAAGTCGCATATGACAAGATCTTACAATACGAAAACCAGAGGCAACGAGTCTAACACGAGCAACTTCTTTTAATAAAGAAAATGTCAAGAAATTTTTCGATAATCTTGAAAATGCACTTTCCAGGAACCCCGCTTTTGCTGACGGAACTAGAGTTTTTAATCTAGATGAGACCTCCACCACAACTGTACAGAAACCTCAAAAGGTAATTGCGCCTACTGGGAGAAAGTGTATTGGAAAGGTTACAAGTGGAGAACGAGGCACGCTAGTCACTACATGCTGTATTATAGGAGCCAGTGGTATCGCTTTACCCCCGGTCATTGTCTTTCCCAGAAAGAATTTTAAGGATTACATGATGAAAGGAGCACCACCTGGTTCACTAGGACTAGCAACCCCAAGTGGTTGGATGAATTCTGAATTATTTACGCACGTAATGAGACACTTTATTAAACATACTAACTCCTCTCAACAACATCCGTCTTTATTAATATTTGATAACCACGAGTCACATCTGTCCATCGAGGCTCTAAACTTGGCCAAGCAGTCCGGGGTTACCATACTTACGTTGCATCCACATACATCGGCAAAACTGCAGCCGCTAGACGTTGGAGTTTTAGCACCTTTCAAAACGTATTATAACAGTGCTGTTGATTCGTGGCTTTTGCGTAATCCTGGTAAGCCAATTACCATTTACGACTTAGCTGATTGTATCGGTACGGCGCACAGTCGCGCAATGACTCCTGCAAATATTATTAAGGCCTTTAAATGTTGTGGGATATTTCCATTTGATAGAAATATTTTTACTGACGCCGACTTTTTACCAAGTGAAGTAACAAATCGACCACGTCCTGATAATCTGGCCTCAGAAAATATTATCCCTCCAGAAATCGATTCCCTTGATTCAGAAGTCTTTCAAGATAAAAATCTTACGGCCATTCCAAGCACGGCGCAGTCTCCATCTGCCAGTCCGGTTCCAGGTTCATCTGAAATACTAGACCCAGTTAATGTTGCAGACATCCCAAACATACAGTCCTCACGTGCCAGCCCGCTTTTTTCATTTAAAAGACCAGACCCAGATGATATTGCAGCTTTGCCAAGCATGCAGACTCAACATACCAGTCCAGGTCCATCCAAAAAAGTAAACAATTTTGTGCCCCCAGAAATATTCAGACCCGCTCTAAAAGCTGGCCCGAGAACTAACTTACGAAAAAATAGAAAAATGAGAAAAAGCATAATCGCCACGGACACTCCGGAATTTAATCAAATTAAAGAAGAAAGACAAGCAGTAAAACGTAAGAAAGAAATTAGCAAGAAGAAGATAGTAAAACGTCAAGTTTTTCAGGAAAGCAGTGAGCAGGACGAAACAGATCTGGAATCGAACATTAGTTTTTCCAGCCATTCCACCGATGGAGGGCTGTGGTACGAATCACCTACAGATGATGAAGATCCCTGTGTTCTTCTTACTCCTGGTAACTTTGAGCCATTGCCCAGAAGACCTGATATTAACGATTATGTGTTGGTGCAATTCGCGACAAAGAAGCAGATCGTTTATTATGTGGGAAAAATAATTGAACCACGCAACAATGCTTCGTGGGAATACCAAATTAGTTTTTTAAGAATTAAGTCTAAGAACAACGAACAATTTTCTTTGCCAACAGTTGAGGATAAGTCTTTTGTGTTAGAAGAAGATATAAAGTACATTCTTCCCCAACCCGAGTTTCATAATGGCACCAAAAGACAAAATTCCTATGTTAAGTTCGAGGTTAATTTTAGCCTTCTAAATATGTGTTGAAGAACAAGAAGTTTTCGTTTCCTTCCGAATTTCAGTTACCAGTTTTTATTTAATTTAATTAGATTAGATAGTGCAGCTAATATTTTATTGTTTTAGTTTAAGTTCGGTGAATGAATCCTAAAAAATAATTTACTTTTTGTTCTTTTGTTATCAGCTTTACGTAGGTAGGTACCTTACTTATAAATGTTACCAGTTTTTGTTTTATTTTATTAGTCTTAATTCACTTCCAATACATCTTTATAACTGACAATTTCCTGATTAATGTAACCTGTTTATGTTTAGTTTTGTTGGACTTAATTCAACCAAAAATTTTTTATGTCATTATTATCGTTATACTTGATTTTCATTCCAATATAACGTAAATTAATAAATAATCTGAGTTTTTGAAAAACTATTAAACTTATTTTAGGCTAGAAAGCTATGGTTCACTGTGGACACAACGTTGGTTCACTGTGTAACAGCAGTGTCCCACAGTGAACCACTTGCACTACTTTTAAAAAAAGTAAATTCTGTCAAATCTAACTATTACTTTTTTAATTTTATTGCAGAGAAAGATAAAAAACTGTTTACCATATCGACTTAAAAATAACGATTTACAAAAAAAAATTTTTTGAAAACATTATCTGGGTTTTAAAAAAATGTGGTTCACTGTTGAACAGGTGACCCTACATTCAAAATTAATTTAAAAAGACTGTACTTTTCTAAAGTTTTTGAAACTTAATTTAAAAAAAAATACAATTTTTTTTCTTATGCTAATATATATTATTTTGTAATTTATAATATTGATATTACTGATATTGTTATTATCATTGTTGTTGTCGTTGTTACTGTTTTCAAAATGTTCTAACTTTAATATGTAGGCTATCTAAAATTATCTAATGTTATTACCCAATAATACATAAATGTATAAAGTGGATGCTTTGTGGAACAATGTTCTATCGTATCCTAAATTGTGAATAAATAAATAAATAAATAACTTATCGAAAATATGAAAACTGTTTCTTATATAAGTTTTCCCGTAGAACTCAATTCCGCCTTCGGAATTAGTACACAGGGTCAAGTCAAAAAGCTATCGGACTCTACTTTATTTTTTTTTAAATGGGACACCCTGTATATTTATAGATCATAAAGTTTGTCTTTTCTTACCTTTTCAAAAATATATAATAGTATGCACTTTTTGTCAGAAATGCGCAAATAAATGACAATTTTCTGAAATTAAATACATTATTTAATAGTAGGCCATGGACCACAATAATAAAGAATCGAAAGTTACATATTTTATTAAAGGCTAAATAAATTGCCTCTCGAAATTCTGCTATGCCGTCATATCGTGTTTTATATACTTCATTTTGTATATAGCCCCATAAAAAAATCTAAAATTGAGAGATCTGGAGATCGTGGAGGCCATCTAACAGGTCCGTTGGTACCTATCCATCTTTGAGGAAAATTATTATCAAGAAATTCGCTTAAGAGCCTAGAGTTGTGACTTGGGGCACCCTCTTGCTGTAGTTAAACAGCATTATATTGGGCTAATGGAATATTTTCGAGCAGTTCTCCTATAGACTATATATCTGCCCAAACTAAAACATGCCCCAACTCCAAAGCGTCCTTGTTATGTCTAACTAGATAACAAGTCTGTCAAATAAGTCGTTAGCATCGATTTGTTGCAAATACCACTGGCAAGACAGTGCCCGGCGCTCGGCATCGCCAGGATGCAAATGTTGCACTATTAAATTTGTGTGGATGATATTTATATTTTTTCAAGATTCCTCTGACCGACAGTTTTTCTGTATATCTATTTTCTTTCCTTGTTCTCTTTGCTGTATGATTTAGGACAAATGATCCGTTCTTAACTAAATTTACAGATTTTCGTAGCCATAATACCTTTGGAAATATGATTCCGAGGCTTCTTCAGAATTTTCATTACTCTGTATAAAACATACCAGCATATCATATTTTTCATAATTTTCATACGCTGCCATTATTCCAAGAAATTCATAAATATCAAAAGAACCTTTATAAACTGCTTTATAAACCAAAAGTCGATTCAAAAACCAAAACAAATATTTGACATTTATTTTTCTTTGTTATCATAACAATATCCATAGCCTACTATAAAATTATGCATTTAATTTCAGAGAATTGTCATTTATTTGCGTGTTTCTGAGAAAAAGTGCACACTATTATTTATTTTTGAAAACGTAAAAAAAACATTTCATATTTTATAAATATACAGGGTGTTTATTGTAGACTGAATAAAAAAAACACTTATATATATGAAATATTTTTTTTTACTTTATTTTATCCTGTACGTTCTCTTGTAGGGTCATAGCCCTGAGGATTCGACAAATTGTCGAAAGCGCTAAACAGATAATAAAAAAAATACCCTAAATACTACAAATCTTGTTTCTTATTTGTTAAGAACATATCGTACAGGGTGTCCGGATGGTTGCAAGAGCAGGCTATCTCGCTTATTTTTAAAGATAGAACCTTGCGGTTTTCACGAACCTGAGCTAATTTTTTGTGAAACTCATGAAGCCCTAAACAAAATTTTTATAGCCTTCTTCGTTTATGAGATACAGGGCGAAATAGAAAATCTTGCATTTTGGGACCCCCCCAAAAAAAAATTGCTGCTTATGCAGTTTTTTACGCTGGATCCAGTGGCGTAGTTACATTTTTCATTTGAGTTGTTATTTTTTAGATATGACCCAAAGTTGTGTTTTTTTAAATGGGACACCCTGTATATTTGTCCAGAAATTGATTTGTCCTTTTAAAAGCTTCTCAAAAATATATAATAGTGTGGGTCTATTTTAATAAACAACAACAAAAATCCTAATTTTTATAATTATCATCCCAAATTTTGCAGTAGGCCATGCAAAACGATGCTGTTTTCTTTTGTTTTCTTGCAAATGCATTTCCCAATTTTGTAGGCGTATATAAAATATAGAGCGAGTTTTTTGTATTTATTTATTGTGTAAAAATATATTTGTATTATTATGGAAGAAAACCAAACTTTCGAACATTGAAAAGTACGATATGTTAGCTTGTTTTATATTAAGTAATGAAAATGTTGAAGCGGCTTCTGAGATGTATTTTAACAGGTAAATAGTTAATTTTTAGGTATGTTGAAATATTATTGCTTAATTTTTATTTAGATACCCAGAAAGGAGGCAACCTAATATATCCGCTTTTTATCGGATAAAAAAAAATTTACTTAATCACGGATCATTTATCAAACCTCGTATAAAAACATATAATAAAGAAAATCGGGAGGCTGAGGAAATTACAGTTTTGGCTAATGCAGAAGCTTACCCTACCAACTCTTGTAGGGCCAGTGAAAAGAGCATAGGGATTCCAAGAACTAGAGTTCAAGAAATTCTAAAAAAGCACAAATACCAGCCATACAAATTTAGGCTCGTGCAGCACTTACAGCCAGGGGATGTAGAACGTCGGGTAGTCTTCTGCAATTGGTTTCGAGAAAGATGCGATATGGTTAGAGATTTTGAAAGGAAGGTTATATGGTCAGACGAAGCACATTTCAGTAATTCTGGTATACTCAATAGGCACAATAGTAGATTCTAGTCCCAGGAAAATCAACACCAAATATTTCCCAGAAGACATTAGGAACACATATAAAATTTTATATATTTGAGGGAAATCTAACAGCCAATCGCTATATAGAAATTTTAGAGGCCAGCTATACCTGAATTACTTGACGATGTTCCTCTAGCGCAAATTAACGAAATTTATTTTCAACAGGACGGCCGGCGCTCCTGCACACATTTCTGGAATGACGAGATTATTTCTGGAAAATAATTTTACAAATCAATGGATCGGAACAAATGGACCTATAAAATGGCCCCCTAGGTCCCCAGATTTGTCGATTTTAGAGTTCTTTCTATGGGGATATCTGGAAAAAAGAATTTACAAAGATCACTATGATAATGTCCAAGATTTAGGAAATGCAATAAGAGAAAATTTTCGCTATTTACAAAATCATCCCGTTATTTTGCTTAATTCCCTAAAACGAATACGAAAATTGTGCGAAGCAAGCATAGAACAAAATGGAAATTAGTTTGAACAGTTCTTTTGATTTCCTTGGTTACTGTAGTTCTTATATGACAGTTGATTTTTGCTCAAAGGCTTGTTACATAATAATTTATTACTGTTTTGTTCTTGTGTTACATAAATGTAGGTAGGTGGTACTTTTTTGGTGCGAAATTATCAATACATATTTTGATAAATAGATTTAATTACATATTTATTTTGATTTATTGTTAGGATGTAGATATTGTTAACGACTTTAAATAAAAGGCAGCATTGTTTTGCATTGCCTACTGCCAAATTTGGGATGATAATTATAAAAATTAGGATTTTTGTTGTTGTTTATTAAAATAGACCCATACTATCATATATTTTTGAGAAGCTTTTAAAAGGACAAATCAATTTCTGGACAAATATACAGGGTGTCCCATTTAAAAAAAACACAACTTTGGGTCATATCTAAAAAATAACAACTCAAATGAAAAATATGACTACGCCACTGGATCCAGCGTAAAAATTGCATAAGCAGCAATTTTTCCCTTTTTTTTTTTTTTTTAAATAAGCGAGATACCCTGCTTTTGCAACCAAATCCGGACACCCTGTACAACTAAAATCCCACAACAGTATTTTTTGTTAAAAGTAACAAAGCCGTTAAATATTTGTAGTGTTGGCAATTGACCGGTCATCTTTAAAAACTTTTGAAGGTATGCCTAAAAGGTTACTTTTAAGCTTGAAATTGATATCAAACAAGTTGTACTTTTAAATGAAAAAGGCATTTACCCCCGTATTCACTAAAAAGGTTTAAGAGTTAGACCAAATCTAGTTGCCACGGAACTTAAAACTCTACAACTTTCTGATTTGACAAGCTGCTTATAGAAATCTAGGAACTCGCTGTCAAATTTGACATTCCGTTGAACATTCTAAACTTTAATTGAGCTTTCAGCAACCGGCCGTTAGTTCGCCAGTTATGTTTCGCTTATGTCACTGTCATCTTAAACCTATAACTGTCAAGTTGGACCTGGTCTAAATTTGAACCTCTTTAACAAATGTTTTTTTTATTCAATAGTCATTTATAAATGTGTCACTTATAAATTTAATTTACCGGCCTTTTTATGTCATTTATGCGATCATTTTCCAAAAGCTGTCACTAATAAGTAAATGACCGGGTCATTTTAGGTTATTTATGCAGTTGTTCTCAAAAATTGGCGAATTTCACTCACTTTTAAAAATGACCGGGCTTTTATGAAAGTCACCGGGTCTTTTAAGGTCGCTTTTACGATCACTTTTGGTAAGTAACTTAAGTGACACCCAACACTGGATATTTGAATACTTAACTAAACTTAGATGCGATTAATTTTGTGTAAGGCAGTTAGTGATCATCCGATGATAATAGTGCCTCATGCTGCCAAATTAACCAAGTTCAAAGAAAATAAGCAAACTATTTTTAACTGCTTACGTAAAATTGATTGTATTGCATGACTCTCGTCCATATCAATATTATTTATTTTTTCTATTATGATCAAGCTTTTAGGGGCATAAGACGTGTAGAGTGTAACCAAACAAAAATTATAATACAGAACATAAAGTACTCCAATTAATTAAATTTATGTAGTGCTCTTATATAGTGAATATTCCAGGATACAAATAATACTAAAGCCAAAGATTTGATTATTCTTTATTTACAGACATTTTAGCCCTTTAAAAATACAATATTTTTAAAACTATTTCATAATCATAAATATTATGTCCTAGAAAATGACTTTATTTATTTGTTATTTTGAAATTTAATTATAGAATATAATTAATAATAATAATTAATTTATAATACGAATTGTATAGGCTGTTTTGAAAAATGTATTTAAGCCCAGAGAATAAAAATAGAATTTCAGAAATAAAATTCTAATGCTTACATAAATAAATTACAAGGCAACTGAATTGAGGAATACGATTATTTTTAGTTAGTTAATTAAGAAATCAGGGTTCTTGAGTTTAGTGGTCAAATTGAAATTACTTTCCGACGTTTCGCCTGCGGTTCCACGAGACATCTTCAAGAATCCGCATGAGTTCAGAACACTGAATTCAGTGTTTTGATTCGATGCAAGTGTTCCGAAATGTGGAGTAGGAGAAGAGAAGATATAGTATGGCCACCACGATCACCTGCTTTTGCTCCTTAATACTTTTTTTGTAGGCTCGTTTAAAAACAAAAATATACGTAGCCCAGGTGGATTCTTTGGAATAATTGCGACATCGAATCGTAAATAAGTGTCAGCAGCTTGCGTTTAAATGATTTCCAACTATCAAGAGTATTTTTAATAGTTGCTGTATTATTGCATGTAGAAGTTGGTGGCGGACACTTCCATTGGGTAAGAAGTTTTGTCATTTCTTATTTTATCCCTAATTTCTAATTAGAATTTAACGCCCGCGGCCTTCCAAACGAAGTACGATCATTTAAGGCTTTAAGGGTGAAAAGAACCGCCACTTAAGGATTGAAAACCAAAATTGATGTGTCTAATCAATTTTATTGACCTAAAAGCAAGACAATCAGTGTGGAAAATTTTCGGTCAACCTGTATTTACACATATAATCTCACAACTTTATGGGCTCAGAATACCGGGTGTCATTGAATAACCTATCACCCCCTTTAACCTTTTAATTAATCATCCTACGAAAAACAACATAAAAAGCTATGCATACTGAATAAGTGGATTTTTTTCCTCTCAATTTTTTATCATTAGAAATATACAGATGCATACAAAAA
This sequence comes from Kuschelorhynchus macadamiae, assembly GCA_030620095.1. Taxonomy (NCBI): domain Eukaryota; kingdom Metazoa; phylum Arthropoda; class Insecta; order Coleoptera; family Curculionidae; genus Kuschelorhynchus; species Kuschelorhynchus macadamiae. The sequence goes on along the minus strand of JAUTXW010004145.1, from coordinate 61,396 downwards.
GGCGGTTTTTAGTGGGTCACCTTGTATATTTTTGTACAAATACTAAAAATAGCTTTCCGAAAATACCTCGCATTTTACCGAAAAAAAAAGACATTAAACCAAGTATGGTTTTTAGTAGAGAGATCATTCATCATGAATATATATATATATATATATATATATATATATCCGCAAATAATATATATATATATATATATATATATATATATATATATATATAATATATATATATATATATATATATATATATATATATATATATATATATATATATATATATATATATATATATATATATATATATATATATATATATATATATATATATATATATATATATATATATATATATATATATATATATATATATATATATATATATATATATATATATATATATATATATATATATATATATATATATATATATATATATATATATATATATATATATATATATATATATATATATATATATATATATATATATATATATATATATATATATATATATATATATATATATATATATATATATATATATATATATATATATATATATATATATATATATATATATATATATATATATATATATATATATATATATATATATATATATATATATATATATATATATATATATATATATATATATATATATATATATATACACAAATCGATGCTCTTTGTTTATCAAAAGTTCTTGGCTGGAAATGGGATGCAGTATCAAGGATGTTAGACTGTTAATGTGTGGTATATGGAACAATAAAATAATAGGTCCGCATTTTTTTGTAAAAACATTAACTGGTCCATTGTGTTACCAATTCCTTCAAAACGAACGCGTAGATTTGTTAGAGGATTTACCCAAAATGCTATACAGAAATAGTATTTTTCAACACGATCGTACTTTCTCCCCATTCAACTCAACGAATACGACATTTTTTTAACCAGGTGAAATGGATTCGAAGAAATTAAATAATTGTCTGGCTATCTAATAGTCCAGACCTAAAGTCTATGAATATTTTTTGTGACGTCTAAAAAACAAAATAAATAAAAGACATGTAAATAATAGAGGCGATATTCAATTCTGTATTAGTCAAGAGATTGAAATTTTGAATACAAGAAATTATAGTTTTATTGAAAATGAGGGGAAACATAATGTGAGATAATTGTATTTAAAAGTTATTGTTTAGTTGTTTTAGTATTTTAATCGTGAAAAAATTACGGGTCTCTGGACCTCGAAAAAAACATGTCCTCCCACTCCCGTCAGTCTGTCAATCTGTACGCGGCATAGCTTAAAAATTGCTTGGGTATGAAAAGATTACATTTTGTTAAAAATCCAATATAGCGGAACAAAATGTAAAGAAATAGATTATTAAGAATGGACTTAAATTAAAGTCCGATATAGGGATAAACTGGTAAAACTGTTGTGTAAACCCATTATGGCGGAACAAAATGGCGGTCTAAAATCTAACGAAATGTTTAAAAATTTAGTACCAGAAAACTACTTATCCAATTGATTTGAAATGTTGTCCAAAAATCAAATGTTAAACAGGGATAGACTGTGTGTTTTTAGGGTGAATCCTATTTGTGGAAACAAAATGGTGGCCTAATAAATGGTTTAAATATACGGTAAAATTTCATTTCCTGGAATACAAGCTTTTTTTTTTATGGAGAAATAATACTAAAAGTAAAAAAAAAGAGATGGTAGCTTATAATATAGTGTCACTTGTTACAAAACCAGAAGCAAGCGTAAATATATACGTGTATTTTTGACATCGGTTAGTTAATCTAGTATGTACTTACTTTGGAATCTTGGAAACTTAATCTTTCCATTAACACATTTCCCCAAAAACTGAGGAATAAAATCCGCATGGCTAGTATTGCCATAAACATAAGGTTCAAAAGAATATAAATCTAGGTTTTCGTTTAAAAAATAAGAGATTTCGCTCAATATTTGACTGAATTGTGGAATAGATGATAAAGCGGTTTTATCCACCAGAAATATCCCTGATGTTCTCTTACACTTTTTTAGATATATTTCTTCCAAATATTGAAAAATATTCTCTTTGGACAACCTTATATCAAGTAAAATAATATTTGAGCAGTAATTTACATTGGTCACTTGTTGATTAAAGTTTAGGTTAATTCTGCCGATTTTTTTGTTCTTTACATCAAAGTTTGTGATAATATAATTATTCCAATATGCGCGTTTGCCAGTTTGAAAACGAAAGTGTTTCACAATTTGACTCACACATTTATCTAATTCAAAATGGTTGTTTGATATGATGGCTGAACGATTTGAGCTTATGCTTTTCATTGTTAGAGTCGTCAGAAGAAATAAAGTCATCAAGAACGTCATTTATATTATGTTATGATAATGTTATGGAAGAAGATGCAGATAACAACTGTACGATTAACATGATACTTTACTCTAAAGTGTACATTTAATGGAAAATTCCTTTTTGAAATTATAATATTAATTGTTAATCTGATCTAATTATCCAAGGTTGGGATTACCAGGACACATTTAAAATTCAACAAGTCCTCACGCAATAATAATTCACCTACTCAGTCGTTATCTTGTATGGAAATCATTTTCAATATTAGATCGTTCATGGGCAGGCACAGTGGCGTAACAGAAAATATCAGGCCCCTTCAAAGTTAGGTTTGGAGTTTGGTTGGGCAAAGAGTATTGCAACTTTACATACTTGTGTAAATAAACCTAAACATATTTATTGAATCCTTTTTATACATTGAGAAAGAGTACATAGAAGAATTATTAGAAGATACAAAAGTGTAATATATATTCCTAAGATTCTAAATATTCATGAACACACATTGGTAATTTATTGTATATTTTGGCTCCAATATAGTAGATATTATTTTCAGTTACACTAAGAGAATGAATAGGATACACAAGATCCAAACGGCTACGTGTTTCATGAAATGTTTATGAAAGTCAGTGTTCTGACAGAATTTTTGAATTTTTTTTTTAACATATAGAAGCACCTTATAAATGTACAACGAGGGGAGCGTTAGTATCCTGTATCGCCTAAACAGTGGTCTACATGTAGGCAAACCACACACTGCAGAAATAGTCCGAATTACTCGTTTTTTAATTTTAAAAGCTCGAATTAAATGGTGATGAATTACGTCACAAAATTGGTTTTACCCACATTTAAATACAATTTGTTTGCACTAAACCATTTATTTAATAATATAAAGCATTTCTTGAGTTTTTTGAATAGCCACCTGCATAATATTGCTGGCTACCACATAACTGCTGTTATCAGCAAAGAGAGTCAGATTCTTGTTGTTACAGACATTTGGAATATCATTAATAAATATTAAAAATAAAAGGAGACCCAGGACAGATCTCTGAGGTACTCCACAAGTAATGTCTAATTCAGAAGATTTGGTTTTATCAGTTTCAACAACATGATGTCGACCATTCAGATATGATCGCAACCATTCATGCACCCTACCCCTCAAACCACATTTAAAAAGTTTTTTCAAGAGAAGATCATGGTCAACTAGGTCAAATGGTTTACTGAGGTCTATAAAGAGGCCAATACATTTCTTTTTATTATTTAAGTTTTCGTATACGTTGTTTAAAATTTCAAAAATCGCGGAATGTGCCGATCGGCCACCAGAAAATCCATGTTGAGTGTCTTTAAGAACTAAGTCCTAACACTGGAACCTGTGGTGGACGATAGATCAAAATACAAGAGTTCTAATTCTAACCACACTACACCACAACTTGTTACGTTCTGGACGCGCGTTTCGCTAACCAAGTTAGCATCATCAGCAGATGATATAAACTAAAGTAACTTATCCTAACCGAGACTATCTATAGGTATAAATGTGGTCACACTTGGTTGCGCCCGACTGCACCGTTGTCAAGTAAACAATAGAGGGGACTATAGGGAATAGGCCCTCTGTCTTTATTTAGTGCTTTCTTACCACATTTAACTATTTCTTTACTCTCAAATGCATTCAATACTCTATTATTAGATACATTTTTAATCAACTTAAGATTATTTCTATTTGGTGATTGTTTTCTAAAGCATGTTGGGCAACGCTTGACTTTTCTGTTCATCCGTATCTTAAATGTGCCATGTGTTCTTTAAAACGAATATTTATGGAGCGTTTCATTTGCCCAACATATTTTAGATCGCAGTCATTACAGCTAATTTCATAGATGCCACTCCTCTCCTTAAAGTCGACTTTGTCTTTAGGTTTTCCAAGGAGATTTTTCAAACTCTTCTCCGTTTTGTAGGCTACTCTAAAACCTACGTTTTTAAATACTTTTTCTAGACCTCTCATATATCTGGGATCATATGGGATTACTATGAACTTATTGGGAGCCTCAGGTGCTTGAAGAGTAGTGGCATTTTTTAATATTTTCTTATGCTTATGTCTATTTACTAATGTATGTACAAAATTACCATTATATCCATTACTTTTAGCTATAGTTTTAATCCGATTCATTTCATTGTTAAAACGTTCTTTACGGAATGTGACCACATTTACCTATAAATAGTCTCGGTTAGAATAAGTTACTTTAGTTTATATCATCTGCTGATGATGCTAACTTGGTTAGCGAAACGCGCGTCCAGAACGTAACAAGTTGTGGTGTAGTGTGGTTAGAACTCTTGTATTTTGATCTGTCTTTAAGAATGTTAAATCGCCCGAGCAATGTCACAATTTGGTCATAAACATTACGTTCTAACAGTTTCGAAATTACAGGTAAGAAGGCTATTGGTCTATAGTTTTCAAGGGCAAGTGCATCCCCCTTTTTAAAAAGAGGTACTACCTTTGCTGTTTTCAAAATGCTCGGAAAAATCTCGTCCATAAGCCACCAGTTAATTAAATATGTTAGTGGAAGTAGTAGAGTATTAGCAACTTTTTTGAAAACAGCTGATGGTATGTTATCTGTCCCAACAGAGGTAGTATTTTTTAGTTTCTTAATTGTTGTCATGATTTTGTATTCATTAACAGGCTGCAGTAACGTTGTGTTTGGAAGTGATCTGTTGTGTGGGACATCACTAGGATTTAATAAAGTAACAGAAAGTCACCTAGGAAGTTTTACAAAGTGTTGATTAAAGCAATTTACAATTTCATTTTTATTGTTTAATATATTCCCTTGTTAATTTTTATTCCTAGAAATCGCACCTTTAGAGTTTTTATTATTATTTATACTAATATTTATTAATTAATTAAGTGTCCATGCCGCTTTTAACTTATTATCGGATACAAAAAACTATTTATTATTATATAATTGCTTTGCTTTTTTAACTACTTTATTGTACGTTTTTTTATAGATTTTGTAATAGTTTTTATAGTATTCTGACTTAGTTTCAATTTTTCTCTGGAATAACCTTTTTAACGTTTTAGAAGATATCTTTATACCCAATGTTAAAGTACGGGGCCCGAAAGAAAACCGGGCGGAGTCAATCGGTTTAGGAAGGTCGGCCAAGAAATCTCTTTAAACCAGTGGTGTCCCGTCGTTCTTTAAATAATATAGCACTCCTTTTTGACTATACGCACTTCAGATAATTAAAAATGTAACTATGCTTAATGAACCTTTATCTATATTTGTCTGTTTTCTTTCGTGTACCGCACTTCTATATCTCTTTTGTGCTGCAAAAACGGCGAATTTTCGTATTTTAAAATGATTTAATTTTGATTTTTCTTGATCGATTTACCCATGAATATATTTTTTCTTGAGTTCTGTCATTAACGGTTCCCGGGCTACTGCCTAAGTCCACTATTATTGTACCACCCAGTATAGTGATACACGATTTACAAGTCCAGATTTTACAAGGGCAGCCAGCATCAGATTTAGTGAACGAGATTTATTAAAATTTTAATTTATGCAGTTCGACTTTGGGCTACTCGGGTATGCCAAAAGTGGTCGTCTGTCTCCGTTTGTCATATTACTTTATACAGGAGCCGTCATTGTGAAGTACTATACAGGGCGTTTTCTAATTACGTGCTGATGTTAAAGGGGGTCTTTTATGTCCTAAAAGTCTTAACTTTTGAGATACAGGATGGTAAAGTTTAAAAAGAAAACATTTTTTTTTTGTCCCAATTCTGATGCTATTGTAGAAAGCTGCATGAAATTTGATACACGTCTTCTATGCATTAAGGAGCATACGGATTTACCCAGGTTAATTACATATGCACGCCACAGGTAGAAATTTCAAAAATTGATTGTTAATAAAAAATGCCCTTTTATGCATTAAAGACGTGTATCAAATTTCACACAGTTATTTATCTATAATAGCATCAGAATTAGGATTTAAAAAAAAATGTTTTTCTCCAAACTTAAGACTTTTAGGTTCATATTAAACTTTTTTCTTAAAAAAGTCCAAGAATCACCCCCCTTTAACATTAGCACGCAATTAGGAAACGCCCTGTATAGTACTTCACAATGACGCCCCCTGTACAAAGTAATATGACAGACGGAGACAAACGGTCACTTTTGGCATACCCGAATAGTCCAAAGTCGAACTGCATAAGTTAAAATTTTGATAAATCTTGTTCACTGGAATCAGTGTTGGCTTCACTACTATAACTACATTGATGTGTAAATTTGGAAAAATATGAGTTCTGTAGTTTTTCAAATATTAATTGCAATATTAGATAATTTTTGACACCCGGTATTGAACAGAAAATTAATTATTTTCAAGCAGTTTATTGACAGCTACTATTATTTCCAATTTTCAGCCGATATTGAGTCAATAAATGTTATTTTTATTTAAATCTTTAATTGAAAGTTCGCCGGTGTTGCGCTCTCGAATATATTTTTTACTCCTGCCCATGCAAGTTCAATAGGGTTGAGGTCGCATATGTATGGAGGCGGCCTTAAAGGTGTATGACCGAGAATACGTAAAAGACCGTCAATTTTATACTTTTTTCTCTAGGGTTGTTGGCTGATATTACTTCATATAATTGATATTCTCTCCATGTTGGATTACATACAAGATTGTTCGATTTAAGACACGTTATAATATGTACTTTTGTAGAGTATTTAGTTGGCACTTTATCTTCTACGTGAGAATGATAAGACGCATTATCGATTACCACGACTGATTTGGGAGGAACGTTAGTTAGAAGCTTCCCGAGAAACCACTTTTTAAAATTATCTCTATTCATCTGTCCATGATAGTCTCCAGTTGTTAGTCCCGAGCGAAAAACTAAAGCAGCACCTGGAACAAATCCGTCTTATGAACCAGCATGAACTATAATAAAGCGAGTACTAGAGCGGATTTCCTGAACAACACCTGTAACACTTTCACTTTGCCCGCATTTGTTCACTGTCATATCATTATCTACCCAGGTTTCGTCGAGATACACAGTATTGCGTCCTTCTTGCCTATATTGCCTTACAGTTGATAGATATTTCACCCGCCAGTGAAAAATATTTGGTCTCTCAATGAGCAATTTCCGTTTATTTTGGCAATTCCGCCAAATAAAACCATTTGATCGTAAAAGCCGATTTAAGGTTTTATACCTGTACGGAAAATCTATTTTGTTCTTTACAGCACGAAGAAGGGGATTGCAGGTCGGAACCTTCTTCAAGTTTATATAAAAATTCTCTATTGTTCGTCAAATTACTTGTAAATTACCATCGTCAATTTTATCTTTGTATGATAATCGGGGTCTTTTTTACCAGGAGATTTTAAAGGTGAAGTAGAACATGAGCGATCATTATGTTCTCTTGGAATTTTTCTTACACTACTTTCCGAAACACCAGTGTAAAATGCAGCGCGTTCTGTTCGATTTTGAATTGGAATAGTCAAACTATTATTTTCAGCTTCTGTAGTACAGGCCTCTATAACGCTCGCAATAAGTTTACGTGCACCGCTTCGAATTGTTTTTCCTCTTTTGCTCGCCATCCTTACTTCGAAATAATAATTCAAATTCAACGCAACGCATTTATATAGAAATGAAAACAAATGCTCGAAATGTATAGGCGCAACTAGAATTAGCTAGAACCTTCTAGCGGCAAGTGCTTGGAGACCCTAGGCACATCCCAATTACAAGTGGACCAGTGCGAAATTTACAAAATCTTCGATTAATTTTCCGTACCGCTTAGCTGGTGCACTTTATAGGTGAAGCGGCAGACTATTACAACAAATAAAAAACATGAAATTTATTTGCGTAGACAAATTTTACTTTTCCGCTTGCTTAAGACTATGAACCTTTATTTTAAGGACTGCCCGGTTTTCTTTCGTGTCCCACACTTTACCCAGGGTTTAGATTCATGTTGTTTGCTCACAAAATTCTACATTCAACGGCATAATCAAAGTTAGGTAGTGCCATTGTAAAAATGAGGTTATCGATGATTTTAGAGAATCCAAATTCCATTAATGATAGCTCAGAACCAAGAAAGGTTGAGAAGCTGCACAACTGGCATTAGTTAGCACATTTAATGACTATTGGAGTTGCAAAATGGCAGTTGCCTAAATTCAACGATATTCTAGTTAATCCATTTTTCCGAAAGGTCAATATTTTTTATAAAAAGTGATAGTAATAAAAAAATAATGCTAGAATCGACCAAGGAATTCAAACTTGCAATGAAAAAAAAATTTCCATTTAAAAAAACATAACTTTGATACTGCGTTGTTTTATGGATATATATATATATATATATATATATATATATATATATATATATATATATATATATATATATATGGATATATATCGTTAGAGCTCATCAGACCGCCATAGACTGGCATTTTAAATTTAAAACCACTACTGAATATTAATATTAGAAACAAACTTCTTGAGTAACATAACTAACTATCAACATAAACACCATTTAATAACAGATAGCATAACAACAGATTACATGGAAAAAGAAAAACAGAAAAAATGTAAAACACATGACTATATAATGGATTTTCCACATACTGTTTTGGATTCGCGGTGGCCATGGAATCTCACCGTTACTGTTTATAAATTTTTTTTCTTAAAAGTTTGTCTATTCAAATAGTGGTCAAAAAACACAGGTCCTATTATGCAGCCGTTTATAATACCACACCACACTTTAACAATTCGATGTCCTTGCCTTTTAATTTGCTTTACCAAATGTTCATTTGTCTCAGACTAGTAGTGAGTATTTTTTTTGTTATGCATTCTCGCAGTGGAAAATATCGCCTGATCTGTCCAAAGTATTTTTTTTAAATCCCTCTCTCAAAATGCAGGTCCATCATTTGCATTCAAAAAGCCAGTCTGGTCACTTAAAAATTGAACTGGAAGAAACTTACATGGAGGTATTTTGTTTTCTTTTCGTACTCGATGTATGCTGGCCATGGAAAAATTCAAATCCCTCTGTGCATCTCTTGAAGAGTTGGTAGGACATTCAATGAAATATAATAAAACCTCTATTTGAGAATCTTCAGAGACGACTGAACGGGCTTTTTCTCTTTTTCTATATTTCAAAACTCCATGAGTTGATATATTACTGCAAATTTTGTCAAAATTTTTCTTGTTTGGTATCCTTGCCATGGGAAATATTCGGCGATACTCTCTTAATGCAAGTGCTGCACTTTTATTGTTTTCAATGTAACAGTTATACATATTTAATCGCTCTTGACTTGAAAAATTGAACTATTTTTTAAAATACGTTTTTAAGTCTAATTATTTTAAATTTAAATGATTTCAATAAAACAACAACCACTAAAGACACAAATAAATTGAAAAACTGGCAAATTTAAAACAAATAGTTATATTATCATCCATTCCATGGCCTTCTATAGTTTTTTTTGAGTATGTAGCATCACAATATTTAAGAAATAATTGAGATTTTCTGTTAAAATGTCATTTTCTCTGTAAACCATTGAATTTAGTAATAGCACATATAAGCATGAAAAAGTAGGTATTTTTATGATCATTTGCGTAAATAAAAAACATAGTGGGTGTTCTATTTAAAAAAATCAATCTTTTTTAACTTTAAAAAGGTGCAAGATTGATTTCGTAGTATGTCCACCCTGTATAGGTGTGGACACAAATTTTGTATTCCGTATATGCATTGATGCTTTATAAACTGGAAATTACCATTGCAATTTTAGATTTTTACTATTTTTTAGTGATTTGAAAAATAGCCCCAATTTTCAGAAAATCGCACATAACCTTAATTATCTCGGAAAATACGCTGAAATCGACTATAGTTTAAATTGGTAACTTATGTCTATTCTTGACGAGGAACTAAATAATGGACAAAAATTCAGGGTGCCCCATTTAAAATTTTATAGTTGATGTGGTCACAGCAAAATTGGGACACTCTGTACACATGGAAACATTTGTTATATTAAATAAGCTTTCGTATGAATTTTTTTTTCGTATCTATTACGGATTTCCAGATCGTATGCCTCGGGCAGTCAAAGGCGAAAGGTCGAAAAGTAATTCCATTTTGACGCGGTCTAATTCCAAGAACCATGATTTTTTGAAATTGCAAACATTAGTTTCATTCAATTATTTTAGCCTAAAACTGAAATTGTCTTGCATATCTTAGGTAGACCGAATTTACCTTGCATGATATCAAACTACTTTAGTCTTAAAATAGTGAAACTCAATTAACTCCCCCACAAAAGCAACTGTCGCTAACAGTAGTAAACCACCCCACATAATAAAAAGCGGCCCAACGTGCATGAAGGTAAGCACCCGACTACTAAATTTTCGTAAACTGTTGACTTTCATGTAATAATACCATTGTTTCTTCTTCCACTCGAAATCCAAGATTCCCGTTTCGCATATCCGTGCCAATAGGTCGTTCATGTCGTTGAAAGGAGGGTAATTCTTTTTGAAAATCATTTGGTACGGTATCATATGCATGCTTGCTCCTATGTACAGCAGAGGTTCGTATGTTTCAGGGTCTGTATAGTATTTTGGAATTGCAAATAAGGTAGGTAGCCTCAAATAATACATGACATGGTCCTTCGCGAAGGCTATATGCTGAAGACACTTCTGGATATCTTTGCAAATGTGCATTCTACTGGCTCTAATTCGATCGCTTTTGTTTGTCGAATCGCGCAAAAGCAAAATGGTTTTCCTTTTCAACGAGTAGATATTCAAGCCAGAGTTCGTAACGTCATCAAGTGTGTGAATTTCATCTTCATATTCTTTACTAAAATAGATCACTTGCAATGAGTTCTTGAACGCGGTGGAGTGTATTAAAAAAAAGAGTAACAACCATGACGTTGCTATGCGGAAGGTGCATCGTTTTTGAATTTTATAGACTGATACATCTGTGCTGATTTGGTAAATCCACATGATACTATTGGACCATGAAACATTGTAGAAATAATGTATGAAAGTTACCAACGTAACTGCAGTGAATGTAAGTAAAATACTAAATCCGAATGAATGAAGCCCCATTATTCTCGTCCAGAGAGTTTTAATGGCTGATTTTGGCGCTATGATATTTACCGTGTCTATAGTATGAGCCATAGAACCGATAAATTCCTTGGCGATATCTTCGGTTAGTTGGAACCCTCCTACTATCATGTCCACTTTATTGTGTTGCAAATACCGCATAGCGATGTTGGTGTAGTTTCCGGTCAATTCGTTTTTTTCACTTTGACGTGTTGTTCTTTGAAACCGAGACGTGCTTTTCATATCCAGGCGAGTGAGGACCGTCTTGAGAATGTTCTGTTCCACCCCGTTGATTTGGTAGTCCACCAACGGTGGTATAATTCGGTAGAAGATCCTGACGGTCGTGTTCTGCCATTTTTTTGATCTGGAAGCTAAACAGAAAATATAATGTATTAATTAAATATACAGGGTGCCCCAATGACATGAAAATAAAAATAGAACCCGTTGTTTACATTTTCCGAGAATCTATCATTGTCCTTTAAGATAGCTTTGTAAATTACCAGGGAAAATATTTTAAAACTGGTACCCTAAAAGGGGGCGAAAATGAATACTTTTCGACTAATTTGGTCTAATTCCAAAGAGGGTGATTTCTTTGCTGGTTTAATGTCATTAAAAGTCCTATCTTGACATCTAAACTTACGGCCGGTTGCAGAACACTCAATTAAAGTTTAGAATGTTTAACGGAATGTCAAATTTGACAGCGAGTTCCTAGATTTCTATAAGCAGCTTGTCAAATCATAAAGCTGGGTTAAATATCACTGGCCGACAAAAAAAATTTTTGTTGTAACACAAATCAGATTAGCATAATCTAAGAGAATGGACCTATCCAAATACGAAAATGACAAATAGAAAGTTGTAGCACGAAGGGTTTTCTTGTTAGAGTTGTAGAACCATATCGAATGTTACGATACTTAATATCTATAGAAAAAATGATTTCAGAAAATTCTTAACTCTGTTTATTGACTATATTTACAGTTTTCGCCTATTAAACATACCATACATCTAAGAGAAAAGCAAACGAGAAAAATATTAACTTAAAACACTAATTAAATTTTATTTTTTCCGTTTATGAGGTGTCCTATCTTCTCTCTTCAAAAACCAACAGTAGTCACCCATCATGGCTGGATCCCATCGTCCTTGGTACCGAATTTCCATTGTTCTGATATCTTGGTGAAACCTGAAGTGAATTTTTAATGACATTCTGGCACCAAGCGCTTTATATGCATCTAAGAGTTCATTAACTAATTGTTCATAATGTTCATCCATATTGTTGCCTAAAAATCCTCTTACTACATCAACAAATGAATTCCATGCTCTAAGTTCCTGCCTGGTAAGCTTTTCCGTAAAATTGACATCGTCCAGTAATTTTCTGATTTGATGATGAGTCTATGAATAAGCGCCACTCACGGGGAGAATGTTCAATATCAAGTTTCTGCATTAAACTGTCTATATCAGTACAGTGCTCAACGAATTTTCCATACTGTAGAATTCAGAAAACATAGCATTTCTTTTTCTAAAATTCGTTATTTTTGTTTCTTTGGCCATTAGGTTCCATTCCTTAAGACGGGAACCCAGAAGTTGACTGTTGCTTGGATAACCCCAAATCACGTACTAAATCATTTAATTCACTTTGAACAATCAAATGTGGCTCGCCAGAACTGGGACCTGTGGTAAAAGTGGGATCGGTGCACTGTTCTTCTGAGCTGCCTGATGATGCGTTATCTCCATTATCTCCCAAATCAATAGCTTGCCAATTTAAAGGCGCAATCGGCACTGGCAAATTTGCATTATGAGGAACAGGTCGTATGACAGATTGCAAATTTGAATATTCTATATTGTGATTTCCCTTTTTGGAATAACCTTCAATCTTTATCAAGCAAAAATAACAATCGTCAGAATGATTGATGGGTTCTCGCCAGACCATTGGAACTGCAAAAGGCATACTTTTTCTCTTTCCCTTCATCCACTGCACCAATGATACACTACAACTAACACAGCACACATGGGGAGCACACTGCGTATCTTGATCCCCAATTAACACACCAAAATATTTAAAGTAGGTTTTTTTACATTTTCGGAAAATGGCCTGGCTTGTGATTGCACCAGAAATTCTCCACAAATATAACAAAATTTGTCAGGAGAAATTTTGCAACTTCGGCGCGTTTAACTCGACATTCTCGTCTTCACGTACACCTGCTTATCGATACACAGAGAACCACTCAATTCGAAACTCAACAGAATAGTGATGTTTAACGTTTATTTTATGTCTAAAGTTGTAAATAACCCAGTCTAGGTAATTTTTTCGTTGTAAAATTGACCCATTTTAGCCGCCCCACAATAAAATTATTTACCTGCCAATATAAAAGGTTTTAATTAGGCTTTTAAATTTCCATTCAAAAATATTGGACCAATGATTTTGTTTCGATGTATCCCACACCAAATACTCAAAGACCTACGCCCCTGAATCTTAACCGCCTGAATTTGGTGAGGGTTTTCTCCAGACCAATAATGTTTGTTCTTCCTATTAAACATTCCTGCTGTAGTGAAGGAAGACTCGTCGGTGAACAGGAAATTATTGAAAAACTCTGGATCCTGCTGCAAAAGCCTACCCATTTCCAAAGCATACGTCAATCGGTCCCTCATGCTTTGCTAAAATTTTAATAAACGTAGGTAGTGCTAATCCAATAGAAAAAGAGTAAGGAGTATTACTTCGAAAAAAGAGTAGTATATTTAAATCTTCGTTTTCATCTAGCGCTACAGTTCTTTTCTTTCTTATTAAGTTTTTTCTATCGCTAGACTTCCTTACTGTGTATTTAATGGTGTCTATGGATGGCACCCATTGTTGAAGATGTAATAATTGATATTCTCTTTGCACTATCCTCGCATTATTATTATTCGCATAATAAAGCTGGACAATAGCTAGTTTTTGTTCTTCTGAATAGCCCATATCAGCAAGAAACCTTGTGATTTTGTAATTCTGCCCTGGTGTAATAAGGTGTACAGAAATAAATAAAAACTAACTACTATTTTTTCGAAAAATAAAATCATAAACTGTTTGATAATGTGTTGTTGTTTGATACTTTCTATCCTTTGTTTGGATTCCTGTGTGCGATCGTTTTCGAAAATGACTCAAATCTAAATTAAGAAATACCATGTCACAGAAATGATTGGATTCTCTTCTTTTTTTATATGCAGAGCAAGAAAAACCAAATAATCCCGATTACGATTTAATTATTGATGAATTTAAAAACCTAGCAGCGGAAGACTCAGGCTGTAAACGAGTTTCCTCATAATATTTTTAAGTTTTTTTTTGTGAATGAAGGCCACACTTTTTCATAGTGCTAAAACGTTTTTAAAGTCTAATTATTTTAAATTTATTATTATATATTAAATGATTTCAATAAAACAACAACGACTAAAAATACAAATAAATCATAAAACTGTCAAATTTAAAACAAACAGTTATATTATCCATTCCATGGTCTTCTATAGTTTTTTTGTGTATGCAGCACCCTAATATTTAAGAAATAATTGAGAGATTTTCTGTTAAAGTGCGATTTTCTCTGTAACCATTGAATTTAGGTTTATATACGTATAGACAGGAAAAACTAGATATTTTTATGATCCTAACTAATAGAAAATTACATTAATTTCACCGGAGAAAATCACTTTGTGGAAGTTCGTCTTCGACATCACTAGACTTATGGCTTAGGATGTCATCATCAGTATCAGAACAAGCTAGTATTACATCTTTGTCGTTAATCACAAATTGTGAACTACTCGAGTCGAAAGCCGCACTTTTTCCTGCTGCTATGTTTTATTTTGATGCTCGAGGTTTTCTGATTTTACCTATATCACCGTATCGTATTTCTTTCAAGAGATCTATAAAAGAGTCATTTACAGCTTCTACTTCATCTGCTCCCATTCTGTAGTCTAGGGGCAAACAGTTTAAGACCTCTTTTCTGTTTAAAGGCACAATGCCTGCTTTTTTTGAACCCTGAAAGGATATTTTTGGTGGCATTTTGAATTATATAATCCACTAGTCGTTTTAACAACGTTGGAAGTACTGATTGGGGATTGATGATTCCTTCCTCTCATCATCTTTTTTCCAGTGTAGCAAAATCTGCCTTCAAGCAATCTTGAGAGGCCTAAACACTGCTAAATCTAGTGGTTACGTTAAATGCCTTGAATTTGCAGGAAGAAAAATCATTTCTATGTTATGTTCTTTTAAATATTTAACAAGGTCTATTGAAAGATGCTATGCTAAGTTATCACCAATCAAAATTTTGCGTCCGTCGAGTTTGTTTAAATATGGAACAGCAACCACGTGCACCCAATGTTCGAGGGTGTTCATATCGAACCATCCTAATGCAGTTCGATTATAACGGGTTCCTCGAGGACCTTCAACTCCCCAGGAAGAATAAATATGTTGCGTTTTATAAACAACATAAAGTTGCAATAATTTGCCATCGCCAGAAGCAGCAAACATTATAGACGTAGAACCTTTGGTTGTGTTGATCACTCTTTCAGAGTGTTTACATCTCCTGCGTGTAATGACTTTTCTTTTGCATAAAAAAATATTTATTGTAAAATTGGATTTTTTTTTGAATTTCAAAACTTACCAACATCATCAGCCAAATTTGTTCCATCATAATTAATAATGTTGCTAGCTGGGACGTAGATATTCTTCCATGTTGTTAAAATATTGATCAATGATGTTACGAGAAACATTTGCTCTTGCCCTTTTGATATTTTTACTGAACCTAAGAGAAATGCGATCTTTGTTTCTTTTCATGAAGCTCTAAATATAGTCTGGTCCGGGCAAGTGGTTTTTAAAGCGTCTTTCAGCTTTTCCTAGTTTATCTAAATAGTTTTTAATAATTAGCCTCAAATTATACGGGTCTATTGGGTAGCCCCATTCCGAATAGGTATTTATTTTTTCAATCATTAAGATTTAAGTACATTTCTGCGTTAAACAACAAATCCTGAAATTATGTTTATCATGCCAAACTCCAAAAGGTGCTGTTTAAAAATCTTTGCTAACTGGTTCCGTTTTTAAACTATAGAGTAATTGTATGATTTTTGTTGTAAATTTTTAAAATAAGTAAAGAAGGCTTTGAAACAAAAA
Source organism: Kuschelorhynchus macadamiae (assembly GCA_030620095.1). Lineage (NCBI taxonomy): Eukaryota > Metazoa > Arthropoda > Insecta > Coleoptera > Curculionidae > Kuschelorhynchus > Kuschelorhynchus macadamiae. The sequence continues at coordinate 44,874 of JAUTXW010004145.1, read as the reverse complement.
CGCATCGACTGACACTTGTCACCCACAATGTTTAATTGTTCAATAGTTTATCCGAGGTTTTGTTTTGTAGGTTTGTTACTTAAAAACGCTTTAAAATATTGTCAAAATGTCCAGATATAATGCAGACGAACTTATGAGAACAATGGATATGCTAGAAAGTGGCTTATCACGAAGAATTGTGGCTGAAAGGTTGCATATTAAAAAAAGTGCTTTATGAAGAGCGTGGCTGAGATATCAAAATACTGGATCAGTGCAATATAGCCGTGGAGAATGTGCAGTGAAAAAAACAACCCCTACGACAGACAGACATATTGTTCGTCAAGCTCTTTCCGAGAGAACTATTACGTCCATAAAAATTAAAACTCATGTCCAGGTAACACAAAATATAACCATTTCTACAAAAACCATTCGAAATCGGTTACATGAAGCTCATTTAAATTTCCGACGGCCCTCTCAGTTATTAAGAGAACACAGACGGTCTCGTTTGATTTTTGCGAAAGACCATGTTAACTGGGATATACTCGAATGGTCACATTATTTATTTGCGGCTGAATCAAAGGTTGCCCTTCATCCTGACGACAATCGGATTCGTGATGGCGTGGAACAGGAGAGCGATACGAAGAAAACTGTTCGTTAGATCGAATTCAGGATGGAAGTGGTTTTGTAACAGTGTGGGGAGTATTATTTACAGGTGATCGAACAGAATTAACAGTTCTTGTTAATCGCTCTGTAAACGCATTTCATTATTTAGAGATTTTGGAGAATATACCGCAAGTAGCTGACAGATTTGGCAACAATTTTATTTATGTGGAAGATAATGCTAGACTGCATAGAGCAGGAACAGTTAACGAATTTTTCGAAAATCATCAATATAACAGAACGGTTTGGCCCTCCCGCTCTCCGGATTGTAATCCAATCGAACATATATGGGATGCTTTAAAGCGGCATTTGTATGCTCGAGCAATACCTTCTAGAATTATTGATGAATTGGTGGAAGCAATTCATGAAGGATGACATTTAATTCCTCAAGAGTTAGTAGACAATGTTCGTACCTGTAGTACCTACTTGTCTATAGTTTTTTATTTGACTTTTGGTTTTAAAAATAGTGCTTTAGTTAAGGTTAATTTTGTTAATAAATGTTTTTTAGTGGTAAACATTGTTGTGTCACTTTTTCACCAATTTGGTAGTATCATAAATCCAGAGGTGTACAAAAACCTTGATCATTTAAAAAGGGAATAAGTTGGTAAAGATTTTTAAAAAACATGTTTTAAAGCAAAATTGGGGCTATAATTTGACATGATAAGCATAATTTTGGGATTTGTTGTTTAACTCAGAAATGTAGTTACATTTTATGTAAAAAAACACGTGTGTTTGAATCCCCTTGTATATTGACGTTAATTATGTTTTATGTCAAACATCCTGCCCAAAAATAAAGTCTAATAATGTACCGTTAAAACAAATAAAAGTTTATTTAAATTGCTTATAGGAATCAGAAAATATCATATCACAAATTACTAAAATTTTGTCTGAGTCGTTTGAAATTTCCATGAGTGTATTTTAAAAAATTCTGTACCTATACAAATATAAAAAGTCACAGCCTGTATGGGAAGGGGATTCATTACATCCAAAGTTGAATGTTTTACCGTTGCTCCACGAACTTACTCTTATATCTCAAATAATTAAGCAAAATGCGGCAGTCAGCACCACTGAATATACAGGGTTTAAGCGTTCTTGATATCAGGGACGCACCGAAGAGGGAATTTTTGGGGAAGCAAGTGATAAAACCCAACTGAACAAAACTAAAAAAAACACTTCAAGTCTGAACCCTACGGCTTTAAAGAAAATTGACTTGACCCAGAGAATCGTTCTTAAAATTTGATGAAATATTTCCATTGTCATATTTTAAAAGAACTTTGGTTTCTAAAATGTAAAACTCTGTATATTATATCAAATACTAGCTACCAAATGTCGCTAATTACAAATATGCCAGGTGTGATACCCTGATCTTTAAAGACGCTAGAGGATGTTCTACATAGTGGATCAATGGGAATAGATTCCTTCTTATGGCAGAGTTCTCAAATTTCTCGGGTGTCTTTAAAGGTAAAGATATAAAACCTGGTATAGTTATAATCAGCAGGACGATATTTATTTGATAGATATAAAATAGATAGTGTAATAAAAATAGTAATCCTATTTTTACTGAAGAAACCATCACACAAGTGTTCAATAAGCAAAACTGCTTATGTTATCAAACCTTAAACCACCACCTTATATAAAACTTTTAAGAAAATATTGAAAACTAAAAAAATAATAATTTTTTCATTATCTTGGAATTGTTATTTCATGAAGTCCGCGCCCAACCAGGACCTATAAATTATAACTAAGATATTATTTCTTATATTTCAATGTTTTCTTTTGATGTTGGTTTTATTTTGTTTTTATAAAAAAATGTATTGCCCTCTTATTAGTTTTATTTATAAGAAATTTTACTAAAAAGATCAGGCTCAAAGTTTTCGAGGGCTAACCCTAGGTTAAAATGTTGGACGTACCTGATAACTAGACCAGGTATTCGGGTCAATTGCACGAATAGAGACTCTCTCTCTATTCGGACGTGAGAAAGAAAGCTTCGAAAATGCCAAATGTGATTTTGGCGAAACGTCAGCAAAACTGTTCTTTTCAGAACCACAGTAGTGAACGGATGTACACCCGGAATGAAAACACATTGTATTTTTCCATTCGTGAAGGAGTAAAAATCAACAGGCTTTTTCAAAATATTTGTTTCTGCACATCTAAAAATTAAATACAGAAAGTGTATATATGGAAGTTAAAAAATAAAAACAATTAGGTATAACGGCACGCATTAAAATTTTTAAAACATTTAGTTAAAATAGTACAGTACATACCTTGAGAAAGATGTTATTTTGCCTTGCTTGGCGGTGTGGATGTAAGTGATACACTGTTAAGGAATTCTATTTATTTTTTTTTATATATATCATTTAATTTTTTTGATTATATTTACATTGTAAACACTATTTGTGGATATGGGTTGTTTTAAAAGTATTTGTGTGAGTCTGACATTATACAGTATGTATTTATGATTGATGGAAATAGTTTATAACAATTGAATTAAATTAGACTGTTATATATTTGGCTGAGATTGTCAATGTCTTTCGGATCGTTTACTGTATTTTTTCTTTTTTTCTTTCTCGACCATTTCTTTGAATGTCAGTTTGTGGTAATGTTGTTCTTTTGATAAGACCGTTGTACCCGAAAAATCAAATTCATGTTCCATATCTCTTTCGTGTTCAAGTAGTGCTGTGGAAGCATTTTTTGTATATTTATGCCCATTTAGTTTATTTGATAGGTATTGTGTGGTCATGCCTATATATTTTTTGGGGCAGTTTAGGCAGGAATGCTGTACACTACGTTTGATTGTTTTTTAATTGGTGTCTGACTTTTTAGTGGTGTATATAAAGATTTAAGGGTATTGTTAGATTTGTGGCATACGGCTATATCGTGTTTACCGAGAATGTGTTTAATCTTTGCAGAAAGGCCTTCAGTGTATGGCAAAGATATGTATGTAGTGGTTTTATTGTTGTCACAATTATTTAGAATGTTTTGTGCCATTGTATAATTTATGGGTTCTTCGCTTTATAATTCGTTCGATGGCTTTTAATGGGAAATGATTTTTTAAGAGAGTGTTTTTAACTTTATTTAGAATGTCAACTCGATATATAGGTGATGTTAGTGTTAGTGCACGATCAACTAATCCTATCATCACGGAGTTTTTTGACATTTTGGGTGACTCGAATTATAATTAAGGTAACGGGAGGACCAGGTTTTTTTGGTGTACCACTTAGTTTTAATGCCATATGTTTTGTGGTCTCTTATTAATGTTAAATCCAAAAAGTTTATAGCGCCATCATTTTCTATTTTGGAAGTAAACTGCAATTTTGGATGAAAATTGTTAAAGAGGGAGATAATTTCCGTTGTTTTATTTTTTGGTATTGCTAATAAACAATCATCCACATACCTTTTAAAAAATAATATTGGTACATTGGCTTTTTGTAGCACTGTTTCTTCGAGATATTCCATTACTATTTGGGCTGCGGTGGAAGAGATGGGTGAACCCATCGCACATCCGTCAAGTTGTTGGTAGTAATTATCTTTGTATTGGAAATAGTTGTTTGAAAGAATGAGGTCTATTCTTTCTATGAATTTTGTGCAAGTGAGTGTTGTGTGATTCTTTATCTGATTCCATTTTTCTTTAATGATTTGTTTTAAAAGTTTAGTCGGAATGTTTGTATATAAGGATATTACGTCTAGAGAGATGAGTTGGAAATTATTTGGTATTTTAAGGGTGTCTTGTTGTAAACTTTTTAAATTCAAATAAATCTCTAATGTAATAATCATTTCTGCCTGTAATTTTTGGTAAGCAATCTGATAAAAAGCTTGAAAGTTTGTAGAATGGTGACTGAATATAGGAAACAATAGGTCTCATAGGAATGCCGGATTTGTGAAGTTTAGGCATTCCATAGAATTTTGGTGGAACAGAATTATGTATTTTTAATGATTTGGCTTCTTTTTCGGATATGTGATTACGTTTTAACAGTGTTTCTATGAACGACTTATTTTTGGATTGAAGAGATTTCGTCGAATCAAATCTCATTTTTTTATATATGTTTTTGTCATCAAGAAATTCATTAATTTTGTTGTTGTAATCAATGGTATTCATTATTACAGTCTTGTTACTTTTGTCTGTCTTTAAGACGGTTTTTATTTACATTTTTTTGCTTTCTTTGATACTTTTTTTTGAGTTTTGTTTTGCTGTATTTTTTTTGTGTCTTATTTTAATTTTATGGTTGGTAATGACATTAACAATCTCTGACCGGATACTATCTTTTTGTTCGGATGGTTTATTGTAAATAGCTGACTCGATAGAAGCAATGTAATCTATTGTTGGTAAATTGCATTCTTCACTAACAGGTAGAGAAAATTTTTCACCTAGTGCTAGTGTTTCTGCAATTTCGTTTGGGATATGCGTATGTGAGATGTTTTCCAGCCAGTTATTAAATTTATTATTATTTTTTTGTGTGACTGGTTTGAAAATAGTTTCTGCTTTTTGTTGTTCAAGGTTTAGGAATGTATCCACAGTTTTGTGTGGTAGAATATATTTTATTTTATTTTTATCATTTTGTAAACTTTTACTAAGGTTATTAATAGATTTTGTTGTTTCTGTAATTAGGAGATTTAGTATTATTAATGAAATCGAAAAATTTGTTCTCAAGGTATTTACTTGTAAAACATATGTGTAGTATGCAGTGGCGGCTCGTCAGGGTAGGCCTCTGAGGCCGCGCCTCACCCCCAAAATAAAGGAAAAGAGAATTTTTTTATATAACTTTTTATCTATTACCAATTAGAGATATACTTTTTAACAGTTTTACAACATAATAACATTAAAAAAGAAACAAAATATAATCCCATAATAAATATTTTAGAAAATAAATTCTGACCACATTAAAAAACCGGCCGTGCAATCCGTGCAAACCCATTCCTAAAGAAAGTGCTCTCGAATGAGGCGAAATAATTTTAGCTTGGAAAGTTTCGGCTTCTGACCTATTTATCAACGGCCGGTGCCGATGCCGGCGAGTCACCTGATTACGACAGAGCGGGATGGCCATTGCCGATGCACGCGTTTTCTATTGCATTCTTGAGGCGATAAATCTGTAGCTTGGATATGCTTTTATTGGTTATTTAAATCACATGACTAGCGAAATATTCCAACGGCTTCTTTTTACGTGGTGCGTGCGGCTGAGAAAGAAATAGGAAAAGATTGCGATAATCGCTGATTGAGGGCGTTCTGTCTTTTAAGGTGAATAAATACGCGTGAGTAAGTTTTTGTTTTGTTTTGATTTGGGAAGTTGGACCGTTCCATTTTTTGTATTTGCTTTTTGCTTTTGAAATGAATCCTATTCACGACATTATTGCTTCATTAATTGAAACGCCTTTTTTAAGAAGAAGCGAAACTGAAAAGAAACAGATATTAGGTAGCCGTCCGACGCCGAAAATTTTAGCAATATTTAACGATAAGAGGCAAGGTAAAAAATATTCAAGAACTTTTCAAATATCTTGGTACGAAACTTATAGGTGGCTATGCGGAAGTATTTATAAAGAAAGCTTATATTGTTGGCCTTGTATTTTATTAGGTTGCGTCAAAAATAATTGGAGTTCAGGGGGCGGATATTCGGATTTAAAAAATTTTTCATGAAATGTATGAAAAAATCGCATGAAAGTTCAAGAGAGCATATTAAAAATTCGATAGCACTTACAAGACTGGAGCAAAATAGGGCGACTATTGCGGATGCACTACAAAAAAATGCAAGTCTTAATAAAATTGTTTATAATGAAAATGTTCGAAAAAACCGTTTATTATTAAATTATTTAATTGATGTTACTATTACTTTGGGTAAACAGGACTTGGCATTTCGAGGTCATAATGAAACAACAGATTCTTTTAACCGTGGCAATTTTAAGGAAATATTTGCATGCTTAATGAAAAGAAATGCCGAACTTACTGAACATTGTGCTAAATTTAGTAATATTTTTACGGGACAATCTAAGACTATACAAAATGAACTAATTGGTTGCATACATGACTATATTCAAGAATATATAAAAAAAGAAATCAATGACACCGATTGTTGTTTTTTTGGCGTAATTGCGGATGATAGTACTGATATAACAGAAAAATCACAGTGTTCGATAACAGTTAGGTATGTGACCAACGGTTCTTTAAAAGAAAGATTTTTAGGATTTTTTGACGTTAGCGATAATAGAACAGCAGAGAGCCTTTTTCATTTAATACAAAACAGCTTAGAGCCTTATGACTTTAAAAATAAATTGGTCGCGCAGTGTTACGATGGGGCTAGTGTTATGGCAGGTGAAATAAATGGGCTTCAAACAAAAGTTAGATCTATTGCTCCTTTAGCTGTTTGTTTACTCATTGTTGCGCCCACAGATTAAATCTAGTTTTACAACAGGGAACAAAACTGATTACCCAAAGTCGTATATTTTTTGCCACTTTATTAGGAATACCAAATTATTTCCACCAATCACCAAAACGGTCTTTTGTGCTTAATCAGATAGTAGGTAAAAGAATTCCGCGAGCTGTAGAAACGCGATGGTATACACGGTCTAACATTTTAAACTTAGTGGCTAATGAATGGGACAATTTAATTATAGTATTTGAAACTATTATTAATGACTTAAGTTCTGGAAGAGAATCTATTAATGGTGCAAAAGGATTTCTAAAGCATTTTAATGATTTCGAATTTTGCCTTTTAACGCATATTTATAAACAAATTTTTAGTTGCACTGATGTACTGTTTCAAATATTACAGTTAAAGCATTTAGATATAAATTACTGCATTTCGCAAATAAACCTTGCCGAGCAACGAATTATTAAATTTAGAAACGAGGAACTTTTCAAAGAACTTTTCAATATTGCTAAAAAAGCCACTATTCTGCCAACTAACACACGTCGAGGGCAATGTTCTAGCGACTTTGATATTTTTACTAAATATAAAATATTATATTTCGAAATAATAGATTGTATAATTCTTCAATTAGGGACGCGGTTTGAAAATTTAAATAATTTAAATTTCTTTGCTTTAGTCGATTGCACAAAATATTCGGAATATGTTAAATGCTTTCCAGACGACTTATAAAATAATTTATTAAAAAATTATACAAACATTTTTGACAGGGATAGATTAAAGAATGAGCTTTCTGTATTGTATAGGGATGAACAATTTTCAAATTTAGATGTCGAAAAAAGTCTAGCTTTGTTATTTAAAGATTTTAAAGCAATTTTTGCGGAAGCATATAAGCTTTTTAATTTAGTTTTAACTATTCCCGCAACAAGTGTATCGGTCGAACGAAATTTTTCATGTCTTAAACGGATCAAAACCTACCTAAGAAACACAATGACACAAGAACGGCTTTCGGGTTTAGCAATGATGTCAATAGAGCAGGAATTACTGTCAGAACTTAGTGAAGACCAAAACTTTTACGACCAAATTATAGATAAATTTGCAACCTTAAAAGACAGACGTATAGATTTAATGTACAAAAAGTAGTTTTTTTATCTTATTTCATACAACTATTTATTTTAAGTTTTAATAAACTAAATTATGTTTTTATTATCGCAATCACCGCTATATTTTAGTGATAGGTGTACATATTTTACTTGTTTTGTTTACTTTTTATTTACTTTTTTTAGAGTTTATTTTTTTAGTTTTTAATGGTTTAGTGCTATTGGTGCTAGTGGGCTATTGGCGATGACCTCCATTAAAAAAAAAGGTCAACGCGTCGCAGAATAATACCTCATGGGTGACGTGGAAATTTATTCACATTTAAACAAAATTAACCTCATGTTCTTCAATATACTCACGAGCCGCCACTGGTAGTATGTAAATTTAAAAATTTTCGAAAAATATCTGTACTTTTGCGTCTCATTAAAAATATTCGTCTATTTTTTGATTAGCAATCTTCTTGTAGGTTCTTGACAGACAGACAGGTTGTTGTTTCTGAACCATAGGAATTTGTTATTTTTTCAAAAAACTTCATTTTGTGTTGCTGCAACTTTCACCCTTACCAATATATATATATATATATATATATATATATATATATATATATATATATATATATATATTATATTTATATTTCTCTTCTTGAACCTTACAATTTATAAATATCAAGTACTTTCTTGGGATTAGTCTAATTTAATTCAATTGTTGTAAATACTGTCAGACTCACACGAATACTTTTAAAACAACCCGTATCCAGCAATGGTGTCTACAATGTAAATATAATCAAAAAAATTAAATGACATATATAAAAAAAAACAGTAAAATTCCTTAACCAGTGTATCACTTACCTCCACACCGCCAAGCAAGGCAAAATAACATCTTTCTCAAGTACTGTACTATTTTAACTAAATGTTTTAATAATTTTAATGCGTGCCGTTATGCCTAATTGTTTTTATTTTTTATCTTGCATATATACACTTTCTGTATTTAATTTTTAGATGTGCAGAAATAAATATTTTGAAAAAGCCTGAAATGGACAAGCGAAACGTCAATTAAAATTTTTTTTTGTTTCAATCCACGAACCTAATCCCAAGAAAGTACTGGATATTTATAAATTGTAAGGTTCAAGAAGAGAAATAAAAAAAATATATATATATATATATATATATATATATATATATATATATATATATATATATATATTTGCTTGCTTGCTTTTATATGTATTATTAAAATTGATTTATTCTGTAGAGTAGTGATTAGCTATAAATAAAAAAGTAAGGGAAAATAAATATTGTATTTAATAAATACAGAATCTGTTTTATATATTATACGTTAGCTGCTAAATAATCATTTTTTTAATTTTTTTTAGATTGGTTTCAATTTTAGATACATTTAAAAAGGTACACTTATTGCTAGAAATTGCTATTTTTCGCATCCTAATTAGTCTTTCGCATCGTTCACTAATTTAATCACTAATTAACTATTACGACCTAAAACTGAATTTATTTGATGCACAAATCTTCAATTTAGTTATAAACTTTCTTGTAATGATCATGTGCTATGTATTTAAATAATAAATAGGATATTAAGCTACGTTGCCTCCTTGGGCGTCCGACCAAGCAAAGCAAACCCCTACGTTCGTCATTCATATACTTTTCGTCCACACTAAGCGAACGCATATGTTCCTCGTCGTACGGCTGTATTCGTTCGCCAAGTGAGTACGCGGCAAAAGAACAAAGAAGCGAACGAGCGTGTCCGCAAGCAAACGCATATGTTCGTTATCCACGACCACACTAGGCGAACGCATACGGTTTTCACCGTGCGGCCGTATGCGTTCGCTAAGTGAGTACGCACCTTTACGTTAATTTATCATTGCCCGGCGGCCCAGCACGCGCCTGGATCCATCTTCATGTTCGTATTTTAGCGGGAGAAGCTTTGCTGTAGAACGATCACAAATGAATTACATTACATGTACACACTGTCCCAGATTGCTTGTTATCACAGGGTTTTTCGGAAACCAGCAGAGATATAACTTTGCGGTTTTCGCGGCCCTGTGTCACTTTTTCGAGAAACTTTGAATGCCGCAAACAGAATTGTGCCACATCGTTTCGTTCCCGAGATACAGGGTGAAATAGAGATTTTGCGCTTTTGGGGGTGGTATCATATTTCGGACACCCTATCAGATAGAGAAAAGGTAAAAACTGCTATGGATAGATATTTTTACGTAGAATCCAGTGTTGTAGTCGCACAAATTTTTAGACAATCCGTTTTTGAGATATAGCCCAAACTTAGTATTTTTTAAATGGGACACCCTGTATTTTTTTATTCCAAAAAATTCGCCTTTTTTTTCTCTTTAAAATGATGTTTCACACTATGCACATTTGACGTAAACTAAACTTTATAAACGCTATATTAAAAGAAAAACGTTGGCCATGGAAATATGGGTAGATATTAAAAGTGTCCAGAAGCAAAATTAAACAACATAAAAAATTAGTAACCATTTTTTTACTATGAAATAAATAAACTTAATAATCTTGATAAACTTAATCACAATACTAAACAAATTCTACATAACTAGAAAAACTGTTCAAAATGGCCGCCCCCCTCACGAACACATAATTGGCACACAGTGCGAATTCTTCTTAGAGCATTCATCATTATTATAAGTCTATCTTCCAATGATCTAAATGCCTGAATGGTTGCATTTTGCAGCTGCTCCATCGTATTGACTGGATTCAGGTAAATTTTGTTTTTTAGGTAAGAACAAACGAAAAAATCTAATATTGAGAGGTCTGGCGACCTAGCAGGCCACCTTACTGGTCCATTTGTACCAATCCAGCGATCGTGAAAATTTTCAAATAGAAATGGCCTTATAATTTGCGCATTGTGGGCAGGAGCACCATCCTGCTGAAAGTAAATATTGTGCAGATTTGCTAGCGGCAAGTTATCCAATAAATCAGGTAGTATTTGATTTAAAATTGCTAGATATCTATCTGCTGTTAAATTATTAATGTAAATATGGAATGTAATCTTTGTTCCCAATATAAAGCAAGCAACGCTAAACCCAAACCTTCCTTGCTGCTGACGTTCTCTAACAATTGGTTTTCCGTATACCAGTGCCTATTATTATGCCTTAAAAATACCACTACAACTTATATAGGCTTCGTCGGACCATATAACCTTGCTTCCGAAGTCAGGGTCATTTTGGGTTTTTTGAAGATACCAGTTACAAAAATTTAGACGCCTTTCTGCATCTCCAGGATGCAATTGTTGTACTACATTTACTTTATAAGGCTTATATTTATGTTTTCTTAATATCCTTTGCGTTTGTGATTTTGACGCCCCCACTGTTTCCTGAATATGCCTACATGAATTCGCGTGATTGGCCTGAATACTTTCTAATACAACAATCTCATTGTTCTCGTGATTTCGTTTATTATATGTTTTAGCCCTGTGCTTTGAAAATGATCCATCATTAATTAAATTTAATTTAATTCGGCGAAAAATTGCCTTGTGTGGCTGAGGCCTTTCTGGATATCTACGATATAAAAAAAGCTTTTGGAAATAGTCCATAACTCAAAGTAGAATTGAAAAAAAATTTTCAAAGGAGGTTCATAATAATTTAAGCGCTTGGTGCTTACCTGTTAAAATATAAATCAGATGCTTGATCACTGTTTTCATGACATTCAATAAAACAAACCATCATATCATACTTATAACTATTTTCAAAATTATTCATTTCTTCTTAATATCTATTAATTTACCTGTTAGAATTATTGGTAACTCGTATGATAAGAGGGTAAACACGGCAATATTTGATATATTTAAGAAACAAATAGTTTTGATTTTTGTTTCCATGCCATATTTCCATGGCCAACTTCGTTTTCTTTTAATATTGCTTTTATAAGGCGTAGTTTACGTCAAAAGTGCATAGTGTGATACATCATTTTAAAGAGAAAAAAAGGCAAATTTTTTGGAACCAAAAAATACAGGGTGTCCCATTTAAAAAATACTAAGTTTGGGCTATATCTCAAAAACGGTTTGTCTAAAAAAAAATCGACTAGAGCACTGGACTCTACGTAAAAATATCTATCCATAGCAGTTTTTACCTTTTCTTTATCTGACAGGGTGTTCGAAATATGATACCACCCCCAAAAGCGCAAAATTTCTATTTCACTCTGTATCTCGGGAACGAAACAATCTGGCACAATTCTGTTTGCGGCATTCAAAGTTTCTCGAAAAATTGACATAAAGTCGCGAAAACCGCAAAGTTCTATCTCTGCTGGTTACCGAGAAACCCTGTGATTACAAGCAATCTAGGACACAGTGTACATACAATGTACATTCAAAACGTCATTGGTTCAGCGTATAAAACACAAGCAAACGAAAATACATCGTTTTTGAGACCTATTGATGCCTATACCATGTACTTACTTTTTAACCTTGGAAAATTGATCCTTCCATTATCACATTTCCCCAAAAACTGGGGAATCAAATCTACATGACTCGCATTGCCATGAACATAAGGGTCAAAAGAGTAGAAATCTAGATTTTCATTTAAAAAATAGATGAATTTGATCTGCAAATGACTGACTTGTTGAAGATATGTTATATCAATTTTATCCACCAGAAATAGCAATGACGTTCCTCTACACTTGTTTAGATGCATTTCCTCCATATATTGATAAATATTCTTTTTCGAAGACTGTATATCAAATAAAATAATACTTGAGCAGTAATTTACATAGGTCATTCGTTCCTGCAAATTAAAGTTTAAGTTAATTCTGCAGATTTTTTCGTGCTTTAGATCAAAGTTTGTGATTATATCACAATATTCGTATTTGCCAGTTTGAAAACAAAAATGTTTTACGATTTGCCCCACACATTTATCTAATTCAAAATCTTTGTTTGATAAAATCGCTGAACGCTTTGAACTAATGTTTCTTATCGATAAAATCACCAGAAGAAATAGAGTCATCAAGGACGACATTTATAATGGTATGAAAGGTGATTCAAAGTACCTCTGTACGATTTAAAATAATGATACTTCGCGATAAACTGAACATTTAGTGAAGATATCTTTAAAATTGTTAAATTAATTATTAATCTGATCTGGTTGTCCAGGATTGGGTATACCAGGGAACATTCAAAATTTAAAATGTATTCATTTACGGAACTTATTTTTAATATTAGAACTATTGTGGGAAATTGCAGGGTTTTCTGAAATAATCACAGTGACACAATCATATCTTTTTTCATATTGTTACCATTTTTCTAAGAAATATTTTGTCACTAAAAAGGGGGATATATTTTAACTTTAATTTTTTTTAATTCGAATTTTGTATTATTTTTAGGATTTTAAACATAATTTATGGATATTGTGCCCTATTTAGTTGTTTTCCAGTTAGCCATTTTTTGCCAATTTAATGGCCTTTCAATATATGAAAATTAGTAATATTTTCTTCAAAGCTGTTTTTTTTCTAACCATTTTTTGGCCTTGATTTGACTCTAAACTTTTATTTCAGCCTATTACATAACACATTTTAACCATTTACGCCCGGGAAATCATCATTTTAAGCCCAATTTTCGCGTTTTTACGTAAAATTTCGCTATTTTTGATAAATAAATGAAAACATTTTTGGTATTATGGTACTTAAAGTTGCAAATATTTCTATGAATGTATAAAACATGTATAAACTTTTCGCGTTTTTCATAATGAAATTCAAATTGTCAGTGGCGTGCGATAAAATATCTATTGAGGAAAGCGATTACGCTTATGGTTAAATAAACAGTAGAATACATACCTACATGGAAAACAAATATAGGGTGTTACTGATTATATTTTGTCCAACCACTTAACTTTTTTTACTTTTGAAATTAAAGTTGTGATTTTTTTACCAATTTGTAGGTTCTTAGGTACATTTTATTTTCAAAGACAACATTTTTCAACACAGTGTTCCAAAAAAGCATGCATTACAATAGTTATATTTTTTTAATAAAAGCGTCTATATATATATATATATATATATATATATATATATATATATATATATATATATATATATATCACGCTATTTGAAAGGGCATTCGAAAAACTTTTCAAAAATGCTATACAGTGTGTCCCAGATTTGCTTCTCTATATAGGGATCTCGGCTCCTATTATACCTACAGCAAAGGTTAAATAGGGAAAGTTTTAGAGGAAACTTATTGCATTCGATATCTGGCTTCAGATTTACGAACGATCAACAAGGGAAATATCGGCGAAAAAACGAAAATGGCGGATTTCGTTTTTCGCCAGTATATTCAGAATGGTACATTTGACAGCTGTCAAAATATGACATTATTCGGACACATTTTTAAGACAAATAAGATGGCGTATACGACACGTCTTCATTGTTTTTTGTTAACCCGCAACCCGCCTCGACTTTCATTTTTCTTATGACCGCTATATTGGATTTTTCGATTTTTGGAAAGAGCCTAAAATTTCCAGTCTAGTGATATCTCACAAGTGCATTAAAGATTTTAGTGTCATCAAAATATCACACTTCGTAAATTAGGTTTCAATATTTTTAAAGGAGGCCATGATTTATTTGTCACAAGATTACATTAATAAGTAAGTAATGTATTGAACGCATTGAATTTTCAATACAACATGAATATAAATAACGACTTAAAAAATCTAAATGAGCTTTAACTACTTTGTAAGTGAGTAACATTAATTTACAAATCTGCAAAATGACGTCCATTTGCATCGAGACATTTTTGACCATTGGTGACTGTTTTTCGTACAACCCTGGTAAGTGTATGTCGGTTAATATTTCTAAATGTGTCCAGAACTTTTTGACTCAGGATTTCTATGGTCACGGGGGGATCAAATTCATAGATTTCATTCTTCGTGTGACTCCAGAGGTAGAAATCCAGGGGCGATAGGTCAGGGGATCTAGGAGGCCAAGATATTGGACCATTTAAAGAAATTATTCTTTCGTCTTAAGAAGTTCCTGACTTAAATGGTATTGTGAGCCTGACATCCGTCTTGTTGAAACCAAATTCTTCTTAATTCATCTTCCGTTAGAATAGCTCTTAAGGCAGGTACAACCTGGTTTCGTAAAAGCTCTAGGTACCTCTGCTTGTTTAGGTTGTAGTCAAACAAAAATGGTCCAATAAGTCGATTTCCTGAAATGATTAATAATTTATAAATAGGTGCCCAACAGTCAAGGGCGGCAGGGTGGGCCGGGTTTTTTCCAAAAATAATTATCGAAACATCCCGTAATGAATGAGCTCGTATACAGTTGAAACCTATTCAACTTTATTATGAAAAAGAAAAACGTGTTTGGTTAGCGGGAAGTAATAGCCGTAATAAATTATTTTGTTGGTATTGCATATTAATTTCGGAAATACTAAAGCAATTTAATTCAGTAATATAATAATCTTAAAGAAGTACACCGTGCCTTAATAAAACATAAAATATCAAAATAACAAACCCCTTGTGCTAAATCATAATGAAAATCGAAAAATAATTCGTCATTTGATTAATATGGTATTTTTTTCATAACGCAAGAACTAGGCTTCCCGGGTAATAATAAATCATTAAATTCAGACAATCAAAATAATTTTAGAGAATTAGCTAATTCTGCAGAAAATTTCGATAAAGTGTTAATAAATTTGTAGAATCCAATTCTATTTTTATAGGTTCTTCGAAACTACAATACAAAATGATTAAATAAAAATGTAATACAATATCAAAAAGGTAAGTTGACTGACTAGAGTAGAACGTTTTACCTTTTTTTTATTAGATTATACTTTTAGTATCATTAAAGAACTAAACGAAAAAAAAAGATTATTATTTGACGATCATTTGGTATCTATTTAAAAAAGATTGGTTAGATTAACTTACCAATGATCCCACACCAAACGTTACTTCCAAATCTGATCTGTAGACGTCTCTCTGCCAGTTCGTCAGGATTTTGCACAGCCCAATGATGACAGTTGTGCCTAGTAAAGACTCAACAATTCGTGAACCTGCTCTCATCGGACCACAAGACATGATTTACAAAATCAGAATTTTCATTACATCTCCTAGTATACCACTCACAGAACTGTAGTCGTCTTGGAAAATCAGTTTCTTTAAGTCCTTGTACTATTATGGGTTTGTACGGATGGTACTTATTCTTTTTTAAAACTCTCTGTACTGTTGATTTTGGCACATTAGTTTCCTGTTCTACAGTTCTTACCGATGCACTAGGGTTTTCGTTATAGCTTGTAAAATGTTTCTGTCTCGATTTTCATTGTTATTATGTATCCGCTTCTAGGTTGTTGTTCGAAGGCACCATGGTTAACCAAATTAACTACGATTTTCCTGAATTGGGGGCTGCCGTCGTTCGGGGTAAATCTCCAAATACCTTGCTGAGGTAACGTCGGCGTTTCTGTATGATTGAAAGTACAGAGCTAACATGTCAACCTTTTCTTCATTTGAATACGGAATGCCGGCTATTTTATATAGGTTTTGACAATTTATGTCTCAGATTTATGATTTTATTGGGATAAAAGCGTACCTACTACTTATTAAAACACAGCTTGGATACTTTAAACTATTTAACTTAACGTCAAAGTCAAAATCCAATTTTGTTACAGATAAATCATGGCCTCCTTAGAAAAGCATTGAGAGCTAACATTACTTTAAATCCTGGCCTCCTTAGAAAAAACTGAAACCTAACTTTACGAAGTGTAATATTTCGACGATACTAAAATCTTTAATGCACTTGCGACTGGAAATTTTGGCGGCCATAAGAAAAATGAAAGTTGAGGCGGGTTGCGGGTTAACAAAAAACAATGAAGACGTGTTGTATACGCCATCTTATTTGTCTTAAAAATGTGCCCGAATAATGTCACATTTTGGCAGCTGTCAAATTTACCGTTTTGGATATACTGGCCAAAAACGAAATCCGCCATTTTCGGTTTTTCCCCGATATTTCCAAAAACAATTGATCGATCGTAAATCTGAAGCCGGATATCGAATGCAATAAGTTTCCTCTAAAACTTTCCCTATTTAACCTTTGCTGTAGGTAGAGCCGAGATCCCTATATAGAGAAGCGAATCTGGGGCACACCGTATAATACTACATTTACTTTACATTACAGATTTTGAAATATTTAACTTCAAAAAATATATTTTTCTCATTAACAATATGTTTTGACAACCGCGAAAATTTTTATTTTTACAGTTACGACAATATTTTGTTGTGCTAATTTGTAGGGTTTTAACTAAGTTTCTTTTTTACATGCTGGCAAAACAATTATTGCAAAAACATGTTCTTATGGGAAAAAAATGTGTTTTTTTTTAAATCAAATGTGTCGAAAAATGTGAAAGTAAAATTAGTAATACATATGTATCTTTTGAAAAGCTCTTTTGCTCTTTTAAACAACGTGAAAATATAGAAGATATTTCATTTTAAAAAAATATATCTTTAGTACACCATGCTTTTTTGGAACATTCTAGTTTAAACAAAAAGAAACTTGAAGTGGTCGACAAAATATAAAAAAACAAGGCCAACAAAAACATTTAACTAATATTTTGCACCCAGTTAGCCAATCATACTTATCATAAAAGTCCATTTTAAAATGTCTAGTAAATTTTTTAAGACTGTTCAACTTTTATAGTGTCTAAACTAATATATGGCATATGCACAGATTGGTTGTTAATCTGTGGCATATGCCTACCTGAGGAATTAATGTCCAATTTCTCCTGAGAACTACATTGAGAAGATCCATTTTCCAGTATACATAATTATGCAAGGAGAGTGTCTGCTTTCTGAAACACCGAAGGTTGATGGTTTATCTATTTCATCAATCTCTACCGATGACACACAACTGACTATGGAAAAAGCGACCGAAAAATGAAAAGAAAAATTTGGTGTCGGAAATATAACATCTGATTTTAGATGTTTTTAATGTGCTGATTCCAAAAATGCCACCAGATTTTTTCTATCAGCTCTAGTTTTTGAGATACAGGTTACAGGTTAATTGATATTTTTTTTCTGATAAAGGACAACAAATAAAGAGATAAATATGTACTTAATCGTCAAAATAGAAATTTCCCAGAATCTAATTAACCAAATGGATACCTGGAATTGTCCCTGACCCAATGTTGCTATAGTAGGAACAATACCTGCTTGGCTGTACTCGATTTAGTATATTATTGAGTTTTCCCAAGTAAAGTTATGCTATCATTTTGTGTAAATTTTGGTCGTTTTGTAGTATCAAGACACTAAACTGAAACAATGGCATCCACAAGCAGATGTACCTGTGTAAATCATCCCGATGTTTTTTGTTATGTGTGTGGTGAATACACTTTGAAAGAGAGCAGAAAAACGATTTCTGACTTTGTGAAAAGAGCTTATCTTGCCTATTTTGGCGTTCATTTAGGAGATCAAGATAAATCTTGGGCCCCACATTTTATATGTAAAACATGTGTTGAACATTTGCGACAGTGGACAACTGGAAAGAGGAAGTGCCTAAAGTTTGGTGTACCAATGGTTTGGAGAGAACCGCGAAACCATCATGACGACTGCTATTTTTGTCTCGTTAATATTAAAGGTATGAAGTTCAAAGAATTAAATTAGAAAACGACAGCGAATTTGAAGGAGATTTAGCAACTCCGCGGTGTTTCAATCAAAAAGAACTAAACGATCTTATAAGAGACCTGAATCTCTCAAAGGAATCCGCTGAATTACTTGCATCCAGATTAAAAGAAAAAAATCTACTTTTTGTCCAGGTACTATTATTACATTTTATCGTAAAAGAGATAAGGATCTGCTGCCTTTTTTTGCTCAGGAAAATGACTTGGTATTCTGTAACAATATAAAAGGGCTCTTAGAAATGATTGGCGCCTTTTTATTGACAGTTCAAAACGTAGTTTAAATGTGTTCTTTTACATAACGGTAACAAATATGGCTCAATTCCTATTGGTCATTCTACTACCATGAAGGAAGAATATGAAACCATTGCATTAGTTTTGAAAAAAATTAGATACGAAGAACATCAGTGGGCAATTTGTGTTGATTTAAAAATGGTTAACTTCCTCCTTGCACAGCAGAGTGGTTATACAAAATATCCTTGTTTTTTGTGCCACTGGGTTAACAAAAATTGGCCTTCAAGAGATGCCATGATTCAAGGAAAACAAAAGGTGATCAACGAACCTTTGGTTTGAAGAGAAAAAATCTTACTTCCGCCCTTGCATATCAAGCTAGGCCTAATGAAGCAATTTGTGAAGGCTTTAAATCGAGATGGGAATTGTTTTGGTGATTTGTCACGTAAATTTCCTGGCATTAGTACGGAAAACTAAAAGCTGGTATATTTGATGGTCCTCAAATAAGGCAACTTGTTAAAGATCCACAATTCACCACATCAATGAATGAGACTGAATCTTACGCTTGGTGTTCATTTGTTCAAGTAATACAAAATTTTCTTGGCAATCATTAAGCAGAGAATTACGTAGAATTAGTGGAAACTATTCTTTCAAATTTTAATATTCTCGGCTGTAACATGAGTATAAAGTTCACTACCTCCACAGCCACCTAGATCGTTTTCCAGAAAACTTAGGTGATTATAGTGAAGAACAGGGGGAAAGATTCCATCAGGACATTAAAACTATGGAAGATCGTTATCAAGGACGATGGGATAGCCACATGATGGCGGACTACTGCTGGAGCCTTCAGCGAGTATGCCCTAGTAAACTCCATTCTAGAAAGTCGTATAAAAGAAAATTTTTATGTGATTAGTGACTAATGTATTTATGTAAATTAAGTTTTTGCAATAAATACTTAAATCCATGTGTCTTTGTTTTTTTTAATTGGCAATAGTAATATTATATATTATAACAGTTATAACGTAAAATATATACAGAATTTTTTTTTAACTATATCTGATACACAAAATCTGAGAACTTTTTTACATTCTGCATCCAAAAATTACCCAGGAACAGTTAAAAAATCGCAGGCACTAAAATGTGTGTTGGCCTGTGTTATTTTTCAAGCTCAAGTTAGGAAAATGGCTTCTCAAATCTCTAAAAATGTTTGCAATAAACTGTTCCATACTATAAAATAAATATTTATAAACTGAAATACGATAGCACCCAAAAAATATTATTTTATATATCAAATAACACGAAATTTCGCGTGAAACGCAAAATGACAGCTTCTCGGATTCAAATGTTAAAAATGGTTTTTCAGGTACCTAAAAATGTGTGTAATAAACTGTTCTATACTTTCAAATAAATATTTATAAATTAAAATACGATAACACTCAAAAAGAATCCTTTTATATTTGAAATAACGACAAATTTTAAGTAATAACGCAAATATGAAGCTTAAAATGACGACTTCTCGGAAACAAATGTTGCAAATGGCATCTTATACCCCTTAAAATGTTTATTATGAACTGTGTTATATAGAAAAAAATTATAGAAAATATATTTATTTACCAGTAAACGCAACATTTTAATAACAGGAGAATCGAAAATCAAGTAACAATGGCGACTCCTTGAGACCAAATGGTTAAAACTATGTTCAAATTGGGTTCTTAAACCCATTAAAACGTAGATTATGATCCGTTTTATACAAACATAGGAATATTTGCAACTTTAAGTACCAAAACACTAAAAAAAAAAGCCAAATTTTACGTAAAAACACAAAAAATGAGCTTAAAATGACGATTTCTTGGCCGTAATTGGTCAAAATGACTTATGTAGGAATATTTGCAACTTTAAGTACCAAAACACTAAAAAAATTCATTTAATTATCAAGAAAGGATAAATTTTACAAAAAAACGCAAAAATTGGGCTTGAATTTACGATTTTTTGGGCGTAAATGGTCAAAATGACTTATGTAGGGGCTTAAATGAAAGCTAAATTATTAAAGATGTATATTTAAAGGGAAAACGATACTACTTCATATATGTCCCTGTTATTTAAGACTATTTTCTAAAAATGGAATTAACTGTAAAAATTGTGTTCTTTTTTTAAGGTTTATTAATAGTGATTTTGTTCAAATCTATTTCGAACATTTTGTAATATATCAGGTGATATGCACAATTCTGCACTCAGCTATAATCCGTTGGAGAAGATCTATGGAATCCGGATTCGTAGCAAAACATTTATTTTTCAAGTGTCTCCAAAAAAATTAGTCCCACGGCGATAAATCTGGTGACCTGGCAGGCTACCATCTAGGGAACCGGTTATTTAAAAAATACAACAACAACATGGTGTCCATCTTACTGGAAATTTGTTGTTTACAGGACCACAGAAACATTTATTTAGCAATAAACGCAAAAATTTGATAAAAACGACGAATCCTTGGGACCAAGTGGTCAAACTTAATTCTACAACCCCTTAAAATGTTTGTTTTTAGGTAATAAACACGTTACAACTAAAGTTAATTAATGACACTATGAGAAAACACAAACAAATTGAATTTGATTGTGAAAAATGCGAAAATTTTACGCAAAATAAGCAAAAAATGAGTTAAAACAGAATCAAGCGATTCCAAACAAAATTACTATTTAGAGAAATTCTTAACTTTCGCCCTTTTTTCAGTAGTTTTATTGGACTAATAATTATGAAGAACAATTTATTTTTAACACAGATCGAAGTAAAAGGGATATCAAATTTGATGAGAAACCTTGTAAATTTTTATTGTGTATTTAGGTAAGTAACCTCCTTACCCTCAACCAACTTTTTGATTTGATTTTTTGTTTATTACCTTCTGAATGTACCTGTTTATTGAAATATTCGTGAAACGGTAACAACATACAGGTAATTTTTTTTTTGAAGAAATGATATACGTTTGCCAGTTGGCCTATAACCCCCGTAGAGTAGAAATACATTATATGTTACGTGTTACGTCAAAATTAAATACAAATTTTAGATATTCATGCTTGATAGGTACAAATTACGTTTTGAAAAATAAACAGTAGTTATCCTCGGTCAATATTTGCTGCAATAATTGTTGTTACAATCTGTAGTTTATTGTCAATGTATGAATAATTTACAGTTCGAAAATAAATGAACTCTTGTGTGTCAGTATATACAGGGTGTTACTAAAAGTTCTAAGGTAAATTTAAGCTCTCCTGAAGACAGAACTGAACGCCAAAAATCTTATTACAGCAATTAACACTTATGCTGTACCCGTGCTGACCTAGAGTTTCGGAATCTTGAAATGGACTAACACGGAGCTAGAGGGAGTACAACGAACTACTCGCCTAATGAAGACCAAGTACAACTCACACCACCCAAGGTCATCAACTCTCCGAATGACCTTACCACGAAGAGAACGTGGAAGATCTCTTGATGACTTAACTAATTTGCATTCCAGACAGCTGCAAAAACTGAGAGATTTCTTCACCAACAAGGCACAAACATCAAGCCTCCACCGCATAGTGACCTTAAGTGACAACTAGTACTCTCCACTCAATCTTGCAAGTGACAACATCATCTTAAAGTCACTTTCAGACCCCGACAAACAAGAACAATGGGCTCAAATGGCACTGCACGGCCGACATCACAATGATTTGAATCAGCCACATATAGATAAGCAAGCATCGAACATGTGGCGGAAGGATGGACAAGAGAGACAGAAGGATTTGTGATGTGATTATAAGGCAGAACTAATTTTTATTGGGCAAGGAATAAAGCTGGATTCACATACTTATTGTGAATTTGTGTTAATGCAAATGCTACATGAGATTGAACGTCATACATTAGACTTTTTCTTTATGCAGGTATTTTCTTTGTATTTTTAAAACTAAAGTTTTCTTTTTAGCCGAGAATTAGTTTTTACATAAATTATTTTTATGTTTTAAATTAAAAGCACTGATTTTAGGATGGCCATACCAGCCAATATACAATAAATTTTTTAAGAGGACAAGTAGCTGTTTTTATAGGGCCTAACGACGGGCCTCCTTATAGCCCTGAGCTCAATCCCTGTGATTATTATTTGTGGGGAGACTTAGAAGAACGGATCCACAAAAACGGGCGAATATATAATGCTATTGAAGACTTGCGCCGACGAATTATAGACTGTTGGCACGAAATTGATCAGCATAATATTGCTAAAGCTATTGATTCTTGGCGCATGCGAATAAATTTAGTCGTTATCGTTAATGGAGGCCATATTTCGGTTTAGTATTGTAAGTATTGTTGAATTTAAAAAACAATAAATTAAAAGAAAACGTTTTTATGAAGGTCTTAAATTATTTAGAAATATATACGGTTTAAGAATTAATTTTACGGGGTTTCACCAAAATTATCAAAAACGATTTAATTTATGACATTATTTTGGACGCATCGCTTTTCCTTGAATATTATAAATGTAAGTGAATGTCCTTTTTTATTGATTTTTCTTTCCAGCAAACCCAAAGCGAATAATATTGGTAATGTAACAAAAAAGGTACAGAGGAAATACAAAAGCCGGTAACCGTAAAAACATTTCATTTGGCGCATTGAACAGGAAAACGACCTTTGGTAACTTGCTAATATCTCACGTGTTTTTTGACAGGTTTTGCTCATTAAAGACCTAAATTACTCAGAAATGAATAGGCTTTAATATTCTGTTGAAGTCAAATATACAGGGTGTCATAAAAAAGTTCCAACGCCTTTTAAATTATGGTAAATTTTAGGCGCCATTTTGAATTTCTTTAAAATGTAAAAAATTTATGTTTGAGCCTCTAGCTTATTTAGTTCTCTTTTAAACAAGCCCAAAACAAATGAAATCGGTCAAGTAACAAATAAGTTATAGGGGAAAAACAAAATTCCGGTTTTTATCCCTATACATACATCTTTCAAAAACAAAAATATCGGAATTTACAAGTAATAAAACTAAAACTATTTTTTGGGTTTTTCGCCTTACTAAATTCTAAAAATAAAAAAAGATATTTTCCTTATAAAATCAATAGACAGTCTTACGTTCTGGGGTCACTATGAAGGTACCCAAGGAACGACACTGAAAAATGTTTGTGCTCTTTCTTTTTTTCAGTGTCGTTCCTCGGGTACCTTCATAGTGGACCCAGAACTTAAGACTGTCTATTGATTTTACAAGGTAAATAATTTTTTCTTTTTTATTTTCAGAATTTATTAAGGCGAAAAACCCAAAAAATATTTTTAAACCATGAATCCGCCACTACAATTTTAAAACTAATTAAGGTTTAACAATGGGAAATTATGCAAATCTACCTGATCGTTTATTAATAGCCCAGATGTTTTAA
The DNA here is from genome assembly GCA_030620095.1 of Kuschelorhynchus macadamiae. Lineage (NCBI taxonomy): Eukaryota > Metazoa > Arthropoda > Insecta > Coleoptera > Curculionidae > Kuschelorhynchus > Kuschelorhynchus macadamiae. Next base: position 20,525 of record JAUTXW010004145.1, on the reverse strand, counting down.
ATTTATTAATATCCCTACTTTCTAGAAAATTGAGTTTCTTTGAGTTATTAACACACGAAATTACACGAAATTCATCATCGAAGACCGGTCCGTCAGTCTGTCTGTTCGCGGCATATCTAAAAAAACTACTTATCAGATTTCTTCAAATTTCAGTCCAAAATTAAGGGCCATGCATGCCCAAAATATAGGTTATATATATATAGCCTGTATTTTTCGTTAGCCCCGAGTTTCTGGTAAAGCGATTTTACCGATTTTTATATATCAAGTTTTGTCTTATAATTAATAAAAAAATTTACTTATTTTAAATACGCTTTAAGTATTCTATAATTATTTATTTATTGCCTACAAAATTACAAATGTACTAAAAAAGTAAGCAAAAAAAATGGTGTCAAATCTAATAAAAAAATGTTTAAATTAAAATTCACTGGGTAATATCCAGGAGCCAATGGCAAAAGCTCTGAGAATCGGTATCAAGAATGTACAGAAACTTGTGCATGAAAAAAAAAACATAATTTACTTCCGAAGAAGATTAAGAAATGTACACGAAAAAATCCAAAGGCAAAAGACTTAAGTTACAATGCAAAAATGGATATTCATAAAGCAATTTATGATTTATACATGTCAAAGACTAATATAATCCTTCAGAAACTTTTTAATATTATAGACTAAAAAATATTATCATCACTTAAAAAGTCCTCATCTTCTGAGTCGTCCTCAAATGGCGCAATGATCATTGGTGCTATTTCGACATCTAGAACTCGTTCTCGATTCTACCAAATGAATCTTGCCAAACAATTTACACTTCATCTGATGTAAGACCATGGTTCACGTGTTTTTCGTAATATGATTTTGCTCCAGCCCATATTAATTCTATTGCGTTAAACTGGCAATGGTATGGCGACAGTCGTAAAACCTCATGTCCATTTTCCCGTAATATTTCTTCTAAGGCATATATTGTTGGTTTTTTAATGGATTTTGCCATTAAAAGAAGTTCTAGTTTCAGCATATTGGGTAAAGAATTTTGTTTTTGTTTTATTAGCCAGTTATAAATATCGCTTTTCTTCCAGGATGAAGTAGGTTGTTTATTTAAGATTCTTGAATGATAAGATGCATTGTCCAGAATGATTAAAGATGGAGCATCTAAATCCTGTTGAAGAACCTGCATACAAAATGATGAACCGTTTTCCCGTCCCTTTTTTCTCTTGGCACTTTTTACAGACTCGTCCTGCCAAGATTTCGAACCACTTCAATTAGAAAATATCCAAGTCTCGTCTAAAAATACCGCTTTTCTAAATTTTGAATTAACACTTTCCAAGTATTTCTTTAAAAACTGGATACGCTAACTTGCTATATGTGGCAACTCGCATAAAAATCTTCGATTACAGTCCTTTTTATATCGAAAACCCAACATTTTTAGAAATCTTACAACGATTTTGGTCCAATTTCCAATATGCCTCGATTTTTTAAAACTTTTTTTAAAACATTTTTACTTTGTCACTTAAGTCTTCTGTCTTTGGCTTTTTTCGTGTACATTTCTTAATCTTCTTCGGTAGTAAATTATGCTTTTTTTCATGCACAATTTTCTGCACAGTCCTTATACCGATTCCCAGAGCTTTTGCTACTGTCTCCTGGATTTTCGTAATATTTGATTAGATTTAATATCATTTTTTTGGATGCAAAAAAACCCGAAAATTGTTTTGTGTTACCCATTTTGTCACTGACTTGTCAATCTGACTTTGAAGTGACATCGCTCAAAGATTTTTGCAACTGCCGGTATTTATATGTTTATTTTTTTTCATGTGAAAATATGATAGGTCTATCTAATTCATCTTCCGGATTTTATGCGGACGATATGATTACAAGTAATAAAAGAAAAACAAACTTAAAAGTTCGTCGTTGATAAATCGTATGACCCGCACGATTTTGACTATATTCCAAAATTGTCTTATTGTTCCGATGCCCTCCACACATATATATATATATATATATATATATATATATATATATATATATATATATATATATGTTTAGATTTGATGCTGAAAGTCCCCGTCTCTCCGGGTGTCGGAACCCCCCAAAAATTGAGGTTACAAGATGGCGCTACAAAATGGGGGCTTAATAAAATATTTAAAAATTCAGCCTGAAAAAACTACTTCATGGATTGATTTCAAACTGTGTTCTATAACTTATTGGTGTGTATAAAATGTGAAAAAATCACCCTGCCGGGTTTTACACTTCTTATAAATTCCGTTGGTCGTCTATCGGTCTCTCTGTCTATCTATAAGTTCGCCGCATGGCTTAAAAACTACTTAACAGTTTGACTTCAAATTTTAGTCAAAAATTAAGGGTCATATGGGGATCACCTATGAAACGTTGAAACAATATTATTAAAAAAACTAATTATTCAATTTACCTTAAATTTTGTTAAGAAGCAATGAACAGGTAACATCTTGGTACGAATCCAAAATAGCCAAACAAAATGGAAGCATAAATAAAATATATAAAAAAATCAGCCTGAAAAATTATTTATTTTCAAATTTGATGTGATACAGACATAAACTGGTAAAGTTGTTGTACGAATTCAAGATGGCGAAACAAAATGGAAGCTTAAATAAAATATTATAAAAAACAGCCTGAAAAAAATTATTTATTAGATTAATTTCCAATTTTATATGATATAGAAAGAAACTGGTAAAGTTGTGGTACGAATTCAAGTTTCAAAGTAAAATTTGCACAAAAATTAATTGCGATATGGGGATAAGCTGGTACAAATTCAACATGACGTGAGAAAATGGCGGTGTGTGTCAAAGTAAAAACTTCTTATAGAGTTTATTTTAAATTATGCCAAAAAATCAGATGTGACATCAGTGACATAGGTAGAAACTGGTAAAATATTGGTAAGAGTCCAATATGGTGGAATAAAATGGCATCTTTTAAAAATATTTGTAAAGACAATATACAGGGTATCCGGAAAATACATTTATAATATGTAAGTGCTGACATCAAAATAGGCGGATTTAAGTCAACTTACCTATATACAAAATTGCTTCGTTTACCCTGCAGAGAGAGTCAAATAAAAAAAATGGTTTTCTTCAATTTTTTGGAAACGTGTTAATTGATTTTAACGATTTTTGGTGTATGGTCTAAAACTGTAAAATGACGTTTTCTAATGATATAGTGGCCGGATATAGGCTATAATAAAGTGGATAGAATGAGCTGTTTTGGAATTTTTTTTTCAATTACTTGCATACACTAAATACTGTAATAAAGTAATGGGCAAATGTGGTATAAAATAGTTAATTAAAAAATTGAAAAAAACTAAGTAAGAGAAAACATTAATTAAGCAAATCTCGATTTTTTCCATTTTTTCAAATAAATCTTTTATACTACATTTGCCCATTACTTTATTACAGCATTTAGTGTATACAAGTAATTGAAAAATTTTTTTTTTGCCAAACCGCTCATCCTCGAAAAATTTTCAAGAGGGAAAAAGTTTCAAAAACAATCTACCCGATAAAAATAACTGATTTGTCATAAAGTTGATGGCGTAAAAAATCAGAACGTATCTTTATACGCGTCGTAACTCCTATAACACTTCCACTTTATAACAACAGGCCACTATACCATTAGAAAACGTCATTTTACAGTATTAGACCATGCATCAAAAATCGTTAAAATTAATTAGCACGTTTCCAAGAAACTTAAGAAAAACCATTTTTTTTTAAATTTTGACGCTATTTGTCATTAAGCGTTGTACACGTATTTTCCGGACACCCTGCATATGTGTTAGTAAATGACTATGTACTGAACTAAATTGGATCACACTTCACTATTCCTAATAAAAGAAAACGTTCATAGCGAGGGATGTTCCGGGTAAAGGAAATTTAACGTTTTTTTTTCTTGAAATGAATGATAAACGAGATAATTGTCAATAAACCAAAAAATTGCACCTCTGGGGTGGTTTTGGGGATGTTCCAACCTTGGGAGAATTGGGGCTTTTTAGTATGTTTAGCTTTAGTTGATTTCGTTTTACCCCCGCCATTATTTGCACGTAGCGTGTATACAGGGTGAGTCAACGATTGGAAAAAGTAAATTTACGTCGAACAGGTAAAATCTGGAAACAAACTGTTTATGCTGTGGGATATATATGTAAGTCGTGCTCATTTTAAAAATATTTTAAATTATACGGGGTGCGTCAAAAAAGTAAAGCAACTAAAAGTTGTATTTGACTTGATTTTTAAATTCTACATAAAATTCTAACACTTTTTTGTATAACATATTATATGGCTAAAATTGATACTTTCTTAAATATTTAGCTTTAAACAAAAAAAAATAAATTTGATGCACATCTATGATTAGCAATATAACGCCTAGTTGTGCACTAAAAATAAAATATTTTGCTTCTGCACAAAATAAGCATGGAACAAAAGACTGCTTTCGTAATATTGAAGATATCACATACAGGGTGTCCAAATTTAAATGCCCAACTTTAACATTTTCCAACCAATTTATTTCAGTTTTTTTAAATGGAACCCCTGTATATTTTTATTTAGTCTTGTTAAGAATAAAAAAATCTACAACTTTTATTGAACATATTATATACCTGTCTACAATAGTTTTCGAAATATTTTCAAAATTCCTTTTTTTTGGTAATTTAGAAAATCAACAACTCGATCAATCAAAGTAGCCATGGAAAAAACAGTCTATACCAACTGGCGAATAAATGTATGAAATGTCAAAAAGGTGTTGTTGTTAGTGCATTGTATTTCGTCTTTCGTATTCTCGTCTAATTTAATATGAATTTTTCACAAAATGAAATGATAGATATAGTCTATATATTGGGTGAAGCTCAAAAAAATTGCCTTCTGGGCAAAAGACTATATGAAGCAAAATATCCGGATCGACGCGCGCCTTCAAAATGTCATGGAGAGATTTGATGCTAGTGGCAATGTGGCATATTCGAATTTAAAATTGCTACAAATTAAGATAAAGAGTTGGAAATTCTACTTCATATAGAAGAAAATCCCAGTTTATGTAGTCGACAACTTGCTAGTTTAACTGAGACCTCACAATCTAAAGTAAGCAGGACCACAAGAAGATATAAATATCATCCATATCATATAGAATTACACCAAGAGTTGCACGATGAAGATTTCGAAAGACGTGTTAACTTTTGCAACTTAATGATAAGGCTAATAGCGAAAGCATATCCGGACTTTTTAGCGAATATCATGTTTTCCGATGAAGCTACATTTAGAAGCAATGGAGTTGTAAACAGGCATAATATGCACTATTATGCAATAACAAATCCCTAGTGGGTACGAGAGGTACAACATCAAAATCACTGGTCATTAAATGTTTGGTGTGGATTTTTTGAGCGTTGAGCTGCCTATTCTTCTCAGACCACTCAACATAGAAGAAAGAAGAGACATGTGGCTGCAGCAAGACGGTGCACCTGCTCATTACCACCGTGATTTTCGTGAATTTTTGGACGCTAATTTTAATCGAAAATTGATTGGTCGTAGCGGTTTTATCGAATGGTCACCCAGATCTTGCGATATAACTCCATTAGATTTTTTCTTGTGGGGTTATATTATTATATTAGATCGTGTTTACACCCCACCACCTACAGCAAAGGAGAACATGCAGGAACGAATCAGGGATGTATGCGCCACTATATCACCAGACATACTAGTTAAAACTAGGCAAAATATTATTAAAAGGTTCAACATCTGTATTCGTGAAGGTGGACGCTTATTTGAGCATCTTTTAAAACATAACTATGAAAATATTTAATTAACTTTTAAAAGCGATTTTTTTTAGTATGATAAGTGTTTTTTTCTGTATAACTTTAAAAATTAGTACCTATTAATATAAGTTTTCGACTATCTAAATTGAAATGTATTCCTTCATTGAAGTGTATTTACTTATTTGCAAACTAGACGAGTAGACCCCTTTTTCAACACAATTTTTAAATATTTATAATATTATGCCAGTTCACGGACCCTTTGCTTTGAAATCTAAGATTCATTCCAAAAACATGACCCCTTTTTCAACACAATTTTTAAATATTTATAATATTATGCCAGTTCACGGACCCTTTGCTTTGAAATGTAAGATTCATTCCAAAAACATAATATTGTCTAAAAAGTTCGGAAATGGCCCTACTCGCCATATCATTGGGTTACAAAACTTAACACGGATTTTAAAATTTTCAGCGTGTAACTCTTGGTTTAATGTAATATGAAATGGATGATATTTATATTTTCTTGTAGTCTTGCTTACTGTAGATTCTGATGTTAAAATCTTAAGGTTATTAGATCATTTTTTTTGTAGCAATTTTATTAACAAATTATTATATTATCTAAATTTTCATTGGATTAATTTTAAATAATAAACTATCGTATTAATATTAAATACTTTTGTTGCTACTATGGCTACTTTTACTACTACTAAAAGGGGAATTTTAAAATATTTCGAAAACTTTTGAAGATAGATATATAATATATGTAATAAAAGTTGTAGATTTTTTTATGCTTAAAAAGAATAAATAAAAATATACAAGGGTTCCATTTAAAAAAACTGAAATAAATTGGTTTAAATATGTTAAAGTTAGGCATTTAAATTTGGACACCCTGTATGTAATAGCTTCAACGAGAGCAGTCCTTTATTCCATGCCTATTTTGTGCAAAAGCAAAATATTTTATTTTTAGTGGCACAACTATAGGCGTTATAGTGCTAATCATAGATGTGCATCTAATTTATATTTTTTTTTTCGTTTAAAGCTGAATATTTAAGAAAGTATCAATTTTAGCCATATAACATGTTATACAAAAAAGTGTTAGAATTTTATGTAGAATTTAAAAATCAAGTCAAATATAGGGTGTCCTATTTTAAAAAATACAACTTTTAGTAGCCCTACTTTTATGACGCACGCCGTATAATTCAAAATATTTTTAGAATGAGCGCGATTTACATATGTATCCCATAGCAAAAACAGTTTGTTTCCAAATTGTACCTGTTCGATGTAAGTTTACTTTTTTCAATCGTTGACCCACCCGGTACATATATCAATTTGTGTTTCATTTATGAAGTTGGTTTACAGGGTGTTCCATATAAAATTTACAGGATAATACAATATTTGGATTAGTTTGGAAAAATATTGATCTTCAATCACAATTTAAATAAGTCAAACCATAACCGACGAATATAATACGTTCTATTATTTAGGGAATTCCGTATTTCTTCTTACAGATAATGTACTTTGGAACCGCAAACGTATCCAGCCGCACTTAACACTGAAAACGAGATAAAAAGCGAAAAATATTGGAACTGATATGGACTTCCTTCTCCAGAGGGTTTTATCTTTCTAATGGCATGCTGTGAGCATCCGCTGTCGAAGATAGTGCGAATCTAAAATATACTCGTTTTGGCCTTAGTTTTGAAACCGCATCCAACGCATAGTTTGGTTTTAAAAATTCGATAATAATTATTGCTATGCGAGAATTTTAAAATGGGTTTTTTTAATTAGTGTATTATTGTTTAATTATGCATTATTATTTTTGTTTTTAGTTTATTGTAGTTGTGTGTGTTGTTTTGTTCGCAATCATGAGACTGAGCTTTGTAGGTGCGGTTGCCTTGGCGTTTTTCGTAAACTGTGTGTTTTCCTTAGATCGATTTCAATGTAAGTGACCAATACCTATTTGAATCAAACAACTGCTTCGATACTCCAGTATACCATTTTTTTATTTGCTATTAATTTATTTTTATTGTAAAATTTATATTATTGTACAGGGTGTCCGGATTTGGTTCTATCTTTAAAAATAAGCGAGATACCCTGCTTTTGCAACCAAATCCGGATACCCTGTATATATGGTAATATTTATATTATTTTACATAATCTAAAAATCAATTATGACATTTAATATTTTTATCCACAAAAAAGGCTTTTTTCTAGAAAATGGAATTTTACCGGCTTTTTAAACCCTTAATGAGGCCGCCATTTTGTTTTAGAATTGACAAGATTTTATCAGTTCATCCATTTTTCACACTTGATTGATGTGCAAAATTTCAACCCAACTGGATAAGTAATTTTTTGATACTGATATTTTAAACATTCCATTGAACCGTCATTTTGTTCTTGAACTCATCATCAAAATTTCACCAGTTTATCCTAATATCACACTTGAGTTTTATGCAAAATTTTAAATTAATCGAAGAAGTATTTTTTCAGGCCGATTTTTTAAACATTTAATTATACCGCCATTTTGTGATGCCATCTTGGATTCGTACCAAAACGTTTACCAATTTATCACTATATAACACTTGATTTTTGTGCAAAATTTGAAAACAATCGATGAAGTAGTTTTTAAAATTTTACTAGGCCGTCATTTTGTTCCACCGTCTTGGAATTGTACCAAAATTTTACCAGTTCATCCACATATAACAAATAATTTTTCTGCAAAATTTCGGATAAATTGTAGTTTTTTTAGTAGTATTTTTTTTTAACATCTTGATATATAGCCACTTTTTTCCATCACATTGGGTTTTTATTAAAATGTTACCGTGTCATTCCCACATGAACCTTAATTTTCAACCAAAATTTGAAGTCGATTGCCGCGAACAGACAGACAGACCGACGGAATTGAGAATACATGTTTTTCGCCATCCAGGACCCTTGAAAAGAGAAAAAATCTCGGAGGGAGATTTTTTCGATATTGCCTAACATTTAGAAGTTATTTAGCAAAATGACCATTCATACTTACCTAATTTCAAAATAACATTACAATTTACCATTTTTTAGAAATTTTATTTTATTGTAAAAATGAAAATTTCAAAGATATGTGATTTTTGGTATCATTCTACTAAACTTCTTCACGTCTTTAATACACTTTCAACTGTTAAAATTTTATTTTTGTTTTATACCGGGTGTTTCAAAATTTAAGGTTTTACTCTAAAAGGTTTAACCAAACTGTAGAATGTACCAATGGCGATAGAATATTTCAGTGGCATCACACTGGTAGCTTCTTCATTCTTCCTTAACATTTTCTTTTTTAAAATTTAAGATATGTACTTTGTTCTATAGCAGACCGTATTTGTATTGAAGCCTATGGGAATATACTGGGTGAGGGAATTTGTATACAGTGTGTCCCAGATTCGCTTCTCTATATAGGGATCTCGGCTCCTGTTATACCTAAAGCAAAGGTTAAATGGGGAAAGTTTTAGAGAAAACTTATTGCATTCGATATCTGGTTTCAGATTTACGATCGATCAATAAGTGTGGGAAATATCGGCGAAAAACCGAAAATGGCGGATTTCGTTTTTCGCCAGTATATCCAGAACGGTAAATTTGACAGCTGTCAAAATGTGACATTATTCGGACACATTTTTAAGACAAATAAGATGGCGAATACGACACGTCTTCATTGTTTTTTGTTAACCCGCAACCGCCTCAACTTTAATTTTTCTTACGACCGCCATATTGGGTTTTTCGATTTTTGGAAAGAGCCTAAAATTTCCAGTCTAGTAATATCTCACAAGTGCGTTAAAGATTTTAGTGTCATCAAAATATCACACTTAGCTTTCAATGTTTTTAAAGGAGGCCATGATTTATTTGTCACAAGATTGTATTAATAAGTAAGTAATGTATTGAACGCATTGAATTTTCAATACATCAGTACAACATAAATAACGACTTAAAAAATCTAAATGAGCTTTAACTACTTTGTAAGTGGGTAACGTTAATTTACAAATCTGCAAAATGACGTCCATTTGCATCGAGACATTTTTGACAATTGGTGACTGTTTTTCGTACAACCCTGGTACGTGTATTTCGGTTAATATTTCTAAATTTGTCCAGAACTATTTGTCTCAGGATTTCTATGGTCACGGATAAATAGATATTTTCTTTCCAAAAATAATTATCGAAACATCCCGTAATGAATGAGCTTGTATACAATTGAAACCTATTCAGCTTTATTATGAAAAAGAAAAACCTATTTGGTTAGCGGGAAGTAATAGCCGTAATAAATTATTTTGTTGGTATTGCATATTAATTTCCGAAATACTAAATCAATTTATTTCAGTGATATAATAATCTTAAAGAAGTACACCGTGCCTTAATAAAACATAAAATATCAAAAGAACAAACCCCTTGCGCTTTAAAATTTAAATTATTCGGAAATACAGCTGAACGCCTTTCTATAAATCATAATGAAAATCGAAAAATAATTCGACATTTGATTAATATGGTATTTTTTTCATAGCGCAAGAACTAGGCTTCCCGGGTAATAATAAATCATTAAATTCAGACAATCAAAATAATTTTAGAGAATTAGCTAAATCTGCAGAAAATTTAGATAAAGTGTTAGTAAATTTATAGAACCTAATTCTATTTGTATAGGTTCTTCGAAACTACAATACAAAATGATTGAATAAAAATGTAATACAATATCAAAAAAGTAAGTTGACTGACTAGACTAGAACGTTTTACTTTTTTTTATTAGATTATACTCTTTTAGTATCATTAAAGAACTAAACGAAAAAAAAAGATTATTATTTGACCATCTTTTGGTGCCTATTTAAAAAAGATTGGTTAGATTAATTTACCAATGATCCCACACCAAACGTTATTTCCAAGTCTGATCTGTAGACGTAGTCGTCTTGGAAAATCAGTTTCCTTAAGTCCTTGTATATATGGATTTGTATGGATGATACTTATTCTTTTTTAAAACTGTCTGTACTGTTGATTTTGGCACATTAGTTTCCTGTACTACAGTTCTTACGGATGCACTAGGGTTTTCGTTAATAGCTTGTAAAATGTTTCTGTCTCGATTTTCATTGTTATTATTGTATCCGCTTCTTCGAAGGCACCAAGGTCAATTAAATTAACTACGATTTTCCTGAATTGGGTTTTATGAGGCTGCCGTCGTTCGGGGTACATCTCCAAATACCTTGCTGAGGTAACGTCGGCGTTTCTGTTTGATTGAAAGTACAGAGCTAACATGTCAACCTTTTCTTGATTTGAATACGGAATGCCGGCAATTTTCTATAGGTTTTGACAATTTATGTGTCAGATTTATGATTTTATTGGGATAAAAGCGTACCTACTACTTATTAAAACACAGCTTTGATACTTTCAACTATTTAACTTAACGTCAAAGTCAAAATCCAATTTTGTTACAGATAAATCATGGCCTCCTTAGAAAAGCATTGAGAGCTAACATTACCTTAAATCATGGCCTATTTAGAAAAAACTGAAACCTAACTTTACGAAGTGTAATATTTCGATGATACTAAAATCTTTAACGCACTTGTGAGATATCACTAGACTGGAAATTAGGCTTTTTCCAAAAATCGAAAAATCCAATATGGCGGCCATAAGAAAAATGAAAGTTGAGGCGGGCTGCGGGTTAACAAAAAACTTATTTGTCTTAAAAATGTGTCCCAATAATGTCACATTCTGGCAGCTGTGAAATTTACCGTTCTGGATATATTGGCCAAAACGAAATCAGCCATTTTCGGTTTTTCCCCGATATTTCTAAAAACAATTGATCGATGCTAAAACTGAAGCCGGCTATCGAATGCAATAAGTTTCCTCTAAAACTTTCCCCATTTAACCTTTGCTGTAGGTATAATAGAAGCCGAGACCCCTGTATAGAGAAGCGACTCTTAGACACACTGTATTATCTGTTTATATCGTTCGCCTTTGGGCACGATAAAGAAGTATTTTGATAATCTTGAATTAATTCTATCAAATATTCCATCTTCATCAAAAATTATTTTGGCTGGGGATTATTAACTTTTTTGAGAGAGTTCTGTAAATACAACCCAACTTGCAAACCTGCTTGTTACATATGGTTTGCATATGCATTTTGACGAGCCAACTCGGATCATAAAATATTCTTTGACTACAATTGATTAGTTTTGTTCAAATTATGACAATGTAACATGTTCAGTTTTAGAAGCTGGAATCTCTGATCGCGAGGCGGTAAGTTGTATTATTAATAATGCAGAAGCTCTTAAGCAAACTTCCAGGCATAGCCCCGGTAGAACTTTTAATACAGCTAGTTTTGATAAATTTTATTCTTTGTGTCTGAATGTAGATTGGCAACATACCGTTGACAATCGCCAGCTTTTATAGTGTGTTGTGTGACTTGTTCAATCGTATTTTTCCCTTGCTCTTGATTAAAAAAAAAGTCCAAAAAGCATAAACCCTGGCTTACTAAAGGTCTATAAAAGTCAGCGAATAATCTTCGTTCTTTAAATTATTTAAAAAAATTCACTGATAATCATAGTTTTACTTCGCATTGCAATCAATATCGTAGCATCTATAGAAAACTTATTAAATCTGCAAATTTTTTCTCTCTAAAAATCGGTCTTGAATACCTCCGTCTGTTTTAACGTGGCGTATTACTATAGATAATTGGCTAAAATTAGTGATATGAGTTGTTTCGTCCAAAGCAATAGCAATGAACCGCGCCCCACCAATCTCCTGCTTACTTCTTGTTAGAATAATGGTTGCAAGAGCGGAAATTAAATCATTCTGGATTCGATTCGACGTTCCGCGAAAAACGCTAGACTGCTCTAAATGATTTTTTAAGAAATCATCATATTTAGCCGTTAAACTAAGTAAATTTTTGAAAATTTCCTCTATTTGAAGAAACATTGTTTCGTCATGACCTCTAAATCCCAATTCGTGCTGTCCGAGACATCGATAAGTCTTCTTAATATTTGCCTATTTTTATCTACTAGTTTCGTTGTATTGGCGGTGACTAATTTCCAACTGTTTATTAAGGGCGTGTTCAATTCTGGTTTTGCCGAAGACTTTTTCTTTTATGACGGCCTGCAAATGCGCTTTGGACATAATGTGTCTTTTTACAGCTTTATGGAAATTATTTAAATCGGAAAAGCCATTTTATCCCAGAGACCTTTTTCATTTTCAAAAAGCATGGCAAATAAAATAATTTACTTATATTTTTCACACCCTGTTAGCCATTTAAATTGTTCGTATTGTTTTTCCGGATAGAAAATGTCAGTTTTTCATATTTGTGGTTAAATTTTTCATAGTCGGTTTTGCCCTTCCTTTGGAAATTATTTGAAGCTTATCAGCGAAGTTTAATGTTGAAAATCCCTTTATTATTAAGACACATTCACACACACTCTTCTTACTAAATTCTCCAACATTTTTAACGTTATTACCGACAGCCAAAGTTGACGGTATTTGCATATCCACGTCCGTATCATTGTCTTCCATATCGCACCATGCACGACGCGACGCGACGTACGTATCCACACAACACACGGATAGCCGTTCAAACAAAGAACCTACTCCAACGATAGCTTCCGCGCCCACTTAAAGCACGCGACTGAAATGCAAAAATTGCAAACAGCCGGTGAAAAGTTCAAGAACCTCTGGCTCGATCAACAGGAAATCAAGCATACAGGACTTGGCTGCAGAGAAGCTAGCGACCCGCATAGGTTCTATTCGATTCTATTGCTCGGTCGGAGTCAAGGTTGCATTTATTATGGGCTTTATAATTAAGATAATATTTTAGCATTTTTAATATAAACTAAATAATTGGTTTCCTATTTCAAAAATTACATTTTAGAAGATGTTTTGTAATTTTTTTTGGGGAAGCACTGCTTCCCTTGCTTCCATGAACTGCACGCCCCTGGATCCGGAGCATCTAAATACATTCTATTGTAATATAGCGAACGATCTAACCAAAAATGTAACATCTAACTCTGACCCACTATCTTATCTTAAAAATGTTCCTAACACAGACTCTTTTTGTTTTTTCCAATCGGACAGGTATGAAATTAAAGAGGTGATTTCTGAAATAAAAAATAAAAAATCTAGTGGGGACGATCAAATCTCTGCTGAGGTACTTCTACGGCTGCCTGATGGAGGCTTGGATACGCTTTCAATCTCTATCAACGAGTCTTGGTCGCGTGGCACATTTCCTGCTTGCTCAAAGTCTACATTAGTAATCCCCTTATTCAAGGGAGGTGACTCAACGCAGCCATCTAACTTTCGCCCCCATTACTGCCTAAAGTAATCAAAAGCTTGTCAAAGAAGAATCTGGAACTATCTTCAGTCATTTAACGACAAACCAGATGTAACTGTTAAACAATTTGGATTTCAGTCGGCGAAGGGGAACTCATGATGCTATCTACAGCTTTCTTGAGGGGTCTATTTCGGGGTGAATCGAGGCAGCGCATCGGCGGCGGTGTTCTGTGATCTATGCAAGGCTTTTGATTGCGTAGATCATGGAATACTGCTGTCTAAGCTCGAGAGATATGGATTCCGAGGCGTGGCTCACTCCTGGTTTAGATCCTATCTTGAGGGTCGTTCTCAGTCTGTGATGCACCCAGGAACAAGGTCCTCTGCTTTACAAAATAACTGCGAAGTTCCACAAGGCTCAGTTTTAGGACGTATTATACTCTATATTAATGACCTTGTTACCCTAAACATCTCTGGCGATTTCACCTTTTTCACTGATGACACATCTACATTGTGGCAAGACAGGGAGATTATGCAGCTAAGGCAGTTCATTGTAAGTGATCTGAAAATCATTAAAGAGTTTAACTCCAACCGCATTTGTCTGAACTTAAGTAAAATTCATACTGTTGGGTCCAGGTGTGATGTGGAGGGATTAGTTTTGGATAGGGACGCGCTTCCGGAGACATCTGTGACTAACTTTCTTGGCATTCTTATTGATGATGAGTTGCATTTTGGGGAGCACATCTTAACTTTGAGCAGGAAACTCTCATCAGGATGTTCTGCTGTGAGAGAAGTTAAAAAAGAGCTGGGTCTGCAACTGACACGGACAGTATATTTCGCCTCATTTGAGTCGCATCTGAGATATGGTATAACATTCTCGGATGTTACCAATCAGGGTCTCCTGACTGTGCTTTTTATCCGTCAGAAAAAGGCAGTTTGATTTATTGTCGGTATTAGTCAGAGAGAATATTGTAGACATCGTCCCTGATATTTAAAAACGGTGTTTGGGCTCCAGGGTCCCACTCCCCAACATGAGACGCGTCATGCCCTCAATTTGCATCTGCCATTGCCAAAGAGTACCCTTGTACAAGGTCATTGATTTATGAGGCTCGAAAGATTTTTAATCATTTACCAACTACTCAAAACGGTGGTATTAATTCTCAAAAACTTTTCGTCTTGACTTAAAGAATTACTTTGCAGTAAAGCATACTATAATCTGGATGAATTCTATCGGGATGCCCTCGAGAATTTTAATTTTAGTGCTATTTTATTATAATTTTTTATGTTATGTACATTTTTTATATCCTTTATTTGTTTTATATATCTGTTTTTGTATTGTTGTTTGTTTGTTTTAATTTTTGCAACTCTTCCTACCATTTTTTTTTAGTCTTTTAATTCAAATATTATATTGGTAAGGGTGTTGCCTATTAGAATATACAGGGTGGTCCATCTCAGCTCCCTTCTTCTGTAGCTCACTTAGCATTTGACTCATGAATTTGAAATTTCGCACAACTCATATGTATATTAGGACGCATTTTCTAAAATATTTTTGATTATACAGGTGACCCAAAAAGTTTGATATTACAATGACATATTTTAAATTAGTTGACCTATATTTTCTTGCATAGTTTAGATGGCTTCCATAGTTGTCTAGATTATCCTAAATTTTATTGATCGATCGGTCATAACGGCTTAAAAAAATTAAATGTGAAAGTGAATTTACACCACTGGTTAAAAAATTATAAAAATTCAAATATTGGCTCGACATAAGAATCAAACTGACCAAATTTAAACCGATAAATTATACAGGGTCTACAAAATTCAAAGTGCATTTTCCGTATTCTTTTTTCATTGCAATCGATGCGTAATTGAAAAAATAAAACTTTTTTTTTAAATACATCTTTATTAAAATTTGTAACGTCCTATTAAAAAATAATCTAAGCCACCTTGGATTACTTTTCATTAAAATGGTTGCTAAAATAGGACGCTTTACCAGTTTTTGGCGAATATCTTTTTAATACGTTAGAAATTTTAATAAAGATGTATTTACAAAAAAGTTTATTTTCAACAGATATCACTGCAATGAAAAAGATTTTTCAAACCTTATTTAATGAACTGTATAATTTTAGATCGTTTAAATTTGGTCAGCGAGATTTTCAACCCATTTAATGAACTCCCAGTTTGATTCTTATGTTGAGGCAATATTTGAATTTACGTTATTTACCGATCGAATTTTTCCAATTTTTTTAAAATTTTAGGATGATGTAAACAACAACTATGGAAGCCATCTAAATATGCAAGAAAATATAGGTCGTCTGATTTAAAAATATGTCATTGTTACGTACACTTTTTGGACACCCTGTATAATCAAAAATATTTTTTAGAAAATGCCCTAATATGCATATGAGTTGTGCAAAATTTAAAATTCATGAGTCAAATGATAAGTGAGCTACAAAAGAAGGGAGCTGGGATGGACCACCCTGTATATGTACCTACTATATGCTTGGTCGACAAGAATTTTATTTTTTTGACTAATAAAATACTTTTTGAATTTGTATTTGAATTGATGCCATTCTTTTGTGGCGTACTGTATTTTATAAGCCGCCATTTTGTTCCAACATCTGGATTCGTACCAAAAATTTTACCAGTTGATTCCTACATAATACTTTGATTTTTTATATTTTTTAGTAATAATTTTTTTAACATTTCATTTTGTTTTGCCATATTGGATTTCTACCAAAATGTTACCAGCTCATCCCGATTTGATCCTTAATTTTTGGCTAAAATTTGAAGTCAATCGGATAAGCAGTCGTGACCTGACGACAAACCGATAGACGGACCGACGCACAGAGGGTAAAATACCAATATTAGGAAATAAAGTCTATTTTGTAAAATAGTTAGCTTTAATTTGTAAAAAGCAGTAATAGGTAACTATTTTATTAAATAAACTACTAAGTTATCAAGAATTCAGAGGTTTTTTTTTAATTATATAATATGTATACACTTTGAAAATTCAAGTAAAACTGTGCATTTACTAATAACAAAAGGTATATATTCAAATAAACTGTTTTTAATTCGAATTAATACTAGTATTATACTAGAATTATGTGTTTTTTCTTTATACAGAGTGTCTGCTTAAGTTCTCGCCATATGGAAAACTTTCTTATTATTTATTTTACGGAAAATAGTTATTCTTTATAAAAAGTTCTGCATGGAGTTAAAGCTAAAGTTCAACCATCAGATATTAATTTATACAATGTTTTTCAAAAAGTATGAATTTGGCTCAAGAGTAAAGTTTCTTTATTTGTAACAATATCGAAAATTGTTATTGAGAAAAATTGATCGGAACTAAAAATGTACGTTTGAATATGCAATGCGAACTTAAGCAGACATACGATACAGGGTGATTCAAATATAAAACATATTATATGACATGATCAGACGAACAATATACAACACCGTTATTTAGAACAATATCAAAATCTAACCATGAAAAGAAAAATGTTTGCTTTGGGAAAATGGACAAAATTATGTTATCAATAGTGCATCTGTTTTAAGATAATATTCTGACTATTATTTTCGGAATAGTAAGTAAGGTATCGCTAAATTTAGATAGAACTTAAGTTTTCCTCATCAGAAATAGAATCATTATTTGATTCTGACAAAGAACTGGAATCAGTACCATGATAGGGAAATGAAAGAAGTGCAAGCACATCAGGATCTGTTGACCTGTTTTTAAAACCATGGATAGTGGTTTTTTTGAGAGGCTAGATATTATAGGATCCGACGAAAAAAGTAAGGAATGCAACAAATCGGTCATTGTTTGTTCTCTAGAAAATCTTCTTGTGTTGAATTCTCTTTAGTCTTTTTAAATCTTTATTCCTTGCTTCGAGTGCCTCTTCTGAAAAAGTGCCTATAGGCAAAACCGCCGCTCTTGTATCATGTCTCCGCCATGAATGAGTAAACGATGGACGCTGCTTGGTAGATAATACCATGGATATAATGATATGAACATTTGTGTGGTTTTTAAACCGGATATTCTCGAAATCTATTGGCATCGACATTGTACCCGCATGATATCGTTTTCAAAACGACAGCGAAGTTTTTAACGAGATCTTGTTAAGCCCTGGTACGCGACGTTAGTGAAGGATCTTCGAAAAAGCGTCTAGCCGAGTTCCCGATCATTTGTTGTCCCAAAGCCCGGTTTTGGGATGTCCACTTTAGAAGACCCATTTCTCTCCTTATTTGTGTTATAATTTTTTTTTCTGTCTTTAAACACATCTTTATTTTCTTGGTTCTCAAGCTGCCAAGATTTAAATGGTATTCGATATGACACGTTCAAGAGACACTCGAAGTAAAACTGAATCCAAGCGTGAAGACTAGAGAGGCCATATTGCAAATTAATAGGGTTAATATGTAACTCTTACGCTTCTAGGTCCAAATTATTCTTTTATTTGTTTGGGGGTTGCTTTACAAATACCACAAACCTGATTTGAAGTAGCACAAATCACCCCAAACATTTTACCATCAAGCATGGTAAGTTTAAAAATGTAGTTGACGGTTACTTTGAAAATCATTAGCTAAAATGATTTCCTAGCGGTTTTAGCTGCAAAATTTGTTGTTCGACGTTGTTTATTTCTTGTTTGGAAAGTAAGGGTGTTTTTTTGCAAAAATTATCTTAAAATAGGTTGACAAAACCTCGTAGAATCTTGGGCGAGGATTGTTCCAAATAACGGTGTTTGTATTTTTTGCAGCATATATTTGTAATGGTACCAAACAGACAGAAAACAAATATTCATCAGTAGCATTTTCATTTTCACCAATGAATTTTTGCTTGTAGCGAGAGTGGCCTGAGCTTCCTGTCCAAGCCCCACTTAAAAATTAAATTCACTTCAATAATATCATTACAACTGCAATACTGCAAAACTTCTTCCTGTAGTTTAACAAGTCTACTGGCTGTATGATTTGCAAGAGCTTGCAAGTTAATAGTGGCTGATGTTTCTGAAACAGCAATAGATATTTCTTCCTGGATAGCATTCCTTTTTTGCGCACTGAATTCGATTGTAGGAGGGTATATGTTTGCGTTCCTGCTTTTTCTCCCAGTTGCTCCCCTTTGCATCAAAATATAAGATGCTTTTGTGACACGCCCATCAACAAACAATGCTAAAGCTTCTTCTGGAGTATACTTCACTATAGCTAATTTTGGTGATCTATAGGCATTAAGAAATTTGTAGCCATATCTGAAGACCCTGTAGAAACTTCTGCTATTACTTTGGCTGCGTTTCTTTCACCCGAACGATGTAAACTACTTTGCGCTGCAAAAGTTAATTCCTCTGTGGTGTTATTTTCGAGCAAATGTTTTATTTTCTGCTCTTTTACTTTTAGCTGAAACTTGATTAAAATTCGGACGACCAATTTTTTTTATTTTGCCATTTAAATAAGTCCAAGAGAACAAAAAGAAGTACGCCTATTTAGCCAGTTTTTGTTCTCGTTTAAACACTTTTAGGACTCTTCTGACTCTGATGATTTTCTTTTTAAAAAACTAATGTTTCTCTGACCTGCATGGAATAACAGGAACATGGGTCATTCTGGCAATCATTGTGATCCATTTTATTTCTGACATAATTAATAACATTCATATTTTTTTCATGAATTGGCTTATTCTGATGCCACACTTCAAAAAGCTCGCGATTGGAGATTTGAGGGTTCTAAAAAAACAACTGTTTTAAGCAAAAACTGTGCCATTTTTTTATAACAATAAATTCAGAACAAATGCTACAATGATAACGCCAATGGTAAAACAAGGAAAGGTGTTTGTACACCAGAAAACGCATCGCAGACCATAGAATTATAATATGTACCAACTATTTGAAAGTTATTCAAAGTGATATCACAGATATTATAAAAAAATATTTTTTTTCAAAACTTTACCATTGACCCTGTATTTTGGAAACGATTTGCAGAGTTTTATTATCGGTCAGTTTTATAAAACTTTGCAAAAACCACATTTTTTAAAATTCGTAATGTGCGCTCCTAAAATACGCATTTGTACCAATTTTGAACCAACATGTCGTATACTCGTGTTTATATGTTACCCCTCTCCACCCACTTAGAGGGGGAGTTGTCAACTTCATGACATCATAATATTGTTATGTCCCAAAACTATATCTACCACGCAACGCGAGGTTGGATTCCGCTTGTGACGTCACCCGCGCGCTAAGCTTAAGCAGCAAGGAATTCCGCTTGAAGTTGCAAGCGTTTGCCTTTTGTTATGTATTTAAATGGAAAACACGATTGAATATTGAGTTTAAACTTATTTTATTCTGCTTGTAATTTTATAAGCCTTAAAAAACATTTAAAGTTACCTTAAAAGCTTTATGAATAAAATAATCAAGATGCCCTTGCCTGCCTGTAATCAGATGCGCGTGACGTAAGCAGCTGACCTTGTATTTATTGTATCATGCCACATACCACATTTAAAGGTAATCGGGTAAGTACGTAAAAGTTGGTCAAATGTTAA